>NW_020769322.1:6958341-6992581 GCF_900518735.1 Pseudonaja textilis
AGTACCTAACATGAAGAAGGACACCAGACCCACACCCATGAGAGCCACACAAGATGCCACCACCACACTTCCATGTAGAAAACAGACTCACACCCACTCAGAAGATGAGACACGACCATGGACCAGAAGCTGCACTGCAGCTGCATCACTACCCACTTCAAACCCCTCCGAGCCATACATGAAGCAAACCGACACCCACTATGAAGATGCAGCACGACCACGAACTCGAAGCCAAACAGCAAGATCACAGCTCACCAACTCAAATCCCCCAGCAACTAAGACTAACCTGAGCACAACCAAGCCCCCACCTGAACAGAACACGCCTCCAACCAATCAGAACACGGCTAACCCCCCAACCAATCAGAACACAGCCAAACCCCCTACCAATGAGAACACACCCCCACCCAATCAGAACACAGCCAAGCCCCCACCCATTCAAGTCCCACCCCCACTAGCAGTTAAAGGGAAGAAGCAGCTGCAATCTCACATCACTCTGAGAAGCACAGAGCCGGAGACAGAAGCCTGAAGATGATGAATGAGACTTCATCGAAACGTTGCCTAGACACTTCGAATCTTACACAGGAGAAAACCCGAACAACCAAAGATCCATATATATATATATATATATATATTCTTTTAGATAATCTCTGTATTTCCTAGGAGTTGTTTTTCATTTCTTCTAGACAGATTAAAAACATAATTTATCCTGTCAGGAAAAAAAAAATCCCAACACTCTAAGGAGTTAAATTTTAAACTTGCAACAGATGGAAGGTTTGTTTGAAAGTGGGTGTATGAGGTATAGGAGATCTGTGATAATTTATCAAAGATTTAGATATTTTGAAATTTTTCAAAATGGATTCAGAGAGACTTGTTCTCTCTTCTCAGAATTCCCTGAGGAGAAAGGCAATGAATGCATTGTAAACTGAGTTAACAAGAATTAAATCATTATAGCTCTAAAACTGAAAATAAAATATTTACACAAATGTCTCAAATTTAAGTAGGAAATTGTTCTGATTATTTTTAAATTCTTTTTTTAATTGAAACCAGCTATCTAAAAGACATTCCTCGTGGTTGCTGACTGGGAATACCCCTTGAACAAAGCCATTGTGAAAAACTGTAGATGACATGTGACCTAACTACATAATTGCAGTAGAAAGCAATGTGTTATATCAAGGGTGTCAAACTCAATTTCATTGAACGCCACATCAGGGTTGTGTTTGACCACAGGGGGGGCATGGCTAGGGTGAGCATGGGCAGCTTGATGTCACTTGAAGCTCCGTTTTGTGCCACAATGGCTCTCTTGGGCTCCATTTTTGGCTGTGACGGCCTCCTGCAGCCCTGTGCCAGCAAAAAATGGAGCTTGGTAGGGCTGTGCATGGCCTGCTCGAGCTCCATTTTTACTGGCAGAGGCACCGTGGGCCGGTCCTTCACTGTTTACAGGGTGACCAGATCTAAACTCGTTGGAGACCAGATCCTGGCCCCCAAGCCTTGAGTTTGACACGCTGTATTATATCATAAACCCACATTTGCATCTTTATCCTCCCAGCAGATGTAAGATATCTAATTGTGTCATAAAATAACAAAAGTTGATTTTAAATTCAAAGCAAATATGCAGGAGATTAATAGCTTTAGAATAAATATTCTTGTCTCCCCATATGAAATAATCTTATAATAGGAAACATTGCATAACTGTAAAACTTATATTGATGTCTTTAGTATCAATATGAAAAGGCCTTTAGAAAAAAAACCCTGAAACCACAGATAGATTTTATCAGGAAATGAAAATATTTAGTTACCTATGCCCCAAGTCAATCAAGGCTTTAACAATATCAGCAGCACCTTGGATTGTCCTTGGAATTCAATGATACAAGTGATATTCTTGCAGCAATAGTATGAATATAGTACCAATGAGATCAACTGGTAAATATAAGGATTATTTTAAAGTATCTTAACTTACATTTGTGCTACAGATACATAAAGCATATTATTTTCAAGGCTATATGGCTGTTTTTAAGTGAGATTATATAGGGGAGAAAAGAATTCTTTTTCTGGTATGCTTTATTATAGGAGCAATGGATGTGACCATATGAAAAAGTGTCTCATCAAATGTACAGACACTGGATATAATAGTATGAAGCTTTCAACTTCTTATTTCACATAAGTACTATCATATTTTAGAAACTTCTCAGAATAATGCATAGTCTTAATGTTGGGTGAGATTCACTGTATTTAAAAGTGAAGTGAAATAATAGAGAAGAGATTATCTAAAGAAGTTTTGAAATTATAAAATGTGATTCTGCACTTCATTCAGTATATATTGTAGTTATGCCTTAAATAAAATGGATCATGAGTCATAAATAGGAGACTATAGTTGGTCCCAACCATGTTAAAATTGTCCTATTAGCTCAAGTATGTTTAGCAAACCTACATTTTGCAGATAAATACACTTATAGAATTAAACAATTTCTTTAAAAGTTTTCATTTTTATTAGATATTTTGGCAGATCAGATGCATAGCAAATACATTCATATTTGCTTGCTCTATCATTATGGAATATGGAGTAAATTTAGAACTTTTCATATTGATTGCTTTCTGTGATGCTGTAAAGTCTGGAGAAGACAAGACAACTGAACCATAGCTAATATGCTGCTCTTCCATAACTGTTCCTCAATTTCTGTCCTATAATTGTGTGTTTCAAAAAAAATGAAAGTATTTCTTTAGACATGCACAGTGGAGATGACAGGAAAGGATGTACTTGCATTATTAAATAAATGACATGAAGCTGAGCGTTGTTTCTTTCTTTTATCATTAAAAATATAACCCAAATGCTCACAGCAGTAGCAGCTTCTACAAGTTTAAAATCAACAGCATATCCTGTAGTGTATAGGTAATCATCACAGTGTGGCCACGGGATCATTTCCTGAAGTACAGCAGGTTGTTTGAGAAGATTTTATCATCACAAATACATCTTCATATGCAGGCTACTGTCCCTGAAGTGTTTCCTTGAGTGATGCTACAGTGCTTTCTGATAATTCTCGGAAACATTTTGAGAAACTAATGGATAAAGAGAAAGTCATCAAATTCACATTACTTAGCTGCAATGCT
The DNA here is from genome assembly GCF_900518735.1 of Pseudonaja textilis. The sequence goes on from NW_020769322.1 coordinate 6,961,447, forward strand.
TCTTTGAATAGTAACACTACACTGCAAAGAAGAAAGTTAATTGCGTATCTTTTTATTTTTCAAATTTTCTTTGAATGAAACATAGCTATATTTTCTACCTTATATTTAGGGTTCCTTTGGATCTACAGTCATAATTTTACATTATTGTCTTGCAATATTTTAAATACAAATACATACTGAGTTTCCTTTAACTGATAAATGTATACTATACATTATTAGAGTTTCCCTCATTCAAAAGCATGCTATTACTAGATGATTTTTTGCCTTAAAAAAGAGAAAGAAAAACAAGAAAAATTCCTGAATTGCAGCTGAATTTTATTGAGGCAAATTATATGTTTTTTTCAAACCAATCAATCTACTATCATAATGCTATATTTTACCCAATTTATTGGGAAACCACATTGAAATTAACAATGCAACAATGAACATACTTTTATTGTGTCATGTAAAATTAAGTTTGTTAATATAATTTAAATAGTACAAGATTTCACAGGATGAAAGTTAAGAATGATATAATTGCGTTCACATACTTTATAAATTACTTCTTCCTATTCCAACTAACATCAGTATTAAAACTATTTCTGGCAGCCTTCTGCAACGATGCATACTGTCTCCACGTGGGTGAAGTGTCAGAGAAGACAATTACTTGCATCATGATGCAAATGATATGACTATTTACTTGTTACACGTTACAATGCAAAATGATATCTTTTAAGCAATGAAGACTTGAGATAATTATTTTGACATTATCATGCCTTTATCTTAGTCTTTTCATACAAGTTTTCCATGTGGGTTAGAAATTATACATAATCAATAATGTATTTAATTATTCAGACACAGTTTAATCAATATAATCTTCAATGTGTCTCTGTTTAAAAATTGCCATCTTTTATGGTTGTTTTAAATTGGTTATTATACAGACTTATCTGAATTGTTGCACGGTATGTATGAATCTAAACTGATGAAATATTAAATGGATTTATGTACAACCATTTCATCATTCAAATTCTTTGACAAATGGTTATGAATCACAATAAAATGATATATTTTATAGGAAAATAACAACAACGCACACATATTTATACACACACAGACATATATATATACAGTCTCCTTTTAAGAAAACTTACTAAAAACAAATGTTCAATACATAGGGATTGATAAAATATTTCATAATGAAATAATTTAATATGGTTGTTTGAATGAGAAATGCAATGTCCAAAATTAAATATTGTAGAAAACATTTATTGAACAAGTGTGGTACAGATAATGAGTTGGACTTGGGTCCAGGACTTTAACCAGGGCTCTCTGATGATTTGTTTTAAAATAGAGTAATTTTCAGGGTTAGAAGTAATAGGTATAGTTTTATAGTATTTCTCCTTCTTCTAGACAAAGGAGATTCAATCACAGACCTCAAAAAAAGGTCACGTCCTAGGGCCCTCCAATATAAGGTAATTCTACTTAATATTCATTTTCATTCCTTGTCCTGTAGGCAAACAAGGGATATAATGGAAGTATTGGTCCAGTGCTTGGAGGCTGGAAAGGTCTAAATAGGAAAAAAATGTGCTTAGGCTTAACCTTGCAAAAAAAGTTTTCCTCTGGATTTCAATACCATACAAAATCAGGAGTATGCATATTTGGGTCTGAAGGGTATCATACTTTTTCATAAACAGTTTTCTTATAATTTTGAGATCATCTTGATGTCATACCTCCTGCTCAAAGAGTACATGAAAGTACATGGAGGAGATTCTTATTGGTTGGGAGATCATGCCTGAGTTACATATTCATTGGATTATACCATGTGTTTTACATATACCTGACATTAAAGATCATCAGAATTTCCACATGGTCTAGAGACTGGGTGTCAGCAACCTGCAGCTCCAAAGCTGCATGCGGCTCTTTGGGTCCTCTGCTGTAGCTTCCTCTCCCACCACTGGCTGGTGCCAGCCTTCACCCCTCCTCTCCTAGTCACTCCATGCCTGGCCCGAGAAGGCGAGGGTAATAGTGGGGGATGGAGAAGCAGCTGGGGCTGATTCTTTGGTGCCTCACTCTTGCTGCTTGTTTGTGCTGTGCATGCCTTGCAACCAACGCCGGCCTCACTAACACAAGAGCTGGTGGGGTGAGAATGGGATCCAGGAGGAGGGGATGACATAAAGGGGGATGGACCCGCAGTGTCCAGCCATGGCTTTAAGAAGCTCAGAGCAGGAGGAAAAGGTGGCTGGCCCTGCTGAACCTTGCATGCCCACCCTGGGGGGTCAGTGTGGGTGTGTGTACATGTGCTGGGGAATGAGTGCAAGCCACAGTGGAGGCTTCCTTCAGGCAACCTTTCTCTTCCCTTGTTGAGAAAGCATTTGGGTGGCATGAGAAAGTGCTCCCTTCCCCCGGTTGAGTGCTGAGCACAAAAGCCCAGTTTTTTTTTTGGGGGGGGGACCCCTTGGCAGAAGTTCCCCCACTGGGGAGTCTGGTGAAGAGTCCTGACCTGGTTCTCACAGTGGGACAATGTTTGGCACCTCCAGACACAAGCTGCTGCCTTTGAAATGTGGTGTGCCTTTGAGGAAGTGATGGCTGGGCCCATGAGGGGGGCATCAGAGGCATCAGGGCTGCTCTCCCCCTTCCTCAGCAAGCCAGGCCTGGAGGAGCAGGGAGAATTGTGGGCTAGTGCCAGGAGGTCAGAAGGCATGCTCTGACATCGCCCCAACATGCGTTTCCAGTATGCGTTCCTCTGTACCAAAATGGGATTGAGTGGGGGTTAGGGAACAGGGAGCAAGGTGAAAGATAGGGAGGCTTCTGGGAGCAAAAGCTCATCTGGCTTTCCTTTTGGCGTGGGGTGGGGGAGGAAGACCCAATACTCCCTCCATAGTCTGCCTGCTGCTCTCACAATGCCTTGTGTTGTGCTCCCTGAATGTCCAAGGCACGCCCAGCACTTTTAAGTTTTTCCTGCAGTAGAGCAAGCCCTGACACTCATCTTGCTGAATTTGGCCAAAGGGAGCTAAATGCCCCAAGGCAAGCTTGCTGGGAAAGAGGCGCTAAAGCTACAGTAGAGAATCCCCCAAGTCTTGGGCTCTTGTGAGGAAATGAATCCTGAAGGGAGAAGAGATTTTCAGGAGGTGTGCAATGTAAAAAGGGCAGAATGCTGCCACCCTCCTCTTTCCTAACCATGTAAGTGGAGGCAGGCATTGATGGCTGATGTTGTGGTGGGTAAATGTGAGGAGTTTCCTGAAGAAAGGCAGGGCATGAATAGTATGTGGAAAGGGAGAAATAGCAAGACTTGGTGACTGGGGTTGGTGAATGAAAAAGAGAGAAGGGCAACCTGCAAATCTAGGCAGGGACAGAGAGAGAGAGAGAGAGAGAGAGAGGGTGGATGAGAGAGATACATAGAGAGAGGGTGAGAAAGAGGAAGGGGAAGGGAGAAAGAGATGGGGGAGAAAGGAGAGGGGGAGAAAGACAGACAGACACACAGAGATATACAGAGGGGGAGGGGGAGAGAGATACATGGAGAGAGAAGAGGGAGGGAGAGATACAGAGAGAAGGGGAGAAAGGAGAAGGGGGAGAAAGACAGACAGACAGAGAGAGATACAGAGAGGGTAGGGGAAAGAAACATGGAGAGAGGGAGGGTGAGGGAGAGAGATATATAGAGAGGGAAGAGATACATGGAGAGAGGCAGGGAGATAAATACAGGGAGAGAGTGATACAGAGAGTGGGAGAGGGGGGGACATCATTTGACATCATTTTAGATGTCAAAAGGGTTTTATGGCTCTCTGCCCTAATGACAGGCTGGGTAGGCGTGGCTGGGGGGGTGTCATATGACTGAGTGAGAGTGAATGACATTGAGTTGGCCATGCCCACCCAGGTTTTGTTGCTCCCTGTGTTTTGTTTTCTATGGGAAATGGGTCCAAATGGCTCTTTGAGTGTTTAAGTTTGCAGACTCTGGTCTAGACTCTAGAAGGCAGCAGATTAAGAAGAGTCAAAAGCTTTGAGCCTTTAAAAAAAACCAAACTTTTCTTTTAATAACTAATTGTTAATTCTTTTCTGGGTGCAATCCAGGTGGGAACAAAGACTTGGATAAATGATTGTCTTCTTTCAGAGACTTCTCTTATCCAATAAAATAAAAGTGGGGCCCTTCCAGATCTCTTTTTTAGGGATTGTAAATCTTCAAAGGACATAGGGACAACCCTTCCCTCATTCTTTGAAACAATATGGCCCTTAAAATTACATTGGCCTCACCCATTTGTTTTGAGAAAAGCCTTTTTTTTGTAGGAGCACTGAATGGTTATGAATTATAATCTTTTCCTGTTATTAATTTCTTGTCTTGTTTGATAAATTGAATGTTTTTCAAGAGCTGGGTTATTTTAGGACATTCAAAAATTATTTTAAATTGTTTTATTGTAAAACTGTTTGCAATCTATTTACAGCCATTTTGGGGTTGGGGTGGCATATAAATCCTTATATACAATGTATATAAATACACACACACAAATACACATGCTGGTTAGAACTCTTTACAACAACCAACAAGAAAAAGATTTTTAAGCTATAGACAGAAAGTTTAAGTATGAATTTAAAAGAAATAAACAGTCAGATACCCTAATATAACAGATCCCCATGAATCAAGAGGTTTTTAACCATACATGAATGAAAATGATTTGCATGTTGCCAACTCACAGAATTTAATGCAGCAATGTGACTGTAGAATGCACAGCAAAGAAAAAAATTGACAAGTTCTAAGTAATACTTAATTGTCCTTCTCCATTGTAATGTTTTCAGTAAGACAAACTAGAATTGCACAAATTGTCAGGCTCAAAGGCAAGATAGCTGATACTGTAGGAATATTGGTATCTGATATGTAATACTGAAAAACACAACAGATTAATTCACTGTTGCAAGAAAGCAATTTGGCCTTTTGTATCAATCCTTCTGCAAAGAGGAAAACCTCTAATAGTTTTGCCAAGGCACAGCAGTTTACATTTGAAACATAATGTTATATTACCTTCCTTTCTCACTGCCGACAATTAAAAGACTTACTCCCAGCAGCATTTCTCCTCAAAAAGACCAAATTGAACCCTAAACAGAAATGTCTCAGTGTGATAGTACTCAAAATCAGTTATTTTGCTCTACAGCCATTAAACTGAATTGAGTGAGTTGTTGTGTCCCTAATGCAGGTCTGCCTTTTTTGCTGTCATTAATCCTGCCATCAAGATACACTGAACTGCTGCAATTCAATTCGTTCAAAGTTAAATTATTTTTCTTGATATTTTTAAGACCAAGCAATATGTCTATAATTCACAATTGTAATAATTAGAAATAATTGGGAATAAAATTCCAGGACTGTCAGCCTATTTGAAATAAAATGGGCAAAAAATGTTGGTCATAATATAGACCTGGAAAATTGGGAGAGAATGTGGGGATCAAATTACAGACTAATTACCTTCACAGCATACAAGGAAAATCAATACAAAATGTTCTATAGATGGCACCTTCCTCGCGCTAGATTGGCAAAAATGTTTAATTCAGACCCAAATTGTTGGAAATGTGGAAAAGAAAAAGGCACTTACCTGGTGGACATGCCAGGAAGTGAAAAAATATGGAATACAATTAGACAATGGATAGAAGAAATCACAAATCAGAAATTTGAATTTAATCCAGAAACTTTTTTATTAGGTATAATAACACAAAAATGCAATAAAACAGATAGATATATTATGTTACATATATTAATAGCTGCAAGGATTTCGTACGCACAACTCTGGAAGGAAAAAAGGGTTCCACCAGAAGGCATGGTTCTTAAAAAAATAATAGATTGTATAGAGATGGACAGGCTAACGATGAAAATAAAAGACAGAGAAGATTCAATTTATTATAATGCCTGGGTTGCCTGGTATTAGTGGTTTAGAAATAAAAATAAAATAAAATGGCAATTAGGAAAAGAATGAGGGAATATGTAAATATGTAAATATACCATGGAGAAGATTGAGATGTAAGGATCAAAGATATTGATTTATAGTAAGAGTAAGATGTAATGGTAAATGAATAAGTAAATACATATACTGAAAAATGTGAGGAAATACAAAAGATCTCTTGATGTTGATAACAATGTATAAAGTTTTGTTTTATGTTTTTTAAAATTTGGAAAATTAATAAAAAAATTAAAAAAATTGAAATAAAATAGATGCATATACTAGACATATGGCAAAATGACAAAAAAGTGCTTTTCTTACATAAAAGTTTGTGTGATGGAGTTCTTTGAATTTATTTTGCAAAACAATGCTTTTCTCTCCCCCCTATAAACGTCTAAAAACAAAGAAACTAGATTTCTTTTCATCTTCCTTCTATAACATTATCCAGCAGTTCCATTACTCTTTTTTGGCAATTCCATTAGTCAGTTTCAAAATTTCTATACAACTATTGAAAAACTCAGATGAGTTTTCTGTGGAAGTACATAGCCAGTGAATGGCATAGCAGTTCCAGTGAATGGAACTGCTGGCTGAAACTTAAGACTGAAAGACCTTAGCATCACTTACCTCTATGAGATAAATGATTAGTTCCCATCTCACTTAGGTGAATCTTGATGTTTCTATGGCACAAAGTACTGTATCTCATCAGAACTATCTCATATATGCTTACGTTAAAGGTATTTTCTAAAATTATGCATAAATAATGAATTTATGTATTAAAATACTATATTATTATAATAGCTATATTTATCCCTTTGAGTCAATCTTGACTCTTGAATAAGCCTTTGTCGGTTTAGGCAATGCAGGCATTTGTCCCTGGCATTAACAAAGCAGTGATCAGTTCATAGGCTGAATGGCCACCACAGGATTTAATTTGGGTCAATCACAAGGACCTGAGATTTAGTCTTCTGAGTTTTTGGACTTTTGCTGAGGCCATCCTCAGCACATTCTGGTGAGAGAGAAGTTGCCTGATTTTTATTTATTTTTTTGTCATTTTTTCCAACCACATGTGGATTTTAGTCCAATATTTTCTAGCATCCTCACAAGTCCACCACATATGGTAGTATGAACCAGGTTTCTGATGACATTTCCAGCATTTTTCGGATTAGTTCTTGAACATTCTTGCTATCCTTGTCGGGGGAAAATGCCACCTGTAAAACATCTTATACAAATTTTCTTTAAAGGCTGTAGACATTGTCATTTTATAATTTTGCAACCATAATTTCTGCCATTTCTCTAAGTCAATCCCATATCCAAAATTCCTCCCCCAAGCAATCATAGTTTCTTTAACTTGTTCTTCCTCCAGCTTAATTTCCAATAAGTAACCATATAATTTTTTAATCACCTTTTCATCAGTGCCCATCAAAATCTTATCTAAATCAGTTTGTTTATCATAAAATCCCTCTGCTTTGGAATCCTCATAATACTTTGAATGTATTTGCAGATATGAAAACCAATTCATCTGTATACCTTGTTCCTCTAATTTTTGCATCGATTTAAGTTCACCCTTTTCATCTAGTAATTCCCCATAGCTAACTGTTTGTTCCTTTTTATAGATTATAGGGTAAGAAAACGCTTCTATCGTCGATAACCAAACTAGAATTTTCAAATAACATTGTTTTTTTGTCTTCTCCCAATTTAACCACAGAGACTCCCGTATACAATGTCTTCTAAAATACCCCTGTGTTTTGGTTCCCTTATACCATAAAAAAGCATGCCAACCCAACAACAAATCATGACCTTCTAATGTCAACAATCTAGTTTTCCTTAATGTTATCCATTCTTTAACCCACATCAAATTTGCAGCTTGGTAGTACAACTCCCAATTAGGCAGGCCAAACCCTCCTCTAGATCTAGCATCCTGTAAAAGCTTTAACTTTATCCTTGCTTTCTTGCCTTGCCATATATACTTCAAAACAATTTTATTTAAATCCTCAAAATATTCTTTTCCAAGCCTAATTGGTATTGTTTGAAACAAAAATAAAATTCTGGGTAGAATGTTCATCTTAATTGTTGAAATCCTTCCTATTAATGACAATTGTAGGTTTTCCCATTTTTTCAAATCTTGGGCTATCTGTTGTTTAAGTTTAATATAATTGTTCTCCTTTAATGTACTACATCTTGGCGTCAAATATATCCCCAAATACTTAACCTTATTTGTAACTTGAATTTTTAACAATTCTGCCAGTTCTTCTCTTTGTCTCAGCAACATATTCTTTGACAAAATCTTTGTTTTATCTTTATTTATTTTCAGACCGGCCACCTCCCCATATGCCTCTATCTTTTCCAACAGCTTCAAGGCTGTTTCTATAGGGTCTTCCAGGATAAAGACTAGGTCATCTGCAAAAGCTTGTAGTTTAAATTCTTCCTTTTTAATTTTCATTCCTTTTATAGTTTTATCTTCTCTGATATTTCTATTCAACACTTCCAAAGTCATTACAAATAACAAGGGAGAAAGAGGACAACCTTGTCTTGTGCCTTTTCTTATATTAATAGGATCTGTAAATTCTCCCTCCATCATTACCTTAGCTATCTGTTCATTGTAAATTGCTTCTATTGCCTGAATAAATCTTCTAGCAAAGCCCATCTGTTCCATTAAAAGTAACATAAATCTCCAATTTACGTTATCAAATGCCTTTTGAGCATCTAAAAATATCAAAGCCATTTGCTTTTCAGGATGCGCCTCATAATATTCCAAGGTGTCCAGAATTACTCTCATATTGTCTCTAATTTGTCGCTTTGGCAGAAACCCATTTTGATCTGGATGGATAAAGTTATTCAAATACTTTTTAAGTCTTTCTGCTAATATTGAAGCAAAAATTTTATAATCTGCATTTAATAAGGAAATCGGTCTATAATTCTTGATTTGAAGTAGGTCCGCCTCCTCTTTTGGAATAAGTGTAATATAAGCCTCTGACCATGTTTTAGGTATTATCTTTTTTAACATAACTTCATTCATAACTTCTAACAGTGGAATACACAATGATTCTTGAAAGGTTTTATAAAATTCTACAGGAAACCCATCTGGACCTGGTGCCTTTCCATTATTTTGTTTCTTAAGTGCTTGACTTAACTCCATCATTGTTATATTGCTTTCTAACATTTCTTCAATCTCTTTAGGTATCTTAGGTAGATTTGCATTCTGCAGGTATTGTTTAACTTTCTCCTCATCAATATCTTCTTTCTTATACAAATGTTTGTAAAAATCATAAATAATTTCTTTTTTCTCTTTGCTGCCATGACAAGTTTTACCTTGGTCATCTATTAACTGCAATATTTTCCTCGACTCTTTCTCCTTTCTCAACTTATATGCTAGCCATCTACCTGGCTTATTTGCATCTTCAAAATAATTCTGTTTAGCATTCCTAATTTTCTGTGCCAGTTCTTCTTTCTCTATTAAGTCCATTTTATGTTTAGTTATATCCAGTTTCAATTTGACGTCTTTTTTCTGTGGTATTTTCTGCAGTTCTTTTTCGAGTCTTTTATATTCATCCTCCAAGGCTTTAAAAGCTTGCCTTTTCCTAATATTCTTTTTTCTTGTATAGTCTATTATCAAGCCTCTAGCATAAGCCTTCATTGTATCCCAAACATTCTGTATTGAAGTGTCTTCTTTTCTATTCTCTTTTAAAAAAAAAGCCAATTCTTTCTCCATCCATTGTATAAATTCTTTCTCCTTTAAAATAGTATTGTTTAATGTCCATCTTGATCTTTTTTTTTGTCCCTTCCATTTAATTGTCAATGGGTTATGATCAGCCCAAGTACTTGTTTCAATATTTACTTCTTGAATACTAGATATTAAGTCTGTTGAGATCCAAATCATGTCAAGTCTGGACCATGATAAATGTCTATTTGAATAGAACGTATATTGCTTAAGTTTAATATTTCTTTCTCTCCATATGTCTTTTAAAGTTAGTTCATCTATCATTTTAAAAAAAGATTTAGGAAGAGTTTTTCTATTTAACTTTGCTGCTGTTGCAATATAATCAAGTTTATTGTCCACAATTCCATTAAAGTCTCCCATCATAATTATATTAGCATAGTCCAGTCCAGCCATCTTGGTATGTAATTTTTTATAGAATTCTTCCTGTTTATCATTCGGGGCATAAATTGCAGTCAAAAGTATCTTTCTATTATTGTCCATTATTTCCACCATTTCTGCCATCTTCATCTGTATAAATCATTTTTGCTGGGATAGCCTCTTTAATATATAAGACCACCCCTCTTTTCTTACATTGAGTCAAAGAGGTAAACAATTTCCCTAATTTTGGTTGTAATAACAATTGTTCATATTGCTTTTTAATATGTACTTCTTGTAGACAAATTATATCAAACTTTAGTTTCCTTAATTTATGGAAAATCTTCCTTCTCTTAGCAGCTGAATTCAGTCCATTTATATTCATTGTAATCAGTTTTTTCTCTTCCATGATTATATTTTATATTTAGATTTAACCACTCTCGTGGGTCTTGATTCACGCTGATCTTTAATATCCACTTGTCCACCTACTGCACCTTCTTCTTTTCCAATCTCCATTTGTTCCTCTTGGGATTCAGTTAATGGAACCTCCTTTTCTGCCTCTCCTTCTCTCCCTCCAAAAACTTCTGCATAGAACAGTTCTGCTTTCTCAATTGAATCAATTCTATGTCTCTGTTCCTGCCACGTAAACATCAATCCTTCTGGGATCAGCCATCTGTAAGTCACCTCCTTTTTCAATAACATTCTGGTCAGGAATCGATATTCTCTTCTCATCTCTCTCATTCTTCTAGGTATTTGTTTTAAAACCAAAATTTCTTTACCTTTGTATTTCAATATCTTCTCTCTTGCCACTTGTAATATTTGTGTCTTCATGGATTTCTTTTCTTTCTTAGAAGTTGCCTGATGATGGGCTCCAGTTTGAAAGTTCAGAAGATCCTAGTGATCTATCCAGATTGGATCCTGTAATATTATCCTGGGACACATACAGTATATTTTCCATCTTTAGTGAATGACCATCATTTAAGATTTTTGGGTTGATATCAATAGTGGACTGCAATTTTTTTTAAAACAACTGGTTCTCTGGCTGGGTAGGCATGGTCAGTTGCCAATTGAGTGGGTGGGTGATGTCATTCATCATAGTGTCTCCCAGCCATTCACCTCAAAGGAAGAGGTAAGATTCAGCTGGTTGAGGCTAATCCCACCACTGGCTGGCCCTGCGCCTCTCATTTATTGACCTGTTTTGGGGCCATTTTCAAGCCATTTTGGGCTGTTTTCAGGCAGGTTTTGAGGGCATTTTCAGCATGAAAATGCCCCCCAAAATGGCCTGAAAATGGCTCCAAAAGTGGCCTGAAAATGCCCCCCAAACCAGGCTGTTTGCGGGTCATTTTCAGGCCATTTTGGGGCCCTTTTCAGACCATTTTCAGGCCATTTTTGGTCCAAAAATGGCTGAAAACAGACCCAAAATGCCCCTGAAAACAGGCACAAAACAGGCACAAAACAGGTGGGGTCAGGGCCAGCAAGTGGTGGGATTTGCTGGCTTGAACTGCGCCTAATTTTAACTATCAGTCCACCAGAACCGGTGCGAACCAGCAGCAGCCCACCTCTGGTTGATATTTATTCTGCACAGGAGTGGGATTCAAAAATTCCAGCAACTGGTTCTCTGCCCAGTTGCTGGGTGGGCATGGCCATGGTGGGTGTGGCCTACCAGAACTTCCAAGAGGGCCATTTTTCACCTTCCTCAGTGTCCGAAGGCTTTCCTTGGGCAAAAATGGGTGGTTCAGCCCATTTTTACCCTCCCAAAGTCCCCGTGTGGACCCTGCACTTATCTGCATCCAAAATGGGTCATGTGGAAACTCCTGGGGCATGAGGGGCAAGGTGGGCAGGACCAGCCAGTCAGTTCAACGACCAGTTCAGTGAACCAGATGTAAATATAACATCCAGTTTGCCCAAACCGATCTGAACTGATAGAATCCTACCCCTGATTCTGCAGCTTTCTGGAAACACTTTTAGAAGTGTTTTGCTTTCTCTTTTTCCTAGAGCTAAAGAAGAATGACTGGACCAAGGTTACCCTATTAGTTTGTTGCCAAAGGGATAACAAACCTCACAGTTTCCCAATTTATAGCCTGGTGCCTTTAATCACTGCACCAAACTGGCCTTCATTACATCTAAAATATTTATTTTATGATAAGTGAAAACCAAGTTAATTACATAGTTATACAAATAACATTCACTGTTCCTAGGAAGATAATAATAAAATAAAGCTTCATATTTTCCATAATCTTTGTGTTCTCATTTGATTAAGGGATGAATTATCTTTAAATTATTCAAGATCTATATAAAATGGATGTTGCAATATCATAATTCTTTTGATTCTAACCATTCTTTGGTTAGAATTCTTCTTGATTACCTTATTTGTAAATAAATTAGGAAAAATGGTTTTTATAACCAGCTGCTGTTTAAAATATAACATTATATTTTGTTTATGTGGAATAATAATGATCAATATTATTCCAGTAGAGAATACTATTCTAGGAGTACAAGCTTTTGAGTAAATCAATAAAGTTGTCTATTTTTGGCTTTAGGAATTACCTATATTGTTGTCTATTTTCTATTTAGAACATTTCTAACTAGAATAAGGTGCATATTGGATACAATTAAATCACAGCAACAGAGCTAAATCTAATTTGGAAAACAGAATAATTGCATTCTTTTTTAATGAGATAGAAATAGACCATATCATTCAAGGAAGGGACATTCTTCTTCAGTCTCTTTTATAGGAAAACTACCAGGATTGGAAAAAAACAGTAAAGAAGGGGAGAGTATATAACTGACAGCTCTTTCTTCTACTTAACAGTTAAGAAGTTTATTAGGTCTCTATCCCCTGTGTTAAAAGATGATGGAACAATACATATAACATATATCATATGCAAACAGCTTGCCTTCCATTGAGGACCTGTATATTGCATGGGTCAGAAAGAGGGCTGAGAAAATATCTACAAATTCCTCACATCCTGGACATAAACTCTTTCAATTCCTCTCCTCAGGATGTCACTATAGGGCATTGTGTATCAAAACAACTAGATACAGGGGCAGATTTTTTTTTCCTCGTGCCTTCACTCTGCTAAACACATAATCCTCACAATATTGTCATGTCTAAGAATATGTAGTATGGATGTATTATTTTATCTTTCTCATCTTTTCAACTACCTTCTACTATTAGCATCATATTACTTTATTGTTTGTATGTACACTGAGGGCTTGTGAACCAGAGAGAAATTCCTTGTCTGCTCAATTACACTTTGCCAAATTATTCTATTCTATTCTATTCTATTCTATTCTATTCTATTCTATTCTATTCCTATTCCTATTCCAATTCCTATTATATTCCTATTCCTATTATATTCCTATTTTACGACAAATCCAAAGTATTGGTGTTCTCTAGAGTCCAGAAATTGTACAACTGGGCTATCAATGGTAATGCTGTTAAGCAGGTTTTCCATTTTAAGTATTTAGGTATTCAATTTCAGAACTAGACATCGAACCCAGGTGCTGAACTCGGCCTTCTGTAGTCACCAGCAGATTTTAAGATTTTTTTTATACCCAAGGAGGCCAGTTTATTCCTTCTGCTCTGCATATTTACAAAGCCAGAACTTTGGCTCAAACTCTTTACAGAATTCCCATATGGATACGGGATTGTACAATACAGGATTGTATTGAAAGAACCCAGGCTGTCTTTTTAAGAAAACTTCTGGGTCTTCCTCCTTGTGTTGGTTTTGCTCCGATGTACCTGGAACTGGGCACTCGATCAGTCAAATGTATGGCATTACCTTTAAATGGTGGTTCTGGGTGCTCTTTCTGGCAGTTCCTGGTAGCTACCTCTCCTTGGGGTTTAGTGACTCTCATATTTCTCCATAGAGGGAGCTGATGAAGAAATTACACCTGCTAGGTTTTACGGGGGATGCCCTGGGAGATTATGGCCTTAAGAATGCCCAATTTAGGGTAGTCCAAAGGCTTGTGGACATTGACTTGCAATATCTATGAGCCAGAGCTAACAAAACTTGCTCCCCTCTGATCTTCAGCCAATTTAATAATTATGGACTGAGGATGGCTTCCTATTTTTACATTCTAACCATTCCCATGTATAGAAGAGCTTTCTCCCTAGCTCGCTTTAATGTTCTGCCCTCAGCACTACTGGATGGGCGATTTAAGAGGCTCCTGATTAATGAGTGGCTACGACCCTGTGACAGAGCTGAGGTTGAAACTGTGGAGCATGTCCTTTTATATTGCTCTATGTATAACGCAGGCAGATCTAAGTTACTGTCTCTCCTTGAAACAGACCCTTCTAGACCCAATGTTAGTAATTTGTTCTTATATTGTCTAAGGGATGGCTCCTCATATATCACTTCTTTGGTTTCCATTTTTTTTTTAAAGAGCTGTAACCATCAGAGGAGAACACTGTAATTCCCCTTAGTCAAGTTTTGGTGACCAATTGTTCATGATTAATTTTTCCATGTTCTTTTTTTGTTGTACTTGTGTCTTGGTCTGTGACTGCAAATAAATATAAAATAAATATTCCTATTCCAAGACTGTTTCAGTAATTGTTGCAGTACTTCTTTCTGTCTAATACAAGATTATGTTAAATATTGTGATCAATGCATACTCAATATAATAGATAATCTGGAAATTTTATTTTTAAATCATATACATTTTAAATAATAATTTATATATCAATGTTATAGGATAATCAATGGCTTCTGAAAATTTATTTCTTTCCAACATCCCCCAAACCATGCTTTTACTCTTTCTATTTTTAAAATACTCCAAGGGAAAGAAAAGAAGAGAGAGGTTATTGTAGTAGCAATGCAGAAGACCATTGTTATTTCAATGAGTTAGCGATATATTTTGATTTCTCCTTCACATGAAAAAAGTCTAGAAGTTTAGAAGCTAGCTTGCTTGATTTTTTTACTCTTGCTTGCTGATCAAAGGAGAAATGTGTGTGTGTGTGTGTTTCATGTAGTTTCAAACTTTTCCCGCTTCAAAGTCTCAGACTTTTGATTTCCATCACAAAGTCATCTGCCAGTCAGTCAAGGTTAGGTCTTGCAGACTCCTGACCATAGCAGCACCATGCAGTCATGATAAAATTACCTTTGATAAAAACTGCAAAGTTGTTGTTATTTATTGGGAGGTTCTGAACAGAACCTAGTGCTAAGTGCTATGGAAACTGGTCACCTTGAGAGGATCTCTGATACTATTATTAATGAGCGCTTGGAAGCTTGGAAGAAATTATTTTGCTTGTTATATATGCTTTTATTTTGCTTGTTATATAGGCTTTTAATCAGTGGGGGAATTCAAATAATTTAACAACCAATTATCTGCCTTAGTAATTTTTTTCCAACAACCAGTTCACCAAACTGCTTAGAAACAATCAGTTCTCCTGAAGTGGTGCGAACTGGCTGAATCCCACCACTGCTTTTAATGCAATGTTTTAACTTGTTTGCTTTTGCTCTACTTTTCTGATGGCTCAGTGGTTAGAATGCATATTGCAGGTGAAGTCTGTCCACAGTCAGGAAGTCCATCCTGAGAGGCTTAAGGTTGACTCAGCCTTCTACCCTTCTGACATCAGTAAAATGATTGTTTTGGGGACAATATGCTGACATTGTAATCAGCTCAGAGAGTGCTGTAAAGCATCATGAAGAAGTATATAAATCTAAATACCATTGCTAAGTACTATTTCTAATCTAATAATATGGCTTAATATGATATTCGCTGGTGTGCTTATGGATCCAAAAGAACCAGTTTCCTCATTAGTTGGTACCTGATCACTGAACTGACACTTGGCAAAATAAAAATAGATATTATTACAACAAAATTCATGAGTTTTTGTGACCCATTCATATTATAAGACATTGTGAAATACTTTTTCTTTTATTAATAGACTGCAATGTAGAACTTCCTAAGTAAGAGAATCTTTATAAAGTAGTTTTCCATTTCTAAAGTTGAAGCTATTAAGCCAATTTTATAGACCACTAGCACCTTTTCATCCAAAGACATACAAAAGGAAATTATTCAGTGGTTTTGTTTGTAATGCTATAATGAAATAAAGACAGAATTATGGTCAATAAGCATTTGGATACTTTTGCTTGCTTATTAAGCACAAGTGAATTTTCACTGTCTAATCTACAATCATTAACTACTGTCAATAAACAGAACTATGATGCAGCCAATTAATGTTATATATTGTAAATGTAAGGTGTGCTAAGGGAAAGAATCTTTTCAAAGAAACATTCATTCTAAAAAAAAATCCATTTTTTAAATCTCAGTAAAACTGTAGCTCATCTCTTCAAGATAATTAAGTAAACAATTTGAATAATCTCCAAAACTAGATACCTCATTAGGAAAAATCTGAATTGTTGACTATTTTCATAACCCATATTTATGACAATTATAGGTCAAAACCTTCTTGGGATTTTAAATCATTGGTATTTAAAACAATTGTGTTAATTTAGGTATGCAAATTGCAGTAACTGCTGCTGCTTCATATAAGTATCCTCATAATCATACTTAGGTCATTATTTTTCTATTTTAAGGCAAGACATTTCAAGCAATTCGGTAGAGAAATTCATTTTCATAAAATTACCAATGACATTTATATTGTCCAGATGAAGCATCTTTTAAACGTAAGCACTGCCATTTCACTAACTGTGAAATGTTTCCATTGTGGAAGTAATTATATTAGCAATTTTTTGTCCTCTTCATATAACAGTGATAATAAATTTCTAATATGTTGGTCTTTCCCTTGTCTTTTCTTTCTTTTCCTTACAGACACATAGCTTAACATTGGTTGCAACTCTTTACATTAATATTCTTTGTATGTTTATAATACATATATGCTTATGCATACTTATCACAATATTTTGTTTAAAGTAAGCAACATTATACATGATGCAGAGAAAAATAAAATAGATAAAAAATAAAATATATTTAAAAAGAGAGAATGACTAAATCTAGATTATTCAACACCAAATAAGAAATACGTATTTTAAATCAGTTGACTTAATAAAGTTTGGTTTTTAAAAAATGAATTAAAGCATTCTGACTATGATTTACCTATAACATCTGCTTGGTAATATATGCAATTGAAATATATACTGGTGAACAATGTGGCCTAGATGATTTAATAGCCTCAGAGGTATCCACAATCTTTGTATGTAATATGTAATGTTTGATTCGAATCCAACAATTCAATTTAATACAGAATTGTTTCAAAGAATGAAAATTAGCATCAGTTCGATAACTGTAGAACAAATAATTGAAATATCCAATTTTGGAAAATCAGTATATCTAGATTTAAAGAAAGGTAAAAATATACTTCTTGTAATTTAAAATTACTTCATCAGACAGTTTTGTTTTGGGTTTATTGGATTCACCAAAAATAGAAATTAATTTTTGTGTGTTTATGCATAAGTATGTATGCTGGTGTTTGAAGAAATTAGAGTTTTCTTTGAGACCTTTGGTTTTATTCTTTGACTTCATGTTATCTTATATGTAAATCAAGGGAGGTACTAATACCACTCTATAAAGCCTTAGTAAGACCACACCTAGAGTACTGCATCCAGTACTCTATGAAGAACCATTACAGCAACTGGGCTTGCTAGTCTAGTAAAGAGAAGGACCAGGGGACACATGATAGCAGTGTTCCAATATTTGAGGGGCTGCCACAGAGAGGAAGGGATCAAGCTATTTTCTAAAGTGCCTGTAGGCCAGACAAGGAATAATGGATGGAAACTGAACAAGGAGAGATTTAACCTGGAAATAAGGAAAAACTTTCTGACAGTGAGAACAATTAACCAATGGTTAATTGTTCCTTGCCCTCGGAAGTTATGGGAGCGCCAACCCTTGAGACTTTCAAGAAGAGATTGGACTGCCACTTGTCAGAAATAGTGTAGGGTCTCCCGCTTGGGTGGGGGTTGGACTAGATGACCTACAAGGTCCCTTCCAATTCTGATTATCTGTTACTATTTCTGTTAAATACTAATTTGTATAAGAATTGTTAAAAGATGTAAATGTGATATTGAACTATATTCCCAAAATCTCAGAAGTTGGGATTTTGTAAAGATGCATGGCTCGTGTATGGCATTAACTAAAATAATGTATTCTGTTTCACTTACCCTGCTGCCCAAAAGAGAAGAAATTAATTAAATAATTTCTTAACTTAAAACTATTCAAGATGTAACCTTCCATATACAGATGGTCCTATGAGTATTGGACTCTGGTGTCTATCGTGGCACTGATCACCAAGTTAAACTAATTAACTTGCTAACTCTTTTAAATAAATAAAGAATATACTAAGTTAAAAGCCTTAGTTATCTCAATGCCATGTGAGTATTACCTGCTAATATTAAAGATTCAATTATTAATTTTATTTACAACTTTTAACCTAACCAATGCCAAGACTCTAGGTAGTATATAAATCTTCTCTCTCTTTTTCTCTCTGTGTTTGTGTGAGATACATATACGTACATAAGTATATATGAAAAATGAAAACATAAAACAATAGTAGTTTTGAGATATTTGGAATAGTTTCCATAAGCTCAATCAAAGCATAGTTTTACCTTCAGTAAGGTGATACTCTTTATGTATGCTAAATTATCTAAACTAAAGACTACCTTGCAAGTCAATGTAATGTTGCTTGTATCCCACAATTTGGAGGTAGAAGCAGAATACTGAGAATATGTATATTTATAATTACCTTTAATTCACTCAGTCATAGAAAGGACTGTGACCATTTTCCCACATCAAAAGCTACTTCATAGAATTTTGTTGTGAACTAAAAATATAGAAGAATAGCTATGTAATCGATCATGAAAACACTGGGTATGAATGCAATAAATCATAAAATAACAATGTGTCATTTTTAAGAGATTGGATATATTCATGCAGAGCATTTGATCATCATAAAAGACAAAGCACCCATGTTTAGCTTGTTTCATTTATCTACTTATCTATGTGAGGATAAAAACAACACAACTAGCATCACAGAATCACAAAGTTGAAAAGATCTGATCAAAGTATGATTCAAAGTTAAATCTTTTCTGACAGATAGTTCAGGCTCCTTGAACACAATGAAAGGAAGTACACAATACAAGTAATCTACATGCTGTATGGCTCCAATAATTCCAATAATTCATCTCTTTGACTTATCTATCTTTGGGTTGAATTATATTGCAAAATTCTTATTAGTACTCTAGTTGAATAAATCTTAGAGAGATTTGACTGGGTGTATTCTCAGAAAAAAGTTCACCAAGAGAAATGCTAGCAGGCTCATTTCTAATTTAATTTATCATACAGAGATGCTATGTTGACTACAGAGCTCATGGCCATCTTGTTAGAGATGGCATGACATATGACTCACAGAAATAAATCATCTTAGAAGCTTTACAGTAGACTGGAGCGTTATTAAAGATTTGGAAACCAATGGCAGTAAAGAAAATCAATACTATATAAATGCTTTCATATTAACAATATTAAGACCTCATAATAAAACAGTTTCAGGAATTATACTGACCACTATGGCACTCATTTTTAAATACACAGCAGACTCCATTAAAAATAAAGTTTTTTTGTTCATGATGTCAGTTCTTAAAAATCAGATTTTTTTCCTTACATGTAATTACATACAATTATTTTGATTAGATTTTTACATGAAGTCCCATTGTACATTTTATCTATTCATAACAAAGTCCATGGAGGGTCTCTGGTGCTCCCTTAGGTTGGTCCTCTTAATTTAACATTAAAATAAATTTAAAATATAATTTTAAGAGCCAGGGTGGTTCAGTGGTCAGAATACAGTATTGCAGACTAACTCTGCCCATAGCAGGAGTTTCATACAGACCAGCTCAAGGTTGAATCAGCCTTCCATCCTTCTGAGGTTGGTAAAATGAGGACCAAGTTTACTGGGGGCAATATTTCACATTTGCAAATTGCTCAGAAAGTGCTATCACAGCCCATTATATAATTTTTCCAATGATAGGAGTTCTCTTTATTTTGAAGTGCAATATCAGTTTAGACCAAAAATGTCTACATTAGAGAAAATTGCACATGAAAAGTCATCCCATAAATAAAATTGCATATGTGAATAAAGCTTTCCCACATAGTAAAGGAAATGGTATTCTAAATGTATAGGAACGTTATTATTTACAGAATAATAATTATTTATTATTATTATTTATTATTTACATTTCCAAAAAAATATGAGATTACAATAAAAGTTTCACCTGTTATGTAGTTACATATTACATATAATGCAAGTACAAAAGAGTCCAAGTTTGGCTCATGGGGCTAATTAAGTCTTCTTAATTGACCTATTTGCCCCTTTGATAATGCCCATAGATAGGACTTTTTATAAACACAATTGCTTACAAACAGAGGTGTCCTGCCTCAGGCTTCAATTATTGAGTCACAGACAGTTCCTATAATATCTCTCAGCTTACTCAAAGTGAAAATATAATGGCTACAAAGCAAATGAGAATCCCAGACACTTGCCTGAATGATATTCAAATAGGGCAGAACAGATATTTATGCTGTTTTTTAAAATATCAATTTCAGTCTTATGAGCTTTCTTTTCTTCTTTTCATTTTATAAAAAAAAACACAGTTTGGTCTTTCCAGTTTAAAGCAAATCCATCAATTTAGATTATTTTAAATACTTTTGTGGGTTATCCTTTATTTTTATTGATAACAGCCTTGTGAACAAAAATTAATTATGCAACAATTAATAATGTTAATAATAACTCCCTGTGAGGCACTACCTTAATGTGATTGTGGGGCTTGTGTGCTCTGAGAATATGAGACCTAAGCTGAAGGATCAACCATACTGGACAGTTCCCATCAGAGAAGTCAGACAAAGAATGCTTCTCTCATAAACAATATGGTGAGATGTACATTACAGAGATACACATCAGCTTGGTTGTCCTCTGGGTCAACAAGGACCATGCTAGGTGTTGCAGTTCCTGGAAATCTAGTGAACAATTGGCTACAGGATCAGAATCAGAAGCTTTGTGCAAAGATCTATGTCACAGTGGAAGAATGGTTGCTAGTCAGTGGTAATAGACCAGGAAAGATTAATACAAGAGAAGAATCTTTCAGGGAGACTCACTATCACCATTATTTTTTGTCATTGCACTGATTCCGTCTCAACAATACTGAATAAATCACACCATCAAATAACAGAAACATATGCTAGGCTATACGAAAAAAAATTTGAATGTGAGAAATATGGGGACCATACAGATCTTTGCAGAGTGGTATATCAAAGGTATGTCCAATGACAGGGAAAGCCTTTCTGAGGTGAACAAAATTGCATTGTTTAATTGATGAGGCTCAGATCAAACCAATCCTGTCAAAGTGAACAGGAATGGTAGACACTTTGTCAGAAAGGCAGTATCTTAAATAACAAAGGTCTTGGGCTCTCTTTAAGCTTGGTTGTTTATCTGCAGCTATTACATTACCCAACTGGGTAACATCATTAGTGCAGGACAGTTGAGTCAGGGTCTCACACTGATGATAACACCTAGTGATGTAATGAAATGTCTGCAAGCAAACTTCCAAGCTGAGATAGTACCAAAGATTCCATGTTCAAGTCTGAGCTGTATAATTGGAATCAATTATTAACCAATCCATTATCCTCCACTTAGAGACAAACAACCTACTCTGTAATAAACAATTTGGTTTCAGAAAAAAAACTATCCTGTAATCTGCAACTCTTAAACTGCAAAAACATATGGACTACACAACTCAATCAGGGCAAAGCAATAGATGCAATCTACATAGACTTCTGTAAAGCCTTTGATGCAGTGGTACACTACTACTAAAACTAAAATCTTATGGTATCTCTGGACACCTACATAACTGGATAGAAGCATTCCTGACAAATAGACAACAAATGGTCAAAATTGGGAGCGTCCTATCAAATTCTGTACCTGTCAACAGTGGTGTCCCTCAAGGCAGTATTTTAGGACCAACTCTCTTCATACTCTACATAAATTACCTCTGTGATCATATCAAGAGCAACTGCGTTCTCTTCACTGATGATGTAAAGCTATTCAACACCACAGACAATACTGCTACCCTTCAAAAAGATCTTGACTATGTATCAGAATGGTCAATCAAATGGCAACTTCAAATCTCAACAAATAAATGATCTGTCCTATATATTGGCAAAACAAATCAGAAAATAAAATACAAGCTAAATAGTCAAGGCCTTGTTGAGGATCCAAACTCTGTTAAGGATCTTACGGTACTCATCTCTAATGATCTAAGTGCTAGAGCCCACTGTAACTACATTGCCAAAAAGGCATTAAGAGTTGTTAATCTAATCCTACGTAGCTTCTTCTCTGGTAATATCACACTACTAACTAGAGCATACAAAACATTTGCTAGACCTATACCTGAATACAGCTCATCAGTCTGGAATCCATATCATGTATCTGATATTAACACAATTGAAAAAGTCCAGAACTATTTCACAAGAAGAGTTCTCCGCTCCTCTACTCATTGCAGAATACCTAATGCCACCAGACTTGAAACTCTAGACCTAGAAAACCTAGAACTACGCCGCCTCCAGTCCGATCTAAAAATAGTATATAAAATCATACATTACAATATCCTACCTGCAAATGAATACTTCAGCTTCAATCATAACAATACAAGAGCACACAATAGATACAAACTCAAGGTTAACTGCACCAAACTTGACTGCAGAAAATACGACCTCAGCAACAGAGTGGTCAATGTTTGGAATACTCTACCTGACTTTGTGGTTTCTTCCACAAACCCCAAAAACTTTAACCTTAGACTGTCTTCTATTGACTTCACCCCCTTCCTAAGAGGCCTGTAGGGGACGTGCATAAGCGCACCAATCATGCCTACCATCTCTGTCCTATTGTTTCTTTTTATTTTTCTTATAAGTATCTATCTCATGTATTCAAAACTATGTTTATTCTTATACCTGTATCTTGTAAGCGATTGACAAATGAAATAAAAAAATAAATAATTATTCCTTTCTATTGAAACTAGACTTTATCTAGTATCATGTACTGATAATGTTTTTTAAGTGAATTCTGATAAGTGAATTCTGACTTGGAACAGAAAGGAAGTTAGTATATTGTGAGGGAGCATTAGTCCAATGGCATGGTTAGATTCAACTAACATGCTATTGGACCACATCCAATAAGCTGAATCAATTAGTTGTATCAATTAGTTGAATAAGATTACATATGGAATACTGCATTCCATTTTGGTCATCATATTATAAAAAGGATGTTGAGACTTTTGAAAGAATGCAGAGAAGAGTAAGATGATTAAAGGTCTGGTGAACTAAAACATATGAAGAATGGTTGCAGGACTAGTGTGACATGATAGCAGTGTTCCAATATTTGAGAGGCTGCCACAAAGAAAAGAGGGTCAAATTCTTTTCCAATGTACCAGAAGGCAAGACAAGAAACTATGGATGGAAACTAATCAAGGAGAGAAGTAACCTAGAACTAAGGAGAATTTTTTTAACACTAGAAACAATTAATGGCTTGCCTTCAAAAGTTGTGGGTGCTTCATCACTTGAGGTTTATTTATTTTTTAAAGGACTGGACAGCCACTTGTCTAAAATGGAATAGGGTCTCCTGTCTGAGCAGGGAGTGGACTCCCAAAGACCTCCAAGTTCCTTTCCAATTCTGTTGTTCTGTATTCTGTAACTTTTGATAACTACCAATTTCTTTATACTGTTAGAACCAGTTACATATTCATTGAAATATATAGGTTTTTCTTAGACATTTATAAATGTAGTTAATTTTTTTCATGTAAATTCTAGCTTATATTTTTGTGTATGAAAGACAATTGCTTTTACTGTATTTGGTATTGGTAGCAATAAATTTACAATCACCTGAGCAAAAAGGTTGAGCAGCTTTAATACTGTATGAGGAAATGCTTGATACAGCATGGGTTCAATCTGAAAATAACTATTGTTTAGACTCAGAAGAATCGTTTTCAAGATTGATAGGAAAATATTAGAGAAGATTAGTGAAGTTAAGGAAAAAATAGTCATTGTAGTTTGAGGCAAAGTATATCATGCCTCATTAACCTATCAGAATGAGGATATTTTTGCTCTGCCAAGCAAAATATGTGGTGTATTACACATGGATTTTTCTGACAAGAGTTGATAAAGTTTCATATTTGAAGCTAATGTATAAGTTTCAGAGTTATGGAATAGAGTAAATGGAATGGTGGCCTCTGGGATTAGGACTTGACTTTATTGCCAGTTAGATAGAGCATAAGTGAAGGCATTTAAGATTGGAAAAAATAAGTAAAGAAAAAGATGTTAAAACAGAAACTTGAACGCTGCAATTTAAGAATTTTTTATTATACGGCACCATTTTATCCATGAAACTCTGACAGGCTTTTCAATTAGAATTCAAAAGAGGGAAAATGTTCATGACTCAGCTTGAGGAGGAGAAAAATACTATTAACTATAGAGATAAATGATTTGATTACATTTTCTTTACCATAGAAATCTATATATTATATTTTATTTCAGCTTGTTATTAATTTATCTTACAGTAATAATGGCAAGAACTGTACTGTATGAAGAACAGGAAGTAACATATAGCATTATATTGCAAAGATTTGACACCTGCATATGTATATATGCATTCTTTTTTTCCCCTGTTGGGAAGCAAAAGCCAATAAATGGACTTTTGATCGTTCAACTCTTGGGATTTAGGAAATATATACCATTTCAATTTCATGTAGAAAAAGAAAGAAAAAAGTATAACTGATTTTGATTTTATTATATGCAAAGGATTGAGGATTGAAGATGAGGCACAGGACAGATCATGTAGCATACACAATTTCATCGTTCAGCACCTGCCATTCTTCTGGGTAGCTGAGTTGCCTAGCTGTTGCTCAGAGAAGTGCTACTTTTGCCTTGATAACAAATACAACACTAATTATTCTATAATAATAATTATTTTATTTATTTATTTTTATTTTATTTATTTGTCAATTGTTTACGAGATAAGTAAAAGTGTATACATAATTATGAATACATGAAATGAGTACATATAAGAAAAATAAAAGAAAAATAAAAGAAACAATAGGACAGGGACGGTAGGCACGTTGGTGCACTTATGCACGCCCCCTACAGACCTCTTAGGAAAGGGGTGAGGTCAATAGTAGACAGTCTAAGGTTAAAGTTTTTGGGGTTTGGGGAAGAAACTACAGAGTCGGGTAGAGTATTCCAGACATTGACCACTCTGTTGCTAAAGTCGTATTTCCTGCAGTCAAGCTTGGTGCGGTTAACCTTGAGTTTGTATCTGTTGTGTGTTCTTGTGTTGTTATGGTTGAAGCTGAAGTATTCATTGACAGGTAGGACATTGCAATGTATGATTTTATATACCATGCTTAAATCAGACCGAAGACGGCGTAATTCAAGGTTTTCTAGTTCTAGAATTTCAAGTCTGGTGGCATAAGGTATTCTACAACGAGTAGAGGAGTGGAGAACTCTTCTTGTGAAATATTTCTGGACTTTCTCAATTGTGCTAATATCAGATACGTAATGTGGGTTCCAGACTGATGAGCTGTATTCGAGTATTGGTCTAGCAAATGTTTTGTATGCTCTAGTTAGTAGTGTGATATTACCAGAGAAAAAGCTACGTAAGATTAGGTTAACAACTCTTAATGCCTTTTTGGCTATGTAGTTGCAGTGGGCACTAGCACTTAGATCATTAGAGGTGAGTATTCCAAGGTCCTTTACAGAGCTTGGATCATCAACAAGATCTTGACTATTCAGCTTGTATTTTATTTTCGGATTTTTTTTGCCAATATGTAAGACAGAGCATTTATTTGTTGAGATTTGAAGTTGCCATTTGTTTGACCATTCTGATACACAGTCAAGATCTTCTTGAAGGGTAGCAGTATTGTCTGTGGTATTGAACAGCTTTACATCATCAGCGAAAAGAACGCAGTTGCTCTTAATATGATCACAGAGGTCATTTATGTAGAGTATGAAGAGAGTTGGTCCTAGAACACTGCCTTGGGGGACACCACTATTGACAGGTACAGAATTTGATAGGACACTCCCAATTTTGACCATTTGTTGTCTGTTTGACAGGAATGCTTCTATCCAGTTATGCAGTTGTCCAGAGATACCATAGGATTTTATTTTTAGTAGTAGTTTGTCATGTACCACTGGATCAAAGGCTTTACAGAAGTCTATGTAGATTGCATCTATTGTTTTG
The DNA here is from genome assembly GCF_900518735.1 of Pseudonaja textilis. The sequence continues at coordinate 6,987,656 of NW_020769322.1, forward strand.
CCCTGATCAAGTTGTGTAGTCCATATGTTTTTGCAGTGTAAGAGTTGCAGATTACAGGATAGCTTTTTTCTGAAACCAAATTGTTTATTGGAGAGTAGGTTGTTTGTCTCTAAGTGGAGGATGATGGATTGGTTAATAATTGATTCCATGACTTTACAGGTGACGCAGCATAAGGAGATTGGTCTGTAATTTTCAACTAGGCAAGGGTCTCCCTTTTTGAAGATGGGGATGACTGTGGCTTGTGACCATAGGTTAGGCAAGGAACTGGTCCTGAAAGATTTTTCAAAGATTATGCTTAGAGGTTCGGCTATGGCAGTGGATAAATTTTTTAAGAGATAGGCACATATTCCATCCGGTCCAATAGATAGGGATGGTTTTAGATTGCGTAGTGCTTTTTCAACATTGTCTTCTGTAAAATCGATATGTATTAGATCACTGTAGTTATCTGTGGTTCGGCTAGGAAATGCTGGGCATGATCCATTGCTGTTTACAAATACTGAGCCAAAAAATGTGTTAAAGATGTTGGCTTTAATGGTGTCGTCGTTGCAGTCTTTACCATTAGGTCCTATCAGGGGTGGGATGGACCTTGAATCTTTTAGTTTGTTGTTTACAAAATTGTAAAAAGCATTGGTGGAATTGGTGCTTAGAAGGTTTTCCTCTTGTTTAATATGATAATTGGTGCATTCGGTCTTTATTTGGTGGCATAAATTTTTGTATCGGCTTTTGAAATTGGCAACGTGACCAGATTTGTTTTTCCGCCAGAGTGATCTCTTTTTGGATTGAAGTTTCCTTATTGTTATGGGCAATCTGTTTTTTTGTTTTGTTTTGGGAGTAGTTGTTGGTACATATAGTTTGATGACTCTTTTGACTTCAAGTAAAAATATGTTGTAATGGTCTTCAACAGTATTGCATCCATTGAATAGAGATTGCCAATCAAGGGATGAGAGATCGTTGTTTATAAGATCATAGTTGCCTTTTTTGAAATTATAATTGGGGATCACATCATTGTGGTGGTTTTTGTGTGGACGTATGTTGAGACAAAAGTCAATCATATTGTGGTCACTGCTGGAAAAGGGTTCTTTAGTTTGTATTCCGTAAATTAAATTCAAACTATTGCAGAAGATGAGATCGAGGCAGTTGTTTAGTCTAGTGTTGTTGGATACTAGTTGTTCCAGTCCCAGATCTGTAACAGCATTGTAAAAGGTTGCATGTATGGTTTCAGTTGTACATTCATTTAGGGTCCAGTCAATATGAGGCAGATTGAAATCACCAAGAAAGATAAAAGGGTATGGGCAGGATGCTGCCCATGTTAGTAGTGTATTTAGCTTGTTTACATGTACAATGTCATAATCAGGTGCTCTGTAACATAGTAAGAATCGAATTGTGATATTTAAGGATAGTTCACAGATAATGGTCTCAGGAAGAGCAAGCTCCTGGGTAACTTGGATATTTTTTAGATGTAAGGACTTTTTGTAGAAGATAGCAACACCACCTCCTCTACGAATTTCACGATCTGATCGGTAAACATGATAGTCTCTTACTGTGGTAATGGAGTCGGGGAGAGATGCATTGAGCCATGTTTCACAGACAAATATAATGTCGAATTTAGCCATATTTAGTAGGAGGAAAAATTCAGGTATTTTATTTACAAGGCTTCTTGCATTGAGTAGCTTGCATTTAAGGCCAGCAGTAGTTGGAGTTGAGGTAGTTAGGGGCGTGCGTGCCTAGTCTTGGGTGATGGTGGATTGGTTGAGGTAGGGTTGTGGTTGAAGGTTAAAGCTGAGTTGCGGGATGTGTGACTTACTTTTGATACAGTCAGCATGGTAGTCAATGTACAGGTCCTTCTCCCCATTGTCGAGACGTTTTTTGAGTTCAGTGCGGAGTACACGGGAGCGGGCACGTTGCTGTATGGTTAGGTCAGGGCGACAACGGAGGTTCTTATGGTTGGTGTTGGTTTTGGCGAGTGAATTTATAGTGTAAATGAATTTGCGTTTGCTTGATTCATTTTTGCAAATGACCCTGCAGAAGCGTGGGGTCACAGAGCCGTCACTGTTTTTGAGCTCTCGGCCAATGCGGGAAATGTCAAGTATTTCATCAGGGGAGATGGTTGATGCTTGATAATCACTGATGATGTTTCGGACAGTTGTGATGTCATCATTATCATTGATGCCCTCTAGACCAAATAAGATGGCGTTTGGACGTTTCCGTTCACGCTCAACAGCCTCTCTGATGAGGATTGGGATATCAATATTTGTCTGGGTTATGTTGTGTGTTCTTGTGTTGTTATGGTTGAAGCTGAAGTATTCATTGACAGGTAGGACATTGCAATGTATGATTTTATATACCATGCTTAAATCAGACCGAAGACGGCGTAATTCAAGGTTTTCTAGTTCTAGAATTTCAAGTCTGGTGGCATAAGATATTCTACAACGAGTAGAGGAGTGGAGAATAAATGTTTCTGGCAAATATGATGTATATTCTAAATATACTGGATACCAATTACACTATAGATTTTTGTTAGTGGAATTTGAAGATTGAAATGGCAACAAAATTGTAGTATTTAGAACAGGGGTGGGGAAACAGTGGCTCTTCTGTGACCAACTCCCAGAATTCCTGAGCCAGCCATTCTGGCTTAGGAATTCTGAGAATTGAAGTCCACAAGTCATAAAGGGGAACTTTGGCCTTCTGACTGAGAACATTAAAAGAAATGTCTCAAAAATTCCTTAGAAATAATTAATATTCAATGAACATTTTACAATGAAAAAGTAAGAGCAAGTCTTTTAAAAGCATAAATTAATCTTTTATTAAAAACTGTGTTTATATATTTCCAAAAACTATTGTCAGGAAGTGAGGAAGGAAAAGGGAAACATCTTAGACCAGGAATGTCAAACTCAAGGCCCATGAGCCGGATCCATCCCACAGGGTGCTTAAATCTGGCCTGTGGGGCCAGCTGGAAATAGCAAAGGACCAGTCCACAGTGTCTCTGGCATCAAAAATGGGGCAAGGGAGGACGCACGTGGCTCCTAGGGAGCCTATTTTGCCTGTATGGCCTCCTGCAGCACTTTGTCAGCCAAAATGGAGCACAGGGGGCCACCTGGGACCTTTCTGCATCCCATTTTGGCCAGCAAAGTGCTGTAGGAGGCTGTCGAGGCTGAAAATGGGGCATGGGGGGCTAAGTGAGCCCCTTTCCCTGTTTTGGCCAGATGTTCCAGATGTCCCATAGAGAAGAACCATAATGCTGATCCAGCCTTCTAAAAATTCCAGTTTGACACTCCTGTCTTAGACGATTGACCAGGTACCAAAGTATAAGAAAGTGATCTGTAGAAATAATATTTTAAATTTGATCTGTTTGAGAGGATAATTATTTACTGCTGAGAACATTTTCATTTAGTGTAGGGATTAAAGTTGTAGACTAGAAACCAGGAGATTATAAGTGTTAGTCTTGCCTTAGGCATGAAAGTCAGCTGGATGATTTTGGGCCAATCTCTCTGTCTCAGTTCACAAGGTTGCTTTTGTGGGGAAAATAGAAGAAAGTATGCTTACTGCCTTGTGTTATTTATAAAAATAAGGATGGAATAAAAAAGCAGTCATATAAAAGGTGATTGATAGTGATGAAACAAAGGTGCCCATAATCACAAAGGTGATTGTGGTATGAAAAATGTGTGTTTCAGATCAGTATAATATTTTCCAGGAATAAAACCTTTAGCAAATATCCATAGTGTACAAACTAAAAACTAGGTAGAACAAGACCAGGTTTCTAAAGATGAATCAAAGAAACTAGTGTAAATAAAGTGAAAGTAAATGTGTCCTCAAGTCACACTGAACTCCTCCTACAAGCACAATGGGCAAATGTATGCAGTTTTCTCATACTACAGAAACAATCATGGAATCATAGGATTGGAAAGGACATCAGATGTCTTCAAATCAAGTGCTTTGCCCAAGGCAGGATTCTTCACATCTTATTTGATAAATGAATTATTTAATCTTTTCTTGAAAACCTTCAGCAATAGAGCACCCACAAGTTCAGGAGGTATGTGGTTCCAGTGCTTAATACTTTCCACTCTCAGGCAATTCCTCCTTATTTCCAAGTTGGATAAGTTCCCACCCATTGTTTTTTGTTATATCCTCAGATGGAATGGAAAATTAATTGATGCTGTCTTCCTTGTGACAGCCCTTCAAGTACTGGAAAATGCTATCATGTTTTCCCTCAGTCTTCTTTAATTCAGTTCCGTTAGCCATTCTTCATAGGATTTAGCCTCCAGACCACTTAAAATCTTTGTTGCACTCTCTGCACATTTTCTAGGGCCTTTGCATCTTGTTTGTATTGTAGTGTTTAGAACTAGATGTGGAACAAGTAAACCTCAAATAATCAGTGTCTGTTCAATGACTCTTTGAAATTATGACAGCACTGAATGAAGAGACTTACACCCCTGGCTCAAGTTATGGCTGCTGAAGCACTGCTATAGTCATGTAAAAAAAAATCTGTCAGATTGGCAATCTGTCTGCTGTACAATTTATTGCAGGGACACTGCAGTGTCTACCCACTTATTTCCCCTTCCCCCATAGTGCCCCAATGAGTCCTTACAGTTCTTGGGTCTAATTCTCACACTGCTTGGTTCCTCCAGCCTTAGGCCTGCTTCCCACACCAGTGAGTCCTGCATCATCATCCCCACCTCTACCATGGCTTAGACACATACTTTTTCTGTAGATCTCCTTCAGGAAGCAGGAGATCAGCCATGCAGCCAATCTACATGAGGCTACATTGTGCTATCCTAAATGTGGGGCCCATTTCAGATGGCCTCAATTCATTGCAGCCATTTCCAAAATGGCACCTGCTTTTAGGATAGTACTATGTGACCTCTATAATGTATAGGGAGACATCTATCTATCTATCTATCTATCTATCTATCTATCTATCTATCTATC
>NW_020769322.1:6995620-7010774 GCF_900518735.1 Pseudonaja textilis
TATATATATACATACACACACACACACACACACACACACACACCTATCTCCTTAATGGTAGTTTACACTCTGATGAAGTCAGCAGAGGCTAACTAAAGCTTGGTGAACAATATAAATTTTTAGTTCCAGAGATCTAACACACACTAAAATATTATATTTTCTAAACTATATATGTACAATTACCTTAATTACATATTTCATTCCAAAAAAAATTATTAATATAAGCACTTGTCCTTGGTACTATAATTATTTTCTACCTGAATTTTTGCTCTTTTCTTATTCTGACTCATTTACATAACTCTATGCATAAAATATGATTGTTTAGAAATTACATACTTGATTCACCTCTGCATAATGTATTTCTCCTTGATTTTTTTCTTTAAAATTTATTTAAAATAGGTCTGTATTTAAGCACATTTTAACTTCCTTCTAGGTTCTCATGTTAACAGTTCTACATCCAGTGCACGGTTCTGTGAAATAAAAGGCTTATATCTGCAAAGCTAATAGGTTTATGAGGTAGTGAATGATACTGGTTGTGTAGCATTTTACTGAAAACCTTTTCAAAAAATGAAAAATAAAAGTTAAAGGTAGTACTTAAACCATTAATGGTGCTGCATGATAGAAAATGATATCACTCTGTGAATGAATTAAAACAGCTGATTACTTCAATTATCTGTTCAATTTATAACACAATCTAATCAGTGAGACATAAAAGAAGTATTGCTATTGAAATGTTCATTATAAGAACAATTGTAATGAATGTCCGTATGGGTATGTGTATCCGTATGGAAATCTCCTACAGATGATATATGAATGCCAAACAAGAGTAGCACAGAAATTTCAACATTGAATGTGAAATAGATCCATACAGTACTTAAATTTTATGCCTGAATGTAAATAAGTTATATAAATCAGAATACTCTGAAAAATCTTAATGACAATTATGAATGACTTCCCCAAAAATTGTTTGTTTGTTTTCATTACTCTTTGATTCAGAAAGTTTTTTTCATATCAAACGTTGACATATATGTTTAGTTCTCACATTTAAGATGGCTATAGCTGTAGTTTGATTTGTTTTCAAGCAAAATAAAGTAATAATTGTAAAAAAAATACAGCTAAACAACACTAGATTACACAGGGGATGAAAATTGCTTTGAAAATTAAAATTGAATTTCTAAGTTAAATTATTTTAAACATTTTCCCAAATGTTACTGTACATGGCCAATATATTAAAAAAGGGAAATACAGGCAGAGCAGATAATAAAAATTAGCAATAATTAAGAGCAATAAAGTTGAAGAAAGAGGCAGATGAGCTAATTCTGGCTGCAAAAGACCAAGTTTTGAGAACAAATACCAGAATTGAGAAAACAGGAAAAGACAGTAAATGATGCCTCTTCAAAGAAGACCATCTAGTTAATTGTTGCATTGTGCTACAAGATCACAAAAACTGACTACAAATAATGGCACAACAAAGTAGCAAGAATGGTGCATTGGAGAACTGGAAGAAATTACAAAATACAAGATGCAAATGCAAATAGAAGTAGAACTGTGGCAAAAAAAGAGAAAAAAGGAGTACCATAATAATAGGTATTTTGGGTACAATCCAAAACATCTCAAAATGACACCATAGAACACTGCACACCAGAACAACTAGACACAGGAATAGTTTTTTTCCCCAAACACCACCACTGCTAAACAAATAATTCCCTCAACACTGTCCAACTATTTATAAAGTCTGCACTACTATTACTATTAACCTCATCACTCCTTATCACCCATCCTCTCCCACTCGTGACTGTATGACTATAATGTTGTCGCTTGTATCATTACGATCTATGTTGACTGTTTCCTAGTAAGATTTGATTGCTTATGGTAAGCTATGACTATTATTAAGTGCTGTACCTTATGATTTTTGACTCTTGACAAATGTATCTTTTACTTTATGTGTACTGAGAGCATATACACCAAGACAAATTCCTTGTGTGTCCAATCACACTTGGCCAATAAAGAATTCTATTCTATTCTACTCTATTCTATCTGAACATCACTTGAACACATGACCATTGTCAAAATTACCATCAATCAATTGCAAATGGCAATTTTATTTGGAACAAATTGTATCCTGTGATGATATCTTTAGTATTATCAAAATCTGCCCATCCCAGGTCCTTGGGTAAAAATATTGAACCCAGCCTAAACATCCGGTTGACTGAGCATTCAACCATAATATCCAAAGTACTACTGGAATTAAATATATTGTTCAATATGTAGGAGTTTTATTTTACAGCTGCAATTAACTTTGTTAATGTTGACTAATGAAATATAAGTAGAAATCTCTATGTTCTTGATTAGGAACTCTCAAAGAAATTATCCTACTTTTCTACCTAATGTGGTGGAAGAAAATTTGCTTCCCAAAGATAAGAGAGGTTACAGAAAATTTATGAGCTATTGTGTGCTGTATGTTGCTCAGGGGAATATTTTATAAAGTTTGTTGGTTGGTTTATTGGGTGATTCTTCTTTAAAGTAGTATTTTAAATGTAGAAGTAAATGTAGAATTAAACATGCCATAATTTTATTAAATAATCAGGGCTTTTACACATTAGCTATTAAGATGATTTGTGATGGTGAAAATTTCTCAGCTGCAATGAAAGACTCAACTTCCCAAAGTGTCCCTTCAATATTACAATGCTCAACTAAAACTGCATTAAGATATCTTTTTTATAATATCTTTATTATGATAACCAAATAAATGCATACATAAATACTGTAAGTTGGAGGGCCATACAATACCTACTGGTTAGTCCATATTTTTGTATCTATAAATAAACTTCCTGGCCTTACCTACTGTGGCATTTGAATGTCCTTCTCTTTTTTAACTTAAATTAATAAGGAATTTGCAATTGGTATAAATTTATTTCAAAACATTTCACTTTTTTTTTCAACTGGCAACTCCTGTGTGCCTCTAAAATCCTAATATTCCTCAGAGAATATTGTGTTTAACATTGTGTTTAGCTCCTGAATAGATTATAAGTTCTCATAAAAGCTTTGTATGATATTTTAAGTATCAGAGATTCCCAGGAGCAAAAACCAATAAATCGCTGTCATCTCTATTGCCCCTTTGATAATGTCCTTTCCAGGTTACACTGTCTAAATAGATGTTGTATCCATTCTATTTATCCCAGTTCAGGATGCATGTGTGGGAAATTAATCTGCACAGTATCTTAAAGCAAATTCCCATAAAGCTAGAGTTTGTAACATTGTGCTGCTATCTTTATTAAAATAAGACCATAGGCATCATGAAAATTAACCGGTGTGCTCTTTGGACTCTGGAATAATGAGTGCAACCATCACTATCAATCCTGATTTTTTTCTTAATAAATTGAACCGTATAACCATTATATTTTTTTTAATGTTTCAGATCTTTCCTTTCCTTATAATGAGGACAGCAGCTCTCTAATAAAATTAACAAAGCATTCAAACTGAACAAAGTCTTCACAGTGAATCAAAAACAGATGATTTCATTCTGTTCTAATATATGAATATATGTTAAGGAAAGCATTTGATGCCCTGTCAACATAAATAGTTATTTATAGCATATATTAGAATGATATAATGTATTTTACATATAAGAAATACTTTGTTTTCTCTTCAGATATTAGAAACCTTTTGCTTTCACATATTATTCATTGGGAAACAAATCAAAAGAATGTTGACTTCCCCTGTGTCTTCAGATTTTTTTTTAAAATGAAGCAATTATTTTCTAGTGCATCAAGCTGGAGCAGAAGAAGCAGAATAAATGGAAGAAATAATCCATAGAGAAAAAATATCTGCTTCTGTATCTAAAAACAGCTTGAAAATTATAGTGGAAAAAATTATCTATGAATTACTTTATCAATATTTCTATCTAATTTAGTAAGTATTATTTCACAAGGTGAAATGATTATCTGTTCAATACCAATGTTTAAAAAACTGTGTCACCTGAGAAGCAAGGTACTGTATCTAAGAATGATGGAAGACATTAAGTTAAGGATTCAAACATGAAGGACAAATAAATACTGCATATCAAATTCACCTGCAAAAATTTACCTTGAGGCTGACTATGTATCTTCTTATAACAGAGTCCAAAACTGATGCAAAAAGATGAGCATAATAATGTCCATTAGAAAGTGAATTACATTCCAGATCTTTAAGGAGGAATTTCTGGCCCAGGAGTGTTGAAATGCTGTCTAGACTTTAACATCTTCAGTATTAACTATTGTCTTATTTTTGTATAAATTTTAAAAAGTTTTTAATGTACAGTATGTGAACACAGGTAGTCCTCGACTTATAACAGTTCATTTAGTGACCATTCAAAGTTACAATGATACTGAAAAAGTGATTTATTACCAGGGGTGGGATTCTGCCAGTTCGGACCGGTTTGGATGAACCCCTAGGTCCAAAGATCAGCTGTGAGCAAATCGGTTCACTCCAATGATCATGTGGGCCCTGCACTGTACTGACCTTTATCATCTCAGCACGGAAGAGTGGATTGCCAGTCCTCAGCTGTGTTACTCCCCTGAAGTAACATAACAGGTAAGGATTTTTGCATTGTTGTTCACACAAACGCAGCGTGCGTCAGGTGTGATCACCTAACCGGTTGTTATACCGGCAGCATCCCACCCCTGCTTATGACTGCTTTTCACACCATTGCAACATCCCTATAATCATGTGATGAAAATTCAGATGCTTGGCAACTGGTTCATATTCATGTCCCTTGTCCCAAGGTTCAGGGATAACCTTTTGTGACCTTCTGACAAGCAAAGTTAATGTCTACTGTCTGATTAGTGAACTCAAAACAAGGAAACACTCTCTGGAGCTTTGAATTTCCAAAAGTAATACTTATTGGATACACCATTTTGGTACTGAAGAAACAAAACCAGCTGTGGTTTTCCAGAGCAAATACTTGCCAAGTTAAATAGCTTCCTTTTCTCTCCAACCCTGGATGATCAATTATGAGACATATCTGTTTGTTATGGGAACAGTCCATCTCTTTCTCCAGCACCTGCAGTGGGGACCTTGATCATTGCCAAGCTCTCACAATCTTCACATACATTCTCAGCATTCTATTTCCTCCTTCCCTCCCCCCAGTTCACTGGCAAGTTGAAAAGCATTAAGGTTTGAACCAAGCAAAGCCGTTCAATCTTGATAGTCAATGGGGAAACTAGTTTCACTTAACATTTAGGTTACTAACTTATCAACTACAGGGATTCACTTAACAATTGTGGTAAGAAAGGTCGTAAAATGGGGCAAACCTCACATAACGAATGTCTCACTTAACAACATAAATTTTGGGCTCTATTATGGTTTTAAGTCAAGGATTACCTGTAGTAAATATGCATTTAAATTTATTGAAAATGTTTTGTTTAACTTTTCACCATAAAAACATTGTGGCAGCTTCGGTTCACATTGGAATTTATTGAAATTTTGACCAAAGGTGATTACACTTTTTCATGCAATTGTAGATAAATTCTTAAAATATATGTATTGTTCAGGGAAAAGGTGACATTTTGAATTTTATAGGATTAAGAATAAGAAACTGTTATTTTTTCAAGTTCTCTTTCCTTTTAGATAGTATCGTCTTCTTCTTTCTACCTTATTCCTGTAGGTGCAGGACCCGCTTTTTGGATCATTGAATGCCACTTTCCATGGTCAGCTGCATCACCAGGGCACAGGCCCATGGTTTGCATATCTTTGTTGATGGTATCTTGCCATCTCTGTTTTAGATATCCATGAGGTAACCAGCCATTGAATTCTAGTTGGTAGGCAGTCTTGGCCATGGTGGAAGGCATGGTCTCTGTTCTGACCCTGCCTTCACAGACACAAGAAACAGACTCCCCACAAAGAAAAACCATTCTTTAATTACACATTGGGAATTAACTGCATTCCCCAACAGAAAGTCCAGACCAGAGTTCTGCAAGGAATTAACTGAAGCAATAGTCCTTATCAACTCATTAGTCTAAATACAAGGTTCTGAGCTCCCAGTCGGAAGGCTGCAAATTACATCAGTTCAACCAGAGACCAAACCTCAGGCAAAGCAGTCTTTGTCACACGAAGCACACAAGGAACAAACTTTCCCAAAATCTGTGACAACCCAGCCACTCTCCTTTCCTCCTATTTATTCCCCAGTTAGAGAAGGGCCAGTCAGCATCCACATTTGTTTTGCTTCCCAAGCCAGCTCATTGTCCTCCATTGTTCACATCTCCTATCTGCTCTGCACATATGCACATCTGGAACAGGCCCCAGCTGTTTCTCCTCCTCACTCATCTCTGACTCTGAAGGCAACTACTTCTCCAGTGGCTGGGAAAAGGACATTGGTACTTACCTGATATGCCTGTTCTCTGTGAGCTGCTCTGAGCATCCAGAAGTGGAGGTACTTCAGTCTCTATGTAGTCATTTTGGGCTTAATTATGCAGGATGCTCCTCCTCCTCCACGGGACTCCTCCCTAGGGTCCCCCAGTTTTTGGTGAAGGCAAAGTGTTGAAACCCTAATATCCTTCACCCTCTCCTCTTTTTTAAATATATAAATCATTGTCCGGAACAGGGCCCCACCAGAAGGAAATTGGGTGGGGCTGGATGCTTGTCGCAGCTCACAAAGAACGGGCATATCAGGTAAGTACCAATGCCCTTTCTCCAATGAGCTGTTCCAAGCATCCAGAAGTAGGACATACCAAAGCTTGGCTTGTCCCATCTAGAGTGGAGTTCCCTCACAGTCCGAGTGGACCCGTTACAACAGTCTCCTACCAAATGAGGCCTCAGCAGAGGCAAAAATGTCAATTTTGTAATGTTTAATAAATGGCGATGGGGAGGACCAAGTTGCTGCATGACATATTTCTGATTTTGGCACTCATGTGGCCCACACCGCTGAAGTTGCAGCGCTCCTGGTTGAATGGGCTGTTATGCCCTTCAGTACTGGCAATGATTGAGTCTCATATGCCTTAGCAATTGCGACTTTCAGCCATCTGCCAATAGTTGAAGATGAGACTTTATGACCTTGAGTGGTTGGCTGAAAGGAAATAAAAAGCGCCTCTGTCTTCCTGAAAGGAGCCATTCTGTTTAAGTATGTGTGAAGAGCTCTCCTTACATCAAGTTGATGCCATTGATGTTCTAACCCCTCAGACAGTCTCACACAAAAGTTCGGGAGAACAAGTTCTTGTGCCTTGTGGAAAGCTAAATTAATTTTTGGAATGAAAATAGGGTCTGGGTGAAGAACCACTCTGTCAGAATGAAAAATACACAGGTCCTGCCTGGCTGATAAAGCTGCTAGCTCTGAGATACAACACACTGATGTTATTGCTACCAGGGAGACTACCTTGTATGTAAGAAAATGGAGGCTCGTAGTCTTCAGTGGTTTGAAGGGTCCGTTTGTGAGGTCGTGAGGACTTTGTTAAGGTCCCAGGTTGGGTACCGATGCACCACCGGAGGACATAAATTTGTGGCCCCTCGTATAAAGCTCCGTATATGTGGATGGTGCGAAATAAATCGTAGCCCTTTCCAGGTCACTACGGAAGCTAGTGCAGCGACCTGTCATTTTAAGGTGTTCGGTGAGAGACCCTTGTTGAACCCCTCTTGAAGAAATTCTAATACTTGTGCCACTGACAAAGAGAAAGGATCAATGTTGGATCTAACACACCATTTATACAAAAGGACCATGTGGCATTGTATAAGCAATTTGTTGAGGGGCATTGGGACACTTGGATGGTGGCAATTCTTCTATGTGAGAGATGTTCATTTCTCAGATGTCTCCGCTCAACTTCCATACAGCTAGGTGGAGCCATTGAGGGACTGGGTGTTGAATCAGACCCTGGGTGAGTGAAACTTTTTAAGGAGGAATCCTCCAAGGCTCTTTTGTCAACAGACCCTTGAGATCCACAAACCATGTTCTCCTGGGCCAATACAGTGCAACCAACAGAAGTTCCGCCCTTTCTTCCAGAAGCTTTTGGATGACCCTGGGAATCACTGGGAGAGGTGGGAAAGCATATAGAAGCCCTTGGGGCCAAGGGCAATGCAGAGTGTTGATGTTCTCCACCCCTTGAGCTGGGTACCTCGAAATGAACCTCAGGAGCTGCGAGTTCAGGGGAAAGGTGAATAGATCTATGACTGGTTGACCGAATCTCTGTACCACCTCCTGAAACAGACTTGGGTGCAGGCGCTGTTATGTCTTGGGAACCGGTTGGGGCTCCAACCGGGTCCACTCGTGCAGCAAGTTCAACAGCCGTTCCTATTGGCTGGCATCGTTTGACAGCCGACTATAAAAAGCCGGCTGTCAAGCCAAGCCAGCCGTTGCTCGCAAGCTAGTCTGCCCGTTTGGCTGGCAGACGCGACAACCACTGTTCTTCAAATAAACGTGTTAATTGCATGCCCTGGTCTAAGCCTCTCTTTCCCTCGAAATACAACACTGGCGACGAGGATGGGATTTGAAGGCTAGCCAGGAGCATTTTCTAAAGGAACAGGAGCCTGTCAGCGGAAGCCACAGCCGCTTGCCGTTTTGTTACCGAGCCATCGGACTCAGCAGCCTGTCAGCGCAAAAGGAAGCCGCAGCCGCTTGCCGTTTGCTTACCGAGCCATCGGACTCAGCAGCCTGTCAGCGCAAAAGTGAAAGCTCAGGTTAGATCAACCGGGTTAGAGCACCACAGATAGGGAAAGTCGGGCGCTGAAGCCGCAGCCGCCCGCGCGCGCGAAAAAAAAGGGCGCGAAAATCCTAACGGCTGTCACTGAGCTGCAGCCCCGAGCAAGCTACGGCGCTGAGAGCCTCAGCCACCTCGATCACAACTGGGCACTAATTACAGAAGCCGTCTCTAAGTGAAGACTCCCCAGTGAAATTGCGAGCGCCTCAGCTGCCTTGCCAAAAAAAAATATATAAATAAATAATAATAATAAGAAAAAGGCTCGAATTTTAAAGCGCTGTCAGTACAGCACCACAGCCACAGCCGCCTAACGCTCGCAAAAGAGCACTAAAATCCAAACACCTCAGAAAAGCCGAAGTCCTTGAGTGAGAATAGGGCACTGTAGCCACAGCCGCCCACGCCCCCAAGCAGCATCAATCCAAGACAACGAGCTCCCTGTGAGGCAGACCAGTCTACCAAGAGACTGAGGGACCCAAAATGAATGTCAATTCAGTATTTCCCCCTTTTAAACCCGATGAGGAAAAGTGGGACTCATATAAAAATCGCTTCAACCACTTTATTGATGCTATTGGACTGGCTGAAGCTTCAGAGCAGAGGAAGAAATCCTACTTCCTCAGCTACTGTGGGGCTGTAGTATATGACACTGCCACAGCACTCCTGGCCCCACGAGAAATAGGGAATGTCCCATGGGCAGAGCTGGTGGAAACACTATCCAACCACTACTCACCAAAACCGTCTCAGATTGCTAGGCGCTTCGCTTTTAGGATGAGGAAGCAAGCTGAGGGGGAATCCATAAACCAATATATGGCAGCCCTGAGGACAGCAGCTCTACAATGTGAGTTCAAAAACTATTTGGACGACATGCTACTAGACCAACTCGTCTGTGGGGTGAGGGATCTAAAACTCCAGAGGCGTTTGCTGGCTAGAAGAGACCTAAACCTCCCCCAGGCAGTTGAGGAAGCCTTAGCTGCAGAACTTGCAGCACAGTCCGCAGCTGAGATCCAGGGCACCACTCCCAGACCTAGCACTTCCTCCGTACACTCTGAAGAAGCGGTAAGTGAGGATGACCCGGCAGAATACTCCCATGTGCATCGCCTCAAACCAACGAGACAGCCGCAGGTAGGAGCGAGGCCAAGAAACAACAGTGGTCCAAAACAAACTCTGTTATGCCTGACCTGTGGAGGTTCCCATTCCCGGACATCTTGCAGGTTCCGAAACGCCACCTGCCACAACTGCCACAAGAAAGGTCACCTCGCAAGAGTCTGCCAGGCAGCACGCACATCTCCACAAAGATATCCTTCCTCTCCTGTTCCCCGAAGGCAAGTAGAAAAATGCCATACTTGCTACCAAGCCAACCACACACTCTATACCCCCAATAAAATTACACTTTCTGTTTTACTAGAAGGTAATCCCTGCCGCATGGAAGTAGACACGGGGTCAGCGCTCTCAATCATATCTTGGGACACGCTTAAGAAGATCCAGCCCAGACTGACAAAGAAACAGCTTCAAAAGTGCCATCTCACCTTGAGAGACTACCAAGGAAAGAACATCCCCGTCCTCGGGAAAGGCAAGTTTCTCGTGAAATTCCAAACCTTTAAAGGCCATTTGCCTTTAGTGGTTGTTAATGGTGCCCTCCCTAGTCTTTTGGGGTTGGATTGGTTCCCCTCTCTCGGCCTTAGTATAAAAGGAGTCCATGCTGTCTCAACTTCTGATGTTGACTCCTTATTTACAGACTACTCTGACGTTTTCAGTAGTGAGTTAGGCTGCTATAAGGGCACTCCCATCTCCTTCTCAGTAGACCCACAGGCAGTCCCCGTTCGTTTAAAACCACGTAGAGTACCCTTCGCCATCCGCCCCAAATTGGACGCGGAGCTAGACAAACTACTAAAACAAGGGGTGATAGAACCCACAGATTTCGCTAAGAGGGAGACCCCCATAGTCACCCCACTAAAAAAAGACGGTAATCTAAGAATTTGTGCTGACTACAAGACGTCAATCAACCGTTATCTACAGGTTAGCGCATATCCAGTCCCAGTCATCCAGCACCTGTTACACACATTCGAGCCTGGCACCATTTTCGCCAAACTGGACATGTCACAGGCATACCAACAGTTCCCCGTGGATAACCAAACAGCTGACTTACAGACCATAGTTACACACAGAGGGGCATTCAGATGTAAGCGCCTCCAGTTTGGCGTAAGTGTAGCCCCAGGTATTTTCCAATCACTGATGGAGCGAATCCTCCAAGGTCTCCCCGGCGTAGTGCCTTATTTCGATGACATCTTAGTCACAGCCAGGGACAGACCCCAACTCATCCAGAGAGTCAGGGCAGTATTAGAGAAGTTCAGGCAGCATGGCCTCAAACTAAAACGGGAGAAGTGCACCATCGCCACTAGACAGGTGGACTTTCTAGGCTACAGGCTGGACGCCTCAGGCATCCACCCGGTGGAATCGAAAGTCAAGGCCATCCACGAGGCGCCCATGCCTACCAACAAAACCGAGTTACAAGCCTTCCTGGGGTTATTGAACTTCTACGCTTCATTTCTTCCACACAAGGCGTCAGTTGCGGAACCATTGCACAGACTCTTAGACAGAAACACACCATGGCACTGGGGACCCAAAGAAAACCAAGCATTTGTGGCAGTCAAATCTCTACTCACCTCTGAGGCTGTCTTAATACAATTTGACCAACGCCTTCCTTTGGTCCTAGCCGCAGATGCATCCCCTTTTGGGATAGGAGCTGTCTTAAGTCACAGGCTTCCCAATGGCTCCGAGGCACCAATTGCCTTCTTTTCAAGAACCCTTTCAACGACTGAGCGTAATTACAGCCAGGTTGATAAGGAGGCCTTGGCTGCAGTAGCAGCAGTAAAAAAATTCCACGAATTTCTATTCGGACACCAATTCGAACTTATTACTGATCACAAGCCGCTTTTAGGATTATTATCAGGGGAAAAGCAAACCCCACAGATATTGTCACCTAGAATGACCAGATGGACCTTATTCCTGGCGGCGTACTCATACAAACTGGTCTATCATCCCAGAAAAAATCTAAACAACGCTGATGCCCTCAGCCGCTGCCCCTTGCCAGCCCCAGTCGAGGACCCAGCTCCTGTGCATACTATTTTTGATGTAAACGAACTAAACCTACCGGTGACTGCAGACGACATAGCATCACATTCCAAGAAGGACAGAACAATCGCCCAGGTTCTGGACTGGGTAGGGAGGGGGTGGCCGGAAACTAACTATTCAGTTGATTTCGCCCCATTTAAAACTCGCCAGCTAGAGCTCTCCAGGTTGCAGGGATGCCTATTGTGGGGTACCAGAGTGGTCATACCAACCACCCTTCGCATACCCGTCCTGAAGATGCTGCACGAGGGCCATCCAGGAATCGTGCGGATGAAGGCGTTAGCTCGAAGCTACGTCTGGTGGCCCGGGATGGACGATCAGATCGCCAAGTGGGTAAGCTCGTGTCGACCCTGTCAAGAATCTAGGGCAGCCCCGCCAACCGCCACGCCCACAAAGTGGGAAAGTGCCAATGCCCCGTGGTCACGGCTTCACATCGACCTGGCCGGGCCAATGCATGGCAAGACCTTCTTGGTGGTCGTGGACGCCTATTCAAAATGGATAGATGTGGCCTTACTTCACACGACCACCACACAGGCAGTTGTTAAAGCCTTGACTCACCTTTTTGTAACTCACGGACTCCCTGACACACTGGTATCCGATAATGGCCCCCAGTTCACCTCGAACGAATTTAGTAGGTATGTCACAAATCTAGGCATCAGACACGTCCTCACGGCCCCCTTCCACCCCGCCAGCAACGGGTTGGCTGAACGGGCAGTCAGATCAGCCAAGGAGGCGTTAGCCAGATTCGGCCCAGTGGGTTGGCATTCTAAACTGTCTCAATTCCTCCTAAGCCAGCATACCACACCGTGCACGGTTACGAACAAATCCCCGGCTGAGCTGCTGATGGGGAGACGCCTGAGGACTGCCTTAGACAGGCTGCACCCCCACTACTGCCCAGACACCCCTTTGGGGTCTGACAGTCTGGCCAGGAATTTCGCAGTTCAGGACCTAGTGTTTGCTAGGAACTACGCGGGGGACCCACTGTGGGTGGCCGGAAAAGTCGTAGCTGTCACGGGTCCGAGATCTTATCGGGTCCAACTTGAAGACGGTTGTATGTGGCGAAGACACCTGGACCAGCTGCGGAGACGACGGAGCAGCCTGACCGGCCCAGACCCGTCTCCACCAGAAGAGCCGCGGGCGCCACTCCAAGGTCCAGCTAGGGGTTCCCAGAGTGACCAACCTTCACCAACGGAGCAGAGAGAGCAGACAGTAGACTGGGACTGCCAGCCGGGAGCACCACCATTTAACCCCAGTGAAGGCAGAGACTTTTCACTGACTCCAGTTCCAGCACCGAGCCCTGGTCGCCACACTACGTACCCTGACCTGGAGTCCGCGAACTCGTCTTCGCCAAATGAATCTCCTGAGTTACGTCGCTCAGGTCGCCAACACAGACCACCGGCGTATCTCAAAGATTATGTGTGTTCTCATCTGGGGGGAAGGGGTGTTATGTCTTGGGAACCAGTTGGGGCTCCAACCGGGTCCACTCGTGCAGCAAGTTCAACAGCCGTTCCTATTGGCTGGCATCGTTTGACAGCCGACTATAAAAAGCCGGCTGTCAAGCCAAGCCAGCCGTTGCTCGCAAGCTAGTCTGCCCGTTTGGCTGGCAGACGCGACAACCACTGTTCCTCAAATAAACGTGTTAATTGCATGCCCTGGTCTAAGCCTCTCTTTCCCTCGAAATACAACAGGCGCCACTCTGATTGATCGACTGTGGCCCTGCTCAACCAGTCTGCCTGGAGGTTCGACAGGCCCAATATGTGCTCCCCCTTGATGGAACACAAATTCCTTTCCACCCAAAGGCACAGTCTCTCCAGCTGTTCCTTCTCCTCACTCATATCTGACTCTAAAGGCAACTACCTCTCCACTGGCTAGGAAATGCCACATGGTCCTGGCTCTATCTCTGCGTCTGATACTGAACATCCACCAGAGCTTTCTCCAGCTCCAGAATTGGCCCAGGTTCTTCCCCAACCTCCTCATCATCCGAGTCTGCGGCCAGCTCCGCTGGACAACACTCCAACAGTCTCTGGACATGTCCAAACCAGCAGAGTCAGCCTTCTCTCATCTTCTCTATAATTGGTGCCACACCAAAATTTTGTCAAAGTGTATCATTTGTGATGTGGTCAAGAAGGGAGATGCCCGATATCCAACAGAGCATTCTCATTTCCATGGCATGGAGATAGCTTTTGGTCCCTGTTGTTGCTTCCCAGAATTCAGTGCCATAGAGTGCAACAGGTTTGATGGTTGTTTTGTAAATCTTAGATTTAAGACAGGTTGGCATTTGTCTGTCACATATCACACCGGTGAGTTCTCACCAAGGTCCAGGCTGCATTCAGCTTTGCTCACATCTCACCATTGATGTTGCCATTGCCTTGGAGATGGGATCCCAGATACCCAAAAATGTCCACCTTCTTTAGGTTTTCTCCATTGATTTGAAGCATTCCATGGTGGTAGCAGTCTCTAAGTACTTGTTTTCTTGATGTTCAGGCAGAGTCCAAAATGGTTGAGGCAATCATTCCAAGTTTGAACTTGCTGCTATAGTTTGCCTTTGGTGGTGGAAGCAAGCATAACATCATCCACATAGAGCAAAATCCAGGGGGCATTCTGCTGCAGGTCATGCATGATGGTGTCCATGACCAATATAAACAGAAGTGGTGGCAGTGCAGAGCTTTGGTGCACCCCAGCCATCACCGGGAATCTGTTGGAGAAGCCAGCTGGGCATCACACTTGGCTGATGGTGTTCTTATATAGCATTTTGACCCATTCAATGAATGGTTCAGGTACTCCATGATCCTGGAGAGCATACCAGATCAGTTGGGGCAGAACTTTCTTTTAGATAGTATATATTGCAATAGATAGTATTATATATTCTATTTCATCATTTCATGATTCATACAGGCCTATTAGTAATTGTATCTATATCTTGTATCAATATCTTGACATTTTCAAAATGTAAGTTCATGTTCAGAGTATGGCTCTCATCCACATGAGAATGTTTTATGTGTAATATGTTTGAAAAGCTCAAGTCAAACCATACAATGTTTTTTAATGATAAATAATAAGGGAATAGTGATAAATGCTTTTACGTTAAAAGCTAGAATTAGAATGATGGTAACTTAAGAATGTTTGGCACTATGTAACTTTTATGCAGCATGTAAATTTTATGCATACCCCCCCCACCCCAAAATGGGATACAAGAATGAGAATAAAGATAGATAAGCAGTTTTATTAAACAAGGAAAGTAAAAAGAAAATGCTATGTAATAAAAAATAATATTTAGATAAGTAGACCATTATAATTGTCATAATAATAGCTGTGGTGGTGCAGTAGTTAGAATGCAGTATTGAAGATTAATTCTGCTGATTGCT
>NW_020769322.1:7025752-7043097 GCF_900518735.1 Pseudonaja textilis
GGGGAAGCAAGCTCCATGGATGGTGGGGGTGGCTAGTGTGACTTGCAGGCTTACCTGTGAGCAGGAAGATCAGGACTTCTCAATTGGGGCACAAGGACCACGTGGGAAGGCAGGTTAAAAAGGCAAGCCATGAGGACCCAGTATGGAGTGAGGAATGACTGGGCGGGGCAAGTGTTGAGTGGGGTGAGCAAGCATCAGGTGGGCAGGGAAAGTGAGCAAACAGTGACCGGGCAACCAGGTAGGGTGCGTGGCCAGTATGAAGTCACAACCGGTTTGGTGACCCATGCCAACCGGTTGAATACCAACACACACACACATGTATACATGTATTTGTATGTATGTGTGTGTGTGTGTGTGTATTAAATGTTATTTAATTTGTTGACATATAATGAACTTCAAAATATGGATTTGAAATATCAAAGACATATCAGGCTAACATTAGCTTTTTAGATGGAGTAAATATGGCAGAAATGCCATAGTCATATCTTAGCAAGGATTTGACAAATTTGATTGACATTGTAATGACTATTAATTAATGTGTTAATTAATAATAAGTTGTGTAGCTTGGATTTTAGATGGATGTCAAACTGTACCCAACAGTCCTTATCAAATTGAATGGAGATAACTATGTTTATCTTAGTGATCTACTTATCTACTAATTGTGTTATCTCCTGGAAACAGCACACTTTATAACTTCACAAAATAGAAGATGTTCTTTACATATTTGTAAAAACACAAAATACTTTGGAAAATAATCTTAGAAATGAGGTTGATTACAAATGAAATATGAACCAGCTGATTGAAAAAAATCGCTACAATCAATTTGAAATTGAAACTGGTTACCAAAAAATATAATGCTCCCCACCCCTGCTAAATATCTTTAAGCAAAAGCTACAAGCACATATGTTCAGGATGTTTTAACTTGAATTCCTTTTCTGATATTAGACTCAATAATCCAGTTTTTAAACATACTCTCTCATATATTTACAAAAGTGAAAGCAAAGAATTACCATTGTAAAATGTATGTTCTGTCTGTAGCTCCCAACTTTTCCTCAAATGAAGCAATGAAAGAAAACTTAAAAATCTTATCCCATCAAAAATAAAAATAGAGATAAATTCTTCTCTAGAGATTATGATCACTTTTGGGAACATCATTACTCATCACAGCTGGAGCTATTATAGTCTTTCACTTGGTGTATTCAAACTTCATTTTTTTTAAGTGCACCGATTTATCTCTTTCAATCTGCATATAAAAACAAGGAAAAGAAAACAATGAATTCTATAACAAAAATTGAGATCATTTTATAATTTCAGATCTGATGCCAAACTGAACATTTGCACAGGAGAATGCAATTATAAAAACACAAATGACAGGAAGCCAGTGCCTATAAAGAATTCTTCTTGAAGTGCCTCATCGAAAACTGGCAAATGGGTTTAAACACAATAAAATTCATTACTTCATAAAATATTAAAATGCAAATATCTACCAGCACTGTGAGATGCTGAAAAATGCCAGAGGGAAGAAAAAAGATGTTAACATATTGTTCATAAGGATATAACAGGATATATGAATATAAAGCAAATTTGTCCTTATTGGTTACATATGCCTTATTCTTTAATGTTCATTTTTATTTATATAATTGTAGAACTCATAGGAGAGACTCTGTTGTTAAAAGGGCAGTAGAACAATAGGATAAAGGATCACAAGGATCAACTTTTTCAAATTAAAAAAAATCTTATTTGATTAGCCTTTGAAAATAGAAATTGCTTTCAGTAATCATACTGTAGTTCCAGAGTTTGGCTTCGTTTTGCTTAATGTCCTTTGATGCTATCCACTGTTAAAATAGTATGTGTCTGATATATAATTGTTGTTGTTCTGTTGTATTCACAACTATTATATTTTCTGAATGGATTAGAAAAGAAGGTAAAATGTAAATTTTGCTTTAAAAAAAAGAATATAGAAATTTAATATTAATCATGAGATTAGATTTGGATAAAAAAACTTTTATAACAGATAAAAAGTTATTTTTATTTGTTTATTTATTTTGTCAAAACCTTACAATACAATAGAAATAAGAATAAACATAGTTTAAATGTAAGAAATAGGAACTAATAATTGGAGACAATAGGACAGTGATGGTAGGCAAGATTGTACGCTTATGCATGCCCCTTACAGACCTCTTAGGAATGGGGTGAGGTAAATAGAGGTTAGTTTGAGGGTAAAGGAGTGGGGGTTTGAGCAGGTGACAACAGAATCAGGTAGTGAGTTTCAGAGATTGACCACTCTGTTGCTAAAATCGTATTTCCTGCAATCAAGTTTAGAATGGTTTATATTAAACCACTCTAAACCACAGTTTATATCTGTTGTGTGCTCTTGTATTGTTGTGGTAAAAACTGAAATATTCATTAACTGGTAAGACATTGTAACATATGATTTTATGTACTATGCTTAAGTCCAACCTTAGTCGGCATAGTTCAAGGTTGTCTAAGCCTAGAAACTGAAGTCTGGTGGTGTAGGGTATTCTGTTGTGAACAGAGGAATATAATACTCTTCTGGTAAAATACTTCTGGACTCACTCAATTGTATTTATGTCTGATATACAGTGTGGATTCCAGACAGCAGAGTTATAAATTGTACAGAAGAGGCTCTTCCATAATTTGGTATCATCATGACAAATGGTTCTATTTATAGTACTCAGCAGCCTTGCATTCTAATATATAATGGTAGGAGTACCATAAAAAGAAAAAGTATACCCCAAAAGTATATGTTACACCATTTTAAGCTGATCTTCAATAGAAATGATATCAACCCAGAAGAAAAGTTTGAAACTTCTATATTAAATATTTATTTTTCTTATCCTAACTTACACACATGGCAATAGTTGATGATAAACTGTCATATAAGAACTCATAAGAGGCAAAGCAGATATATTAAGAATGATTCATTCAAAATCTTATTCTTTGATAATCACTTGCAGCTCTATGCAATATATTTAAGCAGCTAAAAACAAAATAACAAAAACCTTCTAGAGTACAGTTCTTTCAGTCTATGCATAGAAAACTTATCTACTCAGTGATGCATAGGTGGGAGATATCATTTGTAAAATTCCTCCCATTATTTCCCTGAAGACAGCAAGAAGCTATATTATGTTAGTTGTTGAAGCAAAGTAACTTTAAAAAAGTTAGTTGTTGAAGCAAAGAATTTTTATAAATTGTACTTCTTGCAGGAACAATTTAAATTTAATGGTTCATTAATTGATAGCATACTTAATAGAATTGTTCATAGTCCTGTACAGATTATAATTGCCCCATCTATCAAAGATATTCATTCATTTTACTATAAGTATATTAAACACAAAACTATTGATCAGCCTACATGAATATAAAAATCTTTATTTTGATGTAACTGATTAATAGAAAGAGAAAGAAGGTAGCCTGATAAATCTGTATGATCTTTCTTTTATCTAGTGACCTTCTTGGTTTGTGCAATTCCCCAATGAGAATTAATTGGTTTCCACAGCATTTATTATGAAAGCTGTGGTCAGCTTAAAGTTATTCATTACCAGAACATATTGAAAGATTTATGACCATAAAGCTTGATAGAAAAGAACCCTGAAAATAACACAATGAAAAAGATGAGTTTTCATGAAATTACATTGAATGGTTTGTTGGTTTCTTACTGTATCTCAGTACACATAGAGACATGTACACACACATGCATACACAAATGTGTGCACACACACTGATCCAATTATTTACAATTATTAAGCAGATTATGAAAAAAAACTTCAACTTTATTGTTGAAAAGCATTGTTCAAACTAACCATTATAGTTAGTAAATAATAGTTCTGTTAAACTTAGCTAATTGTAGTATTTTTTTTAATAAAAATTGTTAAACAAACCATAGTTTAGCATAATCTGTGAACCTAGTCAATATTCTTCTGTTTATAGTATTCTAGTATATAGTCTGCAGAATTATAATCTGAACAATTTGAAGAGATATAGATTTGAAGCGTTTTTATTTTTTTAAACTTTGCCTTATTTTTATAAATAATTCAATGAACATACAATAAATACTCCTCCCTCTTCCTACCCCCACCCAACAATAATCTTGTGAGGTAAATTGATTTGAGAGAGAATAATTGGTCCGAAGACACCAATCTGTCTTACATGCCGATGACAGGACTAGAACTCACAGTCTTCTCATTTATAGCCTGATGCCTTAACCACTAGACCAATAGTTTGGATAAAGTAGAGTAATAATTATCCTTTCAATAAAACTGCCTCTTAATAGTTTAACAGAAGGTTTTATTATCTATATCTTTGACCAAATGTTTAATTTGTTTGATGTAGTATCCCTACATCTTTTTGAGGAATCTGTTAATAGGAATAATTTTTCTAGACTTTCTCACATAGATTTTCCACAATCATGCACAATGATCAAAAGGAAAACTTAAATACCTGGTTTCAACAACATTTCAGAAACATTTAAAATATAATGTAAATTAAACATATCAAAGACATTGCATAAACATCTGAAAGGGGCAGAAATTTATTGTGCAATGCAAATGCAAATGATCATGCTTTCCAACAAATCAGTAAAGCCTGTGAACATTTAGGCTAGATCAATAAGGCTTGAGCATTCAATTGCAAGAGGAGGAGAATCTGACTTTAGTAGATTGGTTAGGTTGGGCAAGATCCAGTCCAGTGTTAAGGAAGAGAATAGGAGAAACAGCTACATGAAATTTTGTGAAGACAATTGTTGCTAGTGCAACAACTGGAGAGCAGAAATTTGTGTAAATATTTACTCTGTGTTTGCAATGTATTGCATCTCTAAAGAAATGGCTCAGTCTATTATGTATGAGCTGTTGGGAAGCCTCTCAAGATATAAGGAGATTCATCTGTGGAGCAGCACATTGTGGTTTTTGTCCTTTAAGTATGTATGGTGCCTGTTTCTCAAATAAAAATAGTCAATTGTTTTTGTCTGTTCATAACCAGAGGCTGGACATTTTTCTTACTGGATGTCCCAGAAGGAGGGAGAAAATTATCATTCAGAGCCTTGTGATTCAGCAACAAACTTGTTTAAAATGGTTTGGATAGAAACTCAAGCAATTTCACTGGATGATCCTGTGGGGAAAGTAACTATTAGAATTCAGGACTGCTATTTGTTTTGAAATGATTTTTTTTTTCTGTTTTCCAAGCATTGTACATTATATTCTTTATAAAGAAACATTAATATTTCAGACAGAAGCTGTTCAGATTGCTTATAATTATGATCCACGTCATCATAAAAGTTGAATGAGGATTTTGTTGCTTAGTTTTATTGCATGCACAGAATCTGAAATGCTATGGTCTTTCTGAAATGACCAGCCAGAGTATTAGATAAAAGATATTCCTTATGGCCCCCAAACCTATTCTTGAACTCAAAGGAAAAAACAAAAAGATGTCGTTCTCTGTATTAATCCTTGAAAGGCTATACTGTTAGCAGTTTGGTATAAGTGCTATAGAATCTATTTTTTTCTCCAATATACTAATATAGCTGCTCTTTTCAAATATTTTCTCATGCTGTGTAGTGTAACCAATGGGAAACCAATGTTTCCTAAAGAAATTAGGGAGCAACTGAATATAATTTTAGAAACATACAATCATGTGTTATGCAGCATATAAATACTGACAGATCAAATGCAAAACCACCCTATTTTTAAAACTAAGTCTATCATTAGCCTTTTATTTTTTCTGCCTTGTGGCTCTAAACAAAATATGCAAACATCTTTGGATAGCATACCAATAAGGAGCTTTCTTAATCAGAAGATCCATATGCAAAATAATATTCTGATGATGATGTGAATTTTTATCAAACTGTTGATAATACAGTTCTATTTACTAGAAAACAAATGCATTTTTGAAACTAGTAGGATTTTAGAACATGAACCTCTTTAAAACACTGAATTGATAAAACAATATAGGCATGAACAATGTGCAGTGCACAGCTGTTGCCCCTACCAAAATAAAGGAATGTCTGAACATCAAAATTCATGAATATTTACCATTGTACAGTTTGATGTTTTATATTCCAATTTGTATTCTGAAATCATTGTCCTATTATTTGCTTTCTTTTTATTATTTCTTTTCCTGGGTGCTTTCAGCACACATATGATGCTAGTTTACTGAATTGTCTGTTGTGGTTGGCTATCATTGGTAGAATTCTATTTGTACCTTTACTAATCTATCTCCTGTTTGGTTAAAAAAGCTAGTTATATACTTGATGATGAATATATTAAAAAATAAGATATCTAGCACCTTAACCTTTAAGCACTAGCTATTTTGTAGGTGAATGTTTCATTGGGAAAATGAAAGGGCAATCTATTCAATGACACAATTAATATCTGAATTCAAAGGATTGCAAGGTAGTCTTTTAAATTGGTAAGTACTGAAAATACTCTGGCTACACAGATGAATATTTCCATTTCCTTTTCCTTTTCTGAAGCATCATACCAGAAATATCTTCACATGTCCTTCCATTTCCCACAATTCTGAATTAAATAAAATGTTTGAAGAAAAAGATAATTAAGTTTTAATTGTTAAGCAGTTACAGATGTTTGACTAAATTTTAAGTGTTTCGTTAGCCAATTGCTACACTTCTATTTTTTGTTTCTCTCATTAAATGTTTGGATTTATGTAACGGTATGGTTGAATTAATGTATTTCAAATGACTACTTGGTTGATCTAATTATTCTGATTACACATTTCACATTTAATTAGAACACAAACTTTGCTTTACATGTTATTCTGGTTTGAAGACAAAGAAAAATATGGGAATGTAACTCAATATAAAGGGTTACAGTAGTAGTTAATACAAAAGATAAGATAGAAAGTCACCATGGTTTTATTTTTATGTCAACTCATCCCATTCTAGTGTATTTTATTGAAAGCCATCCAGAGCTTTATTTATTGGGCAGTTTAAAGAGAGGGGAGAGGGAGGGACAGAGGGGAAGAGGGGAGAGAGAGGAGTGGGGGAGATATTCTGCTAATTGCTTTATTCAATGTAACTTAAAGGTAGGAAAACAAAAACAAATCACAATAACTTAAAATAAAGAATTAGCTAATCCTTTAAAATTTTGGACAATAAATAAAATAATACCTGAAAGCTTAGTCCTACTGTGTTCTTATTCTGTCTGGTGATGCCATACTCTTCATTTTCCCTTAGTGTAAAGAGTCTATGCCTTTTTCTATTTTCCACTGAGATATTTCACACAAAAGCATCCAATCTTACATTCTAATGGGATTTTTCCCTTATTGTCATTAGTTAGTTTAATGTACATGGTATTAAAAACTGAAAGCCACACTGATGTTTTTTTTTATATAATCTCTAAAACAGGAATTTCTAAAGTACATTCATTTTGATTCCAGCTTTCTTTATATAAGTATATCATGACTCACATTTCAAAAGTACTGTAATTTTCGCATCATTATTCCATTATAGAGGAAGGTTTATTAGTTTTAGTGTTCAAATGGAGGAAGTCCTAAATCCAGCTTTCTCAATCAGAATCCATACCACAGGCTTCAATACCAACCATGTGATTTTAAAAATGCAGAGACCTTATCCTGTGTTAAGGATTTCACAACAGGTTTGCAGAAATCAAAATATACGGTACATCCTGGCTGCAAGTCTATTTTTGCAACATACTTCTAGCCTTTTTAAAAAAATAAATGCATGCATGAAAGAAATGATTTTACGATGAGGAAGACAAAGAATCGGGGGAGGGGGAGATGATGCTGGAAGGAAGGGAAAATAATGTTTACAGATCAACAGGAACAAAGAAATTTAACATAGTAGAAACAAACTGGGAAGTTGACTACCCAAGTACTTAATTCAAAGGTTATTTTCTAAAGGTACCACAGATTATAATTCTTCCAACTATCTATCCTCATATTCTAGTGTTGGTTCTATTAAAATCTGAATTTTATTATCCAGTGTTAACCAAGAAAGCTGCTTCAGTTCTCCCTTATGCTATAGAAGCAGCTATGTTTTGGAAAATTCTAGTGGCTCTGAATATTTGTCTCATAGTGTGAAAGAAAGGGCTATTCTTCAAATATACTAAAAAGAAAATAATTGTTTTATCTGCTTATTTACCTGTAATTCTCAAAATGCCACTCCATTAGACATGATTACTTTAATATATCACCTGTTAAACAAATTTATTTTTTTAAATACTTGGGCATTTCCCTTCAAATGCTAAGGTCTGAACCATGGGCCATTTATATCTAGACTCATAGACTTGCAAATGTGCATGTTTGCATTATGCCAACTGTAGGATAGGAGTTATGCACTTGCCACAATAAAAATTTAGAGCAAGGATAATTAAGCATCTGTTACAGGGTACACAGATTTGTATTCATTAAGATTCATACATCTGTGAGGTAAATTTTAATAACTTTTTAAAAAATCTCTTTTGTATCAGATTTTTGCACCCAAAATTTTCCACTAAAATTAACAAGTTATTAGGGGCTAAATATTTTGAGCTATAAATTTAACAATAGAAGCATTAAATATTAAGAAGTGATCATGATAAAATAAAGTATAAAATAGATTTTGCTTCACTTCTTTTTATGTACTCACTCTTCTTTAGTCCACTGAAATTGGATATCTATCAATACTTTAAGATATTACAAAATGTACCCATTTGTCTCAGCCCCTATATAATTTAATTAAAATCACTGTTTCCATACTGATTTCAATTTAGCTAAATGTCTAACAAAATGAAATGCATTTTAGTGTTCCTGGAATCCAGACTTTATTGACTAAAGTTTCTAACAAGACTATTTACAAGTTGTATATTTTAATAAAGTCCTGTTTTACATAATTTATTTAACATTTTTCTTCATGTTGAATAGACTTTGTGCAAGGGGACAGAATTATTTATTTGAAATACAGTTCTTAAAACAAAAATAATTGGCTGCTTGTTCTGAAGGACAAAGAAACAGTGAAGTACACTATGAAAGGACAAACTAAGTCATTTCTATATAGTAGAGTTTCATTGTTCCATTACTGCAGTTGAAAAATGCAGCATTTATTTTAATTTAGTGATGCACTATGTTGAATCTGTTATCACCACTGGCAGTGGCAGTAGCATTTGTCAAGTTAACCTATACAAAATCTTCTGTGGAAGAGAATAATTGCATTCCAATATACTCTACTCCTGATCTGATTTCTTCTATTTTTTTTAAAAAAAAAAGTTATAGAAATAATTCACAGTTTGCCTACTATTAACTATTTATAAGCCTTGCTGGTTTTATTTGCAGAAATAATTACATAAATTATTGGAACTTAAATATACTTTATGAACTGATAATGCATGAGGAGCAAACTAAGAAAGAGTTCTTTCAAAAAAAGTGAAATCTGACCTTCTGCTTTCCCATTGCCCATGTTTGTGGAATAGGATCCAAGTGTATGGTTTCAGATATTTGTAAAATAAATGGGAAAACCTATTTGTTCTGATCATTTTCTTACCTAATTTCTATTCAACAAATGATCCTCCACATTCTAACTAATATTTTAGTTAGATGATTTGAAAGTAAAAGGCCTTTATTTATTAATATCAGGTGGAATGGTATTAAATGAATTCAAATAGTATAAAATCAACAGAACAATTGGACATGATTTAAATGTTATCACAATTCAACTAATTTATCATAGGTTTAATCTGTCCACATTAGCTTTAAAAAAAGAAATGTTGATATTCTAGCATTTGCTTAATCTTTTACATTATCCTAGGGGAAGGGTAGGGTGCCTAAAGAGAGGTTTACATACACTATTTTTTCAGGTTAATAATATATCATGCATAAAATTTGTTAGAAGGAGTAAACAGCAGAAATTTGAGGTAGGAAGAAAGAGAAATAAGAGAAAAGGACATCTAACTAAAGATAACTTATGCCAAATCTATTTACATGCTTTTTTTTCTATCCTTGTCCATTATGCTTGTCCCGTCCCTGTTTGTAATTATCTTTTATTTATTAAATTCCTTACCCTTCCCATTTGAAAATTTCAGTGATTTTATTCAGCTGCATCCATCGCAACTTTCTTCTTCCTCTACTATAATTAATTTTTACTCTATATTTGTTTTTTTGGAATTTAATTCTCAATTTTTCTCTCTCTAAGTTCTCTAAGACCTAATAACTTTGATCAACTTATTTTATATTGGCATTTGTGTTCAGTTGACATTCATTCATCATATTCTGATCACTTCTTATTTAATAGACACTCTTCTTAAGGAACATGTTTCTAATGTAATGTTTCTCATGATATTTGCAACTTGCATTTCCATATTAGTTGGCAGATGCTTACACTTATATACAACCATTTTGATTATTTGACAATAATTCTTTATTCATAACAGACCCATATTATATATTATCTTTCCGACAGCATGTTTACTTCTCAATTTTACCAGCTATATACAGATTTATGTTTAACTTGAAATTATTAATTCTATTTCTTCTTACACTCACAGTTAACTTGGTCTTTAATGCATTAACAAATCTGTACCTCTTATTAAACCACAGAATCTTTCTAACATTGATTGCAAACAATTCTTATTCATTCATCAATATCCCTCCTACAAAGGTATATGCACATCGATGTAAATATATCAGTCCGACTTATTTTTTCAGATAGAAAAAAGGGAAATCACACCATTGGAATTAATTCTGTTATACCATTTTGGCAGATGAATTTAGATTGGCCTGATGATTATAAAACATATGAGCCAAGGATTATCCAATCCTATTGGGCTAAAATATTAAAGAATGTAGTAATCTTAACAAAATGGTCAGTTAAATGGTCTCCTTGACTTTACAATTTTCCCACTAGCTGCTAGTACTTTACCAGATAATCTTGAAATAAAATGTATTTTTTTTAAAAAAAAGTGCATGCATTTTTAAAAACAAAATCTATACTTTTAAATGTTGGTTTATCCTACCCTATCAAACCTATCAAATATCTGAAATTTTCTTATCTTTCTTTTTATGAATTGAAAAATACAGGAAGACCATTATAAGTAGCAACAGTAATTTTAAGAATTATGTCTAAAAAACCATTTTAATTATTTTTCAATTACCCTTGCATTCAAGATTTTCACATCTCTTTCTCTCACTCACTCACTCATACACAAACATTATAGATGCACTGAATTCAATCAGCAGCAAGCTATACATATATTTATATCACATGATGTTTCTTTAAATATGTTTCTTTAAAGCCATTGATAGGAAATTATGCTTTCTTTCTTATTGTTTGTCTCTCTTAGCAATTAAAATTAATGAGATCATTTAATTATAATCAGCTTAATTATTAGGCAGTAAAGCATAATCTGTGGGATGCTGTGAGGTAGGAAATGAGAGATCAGTTGGTGTGCAAGGAAGATATTATCCAGCCATAGATAAACTTTATTCATGGTTGGCCCATCAAGCCAAATGAAGTTTTGCTCATTATATGATCCTGAGATTTGGGGTTCTCCTTCTCTTTTTCTTTTCCTGCATCACTGTTAGAAATGTATTTATATACCCTGTAAACTTGGCAGTCATGATCAGGTAAACTAAAATGGAAGGTCTACAATGAATAACGATATGTGAGAAGTATACAGAGTCAATTATGTTTTTGTATATATAATCGCTATTCTGGCTTATTCATAGTTATAAGGAATTGGAGCCTTGAAAATAAGTTTCTATTAAAGCTTCATCCAATTAAAACATTGTTCCAGTACACCGAAACAATCTTCTCCTTTAAAATGCCAAATTGGAGTGGATGCATGACTCCATGCACAGAAGTCCTTTCAACAAGCTGTCTAGTTCTTCAAAAGCTCTAAATTGGTCTATTATTTAGTTGTGCAAATGGAAGAAGTGCTGATTAAGTTGAGCTGAGTAACATTCTAACCTCTCTTTAAAATAATAATACATGAATTCATGGCATTTCAGTTTTCTATAGCTAAATTATGTCAAAAGTACGATAGCTATTATAGCCATCTTTATAAAAGTACTCCTTATTGTAAGAATCCATCTTAGAAATATATCTTACTTTTGCCAGTCAGAGAAGAAATCATGGCCATAAGTAATTAAACCAGAATGTTAAAAGAACTATTTTGAGCAATTTATAGGCCATTCTTTAAGATTATGTGTTTTGGGCACTTCATAGAATAACTACAATAAAAAGAATATATTAGTAATATAGCAATAAATATGCAATCCTCATTGTAAGTTAAGAGAATAAGAATATGGATGTTTAAAACAAAACCATCACAGGGATAAACCAAGTTTAGTGGTACTAAATCATAATATAATTTTAGGGATAAACACCAAGAAGTAGGAATGAAAAAAATCTTTTGAAGAAGATAAGCAATTGGACTACGTAATGTGATTACTATCTTCCCAGCAGGCAACAGTGCCTAGGTGGTCTTGTTTTCCCATATTCATACTATACTTTTTCCACATACCAACTTATAACTCAAATGAAGAAGTTTCCTCAACATTGTAGACCAACTTTTCAGAATGTTTAGTGATTGTAATAAAAAAGTGATGACAAAAAGCATCAAAATTATTAATGCTGGAGTAGATTTTCTTGTAAATCTAGGCTTTTATAGTGTTCCATATATCAGCCCTTAAAGGCTTTTTAATCCAAGTCTGTAATTAAAACCTGTTTTCATGATTTTCATGTGTAGCTCATATCAAAAGGAAACATTTTCAATTTCCAAAATTTCTGATCATTATAGTATAAAATCTATGATCAGTTTTTGACTATCAATAAAGATTCCAATGCTTTTTTAAAAAATAGAGGTATATGGACTAACCTAGATTTGATTTGAATTAAGAATTCAAATTTCAAAAATAGCTCAATTGTAACTAAACTGGACATTCGAGGTTCAGAGGGAACAAGGTTCAAATCATTGTTCCAAGAATACATTTTTTACAGAAGTTGCCAGATGTTTTTTCCTATTTTTTTTCAATTGGGGGAAGCAAGAACAATAGGAACTGAATGCTCTTCAGAGTAAATTAATCTGACCTAGTTTCAAATTATATACTAACAGCAATGTGGATTGACCTGCATAAAGAATTTATAAACTATTCTAGTATAATAGTATAATATAATATTATTTATATCCTATAATAGCAATTAAATACTCATCATATAGAAGCATGGTAAATCATTATTTTTATAGGGGAATAAACAAATATCTTACTTTTGTTGACTAATGAGAAACTTTTTCTGCAGTAGGTCTACAATTACTCAAATAACTATTAGTGTGCTGTTAGGATGTTTCATTACTTAAATGGATTTTTATATGTGTCAATAAGTTCTCATAGATCCATGCATTACTAGTATTTATTATTTATTTTTCAGGAAAAATGTATTTTATCATTTAATTCTTCATCTCCAAATTACATATGAGTTGAATCTTAGGGCTTGAATCATACAACTGGGCTTAAAGAAAGAAATGATAATTTATTCAGGCATAGACCACATTTTTTTAAAAAAATAGTACAAATAATAACAGTTCATTGTGACAATCTTCTGAAACAATTGAATGCTTGAGTTACAGGGAAATTACAGGGAGAGAGAAAGAGATTTCTTCAATTATTTTTAAATGATTATTTTAATCTTGTTCGTGAGCATTTAAAAAGCATATATAGAGATATATGCATATAATATACAAAAGGTGTAATATAGAAAACCAGTTCAGTGTAGTGGTTAAAGCATTGGGCTAGAAATCAAGAAACTATGAATTCTGGTCCCTTGTTAGGCATAAAGCCAGTTGGGTGACCATAGGCCAGTCGTTTTTTCTGAGCCCTAGGAAGCAGCAAATGGGAAACCACATTGGAAATTTTGTCAAGAAAACTGAAGGGCCTTGACCAAGCAGTTACAAGGAACGAAGACTGACTCAAAAGAGAGGGAAGGGAGGGAAAGAGGAAGGAAGGAAGGAAGGAAGGAAGGAAGGAAGGAAGGAAGGAAGGAAGGAAGGAAGGAAGGAAGGAAGGAAGGAAGGAAGGAATTTAACTCAACTAAATTTGGATAGAATTTAGAAGCTGGTTTTTTGGATTTCCTTATTACTTCTTCAGTGTTATCTCTTTTAATTAAAGCATGACTTAATACATTGCTTATCACAACTTTTGTTTATGATTTGTTATTAAGATTATTTTTTGTTAGGCTATTCTTCATACATGCAAAATAATTAGTGTATGAGTTGACATTAGTTCAGTGGAAGGTAATATATGCTGACATATAAGCTATTATTGAACATTGTGTGTTAATAGACATGGCTTGAAGTTAGGTTAGTAGACTGAACATATAATGTCAGCACCTCTGTTCTAGTTGACTTTATTCAGTTTGTTATTAGATAGTAATTTTTCATTATTGTCTATTTTTGACAGAAGTTACAACTCAACATTTTGAAGGTATTTTAATTTAAACATTTTATGTTGCCAGTTTTCAAAATTTTTGAAGTCCTTTGTTTTGTTTGTTTCTTTAGGGAAAGCGGATTTAATTGATATTAATTTATATCAATTATTGATATTATTTGCATAACCAGACTACATTAATGAGTGATATACAGAACAAAAAATTTGAAGGTTATAGAAAAGCCAAAAAAAAAATCTTCAGGAAAAAAATCTTCCCTAAAAATTGTATATTTTGGGAAGTCATATTCAAAAATTTGTCACTGAACAATTCAGACATAAGAAATGACATCAGTCTAATGACACCATTTCATCAAGAGCTTTGGCAACTATTTTTTAAGGAGCAATTTAAAATGCTGCTAATAATCTTTAAACCACTAATTGTTTTGGCATTAGGATAAATCTGTAGACATAACAATATTTCCATGAATTTCAACAGGCACTAACATTAAACTCAAAGGCTTTGTTCTCGGTTTGTCAAAAAAATAAAAATAATTAGCTTTGCTTAGAATCAGTGCTGACACCAAGAATTTCTTCCCCTGGTTGAATTCTTATATTTCAGCCTCAAAAGAGATGCTAAGCACTCTCTTATTCTTGCAAAGACTTTAATATCTTAACTGATACTGATGCCATGTTTGTTTGAAAGTACCTTTAACTGTTGTAAGCTGTTTCTGAGGGCTTATAAATTAGAATTATAAAATATAAATTAGCAATATATTTGTAAAGAGATGATCAGTACATCATACTTAGCTCTGATTCAATACTGGTCAGCCATTTTGGAGAAAGAAGAAACATCTGATAGATTTTTTTAATAACAAATATTTTACTTTCTGCAATCAAGTTTGGAGCGGTTTACACTGAGTTTGTATCTGTTGTGTGCTCTTGTAATGTTGTGGTTGAAGCTGAAGTATTCATTGACAGGAAGGACATTGCAGTAGATAATTTTATATACTGTACTTAGATCGGACTGAAGGTGGTGTAGTTCTACGTTTTCTAGGTCTAGAATTTCAAGTCTGGTGGCATAAGGTATTCTGCAACAAGTAGAGGAGTGGAGAACTCTTCTTGTAAAATATTTCTTGACTTTCTTGACTGTATTAATATCCAATATGTAATGTGGATTCCAGACTGATGAGCTGTATTCAAGTATTGGTCTAGCAAATGTTTTGTATGCTCTAGTTAGTAGTGTGATATTACTGGAGAAAAAGCTACCTGGATTAGGTTAAAAACTCTTAATGCCTTTTTGCCTATGTAGTTATAGTGGGCTCTAGCATTTAGATCATTAGAGATGAGTAATCCAAAGTCCATGACATAGTTGGAGTTATCAACAAGGTCTTGATTATTCAGCTTGTATTTTATTTTCTGAATTTTTTTTGCCAATATGTAAGATAGAGCATTTGTTTGTTGAGATTTGAAGTTGCTATTTGTTTGACCATTCTGACACATAATCGAGATTTTTTTGAAGGGTTGCAGTATTGTCTGTGGTGTTGAATAGCTTTACATCATCGGCGAAAAGAACACAGTTGCTCTTAATATGATCAAAGAGGTCATTTATGTAGAGTATGAAGAGAGTTGGTCCTAGAACGCTGTCTTGGGGGACACCACTGTTGACAGGTATGGGATTTGATAGGGTGTTCCCTATTTTGACCATTTGTTGCCTGTTTGACAGGAATGCATCTATCCAGTTATGCAGTGATGCATGTCCAGAGATGCCATAAGATTTTAGTTTTAGGAGTAGTTTGTCATGTACATTGAATCAAATACTGTACAGAAGTCTATGTAAATAGCATCAATTGCTTTGCCCTAATCGAGTTCTGTAGTCCATATATTTTTGCAGTGTAGGAGTTGCAGGATAATTTTTTTCTGAAACCAAATTGTTTGTTAGAGAGTAGGTTGTTTGTCTCTAAGTGGAAGATAATGGATTGGTTAAGAATTGATTCAATGACTTTATAGGTGACACAGCATAAAGAGATTGGTCTGTAATTTTCAACTAGGCTGGAGTCTCCCTTTTTGAAGATGGGGATGACCATGGCTAGGGACCATAGGTTTGGCAAGGAGCTGGTCCTGAAAGATTTTTCAAAGATCATGCTTAGAAGTTCTGCTATGGCAGTGGACAGCTTTCTTAAGAAGTAGGCACATATTCCATCCAGTCCAATAGATAGAGATGGTTTTAGATTGCATAATGCTTTTTCAATATTATCTCTGTAAAATAGAAAAATTGATATGTATTAGATAATTGTAGTTGTCTGTGGTTCTACTAGGAAATATTGGGCATGATTCATTGCTGTTTACAAATCCTGAACCAAAGAATGTGTTAAAGAGGTTGGCTTTAATGGTGTCATTGTTACAGTCTTTACCGTTAGGTCCTTTCAGGGGTGGGATGGACTTTTAGTCTTTAAGTTTATTGTTTACAAAATTGTAGAAAGATGGAATTGGTGCATAGAAGTTTTTCCTCTTGCTTAATGTAATAATTGGTGCATTCAGTCTTTATCTGGTGGCATAATTTTTTGCATCAGCTTTTAAAGTTGGCAATGTGAACAGATTTGTTTTTCTGTCAAAGGGATTTGTTTTTGGATTGGAGCTTTCTTATTGTTATGGGTAATTTGGTATATATATATATATGGGTTTTTTGTTATTGGTACATATAGTTTGATAACTCTTTTGAATTCAAGTAAAAATATGTTGTAATGGTCTTCAACAGTATTGCATCCAGTGAATAGAAATTGCCAATCAAGGGATGAGAGATCGTTGTCTATAAGATCATAGTTGCCTTTTTTGAAGTTATAATAGGTATCACATTGTTGTGATGATTTTTGTGTGGACGTTTTTGTTGTGGTCACTGTTGCAGAATGGTCTTTTATTTGTATATACATATACATATACATATTTGACTGTGAAACATG
>NW_020769322.1:7085260-7140231 GCF_900518735.1 Pseudonaja textilis
ATTCTATTCTATTCTATTCTATTCTATTCTATTCTATTCTATTCTATTCTATTCTATTCTACATTGCTATAGGATGTGGGCACAGATATTTTAGTAACTTCTGTACTTGATCTACTTTTGTATACAAAAATGTACATCCTTTTAATGTAACCAAGTAAAGCATAAAAGCCTGCGAAATAAATCTTATGGATCTTTTTAGCTTTATGGGAGGACTCACCTTTCTCCAGATCTGAATAAATGTGTGACTTAGAGAGAATTGAACTCTCTTATTTGCACTGAGGCAGACTTAGTCAACCTGCATAACAACAAAGAGAAAATATATGTTTCAACAAAATATAAGGTCATTCTGGCTTGCCCAATAAATAACCTTTTCTCTTGATCTTCACAGATAATGAGTATCAGGAACTATATGACAAACACTCTGTATTATGAAGTAATAAATACATCTGAATGCACTTGGAAACAAAACAGTATGTAAGGGTAGGCTAAAATGATGACCAGGAAAATAGACAACCACCAGGAGAAGGTCAAAGTATATCAATGGATAAAACTATCAAGAGTTTACCTATGAAATAGTATGTGAGAATAATCTTGGGAGGCATGGCAATGAGATGCAATCAAAGGAAAACTTAGATAAAAGGTCGCTTAGCCCACAATGGGGGGGTGTTCAAAAGAGACCCCCCCACTAGTTTTGGGACTGTAAAGGGGAAGAGGGGAGAGAAGCACTTTCAGACTTGCAAGATTTTGTTAATATAACCTTACAATAATATAGAATTAATTACTGGTATGATTCCTGTCTGGTCACATTGGAATGCTGATAACTTGATCAACAACTGCTCAGAAATAGGTACACCACTTCCTAACTTTTCCTTTAAAATTGCAATAATATATCTTGAGAAGATACATGAAACTTACTGGTTTGATTCCAGCATTTTTAGATTGTAAAATAAGAGATAGTGAGGAGGTCAAAACATGGCACATCAAGGTAAACATAGCAAAACAGAGGCTTGAAAAGTTGTTGTCAGCCTTTCTTCTGAGGGAGTGATGCCTATAAATAAGCCATGCTGAGCTACCATCTAGATGTACATCTGAGGTACATTACAACCACTCTTTTCCCAGTCAGTTTCTTGGCTAGGCTATTTGACCTGCAGAGTTCAGTCCTCTGCTGTTATAGCTTGAATGCATACTTCTATTTGAGAGGGTGAATGAACCTCAGAGTTTCATGGGCATCAATGGCAATGAGTTGTGGGGATTTGCT
Organism: Pseudonaja textilis; assembly: GCF_900518735.1. Next base: position 7,086,519 of record NW_020769322.1, read on the forward strand.
AGTTTCCCTTAGTATTATTGGCTTCAACACTGCTAGAATAATCCCTACTAGGTTGATTATCACTAGAATCCTTTAACTCTACTTCTTACTACTCCTCTTCAGGAGACAAATCCAGCATGCCTATAAACTTTATTTGCATTGAGGAAAAAATGTTGATCAGTGATATGCCTTTCTAATTAGCTGTGCTAGAATTAAGAAATGTATTCAAGGGACAACTGTATTCAAGCTTTGATTCAAAATCCTATGTGACTGATGCTTTATTGCCATCTGCAGCGATTGTCCAGGGACAAAGATTCTGGGGTCTAGGACAACTCACATCAGCCATGGCCAACTCACTTCAGTTGTTTTGCCATGGCCAATGGACAACTTGCCAGAGGACAGTTCCATAAGGGATAACTCAACGTAATAAATGTTATCCACCAGAATTTCCTTGACATTATTTCCATTTTTATCAATAGAAATAATGCCAAAGAAACAATGGTGGATGATAGTTATCATGCTGAGTTATCCTGCATGGAATTGTCCCACTGTGAGTTGGCTGCAGCAAAATGGATGTGGTAAGTTGGTCATGGTAAAGTGTCCCTTTCCAAAGATTCTGAAAGGAGGAAGTTAATTATCTTTGGGTTTTTTCCATTCCAAGAGGAAAAGTTGGACATACATCTACCATTTTTACTCAGTGGAAAAAAAATGGTTTTAGATCATACAACTTTTTGACTACTAATTATGGAATGGCATCTTCATTTTCTTTTCCCATGCACTTTACTGAAATATCATTCAAAATAAATAATGATAAATTGTGTTGTGATTTTAAAAAATCCCTTTTTCTAGAATATAGTTCTACATTTAGGTAGAATATAATTCTACATTTAGTGCTCTGTCACTGGATTGTATGAATTGGACTAAGAACTCATCCATGCTCAAGAGTATTTTAAACTCTTTCTACATGTATCTTATGCTTGACAGTACCTATATGCTTCTTTTTATTTTGAATCCCTCCATAAGATACATAAATTTTACAAAACATCTCATATATACATATTGTTCCAGTCGCATTATAAAGTCCCAGCTCTTGGTGGAATGTGGGTGATCTCACAATGTTTTGGGATTTCTATTTCAGAATATCAAGGAATTGCACAGCTGATGTCCAAATGGAATCAGAGACTCTGACATGAACCAGTTTTATATAAATAAATATATGTACAATAAATAACATAGGCAAATAGGAACATTGTCAGGTAAATCAACACAGCAGGAACATCATGAGGTAAATTACAGAGCACACAGGGCATACAGAGGAAAAAAGCGAGAAACAAGGAAACTCCCATGTTACCCTCACAGCAACAATCACTTGAATTGACTCATGTAGTGGCCAGCTCTCTTCAACCAATTAGCTATAATAGTATGTTCTTACGCATTGTCCAACCCTTCACTGCTCCAGCTACTAAATTAAGTATTTTAACAGGGCCTTTAATGGTTTGAAAATAAAACTGCATTCTAAACAAGAAAGACTGCTGATTGATACAGTTTTGGAAAATAAAATGCTGCTCTTAGTATCAAAAGCTCTGGAGGTTTGTACTCACAAGCAAAGATTCTGGTTGCAGAGTAAGAATACATGGCTCCATCTTGGGCTTTGTGACCAATAATTTTGTTAGCCTTTCCCACATTGTCTGAATATTTCCTCAAGTTTTAAAAAAAGGGAGATTCCCTTGGGATGATTTCATTCTCATGCATCTACTCAGATGTTTCTCTGTCATGATCAGTATTGTCTATTTGTTCCCTCCAAATAGGAGAGAATAGCAGGCTTTATTGGATTTATTTAAGGCTGGAATCATCCTTTCCACCTATCTATGACTTTCTGGACAATCTGTGACAGTTGACAAGTATGATTGTTTTTTCAAGAGTCTTTGTCAAATAATGATGCCACAAATCTCTTTGAAAATGCATTAAACCGTATCATTGTAATTCATACATGTCTGGTCAATCTTAGAAAATTCTAAAAGGGCAGTGGGAGAAGATTTTGTTCTATAGAAATTGTATAGATTTTTTCCTTCAGCAAATCTTTTCCAATAATTTTAAATTTTAAAATGTGCTTTAAGTGTTTTCATTCTAACCATCAAGTTAAATATACTGTTTAAACAAGTCAAACCCACCAGTGCAACGTTGAATAGAACACTACTGTTTGATTTAATTCCTTATATTATCACATTAAATATTAGAGATCAGGTATGTTCATCTGCTTTATATAAAGAACAGATTGGAGGCATGAGGAAAGAGAAAAGGAAACTAAGATACTTACTGAAATATTAAATAAATATGTAGAGACTCTGTTACAGAAAAATATAGGTAATGTCCTCTCTATGATTACCTCCAGTTATGTTTACAGGATACAAAGTTTGCTTAACAACCGTGCGACTCACTTAACAACTGCAGTGATCAGTTTCACAACCATGGCAAAAAAATGTTGTAAAATTGGGTACAATTGCTTGGCAATGGAAATTCTGATCCCAACGTAATAAGTTGAGGATTACCTGTACATAAGAGAGAGGAAATACTTGTCTGAGTAACTCTAAGTTTCAAAAGTGATCTTAACTAATAGACAAGCTATATATTCCAGCAAGAAGCACACAGAAGGCTTTTTGCTTTTCTGATAAACTTTAACAATATTCTTTAGATAATTTAATTACCTTTCAGGATCTTTAGTGATACATGCTCTCCAATGTCTTTTATGGAACTTGAGATCACTCCACAATAACATTGATTCATTAATTGACCTCTTACAGGATGGCAGCAGCTTCTTAGTGGTAATTACAGGTCTTGTCTGTCTGAATATGAGCAACTAAAATACTAAAGCCTCTGCAAGCTTATTATGATATCAAGTGTTTTGTGATAAGCGAAAGAGTGCTGTTATAAGGCATTAGGCAGTGTGTTATAATTGAATCAATGTACAGTAATACTCCTAAAATTCATCTTTTTTTAGTTACTTGAGTCTATCTGACTGTAAGAATTCTAAAAATAACTTCTTACTGATTGAATGAAGTGCCTACAACATCCCCATTTGTGGAGATTTTAGCATTTATATAGCACTTCTTTTTTCTAGAAACTTTTAGTTGCTTAGTTTTCTTAGAAACATTCACTTTTCCTTCTCTATCTGTCCAAGTGAAAGGTGGTATCTTGACAATCATAAAAGTTTCGAGCCAGAGCTTTCTGATAAACTGATACCTTTTAGCCTATTGATTTGTGATTATATTTTTCTATTTCTGTTGTCGATAAGAAAGACAAAATAGTCTATGTGGACAGTACCCGGAGAAAAGCAAAACAGAAGAGCAAGAACTGGAGAAAATCACAAAATACAAAGATCCGCAAATAGAATTAAAATGACCGTAGCAAAATAAAGAAAAAATAACATTTGTAATAGCACCTTTGGTGCAATCCCAAAATAACTGAAGCACCACTTGAACACCATTGGAATTGACAAAATCCCTATCAGTAATTCCAATGCAGTTGTGCTTGGAATAGTTTACAACTTCTGATAATACCACCAAATAACAACATTTTCCTATCCCAGTCCTTGAAAAGGACTTGATATTTGGAAAAAAATGCCAAATCAAGGCCAGCACCTGGCTGACAGGTGCCACAATACTTTATTATTATTATTACACCACAATACTTTATTATTATTATTTCTTTTTTTAAAATAAAGTTTTTTATTTATAAACCCAAACATACACATACAAAAACATAAAATCCTCTTCCATTTTATATACATACAGTGTATCAGTTGGTTACGTATCTTTTGTGCTATACTTTTGTAGTCATTTACTCACAATTTATATCAGTCTTCACATTGTCAAACTAACATATGTTTATATATTTATCAGTTATTAATCACCATGACTAAACTATTTATTCAATCATTTTATATGAGATGTTTCAAGTTTTATCTTAAAATTTATGTTATACTTTCAACCAGTGGTTATATATATCTATATTATGTTTTATATCAATCTATTAGATTTCTATCAGAAAATTATCTAGTCTATTATATTACCATGCCTTTTTATCCAACCATTGATAAAACAAATCCCATATCATATAAAATTGCTTATCTTCTTATCTCTACTTTCAAATGTCAGTTTACTCATTTCAGCACAGTCCATAGTTTTTTTGATAACTTCCTCCTACATAGGTATGTTGTCATTTTTCCAGTTCTTTGAAAATACAATTCTAGCCTCTGTTAAAACATTTACAATCAAATATTTCAGTTCTTTATTGTATATGTCCGGTATGACTCCCGATAAAAAGATCTCTGGTTTAAAGTCTATATGTTGTTTTATCATTTTTTCCAACCATGTGTGGATTTTAGTCCAATATTCCTTTGCATCTAAACATGTCCACCACATATGCTAATATGAACCAGGTATCTGATGACATTTCCAGCATTTATCTGATTTATTCTTAAACATTCTTGCAAGTCTCGTCGGGGGTAGGTCCCACTTGTAAAACATCTTATACAAATTTTCTTTATATGCAGTTGACATTGTCATTTTATAATTTTGAGACCACAATTTTTGCCATTTTTCCAAATCAATCTCATATCCAAAATTTTCCTCCCAAGCAATCATTGTTTCTTTAACTTGCTCCTCCTCCAATTTAAATTCTAATAGATGTTCATATTTTTAATTACCTTTTCATCAATACCCATCAAAATTTTATCTAAGTCATTCAACTTATCCTAAACACCTTCTGCCTTGGAGTCTTTATCAAACCTAGATTGTATTTGCAAATAAGAAAACCAATTCATTTTTACACCTTGTTCTTGCAACGTTTGCATAGATTTAAGTTCACCTTTTTCATTCAATAACTCCCCATATCTAACTGTTTGTTCCTTTTTATATATTATTGGATAAGAAAAAGCTTCAATAGTTGATATCCATGTTGGAATTTATAAGTAATATTGTCTTTTAATCTTCTCCCAGCTCAAAAACAATGCCTCACGAATATAATGTCTTCTAAAATACCCCTGTGTTTTAGTTCCCTTATACCAGAGAAAGGCATGCCATCCCAGTACCAAATCATGACCTTCTAAAGTCAATAATCTACTGTTCCTTAGTGTTATCCATTCCTTTACCCACATCAAACTTGTCGCCTGGTAATACAGCTCCCAATTGGGCAAGGCAAATCCTCCTCTTATTCTTGCATCTTGTAACAGCTTTAATTTTATTCTTGCTTTTTTACCCTGCCAAATATATTTCAACAAAATAATATTTAAATCTTCAAAAAACTCTTTAATAATCGAATAGGAATTGTCTGGAATAAATATAAAACTCTAGGCAATATATTCATCTTAATTGTGGATATTCTCCCAATCAATGATAGTTGCAATTTTTCCCATTTCATCATGTCTGTCGCAATCTGCTGTTTGAGTTTGACATAGTTATCTTCCTTCAGGGTACTGCATCTTGATGTAATATAAATCCCTAAGTATTTAACCTTGTTCGTGACCTGTATTTTTAAAGTTTCTTCCAACTCTTTCTTTTGTCTTGTTAACATATTCTTTGTTAATATCTTTGTTTTGTCTTTATTTATTCTCAAACCTGCTACTTTTCCATATTCTTCTATTTTTTTCTATTAATTTGGGTGTTGTTTCCATTGGGTCTTCTAATATAAATACCATGTCATCTGCAAAAGCTTGCAATTTATACTCCTCCTTTTTAATTTTCATTCCTTTTATTTCTTTTTCTTCTCTGATTTTCCTGTTCAACACTTCCAATGTTAACACAAACAGCAGAGGCGATAATGGACAGCCTTACCTTGTCCCTTTTCTTATATCTATGGATTCTGTTAATTCTCCATTCACCACCACCTTTGCAGTTTGTTCATGATGTATTGTTTCAATGGCTTGGATAATTTTTTTACCAAAGCCCATTTGTATCAGTTGCAGTAAAATAAATTGCTAACTCACATTGTTAAAGGCTTTTTGAGCATCTAGAAAATCAAGGCCATTTGTTTCTCAGGATGTGCTTCATAATATTCCAGAGTATCCAAAATGATTCTCACATTGTCTTTGATTTGTCTCTTTGGCAGAAATCCATTTTGATCACTATGAATAAAATTATTTAAGTATCTTTTTAGTCTTTCTGCCAAAACTGAAGCAAATATTTTATAGTCTGAGTTCAATAAAGATATAGGTCTATAATTTTTAACTTGCTGCAGGTCTGTACCTTCCTTCGGTATAAGTGTAATGTATGCTTCTGACCATGTTTTTGGTATTCTTTTCTTTAATATAACTCCATTCATAACTTCTAGAAGATGAAAATTCAATATTTCCTGAAAAGTCTTATAGAATTCCATTGGCAACCCATCTGGACCTGAAGCTTTCCCAGCATTCTGTTTTTTTAAGGCTTCTGTTAGTTCCATCACTGTTATACTTCCTTCTAACATTGTTTCAATATTTTTGGGTATCTGAGGTAAGTTCGCTTTCTGAAGATATTGCTTGATTTTTTCTTCTTGAGTATTCTCTTGAACATATAGTTTTCCATAGTAATCATATAATTTTTTTCTTCTCCTCATTTCCATAACAAACCTGTCCTTTATTTATCAAATGGTTAATTCTTTTTGGTTCTCTTTCCTTTCTCAATTTATAAGCTAGCCACTGCCTGGTTTATTTGCATCTTCAAAGTAATTCTGTTTCGCACTTTTAATTTTTTGTGCTAATTCCTCTTTTTCCATTAGTCCCATTTTATGTTTAATTATATCCATTTTATTTTTAATGTCTTTTTTGTGGCAAGTCTTTTTCCAGTCTTTTATAGTCATCCTCTAATGTCTTAAATGTCTTTTTCTGTTTTCTGTTTCTTCTCCTAGTATAATGTATTATCAAGCCTTGTGTAGGCCTTCATTGTGTCCCAGAGATTCTGTAAAGATGTATCCTCTTTTCTATTTTCTTTGAAGAAGAAAACAAATTCTTTCTCTATTTTCTGTTTAAAGTCTTTTTTTTTCAGAATCATATTATTTAGAGTCCATCTAGATCTCCTCTTGTATCCTTTCCAAATAACCGATAATGGATTATGATCTGCCCATGTGCTTGTTTCTATTTCATTCTGTCGTACATTAGTCAATAATTCTGCTGACATCCATATCATATCTATTCTAGACCAGGATGTGTGTCTATTTGAATAGAAAGTAGATTGCTTACATTTCTCTTTCTCCATGCATCTTTTAAATTAAATTCTTCTGTTATTCGAAGGAAGGATTTTGGTAGTATCCTTCTAACTTTCTTTGTTGTTTTCTGTATTTTATAGTCCAACCAGTCATTAATTATTCCATTAAAATCACCCATCATAAAGATATTAACATAGTCCAAATCAATTATTTTTGTCTGTAACTTCCTATAGAATTCTTGTTTATCATTTGGGGCATAAATTGCAATTAAAAGTGTTTTAACGCTGTTATCCATTATCTCCACCATCAAAATCCTTCCACCATCATCTGTATAAATTAGTGCTGCCAAAATTGTTTCTTTAATATATAATGCCACACCACTTTTTTTTTATTGTGCCAGCGATGTAAATAATTTCCCTAATTTTCCTTGTTTTAGTATATATTCATGTTGTTTTTTAATATGTACCTCCTGAAAGCAGATTATATCAAATTTTAATTTATCTAATTTGTGAAATTCTTTCCTTCTTTTAATAGCCGAATTAAGTCCATTTAAGTTAATCGTAATCAGTTTTCTTTCATCCATATTAAGCTTTATAAGAAAGTCTTATTGCTCTAGTACAGGGGTGTCAAACTCAAGGCCCGGGGGCCAAATCTGGCCCGTGGGGTGATTAGATCTTGAGCTCTGTTTTCATTTGCACAGGGTTACTTACAGGAGGCCATTGCAGCCGAAAACAGACCTCATGAGCCTGTTTTCTCTGGCAAAGGGCTTGGGCCACCACAGGCACCCCTGACATGAGTGATGTCAAGCTGACCACACCCACTCTGGCCACGCCCACTCTGGCCCTCTGAGGTAAAATACAATTCTGATACGGCCTTCAATGAAATCAAGTTTGACACCCCTGCTCTAGTAGATCTCAATTCTCATTCTCTGGGTTCACCACCTACTGCACCTTCTTCTTTTTCTTTTTCTTTTTCAATTACTGCTATACACTCCTCTTGGAATTCAATTAGTGACTCTTCCTTCTTTTCTTCTTCCTCCTTTTCTCTAAAGTATTCTAAGTAGGATAGCTCAGCTTTTCCAACTGTGTCAATTCTGTGTCTTTCTTCCTGTCAAGTGAACAAAAGGCCTTCTGGCATCAACCCTCTATTTTACTCCTCTTTTAAGTAGTTCTTTAGTCAAGAATAAATATTTTCTTCTCATCTCTATTACTCTTCTTGGTATCTGCTTCAGCACCACATTTTCTTTATTTTTATATTTTAGTGTTTTCTCTCTCGCCACTTGGAGTATCTGTGTCTTAATAATCTTCTTAGTAAATCTGATGTGAACTTCTCTTGGTAGTCTATTCCTCATTGCATATCTTGTCTAGACACAAAACACTTCATCTATCCCAACCATCATCTTTTCTTTAGTTATTTCCAGTGCTTCTGCCAATATTTCTGCCATTATTTCAGCAAGGTTTTCACCTTTCCCTTCTTCTATATTTTGAAATCTTAAGTAAAATTCTGATTTGTCTATTTCCCAACCTAATGATTCACCCCTGCCCTTTTCGATTTCACTCAAATGAGTATCAATATCTCCAATTTTCTTATCTCTTTGTATATCTTCTTCTTCAATTTTTTTGAATCTGTCTTCATATTTCATCATCATCTGTTGAATATTTTCCACTTTTCCATCTGTCTTTTCAATTTTTTGCTCAATTTTCTGAATTCCTTCCATGATCATCTGTAATGTCACTTCCTTCTCTTTCTCTTTCTTTTTTTCCTGTTGTAATATTGTCTCTATAGATTGTTGTCCTCCAGATGGTGAGGGAGTTGGTATCAAAGAAGCTGGGGCTGTTGTCTTTCTACTCATCTTGTAATGCTTATCTGTAAAGAAAAAGAGAGAAAAAAGAAAAAAGAAAAAAAAGAGGAAAAAGGAAAAAAAAAACCAAAGGCAAACAGTTGCCAGTCCAAAGGAAAAAAGGAAAAAGAAATTCTTCAGGCACTTGTATACCTTAATCCAATTATTTGCAATGGTAGATGTAAAAAATAAAAAAGAAAAGGGCAAAAAGAAAAAAGAAAAATGTTCTATATGTTCCTCTTAATAAACAAAAAGAAAACCAAAATAAAAGGTTTATATTGTAGTTTCTGGTTTAAAAAGTTAAAATCCAATTAAAAAGAAACAAAAGAGCCCCACTCGTGGGGGGTGGGTAGAAAGGGAGGCAAAAGGTAAAAAGCAATTCTAATATAAAACAAGCCTCTGCCGCCTAATATCCAAGGCTCTTTGATAAATCAGCTCAGAGTTTTTCAAGGTCACTTCAATCTTCTTTCTTTCAACTTGAACTGCAAACTCCAGCTATCTGTTCAGAAATGAGCACCTGAATAAACAAACTGCCATGCTCATCTCTATCTTTTTCAATACACAGCTCAGAGCCCTTGATTATAATACAAACTAGTGAAAGGAAAAAGAAACAATGTATCCAAGCCGCTGGGCAGCAGTGCTACTTACTTTCCTTCATTTTCACTTTCCCCTCCTCAATCTGCAACCAGGAACTAAAAGAAAAAAAAAGTAAAATCTCCCCCCGCCTTTTTTTTAAAGGGAGAAAAATAAATCTTAGGTCAAGCAGAAGAATTTTAATCAAAAAATAATTTTCAAAAGGATTGTTAAAAAAAGAGAAAGAAATACAAACACAAATAAAAATATTAAAAAGTACCAGTCCAGCTTAAAGTAAAACAGCTTTGCCAAGTTCAAAAGTCCAATAAAAAGGGGAAAAAGAGACAAAACTTTCACTTTGACAATTAATCACGCCGCTTAAACCCTTTCCTCTCCACTTTTAGTCCACTTTCATTTTTTCAGGGTGTTATCTCCAAGAAATAATAAGTAAAAGTTCATCTCACCAAGCTGACACACTTTCTTCCAGTTTCTTCCATTCTGGAGCTGTCCCAGCTTCAGCAGCTTGGAAGGCTGCCTCTCTGCCACCGGCAAAAAGGGCTTTCCCTGGATCAACCAGGGACATTGCGATGTCCCTGGGATCAACAGGATGTGCCCTTGTCAATCACCGTCTCTACAGGACAGTTTAAGTCCATGGGGACCGACCAGCAGCTGAGATATTGACAGTGATCTTGGAGAATCAAGATCTCCCATCCAATTGCCAGGATGCCAGCTCCGCCCTTATTATTATTATAATTTCAAGTGATTTAACATATGTGGACACAAAAGTACTTTGATTTGCAAAAACAGCAGAATGAGAATATAAGATAACAGATTAATATCCAATGCATTCCTTTTATTGATAGATGATGAAAAGAAACTGGTAATTCTCTTTGCAATTCCTGTACAAGCTTACCATTTGCTATGGGAGGTCGCAGTGCTCCAGAATTGATGTTAAAAGAGGATGGATGAAGCACATGACCTCTTTCTTTTATGTTTAGTCTTGTTTTTTAGCAGAGACCAAAATAAGCTCCTATTAATGTTTTAGCATTAATCAGCAAGATAAAAAGAGAATGCAATAACCTGGAGCTGATTTTTTTTAAATAAAAGTTTTATTTAAGTTTTCACAAAACATACAAATACAAATATCTTTTTTTGAGAACAGTGTGGCCCCGGGTTATCACTTCTCCATATAGACCTAAACTCAATACATATTTATCTTATACATTCTAATCCATATCTTACAACTATTTTCACAATTTTTCCAATAGCTTTTCCCTTTCTTTACTTCCTATAGCCTTATTTTAAATTATCTCATTCCTTTCTTAATTCAATTACATATCTTTTTCTAATTTTTAAAATCATTCTAATCAATGTTTTTATGCTTTAGTCCTGTTTACAATTTCATATTATCTTTTCTCATAAAACAAATTTTCCCCTGTAATTTCTAGACTGGAGTGTAACACCTTTATATCTTTTTTCAAATCTTATTTAAAAATTTAAGTTACATCTTTACTGTTATAACATTCATTTTCTAACCTCTATTTTATAACACATACCTATTTTCAATCGAATTCTGCTTGGTACATTCCCTTAAAATACACACTAAATTCTTAAAAGAAAAAAGTATATATGTATATATATCTGTGTATACATGTATAACAATAGTAAATGGAATAATTATTCTATTCAAGTACAGCTCTGCTATTAATATTAATGGCAATCTTTTTACATTTCTGTTTTTTTAACAAACATTATCTAGTAATATCAGTTGTCTTTCACTTTAATCATCTATATTTCATATTTTACTTATTACTGTCTTTAAATAAAAAAACCCAAACAATAGTTATTAACAGTAGTCAATAAAGTTATTATTCTTATTCAAGTTCATCTTATCAACTGATAAAAATCTTCCATGTTTCTTTTCAGTTTTTTTAAATGTTCTTTTTAAATCATTGAGAGCCTTATTCTCTTTACAAACAAATATTCCACTACACATCAAAAGAATTTTTTTCTATTACTTTAATCATCTAACATATTATATAACAATGCTATCCCATGCACCCTTGCAGAATCCTTTCTTTTAACCATTGTCTCTGTGTCTTTTAAATAGGTTTATACCTTTAATTCTTGTACATTTTTCCTGTACCTCTATATCTTGTTTCTGTCTTTTGTAGCTTCTTTTCCTTTCCCTCTTCCCTCTCTTCTTCTCCCTCCCCTTTTTATTCCCTTTTCTATCTGATTCTCCCTTCGGTGATCCTCCCTTCTGCTTCTTCCTGGTATTATGATTACTTCTCAAATTATTCTTCTTTTGGTTGTTGCTTCAGTGCTTAAGTTTTTAGCTCCCTTTCCTCCCTTTCTCTTTTTTACCCCACTTAAAATTGCTTGATCATTAAAGATGGCTTCTTTATTGTCCCGTCCTTCTTGTTCTGCCAGCGTTTCTTGTTGTTTTTCATAGTTCAAGATCTCCATTTCTAAAAATTGAAATACGAAGCCAAAAGATCCTCTTCCGTCTTGTGCTTCTTCTTTTTGTTCTTTAAGTCTCATTTTTAACTCTTGAAGGAGTGATGCCATTTTAAAAAATTTTAAGTGACCCTCAATTGATTTTATTTTGTTTCATTAGGATCCTCCAACCAAAGTTCCAGGAATCATCCAATAATCCAAAGCTGTTTCTTGCTTCTTTTCTCACTTTATCTTTCCAGGGGCTTTGTTCTCTTGTAACAAAGTTTCAGCTGCAATGTATCTTTTACAAGCCTTGTTAAAATTCCACCATCATTTTTTTTTAAAGTTCCAGGTGGTCTCCTCCATTTTCCAGATTCCACCCTCTTTTTTCCTTTTTCCATCTGCTGCTTTCTTTCTTTTTTTTTTAAAGAAAGTTTTTAAATCATCCAAGAATCTTTTATCCCCTTGACACTTTATTTTCAGCTAGAAATAGCCTATTAATGTCAAAGTGGATTAGTATCAATTTCTTATTCGAATCTCTTCTTCTTAATGTTCCAAGTTAGTTAAAACTGTCGATGTTAGAGGGAAAAAAGCCAGTTCCATTTCCTTTCCCTTTCTCTTTCACAGCTTAAAATCTTTTTTAGGAATAGTATTAGTCTTTAAAATTCAGGTTCTAGGTACCTTAAATAGATGTTCTCTATTCAGCCTGGTCAGTCAAACTTTCTCCTTTCTCCTTTCTCCTGCACAATCTTGTTCGATCAGGTTCTTCTTTGAGGTGGCCATTTCTGACCACCGCTGCAACCGCCTTTTTGTGAAAGGGAGTGATGGCCAGCCAAGGAGGAGAGATGTGGCTCTCTTCAACCCTGCTGATGGCTCCCCCTTCTTCACCACCTCTACAGGGTGGATTCAGCCCTGAATCTGGGTGGCTCAGGGCGCTTCAGGGACAAGCACGGATCAAAACTGCAGGTGATCGTGATTTCAGTCCATCGCCAAAGAAGCTCAAACCGGAAGTCCAACCTGGAGCTAATTCTAATTTCTCAGAGGATATTATTTTTCTCCTTCCTTGAGAATATCTATAATTTTTTCTTATACAACTCTAATCTTAGAAAAAAGTTGCACTTTGCATGATTATCTAGTGGAGTTTGTGTATAATAATCTAGTTTATTTTGTTATACCCATTCCACTTTCTCAAGCTGCATATGAATACATTTCATTAGAAAGGCTATTCAGAGATCCCGGGAAGCAGTAGAAGGTATTTTGGCACCAACAATGTTTCAAAAGGATCTTACATTTTATCCTTCACACTAATTTTGCAGTGTGGGGTTGGTTGGGGAACAAAATAGCAGTGTTTGAATTACTACCAACATAGGAGCAGAATCTCTCCACCTGAAATTCTGGGAGACATTCCATGGCAGAGGACAGCAATGACAGAAGTTTAATTGCTTTAAAAAGTATAATCAATTACAATAATTAAAATAAAGGAAGGGAATGAAAATCTTACATTTTTAAAAAGAAATAAAAATAGGATAATGTTTATATTTAGGATTAAAACTAAATATAACATAGGACATAGGATAGGAAAAAGAGGAATGCAATCTAATAGAGAAGGTAAATCAAACCTAAAGGATAAATCTAACTGAAAGTATTAATTGCAATGGCATGTCCATTTGCAATATCAATTTTAGTGTCTTCAGTTTTTCCACAACTTCTAAAATAAAATAATGAAGATGAAAACTACTCATAGTATTGACTCCAGAATTATTTCAGGAATATGCTAAAACATGTACAAACTGAGTCCGTTTATTAATTCAATCACCAAATCTCTATTACTGAGGATAAGGAACATTAAAATAGCAATCATTTTCAGAATAGCAATCATTATTTTTTAAATAAATAAATAAATAAAAGCCCTGTGTTTTAGCTAGATTGAGAACACAGAAAATTAAGAAACAGATATTAGATCCAAGGAGAGAATAGGAGGAGGAGGAGGAGGAGGATAATGAGGAGGAGGAGGAGATATATTCACCATGAGCTTTATTCCATGTATGTGATATAGTTGGAAAAACAGTTAAATCTCAGAAGGTTTAAATCAAAAGACTTTATCCAAATAACTAGGTAAAGTCTGGCAAGACAGTCCCGGAGGATAATGGATGTGCTAGAAATCAAAGAGAAAGTGAGTGACTGAAGCATTAGTGAAGTTATTGAGTCTCTTTATGCCTATTTAGTTTACTTTATTGTCATTGCACCTCGTACAACGAAATTAAACACAATCTTCAGTGCACATCATGACCATGACCATGAAAATAAACACAAACACATATCTTTCACCCTTCACACATTGAACCGGAAACCCCCGACACCACACCAACACTGCACTATACAGCAGAATTCAAAAGAGCTACTGCCCTGGGATAGAAGCTGTTTTTCAGCCTATTTGTCCTTGTTTTTATTATTTTGTACAATCTGCCAGATGGTAATAGTTAAAAAAAAAAAGGATTCCCGGGATGAGATGGATCTTTGAGAATGTTTTGAACTTTCTTAAGGCAATGGGAGTGATAAAGCTCTTCCAAAGCAGGGAGAGGGCAACCAATGATCTTCTAGGACATGACATTAACCCTCCAGAATGCTTTCCTATCTGCCACTATGCACTTGGCAAACCATACAGAGGTGCAGTATGTTAAAATGCTCTCTATGGTGCAGCAGTGTCCAGGTGTGGGAGGAGATCCCTCAGGAGATCATCCACCACCTCATCAGGAGCATGCCCAGGCATTGTAGGGAGGTCATACAGGCATATGTCATTGCAAACCTTTTCATGGAAGAATGCAAATCCAGAGCCCTAGCCAATGCCACCCACAAACCCAAACTATGGCTAAGATACATCAATGACACATTTGTTATTTGTTCCCATAGAAAAGAAAACCTAAATAATTTCCTAACACACCTAAACAGCACACACCCCAAAATCAAATTCATCATGGAAACAGAAACAAATAACTACCATTCCTAGTTGTACTAATCTACAAAAAACCATATAGCACACTGGGACACTCCATATACCAGAAGAAAACACACACCAACCACTACCTCTATGGCCAATCCCACCAACACCCAGCACAGATAAACTCCATGGCCAAAGCATTAATTGCCAGAACCAAACACCTGGCAGACAAGACACACATAAAGACTGAACTATGCACCCTGACTAAGGTACTGACAGCCAACGGCTTCCACAAAAGCAAAAACACTGGCCTTATCCACAAAAACACACTGAGACATAATGGAGACCGAGAAGATGAACAGACCTATGGAACAGCTGTCCTGCCCTACATAAGAGGTAGTACAGACAAAATCAGTAAGATACTACATAGACATTGCATCAAGACTGCCTTCAAAACAGACAGAAAAATAACAGCCATCCTAAGAAACCCCAAAGATAAGATTGACCTGGAAAACCAAGGCATATATGAAGTCCCCTGTGCATCATGCCCTGACACATACATCGGACTGACCAATAGAAGAATAAATACCCGCCTGGATGAACACAAAAATGTAGTAAAAAAGCTGGAGCACACTTCCTCACTAGTCCAACACATGAAAGCCACAGGTCATAGCATCAACTGGTGACATAAGGTATTCTACAATGAGTAAAGGAGTGGAGAACTCTTCTTGTGAAATATTTCTGGACTTTCTCAACTGTGTTAATATCCGATATGTAATGTGGGTTCCAGACTGATGAGCTGAATTCGAATATTGGTCTAGCAAATGTTTTGTATGCTCTAGTTAGTAGTGTAATATTACCGGAGAAGAAGCTATGCAGGATTAGGTTAACAACTCTTAATGCTCTTAGTTATAGTGGGCTCTAGCACTTAGATCATTTGAGATGAGTACTCCAAGGTCCTTGACAGAGTTCGGATCAGCAACAAGGTCTTGACTATTCATCTTGTATTTTATTTTCTGATATATTTTTTTTGCCAGTATGTAAGACAGAGCATTTATTTGTTCAGAATTGAAGTTGCCATTTGTTTGACCATTCTAATACATAGTTGAAGTCTTTTTGAAGGGTAGCGGTATTGTCTGTGGTATTGAATAGCTTTACATCATCAGCAAAGAGAATGCAGTTGCTCTTAATATGATCACATAGGTCATTTATGTAGAGTATGAAGAGAGTTGGTCCTAAAACACTGCCTTGAGGGACACCATTATTGACAGGTACAGAATTTGATAGGATGCTCCCAATTTTGACCATTTGTTGTCTGTTTGACAGGAATGCTTCTATCCAGTTATGCAGTTATCCAGAGATACCATAAGATTTTAGTTTTAGTAGAAGTTTATCGTGTACCACTGAATTAAAGGCTATACAGAAGTCTATGTAGATTGCGTCTATTGTTTTGGCCTGATCGAGTTGTGTAGTCCATATGTTTTTGCAGTGTAAGAGTTGCAGATTACAGGATAGTTTTTTTCTGAAACCAAATTGTTTATTAGAGAGTAGGTTGTTTGTCTCTAAGTGGAGGATAATGAATTGGTTAATAATTGATTCCATGACTTTACAGGTGACACAGCATAAAGAGATTGGTCTGTAATTTTCAACTAGGCTGGGGTCTCCCTTTTTGAAGATGGGGATGACCATGGCTTGTGACCATAGGTTTGGCAAGCAGCTGGTCCTGAAAGATTTTTCAGAGATTATGCTTAGAGGTTCAGCTATGGCAGTGGATAGTTTTTTTTAGAAGTAGGCCCATATTCTGTCTGATCCAATAGATAGAGATGATTTTAGATTGTGTAGTGCTTTTTCAACATCTTCTTCTGTAAAATCAACATGTATTAGATCATTGTAGTTGTCTGTGGTTTGACTAGGAAATACTGTGCATGATCCATTGGTGTTTACAAATACTGAGCCAAAGAATTTGTTAAAGAAATTGGCTTTAATGGTGTCATCATTGCAGTCTTTACCATTAGGTCCTTTCAGGGGTGTGATGGACCTTGAATCTTTTAGTTTGTTGTTTACAAAATTGTAGAAAGCACAGGTGGAATTTGTGCATAGAATGTTTTCCTCTTGTTTAATGTGATAATTGGTGCATTCAGTCTTTATCTGGTGGCATAAATTTTTGTATTGGCTTTTGAAGTTGGCCACATGACCAGATTTGTTTTTCCACCAAAGTGATCTCTTTTTGGATTGAAGCTTCCTTATTGATATGGGTGTTATGGGTTTTTTCTGGTTTTTGGAGTTGTTATTGGTACATATAGTTTGATGACTCTTTTGACTTCAAGTAAAAATATATTGTAATCGTCTTCAACAGCATTGTATCCAGTGAATAGAAATTCCCAATCAAGGGATGAGAGATCATAGTTGCCTTTTTTGAAGTTATAATAGGTATCACATTGTTGTGATAATTTTTGTGTGGATGTTTTTTTGAAACAAAAGTCAATCATGTTGTGGTCACTGTTGGAAAAGGGTTCTTTAATTTGTATTCCATAAATTGAATTCAAACTATTGCAGAAGATGAGATTGAGGCAGTTGTTTAGTATTGTTGGCTACTAGTTTTTCCAGTTCTAGATTTGTTACAGCATTGTAGAAAGTTGCATGTATGGGTTCAGTTTTACATTAGTTTAGGGTCCAGTTAATATGAGGTAGATTGAAGTCACCAAGAAAGATAAAAGCATGTGGGCAGAATATTGCCCACGTTAGCAGTGTATTTAGCTTGTTTACATGTTCGATGCCATAATCAGGGGCTCTGTATCATAGTAATAATCAAAATGTGATATTTAAGGACAGTTCACAGACGATGGTTTTTAGATGTAAGGACTTTTTATAGAAGATGGCAACAACACCTCCTCTATGGATTTCATGATCTGATCAGTAAACATGCTAGTCTCTTACTGAGGTAATGGAGTCTGGGAGAGATGCATTGAGCCATGTTTCACAGACAAATATGATGTCAAATTTAGCCATATTTAGTAAGAGGAGAAATTCAGGTATTTTATTTACAAGGCTTCTTGCATTGAGTAGCTTGAATTTAAGGCCAGTTGTAGTTTGAATTGAGGTAGTTAGGGACATGCGTGTCTAGTCTTGGGTGATGGTGGATTGTTTGAAATAGGGTTGGATGCTGAGTTGTGGGTTGTGTGACTTACTTTTGATACAGTCAGCATAGTAGTCAATGTACAGGTCCTTCTCTCCATTGTCTAGACATTTTTTGAGTTCTGTGCAGAGTTCATGGGAACAGACATGTTGATGTACGGTTAGGTCAGGGGGCGAACGGAGGTTCTTATGGTTGGTGTTGTTTTTGGTGAGTGAATTTATAGTATAAATGAATTTATGTTTGCTTGATTCATTTTTGCAAATGACCCTGCAGAAATGTGGGGCCACAGAGCCATCTCTGTTTTTGAACTCTGGGCTGATGTGGGAAATGTCAAGTATTTCATCAGGGGAGATGCTTGATGCTTGATAGTCACTGATGATGTTACAGACAATTGTGATGTCATCATTGTTATTGATGTCCTCTAGACCAAATAAGATGGTGTTTGTGCGCTTCCGTTTGTGCTCAACTACTTCTCTGGTGAGGATTGGGATATCATTATTTGGATTTATGGTTTTTTTGTGGATTGGGTTGTGGTCATTGGGTAGATGTGTGGTTTTTAGCTATTGGATGTTCCAGTTTTTGTGTTGTGTCTTTTTTTTTTCAAGGTTAGTTAATCTTTCTTTTAAAGTGTCCAGGGATGCTACTATGGTATCAAGGGATGTTATTCATGTTTCTGTGGTATCAGTTCTTTCAAACATGGCTATATGTTTGTCCAGTTTGGGTTTGCATGATGGGCAGAAATATTGAAATGCATGGTTGTATGATTCTAGGAATTGAATCATTTGCTTGGGTAATCCCAGGCAGCCATGATGAGTAGCGTTGTCACATAGAGAACGTTTGGTGGAATTTTCATTATCCTTTAGAGTTTCATAGCATATAAGGCTTCTGCAATGCATTCAGGGGGTGCAATGGCTCAGCAGTTAAGATGCTAAGCTTGTCATCTGAAAAGCCAACAGCCTGAGTTTGGGAACCAAGGGTTGTGCAATGGGAGGGAGCTCCCATTACTTCACCCCAGCTCCTGCCAACCTAGCAGTTAAAAAGCATGCAGATGCAAGTAGACAGATAGGTATTGCTTTATTGCTTATTGCATTCCATATGTCTCTCAGACAACACAAGACTTTCTTGGCTGAAAATTGGAGATGAGCACTGCCCACTTGAGTCTGTCATGACTGGACCTTTAAACCTTTAAATAATGCATTCAATCATGCTACCAAAATCACAGCAATAAGAACATGTTGTTGTTTTTTAACACTTCAATTATAGCCAGCTAATGCAGACACCAGTGTGTACAATAATTAATGAGAACTATTTTGGGAAGCATAGTACTTGAAGGGAGCAAGAAGCAGTAACATGACTACAGTGACTTTCCCAAACAGACAAAAAAAGCCAGCACCAAAGGACATAGGCTTAAAAGCAACCTGAGCAAGTTGTACTTGAAATATTTAAGCTATTCTTAAAGCAAGAAGATGAAAGAGGAGAAAGAGGAAAGCAGTTATTTGTTATCCATGATTGGCTGAGGTTGAGATTTATAAAATCTAGTTTGAAGAAAAGCTATTGACAATTTATTTAGTTGGAGTAGATTTAGTTACACATTAGGAGTTAAGTTCAGTGTTAACTTGACTATTTTTAATTTTTATCACTTCAATTAAAAATAGAACGTTGTTCCTATATATAAATAAATCCCATAATGAACTTCCTTTTGTTCGTCTTGAGAAAGATTTCATTGGGATGCATATTATTAATCTAATTAATTTTTATGAAGGTTTATTTTTCTGACATTAGTTAAAAAACAAAAAGCTGCAAAATATAATTTCAAATCAGGGAGACCTAAGCCACCTCTTTTTTAATATCTTGTAACACCTTGTACACAAACTCATGGTTTTTTTAACCTGGTCACACAAATTTAGATATGTCTTTTTGCCGTTGTTTAAATGGTACATCAACTGTCAAAACAGGTATTGTCTGAAACAAAATTAAAAGTATAGGTAAAGCATTTATTTTAAGCAGAGAATTCTGCCCAGCAGGAACAACTGTAGTTTGTCCCATGTTGATACTTTTTTAAAACTTCATTCCATGTCTTGCTATCATTATTTTGTAACAACCTTATATATTCCTCTGTCAATTTGCAACCCTCCCTTTTAAATAAAACTATAAAAATATAGATTCAGTAATGTATATGGGCTCTTTAGCCTTATCACCACTTGCACGTACACATTCAACATTCTTAGAATTTGTATTCAGGACTGCAATAAAGCATCAAATACCAGGTGACAGCTAGGAACTAAGCATGCTAAATGTTTGTTGCAATTTTGCACGTTAATATCATTTTTATCCAGTGCCATTTTGATACTGAGGAATGGCCTTAACAATAAGGGTATCATGTTGATAAGTGTATATGGGAAGTACCATAATCAGTGACAGTTCCTTGTAATTAAAGTCCTATCTAGCCTTGAGCAATTTTTCAAAAGATTAAAAAAATGCAAAGGAATGATATACGATTGGTGATGACAGAGAGGTGAAGAGGCTTAATACTCTGCTGTACTTTTATGCAAATGATAAATTAGTCTGTCAACATTCATAATAAGTGATCTCCTTTAGGATTACAGCTGTTTTGCTTGAACTTCAAATATCCTCAAAAATTAGGCAATCTTATTGAACAGAATCAAGGCAGATCATATAGCAAATTATTGTACTTAAATTTTTTGGCCATAATGCACATCTCAACAGGGTACATCTCAATGCTGCACATCTTTACAGGTCTCATGTGCAAAATTTGTCATCAGCCTATTCAGTTCAATGTTACTGAAGGTTTTCTCTGTATAAGTGCATATAAAGCATTTGCAAATAAAAAAGATAATTGTCCCTACCATGTATCTATGCTTATAGAATGGCTTTCTTCCTACTGAAGCTAAGTAACTTTTCCTAACACCAAGGTGAAGACAGATGTGCAAGCCTATAAAAATATGGATGCCTCAACAACTTGAAAAGAGCTGTTAACAAAGCACCTTTATCACATGCTTTGCATTCCTCTAAGTAATTATATTTATGTGTGGTTTAATATTAAGCACAATATTATATTAAGTACAATATTACCTTTCAAAATCGGACAGTATTATAAAAACAGATTAATAATCTTTCATAGATATAAGTCAGTCAAATAGCCTGTAGATAAAGATTCATGAGAAATGTGCCCCACTTATACAGAATTAAGATAGCCAAATACAGAGGAAAATGATGGGGGGGGGGGGGAGAGAAAGGTTTTCAATAATTAATTGAAATAATGGACAAAATTGTCAATTTGTAATCTGTAGTAAAGATTTAAAACAGGTTTATTCTAAGGCAGATGGGATGATTATCAGACTTAGTTCTCAGACTAGGAAAGTAGAATTTACCAATTAGCCATCTAATCTATGTGCTTATGTCATCATTATTCCTGTTCTATGATTATTCCATAATAAAAAGCAAACATTACATTATCGTATAATAGCAGCTATGTGATTAGCAGCTCATACATTTTTTCTTCTGTTCAATAGTATCCATTTCTCAGTGATGGCCTGGACAAGTCTCTATAGTTTTCTTGTCAACATTTTTCAGAAATGTTTTGCCATTGCCTCCTTCCCAGGGCTAAGAGAATGCAGCCCAAGGTCACCCAGATGCCATATTCTCTCAATCTCCTGGTTTCTAGCCTGGTGCCTTAATCACTACACCAAACTGGCTCCCAAGAGCCAGATACGACAATTCTATTTAGGAGCACAGGTAATATGCTATATTTGTAATTGTTCACCTTTGTGCTATAAAACACAGGTCTTATCTATTCCATTCTAAATATTTACTCTATTTGCTACAAGCTTTCTGATGATTTAAGATTTGGAGAATTGTTTGGATGATTATTTCATCCCATATATATGCAACATAGGCAAGATTTTTAAAAAAACAAAAAGAAGTGCAAACTAAATAGACACAGGAATCATCTGGCGATAGTATAAACAATAATTTATTTCATGATGTGAATCTGTAGAAATTGATTAACTAAATTCATTATTATGGCATTGGCCATAACATTTAACACCTGCCTCAGTTAGTTAAAGACAAATCTGCATCTGAAAGAAATATAAATAACTTTCATCAAACTGTCGTTCTTAAGTATAGAAATAAAATAGATTCTCTCCCGACAATACATCAGTGTTGATGTTAATAAGGTTGCATCTATTTTTACCCACAGAATAGTTTTATAGACATTGAGTTAATTCAAGCTCCTTGTACACAGTAGAAAAACAAGTGTAATACATAATTTGAGATCAATGACATTTTTGTTTTCAGTCATGGAAGATTTTTATTGTTTCTGATTTCATGTCCCACAGAGACTTTAATAGCGTGGAAACATTACAAGCATAACTCAAATGGTATTACTATTTGCATAAAAAAGTCATCTTCACTGTCTCTAAAAACCTTGAAGAGGAGGGAAAAGCAGGAAGAAGTGGGAGGCCAAGATCAATCTATCATCTAAATTAAAAAAAAAAGGTGTCATTGTGGGTAATTTTTTTCATGCCCAAATCATGAAATTAAAATAAGTAAGTAAAAAATCTTAAAACTGTCCTTTGGCTCCTGGCAGGTTTCCTTAGGCATATGAAAGTCATGTTTTCAGAGATGAGTTTTTTAAAAAAAAATTAGGATGGCAGATGTGATGGAAAACTGGCCTCTACCTGCATTAAAGGTAAAGTTTTCCCCTTTCCAATTGTGTCTGACTCTATGGGTCAGTGTTCATCACTGTTTCTTACCTGAAGGAACCACTTGGTTCTATGGTCATGTGGCCAAGTATACCACCAGCCCAAAGGGCTGTTATCATTTTTTCACCAAAGTGGTGCACATTTATCTATTTGCATTTGCATGTTTTCTAATTGCTTGATGGGCAGGAGCTGGGGCAAATAATGGGAGCTCAGCTCATTGTGCAGTGCTTGGGCCTGAAACCTGGGCAGACCAATTGACAAGTTCAGCATCATAACTACTTAGCTATCATGCCACCCCTTTTAAGTTATTTGTTGAAATTACATAGCTGTCCATGAGGTGCTGAAGATGACTTTTTTATGCAATTATAACATTGATTGAACAATTCATGTAATTTATATATTAAAATATTGTTAAAAATAACAGTTAAAACAGTAACAGCTAAAACAATTTATAGGAATTAATTGTAATAGTAATTAATACAAAGGTTAATTTATAGTGGTGCATGTACATACTATGATCCATTTTCAAAACCTAAGGAATTTAATTGAATGTTTGTAGTGAATATAACTGATAGGTAGAAAGATTGCCACACTTAAACATTTCCAACTAATTATAAGAAAAAAATTATTTAAAAAATTATCAGCCTATGACAACATGACCTGATATTCAAGACTTTAGGATATTATAGGATAGAGATACACAAACATGACTCACAAAAGACTACAAGAATTTTAACATGAGAGAGAATTTATAGCTTTACCTTTTAGTTCAATCCTAATTAAATGAAATGTTAAATATAACAATTCTTTTTATTGTAATTATTTCTCAGAAATACCTTTATTATTAGGTCCTATTTCTCAGATACTAACTTTGAATAAAGAGTTAATACTAACTTTGAATATAGAGTAAAAAATTCATTGTAATGAAGTGGCTCAGTGGCTAAAACGCTGAGCTTGTCAATCAGAAGATCAGCAGTTCAGCAGTTCAAATCCCTAGTGCTACATAATGGAGTGAGCTCCCGTTACTTGTCCCAGCTTCTGCCAACCTAGCAGTTCCAAAGCATGTAAAAATGCAAGTAGAAAAATAGGGACCACTTTGGTGGGAAGGTAACAATGCTCCATGAACCTTTGGCTGTCAGCCTTCCAAGTAGCAAATCCCCTGAATAAAATTCCAAGATGTCCATCTTTCTTTAAAGTCTCTTTATTAGGGATATAATATTAAATTGGCAAGAAACTGGTGTAATTCTGACTCTGGCTAGAATCCAGAATTACATCTAATAAAAAGTTTGAAACTTCTCCCCAGAGTCACAACCTCCTCTCAATTCACAGTCCAAAACATCCAGTGACTCCAAACTCCACCTTCCTCCAGCTGTAGGCATCTTCTCTGTTCTCATAGGAAAGAATGCCACCTAGACATAACAATCCCCCCTTATATCTATAATCCCCCCTCTCACCAGCTAAAGAGTGGCAAGCCTGAAGTAACTTTAAATTCTTTTGTAGAAAACCTAAAGAAGATATGGGGAAAAAGACAAAATCTAGAATAAAATGTGGCCTACTTACAGTAGGTCATCTTCAGGGTCGACATCATTGTTTAGCCATGCCAGCCACATGACCACAGAGATGTCAGGGGTGGGATTCTACCACTTCGGGTGAACCGGTAGCTCCAAAGATCAGTTGGGAGTGAACCAATTTGCTCCGAAGATCAAAGTATTTTCTCCCCCCCCCGATCAGCTGTTTTCCAAATATCAGCTCTGCTGCATGATTTAGATTAGGTAGAAAGCAGGACATAATAGTGGGACACAGCTGATTCCCCGCCTTGCTGTTGTACTGCTTTGCCCAGGAGGTTTCCCTGAGGACCAGGAGGCAAAAAATAAAAAAAAATATTGCTTTTTTTGCCTACTGGGCCTCAGGGAAGCCTCCTAGGAGCAAAAACAGGGTGTAGGGAGGCTGCTCAGCACCATTTCATCTCCACTTCTAAGCCAAAAAGTCAGCCCTGTCTGAAGACATCTCCCAAAGGTGGGATGCAAATGTTTTAACTATCAGTTCTGTGAGTGTGGCTAGGTGAATGTGGCTAGGTGGGTGTGGCCATGTGGTCATGTGACTGGGTGGTAATAGTGTTGGTTTTGGGGTTTGTTTGCTTTTTGCCTACTGAGCCTACTGCAAACCCCGTTTTTGCTCCCAGGAGGCTTCCCTGTGTCCCAGTAGGCAAAAAAAAACCCAACCCAACACCATGCACACCCAGCCACATGACCATGTGGCCATGCCTACCTAGCCACATCCATAGAACCGGTAGTTAAAATATTTGCATCCCACCCCTGAGAGGCGTCTTCGGACAGGGCTGACTCTTCAGCTTAGAAATGGAGATAAGCACCACCCCAAGAACTGGAAACAACTAGCAGGCTTGTTCAGAGGAATATTTACCTTTATCTTTATCATTGCTATTTTTTTTATTTTCACTAAAATTATGTATTTATTTTATATACTGTAGCCAAAGGAAATTTACTATATTTTTGCACTATAAGATGCAACCCCCCCCCCCCCCCCAAAAAAAAGTGGCTGGAATAGCTTGTGTGTCTTATAGAGCAAATGTTGCTGAAGCCCCATTCACCCACCAGCGTGATCGCTGCTACCTGGAACGGGCCAAAAACGGGATGCGCAAAGGCAGGAAATGGGATGTGTGACAGCTGAAAATGCGAAGTGTGGAGGCCAAAAATGGGGTGCTCAGAGGCAGTGATAGGTGTGGCGGTGGTGATCCCTACAGCCTGGAACAGCTGATCGGCAGTATTCCAGGAGGCCAATCCAACTGCCAATTAACTGCTCATATTAAAACTGGCTGTGCTGAAGCTGACCAGGCTGTTTGCTGTTTGCTGGAAGGACGCAAATTCTGGGAGGCAGAGGTAGATTTCTTTTCTTGTTTTCCTCCCAAAAAGCTAGGAGCAACTTAGGGTCCAACCCTTTGCTCAAGCAGGAGACATTTTGGACAAATGACTGTGCAATCTCTTCTTAAAACCTCCTCTGATGAACTTCTAGAGGCAAGCCGTTTCACTGATTAATTGTTCTCAGTGTGAGGAAATTTGTTTTTAGTTCTAGGTTGTTTCTCTCTTTGATAAATTTCCATCCATTATTTCTTGTGCTATTCCAGTGACCCCTAGTCCTTCTTTTTATTAGACTGGATACATCCAGTTCCTGCAACTGTTCATCATATGTTTTATTATCCTTTCTCCCAGTCATGTTTGTTGCTGTTCTCTGCATTCTTTCTAGTCTCTCTCTAGATGTCAAAGAGCTTGTTATTGTGATACATTTTGAAAAGTCTATAGCTTATCATTAAATCTCACGTTAAAGTATTATACACAGAGATAACCTACACTATGGCATTATAAACTTTTGGGGGAGTGGGGTGAGGAAGAAAGATTTTGATTTCAAGTGGTACAGTGTTAATCATCACTGGTATTCATTGCATTATTCATTTCTAAATTTAAATTAAAACTTTGTCAAAATTGTAGGAATTGTGGGTATATTTTAAAATATTTTTTACACATCCATAATTCTTGAGGATTAGTTTGGGCTAAGTGATTTTTTTTTTTTATAAACCTTATATTGCACATACAAACAGTGCCACAGTATGTCTCACCTTAAGAGATCGTTGATATTTTGGTACTGGGCTTGACTTGATTAGAAGTTGCTAGGTGTTTTTCTGGAACATACAAACATTTGTGATTAAAGCTTAATTTTCATCAGCAGTGCCATGGTTTCTAAATGTTCTTTATAAATTACCAGGGTGTTATGTTGAATACTAAAAAAACCTGCTACTGTTTTTGTCTGTTTCAGATTTCATTCTCAAAGCATTCAGAGAATGTTCTGGATATCTTTCATTACGCTTCAAGCTTGACACTGTTCAAGTAGATGAAAGCTTTGTGACAAGATAAAGAATTCTTGGGACATATTGTTTGATTGCGGGTACAATGATAAGAATGAGCTCTAGTTTTCCTAGTTGTAAGATATTATTCTCAATTATCTTCTTCATTAGGTCTTATTCAAATGTTCCTCTTCCTAGAGAAATTTTGGTTCTTGTTTCTGCATGGGTCATAGAGAGCATATGTCATTAAACATTTGTCAGTCTGAGAAATGTTGACTCATATGAGAGGCAGAGTGTGACTGTGGGGAAAGGTTATTACATAAACTATGCCTGTTATGCAGTGTGTATGATATGCAGATATAGTGTCATAAAATGTCCACCTATATTTCATCATTTTCCCATTATTATCACGAGTAATCTATATCTAGGATTTGAATATTGGGCTCCAAGTGACAACCAGAATTTTAACTTGCACTTAGAAGTACACTAGAAGTGCAGCAAAGATATAACAGACTTAATATAGATTTGAATGGTCCTTAGTGCTCTCTGAGCTTGTTTGTTTTCTTACAGTCATTTCATTACCCAAACTAGGTAACATCATCAGTGCTAGACTACAAATATTCTCCTTTGTTAATGCTGATATGTTTTACCTGATTGTCTTATATATTACAATAATTTATTTGAAGTGTTTTGAAAAAAAGGCAAAAATGTTTTGAACTCTATCATACTGTATTTACTGTCTTTACAAAAGCAGACTGGGCACACTTGATTTTGAAGAAGTACTTCATCAGACCTTGTACAAGATCAACTTCATTCCATTAGAGAGAGATCCCAAAAGGTAATCTGGAGCCTTTGAATATTTTGGAATGTCCTATTCTGTGGTAATTAACTGTATGGTGTTGTTTGTACATGCCGTTTTCCAAACTAAAATGAATGGAAAATATGAATTTAGGCTATTGCAGAAAGCAAAGGAAAAAAAGACTAGTCAATTTTATGATGAAAAAAGAAAAGTAATTGGCTGTATTCAGGTAGAATCTGGAGAGTCATCTTCATAGATAATTTAATTTGGATTCCTACACTAAACAGAATTAAGGGTCAATTGTGAAAATAATTCCTTTCACCTTTAGTGTGCTATGCATAATATAAAATTATGCTCAGTCAGGTATATGATAAGAAAAAGTAAATTTGTGGACTTAAAATAAACTTCTTTCATCTAGATATAAATCTATTAAAATCTGGATGAATCCTCAAAATCGACTTCAAAGTGGAATATCATTCTGCTTTAGATCTCCCATTTAAAAGCAAAAGGACAAATATCTTAACTGTATATTTATGTATTTGAAAGATTTTTTTATCTTGCCTTATTACTTTACAAACAACTTAAGTCACTGAATAAACCTAATATGCATTTCTCCTCTTATTTTTCCCCATAACAACACTGTGAAGTGAATTAAGCTGATTGAGAGTGACTGCCTACATCACTCAACTGGTTTTTATGCCTAGACCTCAGAATTTCTTGATTATTCTCCTATATGTCCTCTTTCATCACTTTATTTTTGCCATTTTTAAAAAGATTCTTTGCCAAAATTCCATGACATATACATACATCCAGAATTACATCTAGAATTTTATGAAGTGTTTTTTTTTAAAGCAATCCTGCTGATGAAACAAATGTTAAAGGGTTTGATTTTGGCCTTTCTTCCAAGTCAATGAGATGAATCCATTTGAATCTGGTTATCTCTTTAAGTGTTTTGACATATTTACAGGGATATATTTACATGATACATTGGCTTACAAGCCTGACCATGAATACTGGGATTTTGAAATAATTACTAATATTCTATTCATTCTTTTACATTATCCTACATTCTATCAGGCATGCAACCCATACTTGCAAGTCAAATGCAAATGAAGAACTAACTTTGGTTTTATTTAACTAAAATTTTTATTGATTGCCACTGAAAAAACAATGTCATATTTTCTCACTTTTCATATATTATATTTGCTTTTTGATACAAGTGTTTCTGAAAAAAGAACCAATACAAAAAAGAAGTGATCTATTCTCAATACACAAATTCAGTTTATGTTATATGTGCAATAGTCACAATATTATCATTTTTATATACTAATTGAAATTTTCTTCCAGTTCCTTTAGTAGCAGTAGCAGCAATAAAAGAAATACAATTTTCATTTCCAGTATATTAACAATTCCTATATTTTCCTAAGAATAAATCAATTATGCGGGTAGCCCTTGACTTACAACATTTCACGTAATGACTGTTCAAAATTATATCATGAAAAAGTGACATGACCATTTTTCACACTTATGATCATTGCACTATCCCCATAATCATGTGATCAAAATTCAGATAGTTGGCAATTGGCTCACATATATGATGATTCCAGTGTCCTGGGGTCTTGTGATCAACTTTCCAATGGGAAAGACAGATTCACTTAACAGGCATGCTACAATCAAGATCATAAAATAGGGCAAAATTCACTTAACAAATGTCTCTTAGCAACAAAAATTTTGGTCTCAATTGTGGTCATAAGTTGAGGACTACCTGTATTTACTTATGAAAATCATTTTCTGTTGAGATAGGTTTCAAGTTTTCAAGTTTTTTCTTTCTTTTATATTAATTTAATTTCCATGATTGGGAAATGATTGTTTGAAGCACAAAGATAAATATAGATTACAATTAGAAACAAGCTCAATTCTTGATGAGTGTAGTGAATGCACATTTAGCTTTCATAGCATAATATAGAAATAGTTTCCCACTGTCTTCTCACAGGAAGTTTTCAACTGTCCAGTATAGCATATTATTCTTCCATCCAAGCATGAATGAGAATCAGCCCTGCTTGCTTTTGAATTAGCAGTTTGGCAAGCTATTGTCACATTGCTGGGTACACTATTCTACTACCAATGGGCAGTTCAGGACTGCTGTAAATGTAAAATTGCATGGTCTCAGCTATAAATATTTCTCAGCTATGGATCCTAGTACCCTTATTTTAAAAAGGAATTAGTATACTGCCAATTACTGTAGGTTTACAGAATTTACAATCAACGTACAAAACAGGTAATAGAACCATAAAATGATTAAATATTAAAAAACAAGTTGCAGCCATAAAATTTAAAGGCCTAACTATCAACAGTTTCCTCAGTTTAATAGGTAATGCATCAGAGCTGGCTTCTAAGTGGAGATGGACTAAAACCTGGCCATTCACAGTAGTTTTGCTCAATTCTTCTAAACCATGATGTGATTTATTTGCATCTGGCATTGTATGTCATATAAGCCTAGGCAGCTGTGGCTTATTCAGTAAATTATTAATAAATGAGTGATGGCAACAAGACAATATGTTAAATATATAATGTGCAATTCCAGTACTGTGAAGTATCTGGAATTATACAGATACACAGAAACTAATATAGGAAGAATACTGAGAACACTCAGAAGTCACAGTATGACAGAGAACACTGATTTTGTAATAATGTGGAAATAGAATCTTTTTAAAAAGGTTGCTTTGCTATTTCAATATTTATTTTTAATTAATTTAATTAGGATCATTTGCAATTCTCACTTCAATTGAATGATTGAATGAGAGTCATTCTGTTATGATACGGCTTGTTAAAAAGTGCTATACGGTTGAATATTACTTGATCTTCCTTTATTTTTAGCAAAGCCCGAAAGTAACAGTCAAGGGCACCAAAATTAATTGTGAAGTTTTTACTGATCTTTTCATGCATATACTCTGCTGTCATTCTTCTTGAAAGTCATCAAGCGATCAGTAATGAAAACATGACATTCAGCTGCAGAAGGCAAAGACTTCAGTCAATGTTTCAGTGAAGAATCAGGACAAGAGAAGAATAAATTTGAGTTACATTTAACTAGCAAGTGGAACATTCAAAGGCAAGAAATCTGCAGGTAACAAGATAGGTTCTAGTACAATGATAGAGGAATGCTATATTGTGAACTAAAAACAAAACTATGGAAAATAAATTGTAAGTTTTTTTAAAAAAATACTGGTTTTAGAAGTGTGTTTCTCTTAGACCACTTGTTAACCGAGACCACTTGTCTATCAGGTCCAATATTCAGCTAGATTTCAAATACAGTCGTGACCCTAATCTGTTCCTGAACTCTGGTCGTGACCCAATTTGGTCGTGTCCAGAAGCACGACCGACTGCACATTCTCACAGTCAAAGAAAATGGCACCGAACGGGAAATTGGTGCAGAAAGGGAATCTTTCCACACCAATTTTGTTCACCACCCAATTTTTGAATTGTGACCCAATTCAAAAATCAGATGGATTTTTTGTTCACCACCCGATTTGTTCATGAACAGGAACATTCACGACCCGAGGTTCCACTGTAGGGTAGACAATGAATGCTATGAAATGGTCACATTATTTGCGTTCCACGTTGTTAAAAGTAATATTTCTCTGTAAAATATGTTAATTGGTTCCAGCTTGATAGAATAAAAAAAGATTTTTATGTTTATTAATGAAATAGTACCATAAAGGACAGAAGGAACACACTTATAATCTAAATTTATTATTAGCAGTCAGTATTTATGGAAAACAAAGCAAAAACAAAACAATTCTAAATATAATTCCTAAAGGTAAGCTTGCTCCATTTTTAAATCAATCAAACCAACCAATATTTGCATTAATCATTTTTTTATACTTCATGTTTTTTTACTTAAATAAATGTAAAGCCTTTATCTGAATGGTTGCTCTGTTAGGGAGAATGTATTTTTTTATTTCAATTTTTAATCTATAAACTTAAAATATTCTCTGTCTCTATCATTTTAACACTTATATTTCTTGTAGATATTTACAAGCCATAAAAGCAGGTGAAACTGTCTTTTATTTCCACTGCACATTTTATAATATAATAATGTACTATAGATTTAGTCATTCCAACATGTCATACTATATTAGAATTTCTATGACCACTTTCATGTCATTCAATCACATCAATTTTTGCTCTAATGTAGTAATCGGCCTCCTTGTTTTTGATCTTGTAGTGTTTTCAATCAAAGGAATCTTCTTTTTGCACACATAAAATAAACTAGTTGCATCTATAACCCCGAGAGCAACCTGGCAACATCAAATACACATGCACTAGCCTCAAATTAACTGAATTTTGATTTATATTAAATGTCATCTAGCATCAATGTATATATAATTCATAGTAAATGAATATTAATTATTCAAACTTGCAGAAATCATAAACTAGCTGTTTGCATATACTGCAGAAAATGTTGGATCAATAAAAAAGTGATAATATGCATGCAGCAAGTTTGGCTATATGTTTGCATACCTCTTGAATAGTCCTAAGTAGACAGTTAACTTAGTCTATTCCAAACATTTTCTCTGCTCATTCCTAAACATTTTCAGTGTCCAATGAGAATGTGTAAAAGATTTTACAACATGGAACTTAAAACCACTGTGTAATCAAAAACTCTTTCTCAGAGTTCTGATTGTAAGGAGGATTTCATGGATTTTGAAGCAAATATAAGTTCTTTCTGGGCCTAATGGAAAATTATGGGTTCAGTGCACAAATCTGAATAATTCATGTAACCAGACTAAACATATGGCATGAGTTTGGTTCACAGCATTGTGGGAATTTAAGGATATGATTCATAAGCCATGCATTATGACTTACTATGCGAAGTAGGCCGCATTTGGTAGAGTGGAATCAAAATGAAACATGCTTTAGTATGAAAAGTTAATTTACAGTGCAGAGTTCTATGACTGTAAAGAATAGAATATGTGAATCCATCATTTGTTTCTGATTTTTCAAATAATTGAGGAGGACAGCTTTACTTTTCTTGCTAACAACAGCTTCTGCACCTGTACAGCAGCCATTATTAATGAGGTGATCAGTTGACTGAAGTAACTTAGTTGATGCTGATATTTTGTCAAGGGAGAGCAAAGCTCCTCTTTGGGGTACTTGGTTATTATGAGGGAAAAAGGACTGCTTTTATAAAGTTGGATCAGTTACATTTTGGAGAATTCTAATTAGCACAACTCACAAACTTCCCTGAATGTCTAGCAGATACACCATGTCCCAAAGGATACTGGTAAGTGTACAACTTCAAACACAGACAGGAGAAATCATAATCTAAATAGACAAATTGGAACAGTATATATAACATAAAACTCTACATAAAAGCAGAGATAAAATACTCTATAAAATCAAATATAGGCTTCCTGCTCATCAGTTACAATCAAAATCATGTTGAAATATGTGTTTACTAGAATTGCAGAAGGTTTCACGTAAAATTTGTAGAACTACAGGAAGGTTTCTGCCACATGCCCTTCTGTAAAAGCATATTCCATAAAATAAAAATTATTAAAGAAAAGGGATTCCATTTCATCCATACATTGTGAATCTCATGAGAGCAGAGGATTTTCAGTAGATCTTCTCTTGATGACTAGACTAGATGGGTAGATTTTGTTCTGTCAATGCATTTTATGTTTGTTTGTTTTACGTTAGTCAAATTGTAAATAGCATGTTATCATACTTCCTATCCAACATAACTCTTATTTACAAAACTGCTTTAAGGCTTTGGGCATTATCATTTTCTCTCAACTTTTGAGAGACAAGTGGACAAACAGACACTTTTTTGAGTCCTTTTACATAATTTCTTCCCAATGTTTTATTCATTTTTAATTAGAAATATGGCCATTTGCCAAGAAAAAAAAAGAAAAGAGAAAAACTGATAAATTGTAAGAGGAATATTGGCTTGCTAAAGAGATGAAGGGATTCTCACCAGTTGCCTTCCAATGAACAAAATTTGGTTTGACTGACCATTTCAGCCATTTGAGGAAATGTCTATGTAGTTTAATGAAATCTTTTAATGGCTAATGAGGAAATGTGATGTCTGTGCTGCATAGATAAATGGCAACCATATAATTGAGATAAATTATATGTTTTTACAATGATATCATTGTAAAATGATATCAGCTTTTTTATAAAAATTATGGCTAAGGGATATGGACATTACAAGAATATAAAGGAAATAAATACAACAGAACAGATTCAAGATTCAGAAAGACCTTGGCAAAAATCAGCAAAATGGATTTCATCAGGTATACATTACACTAGGTAGGGAAAATTATACACATAAATGGGAGTATTCAATTTTGCAGTAGTATTTCAAGAAGAATCTAATACTTAACTTTGATTATTGAACAAGTTATAAGTGGACTGTTTATATATAATGCTATCATATTTTATTTTATTCCACTTTTATTATTTTTACAAATAACACAAGGTGACGAACATTCCTAGATATTCACTTCTCCTCCATTTTTCCCACAACAACAACCCAATAAGGTGGGTTGGGCTGAGAGAGAGTGATTGGCTCAAAGTCACCCACCTGACTTTCATGCCTAAGATGGGACTGAAAATCAGTCTTCAAGCCTAAACTGGTACTTTAACTACTATACCAAACTGGCTCATAACAGCTCATAACAGCATGTCTCTTAAACAGTTGTGAAGTCTGGGATGTCATATGGACAGATTTTTGGCAGTTTGGATTTCAAAGTCCAAGATCACTTTAGCTTCTATATTTTTTATTACTTTGTTTATTTTGTGGCTTCACCAATTCTTATTTGACAAATTTTTTTTTTCTTGTAGAGCTTCCAATGAACCATTGCTGTTACTTAATTTGGGAGATCTTCTCACAGCAGCTAACTAGGCGATCACTGTTTCTTCAGCTTCTTTGCAGAAGTAGCAAATGCTTTGTCTATGCAGGTAAGTTATCTGGTGCTGCCCCTTTTGCTGGATTTTTTCATTATCAGTTAGGTTTTACCAGAGTTAGCTACTTTCAATTTCACTTCAAATTGAAGTATGTTGTTAAACTACTTGGCAATCAGTGGGTGCAGGCCATTCAGATATTTCAACCAAAATCATGCAGTTCATTTTCACCTGGTGCTGACCATTTCTCCCTTGCTCTTTTCTCTACCATTTCTACTGTTACAGCATCCCAAAGGCACTTTTTTCAAGAGGAAACTGGACTTTCTGTTTTTTCTTTGAAGACAGTTCATTTCTCATCCAAGAACTAAAACAGCTTCAAAGAAAAACCAGAAAGTCCAGTTGCCTCTTGGGATAACCATGACCTGGATGACTGAGAATCTCCATAGACATTTGCTGTTATGACAGTTCTTTCATTTCAGCTTTTTTTTTATTCTTATCCATATTCTTTAACCAAGCTGGATTCTTGTATTTCTTTCAATTAGCCCATATCTAAGACAAGAATGGCCATTCTTTGTCAGGTGTTGACTGATTCACTGCAGTTTCTGATAGAAACATTTCTGATTGGAGATTTTGCCTAAAATTTGCAATTCGAGATTCATGTTTGCTGATCACCTTGACTATAACTATTATTTGCTGTTTTATTATTTCCAGGGCTTTCTTGATTTTCCTTGTTTCTAAATTTCTTGTTCAGGTATTCTTGTTCTTTTCTACTCCAACTTCTTTTCTTTCATCTGTGCTAGCTTCGTGCTGTCCCAGCCAGTCTATGGGAGTTGGATAGTTACTTGGGAATTATGACCTGTCCCCTTAAGGGAATGCATCATGGTAAATGTAGTTAAAGGTATCCTGGGAAATGTAGTTCATGTCACGTGGCTACATCTGTAATCCTATTGGTCACTAAATTGACCCTCGAGGGGTTGAGGGAATTTCCTTCATTCTTGTCTGGACTCATGGACTGATAACAGCTTATCGCTATGAGATGGGTTAGAAAAATAACCATCTTTTACCTGCAAGGCTGATATACAAAGGATTGGCCATTATAGAAGAACTTCATCATAAATGTGAGTCATGAAGATACCTGATGTACCAATACATGTACTTTGTTATGGATATTTTGCAGAATTTATCTATCTGCATCTGTACAGCTACAAATTCACCTCTGTGTATGAGACAGGACAAGATTGCTTGCATCAGCTGTCAGCTTGCTTATTTTCCAGCCTGAGTTTCCATTTTGGTAGCACAATGTTTGGCTTTTAATTTTTTTTGTTGATTAAGCCATGTATTCAGTTACAACTGCAACTGTGCTATATTATTATTATTATTTGTTACAACCATGTGAAGTCACAGCTTCCAGATCTTTAGCTGGTGTTGGACTTCTTATGCATACATTCTCTCTGGGAATCTAGGGTGATATAAATATCTGCACAGCATATTATTATACAAAATTGATAATTAAATTAACAATGTAATAAAATAACATTTAATAACATTATATAAAATTAATATTTAGGACTCCATTATCATTCTAAAACATTTTATAGTTTATAATTATAATTCATGTGAATCTGGCCAATATTCTTCATAGTTGCTATAGAAAAGAATTATACAAGGTACAGGTGAGAATTTTAGAAGAAAAGGTATTAGATTATGTCATTGATCTCTTCCACTCTGGTCAATAAGATGATTCCTTTTGAATTTTCTTAGTATGAAAAAATGAAGAAAGCTATATTATTAACTGAATATGAAATCTGAGAGTTTAAATTGCATATATCTATTTATATGTATTAAGTTCTTCATTCCTTAATGAAAATTACATTAAAATCATAATGTATCCTTGATTTATAGAATCAAGAGATCATATTAAGTTTCTCAGAAATAATAAATTGAAAGCTTTGTTACTATAAATAGCCACAAACTAAATTGCTAAAAACAGAAATATGATGCTTGAAAATAACTAATAATCCTTAAGGAGAATATTAATGGAAACCCATCACTGAAGCGTATCCCAATTGTTATCTCAAAAGGAGTTTTTTAGTTTAGATAAATGTTTTTTCTACTGATTGATGGCTTAAAGTCAAGCATATTAATTCCATCCCTAAAATAAAATGAACCATTTAAACTTTAATTTAATTCATAACAATTGTATATGAAAAAGTAGAATAAATCTAAGAAGCAAATCAAGTATCCCCTTCCCACCCCAAAAAAATAGTTCTCTCATGACAAAAGCAGAATGAAAATTGAAAAATAATCTCCCTCTGGGAGAAGGTGACTAATGTGGGGTTCATCTAAACCAGAGGTGGTATTCAGCAGGTTCTGACTGGTTCTGGAGAACCGGTAACAGAAATTTTGAGTAGTTCGGAGAACTGGCAAATACCACCTCTGACTGGCCCCACCCCTATTCTCTGCCTCCTGACTCCCAGCTGATCAGTTGGGTCTTCTTTTGTTACCCTGCACAGGAGAACGGAGCTGGAAATCAGGTATATGGGAATGGGAAGGGAATGAGGATTTTGCAGTAACCTTCCCCTGGAGTGGGGTGGGAATGGAGATTTTACAGTATCCTTCCCTGTCCACCAAGCCATGCCCACAGACTCAGTAGTAAAAAAAATTGAATCTCACCACTGATCTAAACAACAAAGAATTCATGATAAAGTCCAAGCAATTAATTTTATTATGAATAAAATAGATGCAAACACCTGCTAAGTTAAAGAACAAGAATGTTAAAAAGAATGAAAGCTAAATATTAATTTTAACATATTGTCTTTATATCCTACCATTACACTAGGAGTTCAAGATAGTTTATACTTAGCACTCCCTTTTGCCATTTTTTTCTGAAACTCTGTGAGATAGATGGAGGAACAGATTGGCCTGTGGTCAGTGAGTTTCTATAACTGAAGGTAGCTTTAAACTGAGTGTCTCCAGTCCAAGTTTAACATCTTAACTATCATGCTATAGGATGTTAAAGAGAGACTCTCTCAGTTGCTTTAATGTACTTACTTCCAATCCTTAAATTGGCAGAAAAGTATATAAATATAAATTGTTCTGCCTTCACAGCTGAGCTATACAGTGCTTCAACAATGCTGTCTTTAACATTTTACTGATTAGTGAATTCCCTAATGTATTTTTTACCTTCCAACCAGTGTCACCTGCCATCTGGAAAAGCAACCACAAATAATTTTTCTGAGCACATGGGGGATCAGGGTTGTATTTCAGGAAGCTCCTATTTTCACTAACCAAAGCAGAGAATTGTAGGCGTTGTGTTTACTGTGTTTACTAGGAGTTGGGTTTTCTATGAATCTTCCTTATAAGCTGTCTGAGCCTTATCTGAGAGCTCTGACTGGGCACTAGGCATGAAAAAAACTGACTCCTTCCAAACCTTTATGGACTTACTTTCCAAGAGAGCTGTACATTTAGTACCATATCCTATCTCTGCTGTCTGCATTGCTTCCTACTTTGCATGCAGATGGAGAGCTGGAGTCTCAATGGTAGTCCAGGCAAGCAGACTGCTCTTCCCTGAATTTAGTCTTAAAGACAGTACCACACACTGTTTTTCTGGTTAGGTCATCAGGACCAAGCTCTACTCAACAGTAGAGAACAGTAGAGAACAGAATCAGAATCTAAGCCAGTGTGAATGGAACAACAATCAATCACAGGAAGGCCAATGGCTTCTAAAGAAGGTAGCCAAAAGACCTGTCTCAAAGTTTTGGGGCCAAATTTTCTTCAAGGACTGTCCTCTTCAACATCTCAGAATATTCTCTATGTCTCTCTCCAGCCAGGCAGCTAATTTACCCAAAGGGGCTCTTAATGCTGAAACGCCAGCAAGGGTTTCCAATCCACTCCTCCTAGGAAAAAGTATGTTTGCTGCCCAGCTCTGAAGCAGCTGAATCAGCTGGACAAGAAATGTTTTTGTCTTGATTTGTTTGATCCGTTTCATTGTTTAGTGAAGGGGAAAAAAGTCCCGATACTTCATGTGATGATGCCATGATGCTCTAAAACTCCTGTTTTAGAGACTTTGGTTTAGTTTTTTTAATGGATGTAGAAATATTGCATATGTTCTTCCATGAGATTGATGTCCAGCCTCCCCATCTCATCTTACAAAAAAAAAATATATAGCATGCACAAACTTTGGATCTAATGGTCTGTCAGCCAGAGCCAAAGTGGATTTATGTACCAACAGGACTTGAACAAGTTTTTTGACCATATGATTCCCATATTTATCTCCAAGTCACCTTAAATGATTTAAATGACAGGTTTTGCTTCAGGAGGTGAAAGAAAATATGATGTTCATACTGAAGGCACCAAAGTGAATTTTGGGTTTCTGGTGATGACATGGGTATAATGTCATGACCTTAAAAAATAATTAATAAGCATCTTTATATCACAGGAATGGCATGTGAGAATATTTTCATTTTGGCTCATTTAGTTTCATTTAGTGTATCTTTTGCTTCAGCCCCAATCATGTAATTTTCAAAAAATTAGCCCTGAGAAAATATAGCCTATAGTTAGAGAGGGAAGAAAGCTATAATTTCATACATCAATAAACTTTTAATAAAATTATTAAGTGCTGGACTGTGCATTTTAGACCAGACAGTGTAACAGCCAAATCTACTTCACTGTTGTGAGGATAAAAATATTAAAGATTTGTATTTTACTACTTCAGGCAAGAAACACGATATACATTAAATGGAAACAACAAATAAGGAAATGGACTGTAATACATGGAAGCAGATTAAGGAAGGAGAAATATTTGCATGGCAGAAACTACCTATTTTAGTGGATGAAAGCTATAATAATAACTAGAGTTAAAAATCTTCAACAGGAACAAAACCATAACCAGAACACTGAAATAAAGAATGTTAATGCTTCTGTGCAGTCCCAAACATGGAAAGTTCTATAATTGTTGGAGACAATTTTAGAAATGAGTTCAAGCTTGTGCAACCTCAACCCATATATTTATTATATGTTAGCACCTTTCAAATTCTTGTATTCCTAATATATAATAAATATATGGGTTGAGGTTGCACAGGCTTGAAATTTCTAAAATTGTTTCTGACAATTATAGAAGTTAGTCAAATTGGATTAAAGCCATTCTAAAATTGAATTTCCTCTGAATATTAAAACTGAATTTAAATGTTTCAAAGTTCTAATCTTTTAGAAAGGTAAATATTTTATCTGTACAAGTTGTTGTTTACTTTACATTTCCATACAATATTAGGTCTACTTTATTGCCAATTATTCCTTTTGGATAATAACCAAATTCCGATAACCTCACTTCACACTCTGTCTTCTGTTACAATACTTATTCACCACATAATTTACCAGAGTCATTATAGCTCCCTTTTGTCACTGGGTGATCCCTCATGCTACCAAAGTTGGATAAGCCATTCTCTTGAATCTGAGCAAAGAAATGAGTCCATGAATCAAGGAGAAATAGCCAGCACAATCCAAACCAACTTTTTATTCTGACTGCTTGCTAGTCCATTTAGAGACAGTTGTACATCAGAAATAGAGAGGCAGCTGGAAATGAATAAAAAACCTTCAAAAGGATTATTCAGACTAATACTGTCTCTTAACTTCCTTAAAAGAGCTTACTTATATACTTTTAGGCCTTTTAAAAAAATAAATTATAGTTCTATCTTTTATTTTATTTTATGAAATTGTATTTTTCATTTCTTTCCTGGCTGCTAATCAGTGAGAGTCATAGATCTCGCTTTATTCTGAGTTTGAAGTTAAAAGGGCAGATTTTGATTTTGTTGAGGCAAAAAGATAGTATAACTCTATTTTCTGCAAATCTTAATGTATACCACTTCATGCATGGGTATAAATTAATTCAGTTTATCTAGACTTTGGTTTATTCCCTTTAGTCATTCCCTTGTTTGTGTACACAAGCACACAGATACATAAAATCACTTTTCTCCTTGTAATTTGCAATAAGGTTACATTTGTTTCTGCATTGTTTCCATAACTTAAATTATGTATATAGATATTTAAAAAGTAGCGTTTTTTTCCTTTAGGATATATTTAATTGGTTTAATTTAGACTATTACCCTTCTAGCTTCATCATTAGGTTTGATGGAGTATAATTAGCATTTTAATCTGCAATAAATAGCACTGTTTATTTGTCACTGCATTCTATTTGCCTTAACTGAAAACTTACAAAGCTATTTCATATTTCTTTTATGGCCATTTCCCCGCACCAGATCACATTTAATGAAAGGTTTAGCTAATATGGTTCCATTTACAACATCTAAATGTGGTTGCTGTCCCTCCTAATGTGGACCAAATATGATTAGTTAAATAAAATATAGATACATGCAATGGCTTTGCCATATTCATACTGCAATCTTCAGGATATAATATTAAACATTCACCAAAGATATGGGGGTGGCTTTTCAAAACTGTCCAAAAGTTGCAACAAATCTATTTTTTTCTAATAAGAGAGACAAATTATTATGTTAATGACTATACTAATACAACTTTATTAATTGTTCATACTTTCATTTAACCTTAGGTTTTATTTTAACCATAGTCACTTTTTGATGTTTAGTCTACAGCTTAAAGGCTAACTATAGACCTTGGCTCCTAAGAGAGCAATAGCAATAGCATTTAAACTTATCTACCACTCTGTAATGCTTTACAGCACTCTCTGGGTGCCTTACTGAGTCAGCATATTGTCCCCAATAATCTAGGTCCTTATTTACAGATCTCAGAAGAATGAAAAACTAAGTCAACCTTGAGTCAGTGACCAAAGTTAGCCTGTAACCACAGCATCACCACGGCTCAGATAAGATATATACAGTATAATCAGAAATGGTAAACATAGATAAAAATGAAGCAAACTAAATTTCTCTTTAGAAGAATAGCAGGATGTCAACCTGTATAAAGAAAGCAATCATTAGATTTTTTTAAAAAAAAAGCTAATATTGCTTTTCTCAGAGATGAACAGAGTTTCCTGCTTTCCAGGCTGTTGACTTAACCAGTCTACTCTGTTAACAGTCGATCCAACAAGCCCCATGACTCCTTTCTAGTATCCATTGGCAGTTTCTCATATTCTGATGTTCAGCTTCCCAGTTTGAACCAGAGATGTATGATAAAGATCCATCAGTATACAGCTGAAATCCACAGATCTGAAAGACTTAGTTAAGAAGCAGACCCGCAAAAGAGGAGACTCTAATATTCTAATGATTGAAGTGTGCATTGCGTAGAGATTCAAAATGGCTTCAATCCTTGGGGGAAAAAATTTAAAAAACAACTTTTCAAGTCCTAATTGTGTTATGTCTATCTTTCTGTTCCATACATAAACTTCTGGATTCTAAATCTCAAACTTGTTCTATACAAATTATACTCAAAGAAAAGCCATATAATAATTATGACTAAACCCGGAACAGAGATTTTAAGTGCCCTATGTCCACTTACCCATTCTATATATTTATTTTTGAAAACACAATATTATAAACCTTATTATTATGGATCATATGCCTGCATTTTCAAAAGCATTTTTTGAAACATTTCATTTTGCTAATGGAAATACTTCTGGTTGCTGAAAATTGAGAATTCAGAGACAAGCCATTATATCCCACTAATTTGTTTCATGTTTGTATTCATATATAATATTTTCACTGAAATAGTTTTTTCCTCAATCACTTGATAACCAGAATTACTTTAGTCTGCCAAAATGTCCTTGAAGTTTTTTCCAGTTAGCTAAACTGCCAAATTAATAGGCAATAAACTAAGAGAGAAAAAATTAGTGAAATTTAAAACCTACAGTATAATTGTGGAAAAATAAATATTTAGTCTTAATATTGTGAGAACTAG
Source organism: Pseudonaja textilis (assembly GCF_900518735.1). The sequence goes on from NW_020769322.1 coordinate 7,128,760, forward strand.
AGAAATAAAGATACCTGCCATTCCATGCCTTTTAGTTTGTTCTATATTTAATTTGTCCTTTACCTAGCATAAATATAATAAAAGTCTAAGGAATGAGAATTGAAATGTAAGCATCCAAAATTTTCATGGAACTAAAATATGGGGGGGGGGGATGTCAAGCAGCTGTACATTCACACACATGTGGAGACAACCAGGAACACATTCAGAAGTAGTACTGGGAGAGATTAGCACAACCCTGTAGTGTATATCTTTGCCTCATCTTTCTGAGAGGGTGGATTTGGTTCAGAGATTAAGGAGCAGGATAAAGAGTGGGAATCCACGTGGTAGATCTCTCTTAGACATGGAACCAGCTAGGTGACTTTTAATCAGTTACTTTTCTTCAGCCTAGACTGGAAAGTTAAAAATATCTATCTACTACAAAGGAACAGTGCATGCACATGCAAATATATATATGCATGTGTGTGCGTATGTAGTGTATAATAAAACTTTAATATGGTAAGATAACATGAAATCAGAATAAAGCATGGAAATAAAGAATGAACAGTGAATGGATTTTTTTTTTTAATTTAGCAGTAGGAATTCAATGATAGTATAATAGAACAGCATGATGTAGTACTAGGAACAGGGGGAAATTGTTCAGTGTTTTTACTTAGCACAGCAATAAGATCCTCTAATTCATAAAGAAATTCAACTACATTCTCAACATGCCACTTGATTGCATTGTTAAAAAGAATTGATTATGTCCACATCGTTCAATTAGAATTCACATTAAAAGGACTGGCACTGGTATAGCCACAAACCATATAATAATAGCCTGTCAAACCTGTAAATATTGTAATTTAATTATCAAAATCATCCTATGCAAAGAAAATAAGTCAATTTTTTAAATATTATTTCCATCCTATGTGTTGGCCTTTATGATTGTTGTATTTTCTTTTTCCCTTGAGAGAAAACACAGGTATGCAGGGGGTTACCAATAGCCTGGAATTTAGCATTTTCACTATTCTGTATTACATTATTTGCCAGCAAGAAAATAGATTAAAGACATAGAACCACAAAAGAAATTAGAATTAAATAGCACAAAATAAAGGAATCCTACCCAACTCATTTATGATATATTTTCTTTTGTTTTTGTTTTGTTATGATTTATGGCATTTATTGTGTATGGGCAAGGGAAAGTAAAGTGAAAAAGAATACAAAACTGAATTTATTCCATATTCTGTTTTCTCTTTTTACAACAAAAATATAAAAATATGTTTCAATGGAAAATATGTAAAAAAAAATTGTGAGACTAGCACAGACAGTATTTATAGAAGGCTATCTTTATGAAATCACTGTGTTGTATTTTTTCTATTGTTTTGTAATTAACAATTGCAGCTTGCATTAGAAAAAAAAAGAAAATTAAACAACAAATAAAACACACTTGAATTACACATTAAAAATAGCAAGGGAAAATATGCCTTTATTTACTGCACACATATTTATTTAGTCATTATTTTTCACAATTTGCCAAATTCATTAATTGCTTACAAATAATAAACATCATGACACCTGTGCAATTCAATAGATTTTCATAATGATATAAAGATTGATAGAAATGAGAGAAATTGAAGAATCCAATTCCTTCACACACTTAAGTTTGTTTCATAGCAGGGTTAGAATTGAACCATAACATTTGGACTAGAATTAATAAAGATAGCTCACCAGCCTTTTCTGAGTATTTTATACTAGTCCAGGGAATTATGAAATTGGAAGATCCAATCTGCAATATCATCTAATCACTCCATTATTGTTTGCATGTTTACTACATAGTGCCACAATAAGTATGAATAAATAAACTTTTTTTTTTTGAAAATTTTATTAGGGTTTTCACAAAAACAAAATACAAATAAAACATCTTTTTTCAAAATAGCATGGTCCCAGGTTATCACTTCTTCATACAGACACAAAACTCGATTTCATATTCATATTTATATTCTATTCCATATCTTATTACCATTTTATATTTTCTACATAGTTTTTCCCCTCTTCTAATTTTCTCAACTTTGTTTTGATTATCTCAATTCAAATCATTATATTGTCTGTCCTGTTACAATTTCACATTATCTTTTCTTATTAAACAAATTTTTCCCTGTAATTACCAATTAGAGTATGACACCTTTATATCCTTTAATTTTATCCATTCAAGCTTTTATTTAAGCTTCAATGTATAGCTTTAAGATTACAGCATTCAATATAATACATAACTTCCAACCAATTCTGCTTGGTACATTCTTAAAATAGACACTATATTCTTAAAAAGATATATATATATATATATATATGTAACTAAAACACATTCCATTCCAATTCAGTTCTACCATTAATATGCATTAAAATCTTAACATCTTTAACATTTCTTTTCAATTGAATATCATACTTCCTTGGGAACACTTATAAACTTTCCATAGTTAATTCTTTTTTTTCTCCATATTTCTCACTTATATTTTTATAAATCATTACTAATAATTAAAAATGTTCCCTTTTAATTCTCTCAATCATTTTAGTTCATTTATTTATTAACAAACATCCCACTGCATTACAATAAATATTTTATCCATCATCATATTTCTAAAGTTATTTCTATTTGTAATATAACAAAGCTATCTTATATACCTTTGCAGAATCCCTTTTACAATTAAATTTTCACCCATTATCTCTAAACAAACTTATGGTTACAATCCTTATATCTTTTCCCTGTTTCTCCATTTCTTGTTTCTGTCTTTTACAACTTCTTTTCCTTGCCTTCTTCCCCCTCTTCTTCTCCCTCCCCTTTTTACCCCCTCGTCTCTCTACTTCTAACTCTCTCATCTGTAATCCCCTCTTCTGTTGCTTTCTAATATTATATTTATCTTTCAAATTGTTCTTCTTTTGGGTTGTTTTTTCTAATCTTAAACCTTTCACTCTCTTTCCCCCCTTTTCTTTTTTTCCCCCACTTAAAATTATTTGATCATTAAAGATGGCTTCTTCTTTGTCCCAATCTTCTTGTTCTGCAAGCATTTCTTGTTGCTTCTCATAGTTCCAGATCTCCATTTCTAAGAATTGAAACACGAAGCCAAAAGAACTTCTCCCTTCTTGTGCATCTTCTTTCCATTTTTTAAGTTCCGTTTTCAGTTCTTCTAAGAGTGATACAATTTTAAAAACTTTTAAACAACCACCCAGTTAATTTTAGTCATCTAGATGCAAAAACCAAAAATCACCAAGTAATCCAAATAATCCAAGGCTATTTCCACTTGCTTTTTTTCCCTACTTTCTCTTCTTGGAGTTCTATTATTTTGTTACCAAGTTTCCATTAAAATGTATCTTTGAGGAATCTTGTTAAAATTTCACTGTAAGTTCCTTTTAATTACAGTTCCATTCCTTAATTCCAGGCAGTCTCCTCCATTTTTCCAGATCCTGCCTTCTATTCTTTTTTTTCTCCCTTCCAGCTTTTAAAAACTTTTAAATGTCCAGAAATCTTTATTATCCCTTGGACTTTCATTTTCAGCTTAGATGCCTATTAATGTCAAAGTGGATTTTTTTTTTTCAGTTTCTTGCTTAAGTCTCTTAGCTGTCAGTATAAGGAAGGGAAGAAAAAAAACCTAATCCTTTCCCTTCTCTCTCTTCTTCGCAGCTTCAAAATCTTCTTTGGGAACAATGTTGTTAAGTTTAAATTCCAGGGTGCCTTATTTGTTGCTTTTGCTGTTTGAATCGGTGAACCAAAACTTTCTCTTCTTATCTTCCTCCTGCACATTCTTTTCCAGTCGAGTTCTTCTTTGTGGTGGCCATTTCTGACCACCGCTACAACTGCCTTTGGGAAAGGGAGTAATGGCCAGCTGGGGAGTAGAGATGTGGCTCTCCTCAACCCTGCAGGCAGTCTCCCCCCTCTTCACCACCTCTACAGGGTGGCTTAGCCCCAAAACCAGCCGGCTTGGGGAGCTCCAGCGGTGAGCATGGATCAAAGCCTCGAAGAGACGAGGTTTCGGTCTGTTGCCGAAGAAGCTCAAACCAGAAGTGGATGAATAAATAAACTTTCTGTTACAACACTTCAAAGTTATTGGAATAATTCATTGAAATCAGTCATTACTAAATGAATCAAAAAAATAATCCATAGCAATTCCTGCAGTGATATGAGCAATAAATTAGAGACCATCATTACCTTACATCTACATTAAAATATCAAAAAAGATAATACAAACCTGAATGCTTTATCCTTCAAGTATTTACTATGTTAGAAAAAATAGGAAATACTTTCTGAGTTAATAAATTCTCATTTATCTGTTAGATTAAAGATAGGTTTAAGTACTAGAAGTGTTTATAGATTATAATTTGCTTTTTATTTCTTGCTCAAAATGGATCACACACACACACACACACACACACACACACTTATAAAACTCACTCCCTTAGAAAAAATAAAAATATATATCTCTCTCTTTCCCTCCCTTCCCTCTCTCTCTCCCCCACTTCTCTTTTTCCTTCTCTGTACTCACAGCACATATTTATTGATATGTAGAGATGGAATCATTAGCTCTTAGAATTTGAGTATAAAATATTATATTTGTTAAAGAAAGATTTGATATTTACTGAAAGTATGTGTTCTAACTGTGTTTTGCCTTTAAAAGAAGAGGGTCAGGATACATTGCCAAAACAAAGTCAGCCTTCTAATATGCAAAAGAATTTTTAAAGTCTTCACTCGTTATTGTTTCTTGCCTGTAGAAAATACTGTATATAAAATAGAAGTTGGGATAGACCTTCTTTCTCTCGGTTAAATGTCGGTGTCCCCCTATCCAACTTGTCCCAATATATAAGAAGATGAATGCAACCTTGCTCCTTACTCTTGCTATGAGCTCCTAGGTAACATATTTTCTGCTCTATGTTCGCATTCTTTTGTTTTCGTGTTCAGCTGAGATGTAGCTGAAATACATATGTCATGCCTGCAATTTGACAACCCTCTGCCAAATATCATTTCAATGTGACATCAGACTCATGAGAAAACCAACCATATGTACAAAGGCATCTGTACTGAACATACACATTCCCCTGCTTTCACTGGCATAAGAGGCATAAATTAAACATGCACTACTGGATATCACTGCTCACAGGTGAGTTGTGCCAGAGGTTGTATTCAGCAGGTTCTGACCAGTTCTGGAGAACCGGTAGCAGAAATTTTGAGTAGTTCAGAGAACTGGCAAATACCACCTCTGACTGGAGATTTTACAGTATCCTTCCCCTGCCACGCGACCAAGCTACGCCCACAGACCTGGTAGTAAAAAAATTTTTGAATCCCACCACTGAGTTGGACTACATTAAATAATGGCTGAATGGATCTCAGAGAGCTTATATCTTAACTTTAAAATGGCTTTTATGGGTCCAAGCAAGCCTTATTCAATTATATTTAAAATCAGGAAAAAATGCAATCCAAGCAACAAACAGTAGTTTTCTCTATAAATTATTTTGAGTCATGTCAATTTAAAGATTAAAGTCCACAAGGTCAGAATGGATTGTATACTTAATAGACTTTCATGTCTAGAAATCACTGGCATTTATGCAATATCAGTGGAGAGTTTGTGATCATATACATCTGTATGTATGTATGTATGTATGTATGTATGTATGTATGTGTATGTGTATGTGTATGTGTTTATATATGGTATTCAGCTTTGTTCGGGTATTTTCCCACGTCATTATAGTTGTGCTTTTAAAGTTGTAGCAACGTTTTGGCAGAATCTCATCTGCCATCATCAGGCTTCTGTATACAATGTATGTGGCCACATACATTGGACAGACCAATAGAAGAATAAGTACCTGCCTGGATGAACACAAAAATGCAGTAAAAAAGTTGGAATACACTTCCTCACTAGTCCAACACATGAAAGCCACAGGTCATAGCATCAACTTCAACGGCACCAAAACCCTAGCCACTATAGAAAACCCCAGCCACAGAATTATCAGAGAAGCCATAAAGATTGAAAAAAGACCTGAAAGCATGAATAGATGATTCCACCAGACTGTCAGTTATTTGGAAGCCTGCACTCATAAACAAAAAAATCTCCACACCACTAGCCAGGCAAACACCTGGGCACAGACAGATCCCCCATGATACCTCCAGCTCAAACACACCCCAACCAGGCACCCAGATGAAACCTAGCTTCCTAACTAATAATAGCCGTCCATTTACCCGGAGCCAAGCTGCACTAAAGGCCTCCAATAAAGTAACACAATGTTACCAGCCAATCAAGATACAAAAAGAGCCAAAAAACTGACAGAAGATATTAAAAACATCAATCAAGCAGAACACAGCAAACTCCAAGACCAATAAACACAGACCAAGACTCCCAACTAATCAGGGTGAAGAAAAAAACATTCTGGCACAGCAATAGGCTGCCCCAAATTTAAATCTGAAACCACTGTAAAAGCCTGACTCACAGATGAACACTATACAGAAGCCTGATGATGGCAGATGAGATTCTACCGAAACGTTGCTACAACTTTAAAAGCACAACTACAATGACGTGGGAAAATACCCGAACAAAGCTGAATGCCATATATATATGTATGTATGTATGTATGTATGTATGTATATGTATGTATGTATGTATGTATATGTATATGTATATGTATATGTATATATATGTTTCATCCTTCATTCTTTTGTTGTTCTGTGTTTCGATATACAATTCTAATACCACTCGCAATATCATTTAAACATATAGGGTTGAACTATTCATATTCCTTCTATTCATCCAATCCATGTAATTCTACTATTAATACACATACTTATATTAAATATATATTATTTCATTATCTAATTACTCATTGTTTAATTTTATTATTTCACTGCTTATCATTATATTATTTAGGCATGGTAATAATACCATCATTCATTCTCTAATTTTTTATTTTTTATTCATTTATTTATTTTCAAATTGCGTATCCATTTACATTTTTAACAGTGTCAAGCATTTACATATTTTTTACATTTTTTCCACATTAAACCTTTTTTTTCTTCTCTAACCATAAATATAACATATCCCATACCTCATAGAACTCTGACTCATTACCTTTCAGTTTCCTTATGAGCCTATCCATTTTGGGACAGTCAAGTATTTTCTTTATTACCATATCCTCAGAAGGTATATTTTCTACTTTCCAGTTCTGAGCATAAATAATCCTTGCCACTGTTATGATGTGCTGTATGATGTATTAGATGTGTTTCTTTAAATTTCCTTTAATCATCCCTCGTAAAAATATTTCTGGTTTGAATTCAATACAATATCCTATAATTTGTATCCGTTCCCTCAATTTTTCCCAGTATTTTTTGGCTTTGGGGCATTGCCACCAGATATAGTAAAATGTTCTGTCTGTAAGCTTACATTTCCAACATTCCGGTTTCATGTTCAGATATACACTGCTCAAATGAAATATTCTTATTAAATAATTTGTTCATTACATAGTTGAATGTGCTGACAACGAAATTGCATAAAAATTATCAATGGAAATCAAATTTAGCAACCCATGGAGGTCTCGATTTGGAGTTACACTCAAAATTAAAGTGGAAAAAAACTCTACAGTCTGATCCAACTTTGATGTAATGTCCTTAAAACAAGTCAAAATGAGGCTCAGTAGTGTATGTGGCCTTCACGTGCCTGTATGACCTCCCTACAATGCCTGGGCATGCTCCTGATGAGGTGGCGGACAGTCTCCTGAGGGATCTCCTCCCACACCTGGACTAAAGCATTCCCCAACTCCTGGACAGTCTGTGGTGCAATGTGGCATTGGTGAATGGAGTGAAACATGATGTCCCAGATGTGCTCAATTAGATTCAGGTCTGCGGAATGGGCGGGCCAGTCCATAGCATCAATGCCTTCATCTTGTAAGAACTGCTGACACACTCCAGCCACATGAGGTCTCGCATTGTGTCCTGCATTAGGAGGAATCCAGGGCCAACCTCACCAGCATATGGTCTCACAAGGGGTCTGAGGATTTCATCTTGGTACCTAATGGCAGTCAGGCTACCTCTGGCGAGCACATGGAGGGCTGTGCAGCCCCCTAAAGAAATGCCACCCCACACCATTACTGACCCACTGCCAAACCAGTCATGCTGGAGGATATTGCAAGCAGCAGAACGTTCTCCACAGGGTCTCCAGACCCTGTCACATTTGTCATGTGCTCAGTGTGAACCTGCTTTCATCTGTGAAGAACACAGGGTGCCCGTGGCAAATTTGCCAATCTTGGTGTCCTCTGGCAAATGCCAAATGTCCAGCACGGTGTTGGGCTATAAGCACAACACCCACCTGTGGATGTCGGGCCCCCATACCACCCTTATGGAGTCTGTTTCTGATTGTTTGAGTAGCCACATGCACATTTGTGGCCCAATTGAGGTCATTTTGCAGGGCTCTGGCAGTGCTCCTCCTGTCCCTCCTTGCACAAAGGCGGAGGTAGCAGTCCTGATGCTGGATTGTTGCCCTCCTACGGCCTTCTCCACATCTCCTGATGTACTGGCCTGTCTCCTGGTAGTGCCTCCATGCTCTGGACACTACGCTGACAGACAAAGCAAACCTTGTTGCCACAGCTCGCATTGATGTGCCATCTTGGATGAGTTGTACTACCTGAGCCACTTGTGTGGGTTGTAGACTCCATCTCATGCTACCACTAGAGTGAAAGCACTGCCAGCATTCAAAAGTGACCAAACCATCAGCCAGAAAGCATAGGAACTGAGAAGTGGTCTGTGGTCACCACCTGCAGAACCACTCCTTTATTGGGGATGTCTTGCTAACTGCCTATGCTTTCCACCTGTTGTCTATTCCATTTGCACAACAGCATGTGAAATTGATTGTCAATCAGTGTTGCTACCTAAGTGGACAGTTTGATTTCACAGAAGTGTGATTGACTTGGAGTTACATTGTGTTGTTTAAGTGTTCCCTTTATTATTTTGAGCAGTGTATTTTGCCAATCTCGCTGGCAGCCATCTCAAATAAATTTTCTTTATACGCCGTTGACAATGTTAATTTGCAGTTTTTGATCCAAATTCTTTCCCAATCTTCTAGCTGTATGCTATGTCCTATATTTTGTGCCCATGCAATCATGGGGCCTTATATCACTTTGTGCTTCTTCCGCCTGTTGCTCTTTCTGTCTCAATTTGCAGCCAAATCACAGTCTCCAATGCACTCTGGGCTTCTTCCTTCACTCACTGTCCTTCTGATGCACCGTTCTCTTTCTCTCTCTGCACCAACTTCCCCATTCATTTTCGATCCTTTCTTCCTCCAACAGTGTCCCCTTCTTCTTCAACTCCCTTCTCCGTACTCCTTCTGCCCTATATCAGCCAACTCACCACTCTCATGCTGCCATTCCACATCCTCCCACCACCATTCTTACTTTCTCTTTCCTTCTTCCTTATTCACCACACTCCAACACTTTAGATTTCAAGCTTTCCCCTCCAGTCTCCTTCCATTCAATTCTTCTCCTCTTGCTTCACCGCTTTTCTTAATTCCTTTTTCCACGCTTTTCTGTTCACCTCCTTGCAATCCCTTAATTTGCACAATACTGCTGACTCACTGCTCCTCCTACCAAGTCAACGCTTGTTTCCTCAGGGATTTCCCCACTGCCAGAACTTCCTTTTCTCACCAACTTAAGATTTATGACTTATCTTCTCAAATACTTCAATGCTATTACAGTATTATAAATTAATCACTTCACTTGACACAGTCTGTTAACTAATTCTTTGCTTCCTCAGTATCTGTGGTTCGTTATGGTCTCGGGTCTGCCATTTTTCAATGACAAGTGTTTTCACACAGAGTTGTAGGGGTTTCCTTCATTACAGCGGGTGATCACCTTTCACCTCTCTGCCCCTCAAGCCTCACCTCTAATCCACATAGTTCTCCTGGCTTACTGCATCCCCAAATGTTTCCAAACATGAAACAATCAGGATGAAAGAACGGAGACCGTTCCTTTTCCTCCCGCTCTGCCGTTGCTTCCCCACCAGAAGTCCATTCTCTATTTTTTTTTAATGCTTAGTTCTTATTCTTAATTCTGATATTTCACTCTTCATATCTGTTTGTATTAAAATATTATCCTAGTGCCTATCACAGTACATACAAAATAATTATCCAGTCTATATAATTCTAATGTTAATACACATGTTTTTGTTAAAATATGTTCTTGAAGGATCTTTTTTTCCTCTCTCTTTTTTCTATCCATCATCTCTTGGCCTCATTAGTACCTTAAGTCTTATCCCTTTTTTGTCTTGCCTCTCATATTCTTCTCTTGAATCTTTAACTCTATCTACATCTGCATCTTGACTGTTTAATCCAACTTTTTCTCCCTCCCTACTCTTTTCCACTGTCTAATTTTAAAGCTATCTGTTCTAACCCCTATCTCCTTTCCCAAAATATCTTCCTGTTTCTCCCATTCTCTTTTAAAGTCTTATTAAATGTTTTCCACCTGTTTAAATTTCTTAATCATTATTAATTTTGATGATACGTTCTCCTTGTCTTCTTTTCACTGGTTTCTCAGTTCTATTTTTCCCTCCATTACTTCTGCTGTTTCCTTCCTTTCCTGAACATCCTGGTCTTTGCTCATTGTCATATACTATTTTGCTTATTGTCATATATTATTTTCCAGGTTTTGGTCTATGCCATTGAATAATTCCACAGTTGTCTTATGTTTTTTCTATATAAAATCCTTAATGTTTTGGAACAAGATCTCCATCTTGTTTAAAATTCCAATCATTTCCTACAAGGCAGCTTTGGCTCCTTCCGGAGCCTACACACAGGGAGAACAGAGAGCTCTGTTCCCTGTGACTGGTAACACCACTATGTCAGCCAGAAATCCTACTTTTTCTATTACTATTAGCATCAGTAATTGGCATTGATGTAAAATAATTTTCTTTTCTGTGGATTTCTTTAATTCTTCTTTCATTTTTATCTCATCTCAACTTGCTTGAATTTTCTCTTATTTTTGAGTTTGCTATTATATTGTATAAAAAGTCTCATCATAAAAGTTTTTACTTGCATCTCAAACCATCTTCATGTCTGTCAAAAAATTCTTTCAACCTATTTTTGCAGCACTGTTTCTTTCTGTAATAATGTTTCATTAAATTTCCATCTGAAGGAGCTAGATTTTCTTTTAAATAGTAAAGTCACTGGGTTTTGTTCTTAAAAAGTCTTTAGCAGTATCTTGACATTATGTACGCTAGTAGCCAAATTCTTGAATATTCAAAATATATTAATTCTTAAGAAACATCTAGGTCTTTCAGAAAAACATTTTTTGCATGACCATTTTTGTTAGATCCGGGATCAGGTCACAAAAGAGGCGAGACACTTAGTGAACATTCAGCTCTTTTTATTCTGCTGTGGTTATGGACAAAAACAACTGTGTAAAACCGCTTGGCTTTATACAGCCGGCCGGCGGCTCGGCGGCCAATGGCAGCGCTTCGAATTTCCCGCGATCGGC
>NW_020769322.1:7140241-7154566 GCF_900518735.1 Pseudonaja textilis
GTGGGCCAATCAGGGTGCGGTTTTTCCAAGAATGCTAATACAGAACAATTTTTATTATATCTCCATGCATCTAGACTGACCATGTTTAAAAAAAACTTTTCTACATTACCATTTGTTTTAATTTCTTTCTCAGAAGTCTCTTCTTTTTGTGTACGAACTACTCCAAACTAAGTTTCTATTAAACACTAATATTCATAAGGCAAGTCCATTAATTTATCCAAAAGACTTTCTAAAGTATTTACTTTATCCCTTTTTAGAGCATAAATTGTCATTATTACCAAAGTTGGTCCCATGGAGACCCACTTCTACACATGCATAGCTGCCATAATAATCAGTCAATACCAGTTCTGGTTTTAATTGGGGATTTAGATACAACAATCCTTATTTCTCTATTTGACTCCTGTTGAAGTAAATTCTTCACTTAATTTTTTGCAGATCAAATATTCCATATTATCTTTTCTAGTATGTTTCTTGTAAACAAAACTACATTTTGTTTCATTTTTTAAAATACTGAAATAATTTTATTATTTATAAATTGAGAAGCATTTGCTCAATTTATACTCACATTAGGCATTTAATATTCATATTTATATCAAAAGTCTAGAAAAGTCAGTACCTGTAACAGCTATTAAGTTTCTTGTTGTGTCTGCTGCTTAGGATCTTTATTGTTCCCATTTGTATTTCTTCCAATTCATCTCTATATTTTCTTATAAACATAAATATAAAAAAGTAAAAAAATATAAATGTAAAAAAGAAAATCAATATTTGTCCCTCCCCCTCCCCCGCAAAATATATAGTTCTTTCCACTGTGGCACAGTGGTTAGAGTACAGTACTGCAGACTACCTCTGCTGGCCACCAGCTGCCCTGCAATTTGGCAGTTCAAATCTCACCAGGCTCAAGGTTGACTCAGCCTTCCGTCCTTCCGAGGTGGGTAAAATGAGGACCCAAATTGTTAGGGGCAATATGCTGACTCTGTAAACTGCTTAGACTGCTTAGACTGTAAATCAATATAAAAGTCTAAATCCTATTGCCATTGCTATTTCATTAGAAAGAAAGACTAGAAAAAAATTAAAAATGTTTTCCCTCTGGGAGAAGGAGACCAATATGGGGATCATCTAAACAACAAGAAGCTTGTGACACAGAAAGACCAAACCATTTATTGGATTATAAGTCAGAGATGCAGTCACTTACTTGATTGAAGGATAGGAATATTTGAAAGAAGGGAAACAAAATATTTATTTTAATGTTGTATATTACAATATATTACAAATCAGTGACAAAAGTACCTGTCTTCATTTGCACAATATTCTATTAGGATTTTTTGAGTACTATATATGATTAATTTGACTAATACATATGAAGAAAAGGGTTTCATCTTAAATAGATTAGGTTTAAAAGTTTCTTGAGAGAATGTCACCATAAGCTCAATGATGCTACAAGGATGAAATTATTTAAGAAGAATCACACACAATTGCCACAGATGTCTCATGGTGACTCAGGGCCAAGAGTTCCAAGACTAACTTTGCTTTCGGAATTGACCAATAGAAGTATATTATTTATATGCCTTTGAAAAAAATAACCATAAAATAAAACTTTTAAATAGATCTGCGCTATTTTTATGAGTTTGGTTTTTATTTCAGTTTTGATTTTAATATCTTTGATGTGCTTGCTGAGTGAATTCAGCAGCCAAAAATATAACAAGCAAACTAAATCTATTTGTAAATACTCCCCTCCCCCTAAATTTGGATTGGATGTCAATTTCACTGCTTCAGATTTTAAAAATAAATAAAATCCAAAGAAACACGAGGCAACTTAAATTTAATTAACTATTCTCATGCTACTTCAGCCTCCACTGTTTCCACTCCACTGAAATGATACATTAGCAGAATCGTGGCTGATTCTGGTGATGAAGGAAGGCCAGAAGAAAAAGGTTATATGGATTTTAGGGCTGCATAAATCTTTCAGCTTAACAAACCTTTGAACAAATCATTCTCTTGAAACTAATTCAGGAACTGAATGTGAGGGCCATCTTCCTGAAACAAATCAAGTTCCATGGGTCCAAGCACCAAAGGTTTGTGGAGCACTTCAGGGATTCAGTAGTTTCTCCGATGCTTCTGATATAGAGACAGTCTACAATGTTGCTACTTGATTTTCACCTATAGAGAATGGTGGGGAAGGTAAGATATTGACTGCTGATTAGGAAGTATTGTCACCTCCTTAAACTGCACGTGAATAATATTTTAGCAATTATTTTTGTATGCTTTTGGCTTGCCTTATATCTTTTTTCTCTTACCTAGCATTTTGTGAAGATGGTGAAGCAGGAACCAACAAGCTCAGATAAGAGGGAGCTATTATGTAAGCAGAGGGGCATTCCAATCTCAAGATGGGGAGAAAAGCCCATTAACCTGAAAAGGCAAGAGCAAAAGGTTTAAGATTTAAAGCTAGACTGATATATCTGAAGGACTTGACTTATATGTTCTGCAGCAAGTCAATCTTCTATATGAAAGAACTGTTTTTCTTGTATGCAATACAGCATGTTATTTAGGAGTCTTGAAATGTCTGCTGTTAACTAGTTCCTGAAGTGAGATTCTGTTTATGGAAGATTAGAGATCTATAGCTATGCCTGACTTGAACCTGACACAGCTACTTGCTTTTCAGCTAATTCTGTTTTGACAGGGATTGTGTGTGCTTCACACACAGATTGCATAGAAGTTTTTGGAGTATTTGTACAGAAGCAGAAATAGTGCAGAGAAATATCATAATTATGGTGCACAACGGGACATTTTTTCCATTGTTTGTCAGATATTTGTTCTACTTGAAGTGGAATATATAGTCTTTACTTGTCTGTCACCACATTCTGGTGGGAGTAGAGTGGAAATGATTATGCTTCTCTCTGAAGGTCCCAGAATATTTCATTATTTTGGACTGAGTCACAGATAGATTCTGCTTCATGAAAAAAAAAATCTGACTGTAGGTCATACGTAGTGTCAGAGTATATTCATGAACTGGAATAGAGCATAATAACAAGGTCAGCCAATGAATAGGCATAACAACTAAGTCAGCCAATGAGGACTGTTTGGAAACTGAAACTAGAAGTAGCCTAGGTGTGACTCTATATTAAGCTCTGCAGCTCTGAAGCTATGTTAAGCTCTGAGTCTGTCTATTGAAGATGAAACTGCTTCTCTCCTCTGCTGTGTAACTAACTAACTTACTTGCTTGCTGAAGACTGGAGCTCTGCTCTAAACCTGTAACATGTCTGCTTCTGTGTTGGAGAAATCTACAACAGGTATTGTAAAATTTACTTAATGTGTTTATAAAGATGTTAAATGAAGCATCAACCATCTGTGTTTACCTTTTTGGCACTGAATTTATGCTGTAAAACTCTGAACATGTAGATGAGGTAACCAGAACCATACATTGCATAATTGACAGCTGGCTGGCTGGGCAGTCAAATTTCAGCAATGATTTTATGATCATGGATAAGAGATCCAGTATGAAAGGGACACCCATCAGATACTATTTCTTGGCATCAGTTGCATTACTTACAAATGATAATGTGGAGTGGTCTTGTTCTAAGTGAAGCAAGCAGTGTACCATCATCCCAGCTGGAAGTGAAGTTGTCATAAAAATGTCTCTTAAGCATCAGTTCATTTCTGCTATATATACAGATGTGCATGCACGTGGATAGTTAAATGCACATATACACTAATAGGAGGTTATTTTTAGCTTTAAAATGTTTAATCAGTTGTTTGGGTGCCTCAGATGGTGAAAATGCAGCTCGTCCAAAAGGTATTGTTAACAAATGCTGTAGCTGTAAATATTGCCACTGAGTTATATCTGATAGATGATGAAAATGAATTTTGAACAAATGTTATGGAAAGAGACAAATATCAACTATTAATTGACCCAAAGTCAATACCCCAGTTCCATCCGATATTTTTCATATCACTATTTTCCCCTCAATTTTTAATGTTGGATTTTTCCATAAAATCAATTTTGCTTGGGAAAAGATTAGATTTGTTTTTATTAAACATTCCATTCCATAGCTTTTTAACTGATATAATTATTTCCAAATAGAGTTCAGTTATATTTAGATCCTGATATTGTCCATTCAACCAAAGCTGTTATATAGGTATACATATAGTTGCCTAAAGGGTCCAAGTTGAAAAATTAATACCAGTTGTTGACTTCCAGTATTTAATACTTGACAATAAATAAGCTTGATAATATAGTTTCAGATTCAACAAAGCAAATTCTCCCTCAACTGAATTTTCTAGAATATTCTCAGAATTGAAGAACCCAATAACATTTTTCTAAACAAAATTTAAATTTATTTTCAGAGTATAATATTACATTCTAAAATATTAATCTGGAAATAATATTCACTTTGAGAGAATTCAAATTTCCCAAAAGGTGAAATATAATTATTCCCATCTATTTATATCTAAAGAAACTTCTTTATATATTTTATTTATATTACATGTTATTAATTGTGTTATTTTTTTGACATACACATACCAATATTTAATGGATTATTATAAAGAATGAGTTATATTTGTGTTTTTCTTGGCTTTTGATTGTGGTCTTGTTAAATTTACAAATAATTTATATGTAAATCACAATTAAAAATTTGTTGGGTTACAGATTTTATGTCTATATGAATGTGATCTAAATATGTACACATATATAATTCAAAAATGTTTCATGTTTTTCCAGGATGAAATATGAACTTATTCCTAAGCTTGGTTAGACAGAAATCTATTATAAGCCAATTATCTAGATAAATGTTTCATTAAAAAGTTAACATAGTAAGTCATGGGGGCTAGCATCTTTTATAACATATTATATTATTTTATGTTTTATATATTATTATATAATATTTTATTGGGTGACTGTATACTATTAATTTCTGCCATGTATTTTACTTGAGCTGAACTAAAAGCCAACTAATGCACAACCTTTCATAGTTTATTGATATCTTATCTCTGTCTTTTCTTCGTTTTACCAGAATTCATTGACTGCTAGATCACCTTTTCTCTGTTCCACATAAGTTCTCAGAGGTATGTTTCAAGGGACATTACCTTTCAGTAATACAACATCGATATATGTATGTTATTTCATATTTATATTCATATCTCTTTCTTTTTCTCTCCACCCCCCCCCGATACATACAGACATAGAGATACAGACAAGGGGGGGATTTAGAACCGGTTCTATGTCTGTTGCTGTTTTGGCCCACCTGCCCATCTGGGCTCTTACCTGACCTTTATTTCCTGCTTTTTCAACCTCAGCTGCCGTGCAAGGCACAGCTGCGATTGAAAAAGCAGGGAAAAAGTGCTTTTTCAAATGCTGCTTCCCTGCACGCAGCGCTGCTCAGCTGTCCAGGCAGCAAGCTGACAAAGATTTACACATGCACGCAGCGTGCAGGGAAGCACATCATAAATCACTGAACCGGTAATTAACCCTGTCGGATTCCATCCCTGGATACAGACACATACAGATACAGATACACGCACACATACACACACTTGTCTATATATATAATTTATATGCAAGGAGAGAAAGAGATAATTCATTAAAATACAGCAGAATGACTTCAAATCAATAAATGAGACATGACTTTAAGGCCACTAATACATCAAACTAACAAGCAAAAATAAATAGATGTCCTCTTTTAGCTTATACCATCTCCCTGCATATTTTAGTAAGTCATGCAAATTGTCAGCTATTAATCTATAATAATAGCCCATTAAACAATTGTCTCCTCTTCTTTCTTCATTTTGTGTATGTTTATTTTCATATAAATGGTCATCTGTTATTAAAAATCAAATAGAGCAGTTAAACCATCACAATACTAAAGTAAAAACAACTGCTAGAAACTGAAATATTCCAATTATTCCTTCCTTGTTTTTTTTGTTTTTTTAAAAAGAACAGTTTTGATCATTCTTTTAGGATCTAATGGATTGTGAATAATGAAAGGAATAAGTTCATGAAACTGAATTAAACTGGAAAAATTATACTTCACTGGAGAAACCTCCTCAGAAATATGAAATAAAATACCTTATATTCTGAATACAATATGTATTCATTTATTTTATATAGTGATGTTGATGTAATGTTCTTGTTTTCATAAAGTTACACCTGTAAATTACTGTATTAAGTTAATGGGTATACGGCTAAACCAATTTAAATTCATTTTCAGTGATTAAAATGGTAAATCTTTCCTAATAAAAGATGGGTCTCTGCATCCTGTTATCTCATACCTAAAATATCCAGAACTGTGGCTTATTTGTCTCCTCACTGATATCATTAAATCACACTGCTTAGATAAGAAGTAATTTAGAGTACAATTTCACTACCATTGTTCCTTTGCAATATCCATTCTTTTTTTAACTTGTTCAGAAGAGACGATTGATGAACCATCTCTGTGGGAAGCTTTTCAAGCATTCATAAAATACTCAACTATTTTGTTGCCTGTTTTGTTACTTATTTGTAATCATCTGTGCTGGTATTCAGGTAGCAAATATTTATATATTCCTGATCCAAATAGTCTTCCCATGTTTTTTATAACATTCATGAAAATGATTGCTATATAAGATATTTCCCACTGGAATTATACTACTATGCCATGAAAATCCATTCTACAATGTAATTTGCATGCAAATTTTTGTCCAGAGCAAAAATGCCATTGCATTTTTGGCAATATCATTGCCAAGATCACATTAGTAAAATTTCAGAGTGGATTTTAATTGTATCAGTTTATGAATAGTTTATAACTGGATCAAAATAAATATTGTCTTTCAGATTCTTTATACATTACTCAAGTTTCTCATGTAGCTGTGCTGTGATTTAACATATTTGAGTAGCTGCAAAAATACCACTAAATAGTAGATGGAAGAAAAGATTAGTATTCTCTGTAATTCTTGACTGCAGTCTTGTGCTTATATAGAATTATGCAACTAAGATATGGTGGCTAATATCTAATGGCTGTGATCATTCCAAGATTCTCCAAAATCCCATTGTAAACAAAATAGATGAGTTGGAGAATTTAACATCCAAAATTTCCAGGCTTTAACCTTGCTAGTTAGGAAATCTGGAACTTTCAGTGCCAAACACATCTTTAAGCACTTTACTATTCCATTGAACAAACACCTTGTAAAGATAAGGAAAGAAACAGATCATAGTAAAGTGGTAGTAAAATAATTTCAAAAAATAAAGGAGAAGAACCATTATTAGGAATTTGTCAAAGGTAAGCAACAAAAAATTACAGAAAGTGGGGTATATTACCACCTGTGTCATTAATAAAGCTTAAACAATTGAAACTATGGCAAGATGTAGATATGTGAAATAAAAATAATTCAAGAACTCTTGGTTTCAAAAAACATTTTCCTTGAATAAATGCACAATATTTTTTATATTTTCTATTATTGAAACAAGTCTCCATGAAAAGTGATATTGTCAATGAACTCTTCTGCTCTATTTCATCTAAGTTTATATCTCAATTCAAATATTTGAGAACTATTGTAATAGTTAGAGATAAAAACATTTCTAAAAAAATGGCAACTACATATTCACTCTACAAATATTCAATACTTGAAACTGAAAAGACATTTTATTATTTTTTCCCTGACAAATGGAGACAGTTGTGATAGAAATTTGGTAAAGGGAACACAGCAAATATTACATTTGGGCTATAAAAGTTTTAAAAGAAAAAATCTTGGAAATAAAGAACAAGGGATTTAAAGAGAGGCAACATAACACAGTTAGAGATTATGACATTTTAGTGCATGTCAAATTTTCAACTTTCAGTTTCAAACATTAGGGGTGCTTAAAAGTTGTGACATGGCTTGGGGATTGTAAAGGTATTTTTGTTACTTTAATATACTTTAGGTGTGCATGGTAAGCAATTACATAAATATCATAACTTTTAAACATTTTTCATTTTTTGCTTTCACTCTGGATATTCATAGAATAATGCAAGATATACAAATCTCTTCATAAGAGGAATCAGTGTGATTTGGAAGGATTGGGCTTTTTCCTGAATTGTATCGTGCTAATCAATCGCATTAGCATGTACAGCACTTAAAGTACCAATCTATGAACAGAAGAAGCCCTACTTTTATTGGAAAGAAAATTCTGTAACACCTATTGTAATAAAAATATTGAAATTAATGTGTAGTCTGTGGTAGATTATATTACTGCAGGCAGTTTAAAGCAGAAGTGGTGAATATTTGAAGTAACAGGAACCACAACTCAAACTTTATGAGTATGATTTCATCTTGAGGGAAAGGGCCAAATTTTCAAGTGGAATGGGAGTCTCTGAGAGAGAAATCTGCTTTAATTTCTCCTTTGTTTCCCATATATGCCACTGGATGCTTTTGATTATGAAATGGGAGGTGAATTTCTTCAAGCAAATAACAACATGACACTGGAGACTGTGAATTTGGATTAATACTCAATGTTTGAGAAATAAGTACTTCATTTGTATCTGGACTTTATGTAAATACACTTGTGGAATCATTTCTTTTCTATTACAGACCATTTACCATTAGCAGAAAAAGCAGAATTTCAGATAGTCAGAGAAATTACTTTTGTAATGAAACATTGGTCAAAGATTCAAAATATGATCATTGACTATCTTGATTGCTTTGCTCTGATAGCATCTGACATGCAAGGCCAGCTCTAACCAGGGGTGAGATTCAAATTTTTTAACAACTGGTTCTGTGTGCATGGCTTAGATGGTGGGTGTGGCTTGGTGGTCATGTGACTGGGTGGACATGGCTTGGAGGTCATGCTATTGGTTGGGTGTGGCCAACTCAATATCACTCATATCAAGGCATGAATCTCCTCACTTGGTGTCTCA
Organism: Pseudonaja textilis; assembly: GCF_900518735.1. The sequence goes on from NW_020769322.1 coordinate 7,149,106, forward strand.
TGACTGTGGGGATGCTGCAACAGTCGTAAGAGTGAAAAATGGTCATAGGTCACTTTTTCAGTGCCATTGTAACTTTGAATTGTCACTCCACACAAGCAAAGTACCAGCAAAGGAGGAAAAAAAAACTCCAGAGAAGTTCCAGAAACAGGAAGTCTAGTCCTGCCAAGAATGTAATAAGAGTTAATGGAGAGGCAGTTTCTGTAAGCAACACCAGAATGTTCCCTTCCTACCTTCCTTACAGGATTAGGCCAGTAATTTCTTCTAACAACCGGTTCTCCAAACTGCTTAGAATGTTAACAACCAGTTCTAGCGAATAGGTGCAAACTGGCAGAATCCTGCCCCTGGCTCTGACATTTTGATAGCCTAGACAAAGTCATAGTCTCATATACCCTATGGTTTGGCTCAGCTTCTGATTTCATTCAGAATTTCAAAAAAGTATCTTCTTTTTCATTTTTTTCTTCAAGTTTCTTAGCTTTACACTTATGACACTCAGACATTTTTTCCCTTAGACAATGTCATCTTATGTATATTGTAAAATTATATTTAACACTCAAGTGTTGGCTTACAGAGTAAACAAGTACTGCCTTTTGTTTTTATTGCATTTTTCAAATTTGTTTTTTTCAATTTTGATGCACCTTAAAACTTGACCCCATAAACTAATGCCTATTGACTTAGCCTTGACTCAGCCCTGCAAACATGGCACAGTAGGCTGAAATAACACTTTATTCATAATACACTGACTTCAGTGTCATAAGTACAATTTTGAGGTGCAGGTTTGGAATCTCCAATTCACTGCAAATAAGAGGTACATAACATAATTGAAAATTTAATGAAGATGGATTAAGAGGAAGACACTGACTAGTTAAACATTATATACATCATACATTATATGAGGAAAATGAACAGTCTAGAAACATGAAATATAACTACAAGAAATAAATCTAAAATTACCTATTAAATTGTGCAATTTTGCTTTTTATAAGTTAGATGCATGATATCAATATTAAAGCACTAGGATTAAAAGAAGGTAGGCATCATATTAGTAGTGACATTATCATGAGATAATGTCATGATACTATTTTGTCTGCTTTCAGGTCTCTGAATATAATGAATTACCATTCTGGTGGTTGTTTGTACTGGATTTTGGCACCATTAAAAATAGTCTACATTTGTAACTTTGGAATAGGGTGCTTAGAAAGATAATTTGATAATCAAACAAAAAGTAGGAAAAAAAATAGTGTCTAAATTATCCTGGACCAGTCACACTCTCTCTCAGACCACCCCAGTTCACAAAAGTGTTGTTGTAAAGAAAATACAAAGATGAATACGTATTAGGTGTATTCATAGCCTTGAGTTACTATTAAAATTAGTAGATGGGATAAAAAAATCTAAAAAATAAAAATGGTGATTAGCAATGGGTTCAAATACTAATAGCTATAAAATAATGCATCACATATCAGTTGCAGGATAAAACAATAGTAAGAGTTGCATTCCATTAAAGTTTGTGCTTTTTGGGAAAAAGTAGAATTTCATTTAATTGGAGAGTTTGATGCTCCTCCATGATTGCATTCATTATTACAGTAAGAAGGTTATAGTGGTGTTCACATCTAAAAATACCTTTAGTAGTATTCCTAATGTTTTAGTAGAAAAAAATTCTTTAAGTGTTAGTTTCTCATAATGTAGCAATTTCCATGTCATAGGAATTTGAAACTATTTTTTTTGTAAAGGAATATCATATTCAAAAAGCCATTTGAGTATTATCTTCAACCCAATAGGGAAATCTTTTCTTCAAATTCTTATTAAAAGATTTAATAGTATTAAAAGATTTAAAGCTAGAATGGAAATCTTAGACAAATTTCATTACTAATTCTTGTAAGAATATGGAGGTACATGAATATAAGTGTGATACATATTATTAAATATTTCTGGCCTGTTAAAGGAAATTAGATTAAATTAGGAGGAATTTTTTGATTGAAGTTGAAGAAAATACCATGATGAAATAAAAAGATTTAAAGCATACAGACTGGCATATGGTGCTGTGCTTCAAAGATTTGAACTTGATTCATTGATCTGTGTTCAATCTTGTGGAAGAAACAAAATAGATTCACCCTTTCTGACTGAAAGCAGGTTTTATAGTTATAAAAATTCTAACAGGTGTTTGTAAAATACATGTTATCTAAGGGAAATTTTCTTAAATTAATTATGAATTACATTACAAACATCCAAAATGGTCAGAAACTGAAAATTTATATTTAGTTGCAAATGAAAAATTATTTAAGTAATCAATAAAGAGAGAAATGAAATAATATTTTAAATGGGTTCAAAAGAAACTAAGGATTGTGATTAAATGCATGTGTTTGTATATATACATATACATCTATGTATGTATTTATGTATATAAACAGAAACCCATTTTACAAACTCATAAACTGGAAGATTGTTAAGTTATATAAAATACTAATTGACAAAACCATTTGCCATGTTTCTACCAATCAGTATAAGTATTTATAAAATGTGATATACAGTAAGTCTACTTTTATTTGATTTTAGTAGCAATTGATATATATGTCTATGCATACATGTTGAAATGAATGCCTGAATAATTGTAAATTCTGATACATTAAAATCATTTTAAAGAGTTCAGCTTTTGTAGCTCCTTCTGGATATAATCCAGTCTAATTTAAGGCTTTGATTTGAAACAAATTTTATTTATTTATTTGATTTGTCAATCACTTACAAGATAATAGGTATAAGGATAAACATAGTTATGAATACATGAAATAAATACATATAAGAAAAATAAAAGAAACAATAGGACAGGGACAGTATGCAGGTTTGGAAAAAACAAAGTTTGAAAAGCCAACACAAATAATGAAACACAAGAACATATGCATACTAATAACTTTTAATCAAAATGTGATTCAATGAAGAGATAATAAAAAAGGGTTGAAAGAAGATAAATCATGTTAGATTCCATTGGTGTTGGGAACAGAAGTTTTGAGTTGTTTGCCTATCTTTGTATTTTGGGACGAAATGCAGCAGAAAGTACAGTATCCCTAATGTGAAAAAAAACTCTGGCTAGAACTTTTCCTCAATGGGAAGACATGCAAAGATTTTGAGGCAGACTTGTTTCTTTTTTATTTTCCTTTTCTTCCTACTAACATTTTCCTGAAGGCATAGGTTCTACTTTTCAGATTAATAAATGCCACTTCACCTAATTGAATGCAGTAATTGGGTCCAACCTTATAATCTTCATGATACGTGTATCTTACTATTTTTGCTTTGATATTCTGTTTAAGCATTTACAATTAGTGTTAAAGTGGTAGACCAGACAAGAGGGCTGTGGGTTGCTACTGTAGGACAATGCCATACATTATAGGTGCTTTTCATTCATTTTCTCTATTATTGCTGTTATGCTCTGCTGCTGGACTGTAATATTTTTGATATGATCAACAAAGGAAACACCAAATGAAGTATATGCATTTCCATAGATGCAGATGACATTCAGCACTTTTGCTGGTTGGCCAGTGCTCATATTTATTTATTTACTTGTTTGTTTGTTTGTTTATTTGATTTGTCAAACACTTACAAGATAATAGATATAAGTATAAACATGAGTAAGAATACAGAAAATAGGTACGAATAAATGGAGACAATGGGACAGGGATGGTAGGCACGATGGTGCACTTATGCATACTCCTTACAGACCTCTTAGGAATGGGGTGATGCCAATAGTGGTTAGTTTGAGGTTAAAGGTGTGGGGGTTAGTTGATGTAACAACAGAGTCAGGTAGTGCATTCCAGGCATTGACCACTCTGTTGCTGAAGTCGTACTTTCTGCAATCAAGCTTGAAGCGGTTTACATTGAGTTTATATCTGTTGTGTGCTCTTGTATTGTTGTGGTTGAAGCTGAAGTAGTCATTGACTGGTAGGACATTGTAGCAGATAATTTTGTTTGCTATGGTTAAGTCTAGCGGTAGGTTCAAGGTGGTCAAAGCCCAAAATCTCAAGCCTGGTGAAAAAGGTATTCTGTTGTGAGCAGAGGAGTGTAGTACTCTTCTCATGAAATACTTCTGAACTCGCTCGATTGTATTAATGTCTGATATGCAATGTGGATTCCAGACTGATGAGCTGTATTCAAGTATTGGTCTGGCAAAAGTTTTGTATGCTCTAGTTAGCAATTTGATATTTCTGGAGGAGAAGCTTCGTAAGATTAGATTTACAACTCTTAGTGCCTTTTTGGCAATGCTGTTACAGTGAGCTCTGGCACTTAGGTCATTTGATATGAGAACTCCAAGGTTCTTGACAGAGTGAGGATCATCAACGAGGTCATATCCACCTAGTTTGTATTTGGTGTACTGATTTTTTTACCAATGTGTAGGACACAGCATTTGTTGGTTGAGATTTGGAGTTGCCAGATGTTTGACCACTCAGACATATAATCAAGGTTGCTTTGAAGGATAGTAGCATTGTCAGTGGTGTTGAATAGTTTTTTGTCATCTGCAAAGAGGACGCAGTTGCTTATAAGGTGATCGCAAAGGTCATTTATATAGAGTATAAAGAGAGTGGGTCCTAGAACGCTGCCTTGGGGGACACCGCTGTTAACTGGAGCAGGGTTTGATATAGCGCTCCCTATTTTTACTATTTGTTGCCTGTTGACAAGATTGCAGTAATCTACTTATGGAAGGATCTGGAAATGCCGTAAGAGTTTAGTTTTAACAGTAGTTTGTCATGTACCACTGAATCAAAGGCTTTGCAGAAGTCTATGTAAATTGCGTCTATAGCTTTACCCTGGTCAAGTAGAGTAGTCCATATGTTATACATTATATTATATTATATATATACACACACACACACACACACACACATAATTATATATTATACATATATAATATATGTAATCCATATATCTTCATACAGGGCAACTGGATATGCTTTCAAGTTAGTGAATTGCCATGTTCCTATCTCAGAGAATTCCAGTGATTTCTTTCCATTGCAGCTATATTGCATTCACCCTTGTGCATACTTCCTAATAAATGTCACCATCACTTTGCAGATGGGAACCTAAGTAAGGGAAGGAGTTTGTCTTCACTGGATCTTTGCTGCTGACCTGGATGCTGGTGGTGCTTGAACTGGTCTCTAGATTATCAGTCTTCTTGACATTAAAGCACACACTAATTTAGCTAAGAAGGTTGTTCCATGTCTGTTCACAGTACTGCAATTCTTCCCTGGTAGTAGTTATGAGCAAGACACTGCCAGCATATAGAAATGCCTAGGGGACACTATGATGCGTGAGTAGTATATATATATATATATATATATATATTCAGAATGATGAAATCTACCAAGATATGTAAAGCATTTGCACAATGACTATAAGTCCAGTGAGGTTGGGACCAGGGGTGGGATGCTACCGTTTAGCCTAGGTCTATAGAACTGGTAGCTCCAGCTCCATAGAGCAG
>NW_020769322.1:7154666-7231933 GCF_900518735.1 Pseudonaja textilis
AAAAGCAGGAAAGAAGAGGATTTTCAAACACTGCACACACACATGCAGCACCTGTCAGCTCTCCAGGTGACACAGCTGATGATTTTTCATAAATGTTCAAAATGAATTCTCACCAAACCAGTTGTAACATTGGTTGAATCCCACTCCTCATTGGACAGAAAAAAAACACATTAAGTATTTATATTTCTTGAATTCTTGACCAATATTCTCTTAGTTATTGGGTCATTCTTGTCTCTTATTCATAAAATAGATTTATGTCAGGAGTATAAACTGTCTTTACAAACACTGACTTAGATTTGTATGTGCTGTAAATTGATACAACTTCACACAGTTTAATGGAGCTATGCAAATTTACAGCTGCTAGAAATATCTCCTATTATATAGAAGCATTTCTGATAACCAGACTTTCATTTATTGTCTATAAATTCTAAGCCACTCCAAAACCATATACAGAGCTTGTCAAAAAATTACAAATGAAGACATTTTCCAGTTGTTTTTTTTTTAATTTAGCACATCTTGAGAAGAAATCTATTTAATCAAAACGTCCATAGCAATATTTAAGAACAATGAACTGATGTATATTTCATATCAGATAATTCTGACATGTTAAATACTTGATGTTTACAGTTTGTTAATAGTTTCTAATTCTTTAGAAAGTATTAAATAACAGAATATATCACACAATTTCAAAGAAGCAATTTATGCGTTTATAGAGTTATCTTAGAGAGTAATATAAAGTTCCATTTAATAAGTGCTTTCTAAGTCAATAATACCTTCCACTTGTATATCTGCATAGGAATACTAAAAAAAAGGAGACTTTATGCTGCAACTTAATGTATTAGAGGGGTGTAAAGAAACCACACTACAATAGATGAGATTGTAGCATTATTTATATAGAAGTAATCTTTCATACTAAGTTGTGTCTTGCATTGGCTTGATAATTTCTGTGATAAAGCTCAGTTTGGTTGTGCTTTTAATGTATACACATGCTCTTAATAATGGTTCTATGATTTGGTAGTTTATGGAGGGCAAGCATAATTTTTAGGTCATATATTATTTTTTGTGGCTTCTTGAAAATCCTATAAACTAATGACTTACAGTAGAATTATTTTGGAGTTATTTTTCTTCCTCTACAAATACAAACAAAAAACAAAAATAAAACCCAGGCCTGTTACAATTGCTTTGTTGAATAAAATAAAATAATAAAATGAGAAGGTAAGGTAAGATAAGATAAAATACATTTAAAAAGACTACAATTGTTTCCATCTACTCTCCAGTGATATCATTATTATTTTCCTTGAAGTCTGCATAAATTGAACCTGGCTAAATATTAATAGTAGGCTTTATCCTCAAAAAAGTTACTTGCTCATATTTTGCTATACAGTTCTGATATAAGTATCATATCTAACAAATATAGACAGTATACCTTGATGTTCTCTGAGCTTGGTTTTTATTATCCAAACTAGGTAATATCATCAGTGCTAATAAGGAATGAGATTTGCTTCCATTTATATTTTAGAGGTTTGCCTTGTCAGTGTTGGTGGGGGCAATCTTAGAAATTCTTTGGTTGGGCTGTTTACTGTTGGATTATTCGGCAGTTTCTTGAGTGGGGTATTGTTTACGTCTTGATTGTTGGTCAGATGTTAATCTTTGTGTTAGTCTATGCTCATCTGGATTGATTGCTAGAGGGGGAGTGTTTTGGTCTTTTTGCTCATTGTTTGATTGTTGATTGTCTCTTTTGCACAGTAGGTAGATGTTGTTTATATCTGTGTGCCTAATGATGGCCAATTTATCAAAGTGCTAGTCTTCCAGGAATTCTGTAGACTTGGCTTGATCTAGGATGATAAATAGTTAATTATGGTTAAGCCTGTCCATATGTTATGAAATTAAAGAGTTTTCATCACATCTTCTGACTGCTAGTTGGTGCTCATGGATATTGAAATACTGATGCTTCCTTAAAGACTTCCAGCCTAAGATAAATGTATTCATTCATGACAAATTTTTTAAAAAATGTTTTTTTAGAAAAAATTATTTGGGATAAATTTATATCCTAGGAAATATATAAAGCACCTAACAAAAAGCAAATGGAGACCTTAATGAAAACTCTTGCTCCTCCCCTTTTCTATTTCTGATACAAGAAATTCTTACTAAATTATGTTTGGTTGCCATCAAAACTGTGATCTAGTTTGCTGGCGAAATACTGCATTCTTACTGCAGAGATTATTTTTTCATTCTTTGAGCAGTTAAGAACCACTAACCACAAAATGGACAAATTGAAACTGTGCTTGACTCATTTGTGCTTCAGTCACCTATGTTGAGAGGGCAAGTAGTTAGACTAAAGCATCTCTTTTAAGCAAAAATGATGTTCATGTCAGAAAAAAATATCTGGAAGATACACAGTTCATGCAGAACATATATTACATTGCTGAAAGAAATAAAAAAATCAACAGACTCCAAATTTAAGCACTACTAATAATTATGCTGCATCACAGAAGAGGCACAGCAACAGAGAACAGCAATAGGAGACAACATTTAAAAGCAATTATAATTCACAGATTATTTTATATAGTCATGAGTAACATAATACAAACCTCCTTACATGCTTCCTAAGCTTCCGCTTAGATTTGAAGTTACTTGGATTCCTGCCCAATATGGTAGCAAGAAGTTTCTATTGGAATTTAAGCAGCCAACATATGCTCATGAAAATAGAGGAATTCTGGGCATTTCTGAAATTATTCCAAATTGACTCCTTAAGGGTGTTCATATGACTATGTTTATTATAAAAGGGAAGGAAAAATAAAACAAATTACCAGATTTTTTTTTTAAAAAAATGGATAAAATAAATGATTGTCCAAGTGTGATTGGACACACAAGGAATTTGTCTTGGTGCCAATGCTTTCAGTGTACATAAAAGAAAAGATACATTCATTAAGAGTCAAGAATCATAACGTACAACACTTTATAATAGTCATAGGGTACAATAAGCAACCAAATCATACTAGGAAACAGTCAATATAAATCGTAAGGATGCAAGCGACAAAGTTACAGTCATACAGTCACAAGTGGGAGGAGATGGGTGATAAGGAGTGATGAGAAGATTAATAGTAATAGTAGTGCAAACTTTGTAAATAGTTGGATAGTGTTGAGGAAATTATTTATTTAGCAGAGTGATGGCATTCAGGGAAAAATTGTCCTTGTGTCTAGTTGTTCTGGTGTGCAGTGCTCTATAGAGTCATTTTGAGGGTAGGAGTTGAAACAGTTTATATCTGGGAAGTCCAGGATGTAAATATCATAATTCAGTGATACAAATAAACATCTTAATCAAGTTCATTATCTTTTCCTATATTTCGATGGACACTTAGACTTGCATATAATTAAGAACACTAACAAAGCATAGGGTAAGGAATAAGTGAAGGAAAAAAGTATTTGATCCCCTGCTGATTTTGTACATTTGCCCACTGAAAAAGAAATGACCAGTCTGTAATTTTAATGGTAGGTTTATTTTAACAGTGAGAGACAGAAAAACAACAAAAAAATTCAGAAAAACTCATTTCAAAAAAGTCATAAATTGATTTGCATTTTAATGAATGAAATAAGTATTTGACCCCTTCACAAAACATGACTTAGTACTTGGTGGCAAAACACTTGCTGGCAATCACAGAGGTCAGACGTTTGTTATAGATGGCCACCTGGTTTGCACACATCTCAGGAAGGATTTTGTCCCACTCCTCTTTGCAGATTGTCTCCAGTCATTGAGGTTTCAAGGCTTCAAGCTGTTTGGCAGCTCGAATCTTCAGCTCCCTCCACAGATTTTCTGTGGTCTGGATGGACCCTGGCTAGACCACTCTAGGACCTTAATGTGCTTTTTCTTCAGCCACTCCTTTGTTGCCTTGGCCATGAGTTGTGGGTCATTGTCATACTGGAATACCTATCCATCACCCATTTTCAATGCCCTGGCTGATGGAAGGAGGTTCTCACCCAAGATATGATGGTGCATGGCCCCGTCCATCATCCCTTTGATGTGGGGAAATTGTCCTGTCCCCTTAGTAGAAAAATACCCCCAAAGCATAATGTTTCCATCTCCATGTTTGACAATGAGGATGGTGTTCTTGGGGTCATAGGCAGCATTCCTCTTCCTCTATACATGACAAGTTGAACTAAGGCCAAAGAGCTCAATTTTGGTCTCATCTGACCACAACACTTTCACCCAGTTCTCCTCTGAATCATTCAGATGTTCACTGGCAAACTTCAGACAGGCCTGTACATATGCTTTCGTGAGCAGGGGGTCCTTGTGGGTGCTGCAAGATTTCAGTCCTTCATGGTGTAGTGTGTTAACCATTGTTTTCTTAGTGACTATGGTCCCAGTGCCTTGAGACCATTGACAAGATCCTCCTGTGTAATTCTGGGCTGATTCCTCATCGTTCTCATGATCATTGAATCTCCACAAAGTGAGATCTTGCATGGAGCCCCAGACTGAGGGAGATTGACAGTTATTTTATGTTTCTTCCATTTGTGAATAATCACACCAACTGTTGTCACCTTCTTATCAAGTTGCTTGGGGATAGTCTTGTAGCCCATTCCAGCCTTTTATAGGTCTGCAATCTTGTCCCTGACATCCTTGGATAATTCTTTGGTCTTGACCATGGTGGAGAGTTTGGAATTTGATTGATTGCTTCTGTGGACAGGGGTCTTCTATACAGGTAACAAGCTGAGATTGGGAAACTCTCTTTAAGAGAATTCTCCTAATCTCAGCTTGTTACCTGTATAAAAGTAACCTGGGAGTCAAAAATCTTGTTAATTGATACGGGATCAAATACTTATTTCATTCATTAAAGTGCAAACCAATTTATATTTTTTTTTAAATGTATTTTTCTGGATTTTTGTTGTTATTCTGTCTCCACTGTTAAAATACACCTACCGTTACAATTACAGACTGATAATTTCTTTGTCAATGGGCAAATGTACCAAATCAGCAAGGGATCAAAAACTTTTCTCTTCATTTTTTTTTAAAGCAAATTTTATTAATTTTACAAAACAATATACAGACAAACAAAACATAGAATATAATAACATAAGAGATCTTTTTCTGCACAAAACCAATACAACATCTTATTTAAAGACAGAGTAATTCCAAATTATCACATTCCCATATAAACACAATTTAATATATATATTTACCTTGTCTGTTCAACTTCATATCTTATCTCAACTTCTCTTTATTACTCCCTTTCCTTCTATTTATTCAAATTATATCTCTTTTACTTTAGATTGTATACATTTTTTATATCCATCTGTCTTATTTACAATTCCATTATTCTCTTCCAATACACAAACAAACAAAACATAGAACATAAAAACATAAAACATCTTTTCTGAAAGTTGCTTGATCCCGGGTTAAAACTCATCGTACAGACACAACTTCAAAAGTCATGTTCCTTTTATATACCATTCCATATCTTACTACCATTTTCCATTTTCTATATAGCTTCTTCCCTCTTTTAACTCTCTTAGTTTTATTCTACTTATCTGATCTGAGTCCAAATTGTAATACTTGTCATTCTTTGTCTGTTCTCAGCTATCCATTCATCTTTTCTATTTAAACAAAACTTCTCCTGTACACTGATTGGAGTATGACGCCTTTAACTGTTTCCCCTAACCTAATAATACTTAATATCACACATAACTTATAACTTATATTAGGATTCTGTTTGGTACATTCTAAAATTACACAATGTATTATATAGAAAGAAAAAAGAAAAAAAGAAAGAGCAACAACAACCAAAGAACAGATTTATAAATATATAATGTGGCTAGTACCACTGTCAATACCATTAAGAAATTAGTCATACATATTAATACTCATTTATATCTTAAACATTTTATTCTAAAAACACCTATAAAGACACAATCTTATGTACCTTGCAGAATCCCTTTTTCAATTAAATTTACCCATTGTCTCTAAATAAATTTTGTTTCTTTAAATCTTGCTTCCCATCATTAAAACTTCTCAGCCCTTCCTTTCTCCCTTGCTTATTCTTCTCCTTACCCTTTTTACCCCTTTGTCTCTCCACCTCCCTTTTCTTCTTCTGCTTTCCCCCTTTCTGTTGTTTTCTAACCTTGTATCCACCTTTCAACTCATTTTTATCTTTTTTGGTTGTTTTTTTAGGTCTTAAAATCCCTTTTTTCTTTTCCTCTTTCTTCTCTTCCCCAAATAGAATCACATGTTCATCGAAGATGGCTTCTTCTTTGTCCCAATCGTCCTGCTGCGCAATCGATTCTCTATAAGAATGTACCGCCATTTCTAGAGATTGAAAAAGAGTGCCCAAAGTATCTTTCCAATCTTCTTCTTCCTTTTTATATTTTTGATATTCAGTTTTGGATTCATCCAAGGATAATGCCATTATAAAGAGGAAAAAAATTTCCCAAAACAACCACCCGAGTGTTTTTAAGCAAAAAAAAAAAATCCCAAAAGATCCAAAGTCACCAAACAATCCAGATAAGCTATTTCTTTTAGCACTTTTTCCTTTCTTCCATTTCTTTTTCTGGGATTACTGTTAAATCACAAAATTCCAATTAAAATATGTCTTTTTGAAGTTTTATTAATGTTCAAATGGCTCTTTAAAATTCTAGGCAGTCTGCTCCTTGTTTTCAAATTCTACTCCAATTTTTTTCCTCTCCCTTCCCACTTGCAGCAAAAGAAGAATTTTCTTTAAATATTTAGAAATCCATATCCCCTTAGCATTAGCATAGTCTTTAGCATTTAGCATACCTCCTCATTATTTGTTTAGAAATATACCCTAGATCAAAATGACTTAATTTGTAGATTAGAAATTAAAAGTGCTTTTAACAACAATTATAAATTCTGTAGCCCAGTTGAAAATAATATCACAAAGATGGATAGAATGAATTTTAAATAAGATATATGGAACATACAACAAATAAGAAACAAAATTAACTGCTAAAATATTGATGATCTTTCTGAAGCTGGGAAAATTTCCTTGAACAGCTATCAAGGTATGAACAAGAGAAAGGTTTACTGAGTCCTGATTGCTCCCAATCAGGTTCTGATGTTGTCATTCATAATAGAAGGATCCCTTATGGACTTCATACTCTTAGAAACTAAATCTTTTGGAGTGAAAGGTCTACTGACCTGATCACAGTTGGCTTGAGTCTATAAAGATCCTTATAGATGAGCAAGCCAATTTCAAAACTGGCAGGTCAACAATTGACCGTTATCTGTACTTTACCATCTGGCAGAAATATACAGTTCCAAGACCCATGGGCCCTTTTACATTGCCTTAATAAGCCTTAAATCCATCTTTGATTTATCCTGTATGACAGACTTTTGAGAAAGCTGAAGACCGAAGTGATAGATCAGAAGTTTGCTTGTATGTTTTCCTGCACAAGACTGTACAAGAATTATTTTCTTAAAGTCAGAGGTGGTATTCAGCCGGTTCGCACCTACTCGGGTGAACTGATAGCAAGAATTTGGCGTGGATCGCCCAACCAGTACTAACATCTAGCTGGCCATGCCCCCAACCCAGTCACCTGGTTTCTGCTCACTCACTTGCCCTGCCCACCTGATGCTCGCTCGCCCCAATTTAAAGGAGGCCTGCTCCCCCGCCCTAGCCATGCATTTGCAAGCAGCCACTTGAAAACACATGACTGTCGGCGCTGCAGCCATCCGTTAACCTGCAAAACTGTTCCAAGGCTGGATTCTTCATGGACACTAGAAGTATCACTTCCCCTTGTAAGTAAAGTGCCTGGAGCAAGAGGGAAAGAACGCTGGGTGGGGTAGGGGGGAATCCAGCCATGGAGAAGTTTGCAGGAGCTGCAAATGCAAGTCCATTAACCTGCAGAACTTCTACAATGCTGGATTCACTTCCCTTTGTGAGTAAGATGCCTGGAGTGAGAGGGAATGAAGGCTGATGTGTGTGTGTGCGTGTGTGTGTGTGTGTGTGTGTGAGAGAGAGAGAGAGAGAGAGAGAGAGAGAGAGAGAGAGAGAGAGAAGAAAGAAAGAAAGAAAGAAAGAAAGAAAGAAAGAAAGAAAGAAAGAAAGAAAGAAAGAAAGAAAGAAAGAAAACAAGAAAGAAAACAAGAAAGAAAACAAGAAAACAAGAAAGAAAACAAGAAAACAAGAAAGAAAACAAGAAAGAAAGAGGAAGAAAGAGAAAGAAAGAAAGAAAAAGAAATAGGGAGAGCAAGAAAGTGGTGTGTATGTGGGAGAGAGAGAGAGAGAGAGAAAGAAAGGAAGGGGGAGAAAGACAGAAAGAGGCAAAGAAAGAGAAAGAAAGAAAAAGAAATGGGAAGGAAGGGAGAGAAAGAGAAAACTCTGTGCTATTATTTTTAATTGTTCCATTATTTATCATGTGTTAATATTTTACACTGCCCCTACACCTAGAGTGATTCTACTGCCTTTCTTTTGCCCAGGGCTACCACATATTTTTCAGGGTTTACATTCATTCAGTGTCTATAGTCCAGAGCATAAATACATGTGTGTTTAACAGGGTTGAAAGGGAGTTTGGAGGTCTTCTAGTCCAAGCCCCTGCTCAGGCAGGAAAACTGAGGATGCCAAACTCTGAGTAGAAATCCTGGGAAAGGTGTCAGAATAACACTTAGAAGGGACTTTTGGGGGAACCTTATACCATTTCAGAGAAATGGCTGTCCAGTCTTTTAAAAATTTCCAGTGGTTGATCACCCAGAACTTCTGGGGACAAGCAAGTCCACTGGTTAATTGTTCTCACTGTCAGAAAGTTTCTCCTTAGTTTTAGGTTGCTTCTCTGTTTGTTCAGTTTCCATCCATTTCTTCTTGTTTGCCTTCAGGTGCTTTGGAAAATACACCCCCCCCCCTTTCTTTCTGGCAGCCCCATAAAAGCCTGTTGCCTATCACCCTCTTGGACAAAGCATGTGAGCCATTTTCTCCTGTCAGTGGTCCATGAAAGTACATCTATAGTATGTAGATAATAAAGTCAAAAAAAAGGTTTTTACAAAACTATAGATAAGTTGAGGCTGGGTGTGACAAGGAATGGCTAGGAAGGGAGGGGCCAGGTGAGGCAGTCCTCAATGTGAGTGACATTAAGTTGGCCACACCCATTCAGTCACATGACCAGCAAGCCACACCCACAGTCACATGACCACCAAACCATGCCCACCAAATAAGCCACACCCACAGAATTGGTAGTAAAAACATTTGAATCCTACCACTGCTTAAAGTCCTTTATAATGCCCAAGGACAAGGACTAGAAAGAATCCCTGAGAATTACTGAATGAAACAGGGTTATATACTAGCTTCTTGCCTGCTCAGTTTTTATTTAAACTCTACAGTCAATATCCTTAGAAGCCCCAAATACTATCCCCCACTTTTTTGTCAACACAGAAATATTTATATGAGATATCATTTATTTTCTTAAGGAAGAGATTAAGAAAACCATTACAGTGCACCAAAAAGAACGAAGACTCAATACATATTATTCTATTCTATATAATATTATAAATATGCTTATGATTAGTATATATTAATCTATTATATATTATTCTAAAACCAAAGTTATGTTCTTAATCACAGACAAACACTTCCCACCACAGGTTTAAATTGCCAATTAATACCCATGCTATTTATTTGGAACTCCAACTAAATGTTTCTCCCTGCCTTAATTTTTAGACATTTTTCTTCAGGATACCAGCATGCATTTAAGCTACAGCCAATTATGCAAGATAAATTTTCCTGTGCTTCATATGATAAACAGCTACATCATGTCTTTCAGGATCTGCTATATTAATGACATCTATATTGTTCTTTCAATCTTTGCCATTTTCTTATAACACACCTTCCAAGCAAATGCTCAGATAGACCAAATATCTTTTATGACAACCTCCCTTTAAACCCAGAAATCATAATGGCAAAATCTGTTTAAGGGATCATGGCTATTAAGAAATCAATCACAGGTGCTATGAAGGAGATTGTGGGCTTACATTGAACTATCACTCTCATTGACACATTATAATCAAGGATTTTTCTCTGCTGTTTATGCATACATATTTTTTTGCATTCATCTACAATTAACTGAATCAAATTCACAATTTAACATTAATAATTACTATCAATATATTATTAATAAATTATTTTATACCTTAAATTCTAATTCCCATAATATCACAATCTCCATTTGTGGTATTAATGAATTCTGTTTAATTTTTGGATTAATATATTTTTATATTCTATTACTACTGTATATTTCATTCTTGGGTAGTTAAATATCAATACCAAGTATACCTTTTTTTGGTTAAATCTTAGTGTTACTCCCCCAGATGCTTCCCTAGCTGTCTCTCTAGATGCTAGTTTGGAGGAGGATGAATCGGTCCTGGGCACATTAGGAAGGGAGACAGCTAAATTCTGTGAGCCAGGAGTGGATTGTCCAAGCACAGGGAAATGACTGAGCTAGAGACAGGTGAGACACAGCTGCAGTTGGGAAGCCCAGAGGCTTTTGGTGGAGAGGGAAGACAGCTGCAGCTAGTCAATGGAGGTGAAGAACTGCCTCCTCCTCCAAATTTCAGAGCACCTAGGGCTAAGAGGAGATAAGCACAACAAAGATCAGCCAGGCTACTTGTGAGGAGGCAGCCTCACTTATCTTGATTAGCTGCACTAAAAAGCAGTTGTTTAGCTCAGCAAGGGGAGTGAAATGTGTCCATTTCCTTGCTGTGTGTTCTTGAACTTCAGATTGTGCTTCTTCAACTGTGGCCTTGCCTTTGCCTTGTGGCCTTGTCTTTTCCCTGTGGTTTTGCCTTTGCCTTGGGACTTGCCTTGTCTTTGAGCTGTGGACTAGTCCTGGTATGTTTTGGTAGCCTGTTGAACTCATTGGTGGCTGGTGCCAGCACAGGGAATTGCTGTGAAATACTAATTCAGGTATGGAAGCTTTAATAAAGACTCCTAACATCATTGGCGTGTGTGAGAGAGACAGGGGCAGATTAGTGTTATAAAATTGCACACTTTGGTAGAATTGTACAATTCTTAAAATTATGTGATCAATGTGTTATTCTATATATTAGGTTCTTTTCATGGGATAGTTGCAATTCTGTATGTTTTATATTGTTCTATAACTAAAATAAAAATTGTCTGTTTCCATTGTTCACATTCTAAACAAAAATGCCCGGCATCAAAGTGTGATGGGCTAATGACAAAGGCAATATCATAAATTACTTTAGCACCAGGTCATCTTGTTTTTATGCTACTGAGAGAAATGGCCATTGAAAGAATATAGAATAGAACAGAGAATGTAAACAAATCCAATCCACTCATATTGTCCGAATTAAATGCAAATCATGACACAGCTACCTGTTCCTGCATAGATTTTATTATATGTTTCATATCAGGATAAAGCTCTTATTAGAAAAATTGGCATCCCCAAAATGTGTTAGAGAAAATTGGAAGTAAAAGATGCATATTATGAAAAATGTGTCCAAAATGTGGATCCAAAATGCATATATTAGAAAAGATGGGCACAAAAATAAATATATATTTTAATGCTGATATAGAAATGGCATGGGATGACTTCAAAATTTAAATAATGTGGAATTTAGCTTTATATATTAGGCAAGATATTTATATATCTTGCCTAGCAAGATACTAGAAAGTACTGATATTTATATATCTTGTCTAGCAAGATACTAGAAAGTACTGATATTTACACCATCAAGAATAAAATATAGAGTAGTAATATATAAAAATGAATGAATAAAAAAGAGGAAAATTAAAGGATCAAACAATTAACAAAATTGTGATCTTATACATATATACTATACAATATACATTAATAAAAATTTTATTAACAGTATTAGCTTCTGTAGTAGTATTAAAACATAGATACTATTGATAAAATATTGTTTTGATAATTGGAAAAAGATGCTATACTGTACATACAAATGAAACTGACTGATAATTAAAAGGGATATACACAGCATATTGAAAGAGTTGGCTTTCCTATATGTGATTTTCAAAGGAGATTTGCTAAAACTTTGAAGACTTTTGTGCAAAGGAAAAAATTAATTAATGTTAATCAAGGACATTATTTGAAGGATTTAAAAATCAACATTTTTGATGACTGAAAAAGGCAAAAAGAAAAGAAGTTTTAGTTGATCAAGCTTAAAATATATATTTTGTTACCTTTGTTACCTTTGGTAATTGGATTTTCTAACCAGAACTGAACATTATATCTGTGTGAAAGTCTTTGCATATTCTTTAGATTTATGCTACATAAGGTTGTATACATCTGTTAGTAACTAAATTCTGGTAGAATTCATATCACATATATTGCATGTACTCCCAATATTCAACAAATAATACAAGGGTTTCTGATTTAAAGATCCTCATATAAAACTAATGTACATATTGACTATTCTTATTTTGTTATTGACTAAGTTATTTTGCTTAAAGGCAAACATTGTCATATATTTGATAGTTTAATAATGTCATATATTTGATAGTTTAATAATGTCATATATTTGATAGTTTAATAATGCTACACATGATTGACTGCAATGATTTATAATATCTTCAAGGACAAAAAATATATCAGAAAATATGAATTGTCCATTGTCATTGAAAATAAATCTGATACATTCTACTTTTAAAGATGTGTATATGTGTGTGTGTGTGTGTGTGTGTATATATATAATTTATCTACAAGGCCTTTCTAAAACAACTGCAAGTTCTACTTGTGCATTTTAATGCACACGTTGATTCCAAAGCAAATATTTGTATATTAAATAACTCTCAAACATAAGTTTATTGAGTTGTTGCCATATTTTCTTCTATACTATATATTTTTGTTCTACTACAAATTAAAATATGCTTGACATCATGACATTAATCATAAAACTGTCTTTGTTTGGTCAGCTTGGAAACCCATTTCACCATATACTGTACTTTCACAGATCCTTCATTTCATCACCACTAATTGTATTTACTTGCAAACTATCTACACCATGGGTGTCAATCTCATGATGTCACATCGTCATCATGTGATGTTTCACAATGTTTTTCCCCTTTGTGGAGCTGGGGTGGGCATAGTCTGCATGTGATACATGTGACCCATGGGGCACCAGTTTGACACCACTCGTCTAGACTGTGAAACAGGAGGAAGAAAAAAAGAATTAGCTATCTGGATCATAATGCTATTATTTTGTCCAGAATACAGGCTGTATATTTATTGTTGAACTCAGTTTGGGTGACTGGTTTTAGCTATAAACAGGCATAGATTGGAGAATGTGTTGTCATAGTCTATATGTATCTCCCAGCCTAAATACAACCTCTTTATACCATTGGTGGGTAATTTCTCTCCAGCAGCATTCTGAGGAGGATGGGAGAAAGAAGGAGGAAAGACATTGAAAATTATACTAGCTAGGAAAAAAAGAGAGGAAAAAAAAGAATATCAGAAAATGAGCACTTGGCTACTTGCCAGTCTATTCAATTAGTCATTAAGAGATTAACATTGTTGTAGCTCTTAGGAGATAGAGAACAGTCTGCCAAATCATTCGTCTCCTGAATGTCTATGGAGATTCTCAATCATCCAGGTCATGGTTGTCCCAAAGGTGCTTTTTTTAAGAAAGTCCAGTTACCTCTTGAAAAAGCAGCTTTGGGAAAACTGTCTGTGAAAATTCTAGTCCTTAGTCTTCAACAAGAGCAATGAAACATGTATGGTAAATCCCATTGAGCACAGTCTAATGGCAACTCTACTACAGTGAAACTCTTTCATAGATAATATGCTTGCTTCAAAACCAATACATTTTTAAAAATATGCCAACAAAAATCTAATCATGATGTATCTTCACAATGTTAAAATCATTCATTTAGTATTGCTCAATGCAAAAATCTAGTTTAAAGCTTTCCCCAACAGAACTCTCTCGCTTATGCCTCAATACATCCAATTAAATGGGGTCCACAAAATCTCTTACAATAAAAATCACATTGAAACCTTACTATCATTTCTATTAGCTTTTTGAATGAACCATAACAATATAGTTATAAATAATTTTAAATGAATAAGTTGTTATGTTCTCTTGAATCTCTTAGATATTGATTTGCCCAATGAAATAGAAAATATTTTAACAATAGTGTTTACATAAATAACATTCCAAAGTGCTACTTATAAATGTTCTATGTGCTAAAGAAAAGTTCTATAACTTTGGGGCACAGAAGTAAAAGCAAGTTGATATAATTCATGACCTCACTTGAAAGTATCTGATACTGTTCTAAGAAAATGAATAATGAGACATAAATGCTGGAGAACAAAGGTTAATACATACAGCTCATGAATTTAACAGATTTAACAGATAATCAGAGTTGGAAGGGATCTTGTAGGTCATCTAGTCCAACCCCTGCCCAAGCGGGAGACCCTACAACATTTCTGACAAATGGCAGTCCAATCTCTTCTTGAAAGTCTCAAGTGATGGCGCTCCCACAACTTCCAAGGGCAAGCTGTTCCATTGGTTGATTGTTCTCACTTTCAGAAAGTTTCTCCTTATTTCCAGGTTAAATCTCTCCCTGTTCAGTTTCCATCCATTATTCCTTGTCTGGCCTACAGGTGCTTTAGAAAATAGCTTGATCCCTTCCTCCCTGTGGCAGCCCTTCAAATATTGGAACACTGCTATCATGTCTCCCCTGGTCCTTCTCTTCACTAGACTAGCCAAGCCCAGTTCCTGCAACCATTCGGTGTATGTTTTAGCCTCCAGTCCCCTAATCATCCTGGTTGTCTTCTCTGTGCTTTTTCTAGAGTCTCAACATCTTTTTTATAATGTGGTGAACAAAACTAGATGCAGTACTCTAAGTGTGGTCTTACTAAGGCTTTATAGAATAGTATTAGTACTTCCCCTGATCTTGATTGTATCCTTCTGTTAATACAATTTAGGATTGCATTAGCTTTTTTGGCTGCTGCTGCACACTGCTGGCTCATATTTAGCTGGTTGTCCACTAAGACTCCAAGATCCCTCTCACAGTTACTGCTATTGAGCCTGATTTCACCCAGTCTATATGTGTACTTTTGGTTTTTCTTGCCTAAGTGTAGGACTTTACTTTTCTCTACATTGAATTTTATTTTGTTAGATATGGCCCAGGTGTTCTAGTCTGTCAAGATCTATCTGGATCTTGAGCCTATCTTCTTGGGTGTTAGTTATTCCTGCCAGCTTAGTATCATGTGCAAATTTGGTAAGTTCCCTTGATTTATAGCCTATTCCTGCAGTTCTTTCTACTAAAAAAAATATACACAGGTATATTGTCAGTCATGGTATTTCTTTATAGAATAATGTCATTTGATATTATGGTTGAAATCTGTGCTCTGTGAAAGAAAATTCAATAATCATAACACATATATACATACATACATACATACATACATACATACATACATATCATTTTCCAGAAAAAAATAAAGAAACAGAGAATAGTGACTAAAGCATAACTGCTTTAATCCCAGGCAGAAATGAAGTTTTAAGTCATGTTAATTAGAGATTCAATAAATAACAACCTTAAAATAGTGATTCATAACACAGATAGAGAGCAGCCTTCTGCCTCCAAAGCATGGGTATGATAAACATTCTACTGTATCATAATTATCTTTTCATGTTTCTTTTTATATCCAATAGAATCCGTATTTATATCCTCTGAAGCTTAAATATACACATTTGTACTATCAACAACTGGTCAAACTAAGTTTATAATTTAAACTATGGCATGTATCCAGCAGTATTTTATATTGTTTTTTTATTTGTTGAGTAATAGCTATTTCTCAGTACATTAATCTGAAAGAAAATGATACGGGAGTCAGAATAACAAACAGTTCAACAAACAATTTCACAAGCTCCAGAAAGAAACTCAGTAGGCAAACATAAAGTTTAAATGGTAAAATATTTTTTTTACAAAATATATGCAAGTATGAAAGAATGAGAAAGTAGAATATTTTCAGGAAAAATTAGTATGACCACCCCAAACCTAATTACATAGCATAATATAAAGTGTGTCTCTATGTAGAGATTATCTAAAAAGAAACTGTATTTAAGTAAATTGTAACTCTTCTAAAGAGTTCATTATGATGAATTATTCTAGCTGTGCTATATACAGTGTAAAACAGTGAAAAAGTAGCCTTAGATAACTTGGTTTGAATTTTTTTATAATTAGCCATTTCCATGTCAGAAGCTACACTCAAAAATGTTACTTACACAGACAGACACACACAAAGACAGTATAAATAGGAGTAGCTTTCTATACCTGTAGAAATAATATCTTAAAATGATCCATCTTTGAAAAATATAGAATTTTACACTAAAGGAAAGAATTAATATTTATGTCAGAAAAAAAATAGAAGAAAAATATTTTTCCATAGTAGGACATTGCTCATATTTTATTCCACTCTCCTGCATCTCCAGATGTGAAAAATTAACACCCTGAACAAAATATTTAATAATCTACATTCTTAGGAAAATAATTACTTAAGATTTTTAAAAATGAGATTCTTGCTGATTTTTTGGGACAGTTTAATAATTGCTATTATTAGTGATATAGTGATATAACAAGCTTGTTTGTGGTTGACTGCTATTATCCGTAAGCTTCATGGATGGGAAACAATATCCATGCCATGTTTATGAGTTAATCAGATTATGTAAAGCAGCATACTTGTCTTCATACAAAAACAAACCGGTAAATGTTTGCATGGTTTATTTTAACTTTGTGCAAATATTTGTAAACTAATGTTTTTTGAACTCTATATTTCATGGTGAGCCATAAGTTAATAAAAAGTGTTAAGTACCTTTGCTGGGCTATTCCAACTGTGTATCTAATGACTGGAATTGCCAGGTATTAATTTAATTGATGGTATTTCCACAACTGAGTTTGGAACTTAAGATCTTTCTCATCACTCATGATATATTCACTACTAACCTTCTTGACTTCAGTGTGCTTGATGTTGTCAACTTGAACGATGTCCAGGTATTTGTAGTGATCTTCATGATCCAGACTTTTGATATATTATTTCCATAAGATAATTTGATTCCTTCAGTTTTACTATTTTTACTCTGTTGACAGTAAGGCTGGCACAGCTGTCTAGTCCAAACTCCACTGCAATACCATTAAGGCAGTTAACACATGGGCAATTCCAGTTATTAGAAAAAATGCTGGAATAGTAGACTGGACTCAAGCAGAACTAAGAACCCTGAATAAAAAGACTAGAAAAATAATGACAGTGAATCATGCCCTCCATCTATGCAGTGACATTGACAGACTCTTCTTATCAAGCAGCATGTGGGCATAGAATTTTGCTAGTATACCAGATAGTGGGGGGTGAAAGGAAGGGGGAATTGATTGAATATTTGAAGGACAGTGAAGAAAATACACTGAAGCTAATACCCCATGATTGCTTAGTAAATACTGGAGAGACAAACTGGCATACAAGAAATGAAGAGATAAGACTCATGACAAGCAAAGTATTGCATGGTTAGTACACACATACACACACATACACACACTCCAAACACACATACACACTAGCAGGCAAACCAAATAACAAGAAGATCTGGAAATGATTGACATAAGGAAAGTGCCCCAGTTTTGTCTCTCTGATATTTAGTAACCAGTCATGATGTATTATTAAATATCGGAGCCAAAACTGGTATACAAGAAATAAAGAACAAATAAGTATTTTGGCAATATAAAGCATTGCATGGATAGTATATAAACACAAACAAATAAACACAAACACACATATACACTAGCAGGCAAACCAAATAACAAAATCTGGCAATGGTGGAAATAAGGAAAATTGAAGAGACAAAGAGTATAATTCTGTCTGCTCAAGATCAAGCCTTAAGCTTAGAGCTCTCCAGACCAATATTATATTTCTTTGTGTGGGTTTATCTGTGAATGTAATATATTTTGTAGTTAAGGTTACTTTATATTGAAGTTAAACTAGAGAAAAATATATACACTTTACTAATTAGTCAAGAATATAGCTACTTAATAGATTGATAGATCTTGGTCAATTTTAGTTACAGAACTAAGAATACTGAATGCCAATTTGGAATAATATATTTAGTATTGTACAACAACAAAAACAAATTTTAAAGGAAATGACTACTACAACTACCACTGCTTTGAAATCTGGTAGGAAGGTTAATCCCACAATAATGACTACTTTGACAACAACTTCACCCATGGCACAAAAAACAATAGAGGAAACACTACCAACAGAGAAGTCAACTAGCATCTCGAATGCGAATATCCAAGCAATATTCCTAACTTTACAGGACTCATTGACAAGATTGCAAGAAACAATCATTAAAAACCACAGTGAAACAAGGGCAGATATCAATGAATTGAAGGAAGAAATGGGGAAACTAAAGACAGAAATGAAAGCGGACATTTCCAAAGTAGAGGATAAAGTGGGGGTGTTGCAGCAGGCCTTGGAGAAAAACGAAGTTATAATAAAAGAAGTAGAGAAAAGAACCGAACGAACAGAAAGGGAATTAGAAAGGGTGGATGAAGATCTCAAAAGCATGAGCAAAGAAATGGAGGACTCTCTTGTCCTCCTAGAAATGGACAAGGCAGCAACTTACCTAAGATTCCAAAATGTGACAGAATCAAAAGAAGAAGACCTGGAATACTTGATGGCAGAAATACTGGCCGGTTTATTGAAGATGGACAAAGATGAAATTCAAAAAGAGTTTGATGAAGTCTACCGGGTCAATACAAACTATGCAAGACGCCACAATTGTTCCAGGGAAGTACATATACGATTCACTAGAAGATGTGTTCGAGACATGATATATAGAACCTCAAGAGATAAAACTATAACCTACAAAGAGAAAGAAATTGTGATTCTTAAACAGATACCGAGGAGAATAAGGGAACAAAGGCGTGACTATAAATTTCTGGCAGCATATTTAAATAAAAAAAGAATCACATTTAAATGGCTTATTCCAGAAGGAATGTTAGTGTCGTGGAAAGAGAGGAAAATCAAAATAGATACTATGGAAAAAGCCCAGGATTTTTACGAACGGATGGTGGGCCCACAGGAGCAAAGTAGTAGGGAGAAATTGGACACAAAGTTTCAAGAAGAATACAGTGGACATAAAAATAGAACTGGAACGGTAGGAAACCAAGAAAATACCTATCCACAACAAAAGACAGAAGGAACTACATCAATACAAGCGCAAGAAGAGAGAGGAATTGTTACACGACAAAGAGCAAAACAAAACTAAATAGATGGGAGAAGAAAAAAAATTACTATCAATAAACATAAATGGTTTAAATTCAACAATTAAGAGAAAAAGGATATTATCTAAATTAATTAAATATAATGCAGATATAACGTGCCTGCAAGAAACCCATATAAAGAAGAAGGATGAAAAATATTTAGAATGCCCGAAATTAGGAAAATTATTTACCGCACCAGCAGATGAGGAGAAAAAGAAGGGAATCGCAGTATATGTGAAAGAGGATTTGAAATCTGAGCTAATATGGTCGGACTTAGAAGGAAGGACTCTGGGTTTGCAGATCTGGATTAATGATATTCCAATTCTTTTAGTAGTAATATATGCCCCAAATGGAGACCAAAAAGAGTTTTTTAAACACCTATATGGAAAATTGGTTGAATTGCAAAAAAGAAATATTTGTATGGTAGGGGACTTCAACTCCATTGCTGATTTCCAAAAGGATCACAGTAATGCCGGGAAGAATAAAAAGGGGAAGAGAGAGTTCCCCAAGATTTGTAGGGAAATGATGAAAGAGCTAAATCTGACAGATATATGGAGAAGATTACATCCTGAAAAAAGACAATTTACATTTTATTCAAATCCCCACCAAACATGGACACGGATTGATATGGCATGGATGAGTGGAGAGATAGCAAATGAGACAAAAGAAGTGGAAATTTTGCCTAATGAATGGGCAGACCATAATCCAATACAGGTAATATGGAAGGGCAGGGCAAAACCAAAGAAAAGATGGACCTTAAACACTCAATTAATAAGAGAGAAAGAATACATTAATAAATTAAAGGAGGAATTGACTTTTTTTATTAAAGAAAATGATAATGGAGAAACCACGAAACAAAATGTCTGGGATACGATGAAGGCGGTTATAAGAGGCACAACAATCTCTTATAATGCTAAGAGAAACAAGGAAAAATATTCCCAACAAAACAAATTACAACAGAGAATTAAGGAGCTAGAAACCCTTCTACAAAATAACCCAAAAGAATCCAAACTGCAAAATCAGATAAGTATAGTCAAACACAAACTGAATTTAATTGATCAAGAGAAAATGACTATGAATTTGAACTTAACTAGACAAATCTATTTTGAACATGCCAACAAGCCAGGAAGATGGCTATCTTATAAATTGAAAAAAAAGAAAGAGAAGAGATTGATATACCAGTTAATAGATAGCAAAGGAGATACATACCAGGAAATAGAACAGAAAAAAGAAATCATTCATAAATACTTTGAAGATTTATACAAAAGAGAGGATGTCAGTGAAGATAGAATAAGGAATTATCTAGATGAAGTAAAGGATAAGGCAATTGGGGAAGAAATGGCTGAACTATTAAATAAAGACATTACTGAATCGGAATTGAAATCAGCAATAGAGAGCCAGAAAAATAATAAAACCCCGGGCCCAGACGGGATCCCAGGGGAGCTGTACAAGGCAATAGCAGATCAAATCGGACCACTTATGGTGGAAGTTTTTAATGACGTTTTACTAGCAGCCAGGATGCCGGACTCATGGAGGGGGGCACTGATTTCGCTGATCCCGAAGGAGGATACAGATCCCAGATATATAAACAATTACAGGCCGATTTCACTCTTAAATACTGATTATAAAATATTCACTTCTATTATAGCAAACAGATTAAAAAGATTGCTAAACTTGTATATACATGAAGATCAAAATGGATTCCTTCCAACTAGGCAAATAAAGAATAATCTAAGAATAGTATTAGACGTACTAGAATTTTATGAAGCCCACCCAGAGAGACAAGTAGCACTCATGTTTCTAGATGCAGAAAAAGCTTTCGATAATTTGAATTGGCAATTTTTAATTCAAAAAATTTATAATTTGAATCTGGGTACCAAATTTGAAAATATTATAACAACTATATATGATACACAACAAGCTAATATAATAGTGAATGGGGAATGCACCCGCCCAATAAAGATAGAAAAAGGAGTGAGACAGGGTTGCCCACTCTCTCCCCTGCTCTTCATATTAGCATTAGAGACATTATTAACACGAATTAGGCAGAATTCAGATATAAAGGGATTAACAGTTAAGAAAGAGGAATATAAATTGCAAGCGTTTGCGGACGACATGATTTTCTTCCTTGAAGAACCAAAAGACAGGGGTCCAAAATTGATGAGTGAATTAGAGAAATTTGGAGCAGTAGCGGGACTTAAAATAAACAAAAAAAAAAAACCAAATTAATGACCAAAAACCTAACAGAAAAACAGAAAATAGAACTAGAAGAAATAATGCAGATACAAGTGACAAAGAAAGTGAAATACTTAGGAATTTGGCTAACCCCACACTGTAAGACACTTAAAGAAAACAATTATGATAAACTGATACATCAGGTAAAGAAAGATTTAGAATCGTGGGGGAAACTTCAAATTTCACTACTAGGCCGAATTGCTACTATTAAAATGAACATTCTCCCTAAATTTTTGTATTTATTCCAAACGATCCCAATTAAATTACATAAAAAGTTTTTTGAAGAACTCAATAGAACAACCCTGAAATTTATTTGGCAAGGGAAAAAACCCAGAATAAATGTAAAAGCAATGCAGGATATGAAGAGCAGGGGAGGGTTAGCATTTCCAAACTGGGAGTTATACCATATGGCCACCTCATTAGTTTGGTTGAAGGATTGGGTGAATTTAACCAATAAAAGAATACTATTTCTAGAAGGCCATGATTTACAAAGGGGGTGGCACGCCTTTCTATGGGATGTAGGGAAAACCAGTCAAAAATATTTCCATAGACATTTAATTAGAGACGCACTATTAACAATTTGGAGGAAAATAAGGAAAAAACATTATACAAAAGTACCAGTATGGATTTCAACAAACAATTTGGAGCTTACCAAAATGATTAAATACAAAGACTTATTAGACCCACAAGGAAATTTGAAACCGAGGCTGGATCTTCAAGAGCAAGGACATAAAATTGATCAATGGGTTTATCTTCAGATTCAAAGCAGATATAAACAAGACAAAAAAGAATTCGAAATTAATAACAAACTGCAACAGTTAGATAAAATTTTATTAGGATCAAATAAAAAAAACATAACAAAATTTTATAACTACTTATTAGAAACAGAACTAGAAGAAGAAATCGTAAAAGGAAATATGATTGCTTGGAGTAAGAACGTAGGGCGCAGCATCACATTAGCGGAATGGGAGAAAGTTTGGGGCAGAAACAATAAGATTACCAAATCGGCAGCATACAAGGAAAATCTTTATAAAATGTTTTATAGATGGCATCTCCCCCCTTCGAGGTTAGCGAAGATGCACCCCAACATGAGTCCGCATTGCTGGAAGTGTAGGAAAAAAGAAGGAACCTTTTTCCATATGTGGTGGTCTTGTGCAGAAACCCAAAAGTATTGGAAGAAAATCAAAACTTGGTTGGAAGAAATCACCAAAGAGCAGATCGAATACAAACCAGAGTCCTTCCTACTAGGGATTTTTGATAAGCAAATTTCCAAAAAAACCAAATACATAACAATACACATTTTAACAGCGGCCAGATTAGCCTTCGCTCAACACTGGAAACAATATCAAATTCCATCAGAAGAAATGATTATTGAAAAAATCTCAAAATGCGCAGAAATGGATAAATTGACTTTGGCGCTAAAAAACAAAGACACTTCACTATACTATGATAGCTGGAATTGTTGGTATAATTGGATTGACCAAAGATAAATAATATATTATAAGGCATAAAAGAAAAGTATCAATACATAATAACGAGGTAATGATATAAGTTAAAAACAGGTGTGGTTATATGACACAAGTTAAGGTGATGAAAACAAAAGAAGATCTTGCAAACTGTTAAAATAAGAATACTTTTAATCCTGTAACTTCTTTCTTTCTTTTCTTAAAATTCTTTCCCTCTCTTCCTCTTCTCTCTTCTTTCTTTTCTTTCTTTCTTTCTTTTGCTTATTTGTGTATGTATTGTGACTGGTTTTAATTGTAAAAATTAATAAACTATATTTAAAAAAAAAAAAGAATACATGCATACAAAGCCAAATTTAGAAGACAACAAGAGAGAGAGAATGCCACCACTACAAGGAAGTTGTGGAAATAGTGGGTCACCCAGTTAGCTGCTGCAAGAAGATTGTCCAGACTGACAACAAACAACAGCATAACAAAATAGCAATAAGGTGCATTGGAATATCTGCAAGAAACACCACTTGCTTGTAAGCAAGAACTGATGGGATCACAAAATAGACAAAATTATAGAAAATGAATAGCTAAAATGCTAAAACAGATAAAGATCTGCCATAAAACATCCCAGACCTAACAATTGTTGATTAAAAAAAAACAAAGAAGTCTGGATTGTGAACATTCCAGCAGCTGGTCAAAGCAGAAGACAAGAGAGAGAACTTGAGGGCATAACATAATACAAAGACTTGCAAATAGAATTAGAATGACTGTAGCAAAAAGAAAGCAAAGTGACAGGCACCTTGGATGCAATCCCAAAACATCTGAAACACCACGTGAACATCATTAGCACTGACAAACTCACCATCAGTCTACTGAAACAAAAAAACAAAAAACAGCTTTACTTGGATCAGCTTTCATCCTGCAGTGATATTTTTAGCACATTGAACAACAATATCTGCCTATCCCAGGTTCTTATGAGGGACTTGATAGGTGGGACAAAAACGTCAAATCCATCTATATTGACTGATTGTGCGATCAACCATAATAATAAAAAAAAATAGTTGCTTCCAAGCATTTTCTCTGAGGGTGGTAATGTCTCATTGTCATAATTTCTTGATATCTAACTATATCACCTAAAGTATCAAGTTAATTATTCTGGTTTAAAGCGCAGTTGTCCATACTTTTCTTTGCCCTAAAATAAAATACGTGTATATTTCCTATGTTATTTTCCCTACTCTCAGTTCTGTAGTTCAGTTCATACTTATGAACTGTAACCTCATTCTATAACAAATATGCATTTTAGAATGAGATTTTATTGGTCTATATATCAAGTCCTTTCCCAGATCAACTGTAATTCAATTATATACAAATTGACAGTTTTTCTGAATGGATAACATTACACCCACTGAAATTGCCACCTCACATCTTTTAAAAATAAAAATATAGTTTTCATATAGAAAAACAGTGAGTTAGCTCACCCATTTCTTAGTGTTTATATTTCAAACATAATTTATGTAAATAATTTATTTACATTACATTTACATTTATTTAATTTATAATTTATTTCTTCTATGGACTTTGTACATTATGCAATTGTGTATCAAAATTCAATTATTTGGAGTTTATGGTGTATGCTACTAGTATGGATATTTCGGTCAAAAATTGGCAAATGGAATACACATTTTATTGCAGAGTACCAGAATGGATCCATAATGCAGGAGGATGCTACAGGGTGATTGGACCCCTGATGTTATTTATATCTTCATTAATGCTTTGGATGAGAAAGTTAAATAGGTTAGTAATTAAATGTATATAGGCTACTAATTAGAAACTGCTCTGTACATCACTGAAGAAAAACTAGTGGTACATCAGATCCTAAAGGCATTAAAATATGGCCATGAATTGAAATTCATCTTAAAGAAAATGCTAGCTGAACATGATGGAGAGCATGATTTAGGACAATATGATTGTATAATGGTCTGAAATCATTATATTAATGTAAACCAGTTAAAATATATCCTGGTTTACTTGTGCATAATTATATATTGAGAATTTCTTCCACATCCCAAACAAAAAATACAAAGTACAAAGTGCTGCATACACAACAAGTTAAACCTTGACACATTATCATATATCACATCATATAAAGCTTAGTATAATATATTGGTAGTAATGTGACAGACACAAAAAATACCTTGTGAGGGGAAGCAACCTTAGCCAAATGGTAATTCTCATTACAGCTGCCACCATAGTTGCAACAAATACTGTAGTTATATCAAATGCAGCAGACAAGTAGTCAGACAGGCAGACAATTATTATTACTAAAAGTTAGGCTTCTTAATATTGGAAAGTATGAGAAAAGGTGTATTATTAGACAATCCATTATTTTCACAATGCACAATCCATGCATTGTTCTCTTTCTTTCTTTCTTAAAAAATATTTTTGTTAACCAAATGCAAAAAAAAAAATCAGAGAAAAAATAATGCACAAAATTATAAAATAAGAAAAAACTGAGGGGAAAAAAGCAAAAGTATTCAAGTAATATATTAATGGACAAATATCAAATCTATTTACTGACCAATATTAATTATGCAAACCACTGAATAGTTGGAATTATGCTGATTCTAAACAATAAATTGTAAGATCATTTTCTTGGTCCAGAAGTTAACTTCCATGTGATTAAAAATATAGAAATCTTACTACATTAAATATTAAGGTTATGTTAATTATTTCTTATCAACATGAAATATAATTAAATCACAAGCAATAAAGCCTACACACCCAACAACATAACTACTATTAGGTAATTTCTAAAACATTAGTTGCTGTTGAAAAGGATGTAATCTAAAAAACTATTCAAATTATGTGTTCTAAAAAAAATTAAGTTCTTTTAATTTTTCTAGATAAACAAAACAATGGTTTTATAAAGTTGTATTTTCAAAGGCATTAATTTTAATTTATAACATTTATATTAGATATTGGACAGATAAAGAACAATGATAATAAAATAAAAAACCTGATTAAAATGAGTATTTCTCAAAAATATTCTACTGTAAGGCATTAGAAATGAAGCATGTCAGGGGTATTTTCCCTTCAATCAATATGAAATGAACAAGTTGAACAAGAATAATCTAACAACTGAATAAGAGATCTCTCATGTTTTGATGACAACTTTCCATAGGTAAATGGAAGAAAATATACATAATTCAATGAGAAATAAATTAGCTGTCTGAAATATTGCAATTCAATATTTTCTATCTAGTAGGAAGTACTTTAAGTATCAAAAATTACCTTTTTGATATCCAATAAATCCATGTCATTTAAACTAAAGGATCTTGTAAGAATTATTATTCAATATATAAAATAAAGACATAAAAGTATAGATATATATGATATAGGTATAGATAATGTTTACAAGATCCTTTAGTTTAAATCACACACACACACACACACACACACACACAGAGAGAGAGAGAGAGAGAGAGAGAGAGAGAGAGAGAGAGAGTTTTAAATGTTATCACAGTTGTTCCTCAAAGAAAAATCTTTTCTTATTACATTTTCTGCATCCAAACATTTGAAGTTACCTTAACAACTTTTCATCTTAGTTTAACCTACTCTACCTTTTTCTTTCACCTAATTAACATTGATATACAATTGTTAACCCTTAAAATTTAGTAAACATCTTTATTTCTTCTCAATTAGCCCAATATCACTGGATCCTACACAGAGTAGACAGAAGTATTTAATGAGAAGAGTACTACACTCCTTTGCTTGGAACAAAATACCCTATATCACCAGACTTGAAATTTTGGCCTTGGACAATCTTGAACTACACCGCCTATGGTTGGACTTAAGCGTAGTACGCAAAATTATCTGCTACAATGTTCTATCAATCAATGACTACTTCAGCTTCAACCGCAACAATACAAGAGCACACAACAGATACAAACTCAATGTTAACCACTCCAAACTTGATTGCAGAAAGTCAACTTCAGCAACAGAGTGGTCAATGCCTGGAATGCACTACCTGACTCTGTAGTTACATCCTCAAAACCCCACTTTTTTAACTCAAACTATCCACTATTGACCTCACCCCATTCCTAAGAGGTCTGTAAGGGGTGTACATAAGTGTACCATTGTGGCTCCCGTCCCTGTCCTATTGTCCACATTTAATCATACATATTTTCTGTATTCATACTCATGTTTATACTTATACCTATTATTTTGAAAATGATTGACAAATAAAATAAAATAATAAAAAATAATTTTATACAATGTTCTGATTAGTCATTTAGCTGACCTTTGACTATGTATGAGAACATAGTGTACCATGAATGGAAAGGCCATTCAGAGAATTAAAATAATAGAAAAAGAGGGTCTAATGTTGATTTCTGTCTCTCTCCCCACATCTAGCCTATTGAGATGATTTAGTAGAGCTATTACACTCTGCCTCTAGGAACAAATAGCTAAAATGAATTATTTTAGTCCAAAATGGTAGGTATTAATGGCAATATTTAATTATACATCTCCAATGTAGGCAAGATCCCATGCTACACGTACCAAAAGATAATTGTTCTTTATTACCCTATTATTTAACTTTCCCCCCCACAGAGAAAAACAATTACATTCATCTTTGCTGATAATGAAACCATTTCACACATAATTTCCTTGTGTTTTTGAAAATTAGGGGAAAGGTAGGAAAGTGGTTTATAGAACCACTATTCATGGTATGATGATGATGATAATCTTACTAATCATAATAATAATACCTATTATTAGAAATAAGCTATCACTGTTGTTGTTATTGCTATTACAATATTATTATAATATTATTATTATAATAATATTATATTATTATTAGAAATAAACCTTGAGAGAAAAAAAGAAGACACAGCACAAAAACCTGAAGATCCAATAGCTACAAACCAGCAACTGCAACCTAATCCACAAAACACTATAAATCCAACAAATAATGATATCCCAATCCTCATCAGAGAAGCTGGCGAGCGTGAACGAAAGTGTCCTAATGCCATCTTATTTGGTCTAGAGGACATCAATAACAATGATGATATCACAATTGTCCGCAACATCATCAATGACTATCAAGCATCAACCATCTCCCCTGATGAAATACTTGACATTTCTCACATTGGCCGAGAGCTCAAAAACAGAGACGGCTCAGTGGCCCGTGCTTCTGCAGAGGAATTTGCAAAAATGAATTAAGCAAATGTAAATTCATTTATACTATAAATTCACTCACCAAAAACAACACCAACCATAAAAACCTCCGATCTTGTCCTGACCTAACCTTACAGCAATGTGTCCACTCCCATATACTATGCACAGAACTCAAAAATCATCTAGACAATGGAGAGAAGGACCTGTACATTGATTACTGTGCAGACTGTATCAAAAGAAAGTCACATAACTCACAACTCAGCATCCAAACCTTCTTCAACCAATCCACCATCACCCAAGACTAGGTACACACACACCCAACTACCTCAATTCAAACTACAACTGGCCTTAAATGCAAGCTACTCAATGCAAGAAGCCTTGTAAATAAAATACCTGAATTTCTCCTCTTACTAAATACGGCTAAATTCGACATCATATTTGTCTGTGAAACATGGCTCAACACATCTCTCCCTGACTCCATTACCTCAGTAAGAAACTATCATGTTTACCAATCTGATCGTGAAATCCATAGAGGAGGTGGTGTTGCTATCTTCTATAAAAAGTCCTTACATCTAAAAAACATCCAAGTTACCCAAGAGCTTGCTCTTCCTGAGACCATTATCTGTGAACTGTCCTTAAATATCACATTTTGGTTCTTTCTATGTTACAGAGCCCCTGATTATGATATCGAACATGTAAACAAGCTAAATACATTACTAACATGGGCAGCATCCTTCCCACACGCTTTTGTCTTTCTTGATGACTTCAATCTACCAAGTACTGAGTACATATGAGTCTATCTCATATATTAGTTTCACCTTTTAAGTTGCATTACTGAAATAAATCAACTTTTGCACAATATTCTAATTTTTCGAGTTTCACCTGTAAATGCTCCATAGCTACCCATGCTGTTGCATTCAGAAGCAGCTATTGCTAATAATTGGTTTCCAAGAGTAGCCCATTATACTGCATGTTGCAGTACCACAGACTGAACGTTAACATCCTGTAACTATGAGCAAGGTAAACTAATCCAAAAATTGGTATACATGGTATACAAGATAAATTTGTGCAGTTCTAGTCACATCTATTACCAGCTTGTTGACCATGAGTCAAAAGGACCCCCAAAGTAGACCAATATAGTTAACCTTTGAGCAAATGTAGATTGTACAACTTGTATAACTGAAGAAGGGATTTAATAAATAAGCACCAAGCCACATCCATGGCAATTGGTTTCTACATTTCCTTTTGGACATTACCAAAGCATACTGTAAATTAATATTATAGATATTAAAGTAATTTTCTCCTAGGATTTACAAAGGATTTTTCTCACAAAAAATTAAATCAATTTTCATACATTCCTTACAAAGTATATAAAATATACTTCTGATCGGATTTAGAAAAAAGCAGGGATTAAATACAAATAGGTACAAATGGGAAAGGTAGCTGAATATACCTTTGTAGCACTACAGTGTTCTTTTTTTCAAAATTTTCAGAAAAGTAAGTTTTATTTCTGGAAGTGCAAGATGGCAATATATGAACACCTGCTGCTTCTGACATGTAAATGTGCATGATTGTTTTACTGAATCTCTTTCAGATTATTCAAATTAAATGACTAAGTATTATTAAACTTAATTCTATGAATGCTCCATAGTCTAATATTGGATGTACAATCAAATCAGTATAAATTATCCCCTCTGACTTCTGGGTGCTCTCAATTCTTTTTACCTTAGGGTGCCATAATTTGTTCTTTCACTTGAGTTAAAACTATATCATTCCTGACTGTGTAGATAACAACATACAGGCAATGTCATGCTGTTCAAATAAAAGGATAACCTCCATGATTTCCATGCTCTGTTATTTGACTTTCACAAAATAAAAGTTGATTTGGAGTAAACAGGATTAAATTTGAGCTTTTATGTTCACAGATGAGAGCAGCCAGTTAAATGGCATTTAGATTTTATTACTTAAGTTTTTTTCTCCGATAACTTTCAGCTTTATAGTACAACTGGTATAATGAATGATATACTTTTAATAAATTAATCACAACAAGGATATTTTGTGTTGAGTAGATACAATCTGCTTTGTAAAATCAAATTTATGCATACTGTCTCTACTCTACATTTTATTTTTTGTCCTTTGCACCCCGCCCCCCAAATTTTAAAGGGTTGTGATCCAACTCAGTATGAAGCATGACCCTAAAATTATATGATTTGAGTAATTTGTTTCTCTGTATGTAACTTAATGTGAGATATATGTCTCTGCTCTAACTTGTTCAAGCTCTAATTCAATATATAAAGAGTTGCTTTCAATAAGACATTGTGAAATATGCTATCAAGGGTAGCGCTGTGTGTCAAAAAGACTGAAAAAAAGGTTAGAGTTCATATTTTTTTTCAAATTAGAGTGAATTTTGTAGACTTCTGGCAACAAGATAAACAGGGCTGATATGTTCTCTGTCATTTCAATCATAATTATTATTATCCAGAATCTCTACCTCACCACATTTTTAAAATAAAATATTTTATTATATTAAACAATCAAGTCAAGAAAATAAAATACATATTTTAGTTAAATTACCAGCTCAGCCTGAAAAATTGTAGCCATAAGCAATTAATAATAAAATGATTATTAATGTTTTTAAAACTATGTTATAAATAAACAACTCCCAAAACTTGGTTCATAGTGCTTGAAAATCTTCCTCTTCTACTTCTCAAAAAAAGGGAACTAAATTGAAACGTTGACACTGAACAAATCAGTAATCATTGCTGGCTTTCACATGTATAGTTTACTGTATAGTTTTTAAACCAATCTCCATCTTTAAACACAATCTAATTTCATTATTCTAAATCAGTAATTATATCTAAAACATATCTATGTTTTAACATGTAGCGTGTCAGAGCTCCAGCAGTTATCCCCATTTAAATCAAGAGTCTCGAGCCAGCTTCCAGAACTTGGAGAAGGCACTGCCTGGGTGTAGCTGACTGTGAGACACATCATTCATTGTCACCCTTGACCCTGGTTTTCCCCCACCCCCTGGGTGTATATTCTGCAATGTGACACATCCATAGCCAAAAGTCATCAATCATACTCTCCAGTTAGAATTTTGCATGGCAGAAACTTCAGTCACCTAGAAATTACCTTTGAAACATTGACGGAATGCAAGCTGCCCACTGCTCCCCACTCCCTTTCTGCTGGCAACTCTAAAAAGACCATAGAAATATTTTATGAGTTGACATAGTGTTTAATTCAGAAGCATTTTAACAATCCTGTTGATACCAGCTCAAAATACAAAAAGACCAAAACATATATCTAAGTTAATGTCCAGCTTCTGATTTAAAACTAATATTTTAGAGTTGGGTGATTATCTCAAGTTCTTACTAGACATTTCTGAGATAGCCTGTTTGGAGCGGGGAGAACAACTGACAAAATATGTATCCTGATGGGAGCTGACACAACTGATACAAGAATCCTTTTTTGGTCTGAAACATTTCATTGCTTATCCAAGTAGCTTCTTCAGTCTGAACAATTTTGTTAGGGGGACTCCAACATATCCTCCAGGGTAGTTTCATTTCTTAGCTAATCTGAATAGGCTGGTTAGATGAGTAGCAGAGAGTCATTAAGAGTTATTGCTCCTAAGGTGGAACCTTAGAAGCAGCAATTTGCGACTGAATCAAATGGATTAAATAATAATTATTGTTCAAATTATTGCCAAAAAATGGTATTCAGGAAATTCTGTAGAATTGCTTAAAATAGTTTGCTTAGAAAAGTAGACTCAACATAATTACATTGTGGGGTTAAATCTACTAAATAAACAAAGAAAATATACCAACATGCAGATTTAGCTTTCAACTAAAAAAAAATCTCACATTATAAGCTTTAATAGATAAATGGATAAAATTATGCCTAAAATACACACACACACACACACACACACACACACACACACACACACACACAATTATATGCATTCACAGCCCTTAATGAGTCCCAAGCAGTTTATGAATAGTCCAACAGAAGTCTGCTACAGTCTTTCAGGATAAGGCTGATAAGTACCCACCTTATCACCCTTGAAATGCTGCCAATGACTAAATTGCCAATTAGTTGTATAAGGCCAAATGGAGCACAAAGTCAACATGGAGTTTCAGAGTTTAAACTGACCAGAATGAACAAAGTTGCTTCCTGCAAAGGCTCATGTCCCTTTGGTCCGCCTTTATGTCTTATCGGAGGGGGCAATCATCTCCAAGCCTTACTCCTGAGCCACCTCTTTTGTCTTAATTTCTACACATGATTGGAAAGCAAGTGCTTGAAATCTCACAAGGTATCCATGTAAAAAGAATTGTTCAATATAGTATGTATTATTTTTTTAAAAAAAAAATAACTAAAACAGAAATGCCTTGCAAAATATAAACCAACCTTGGAAATATATTCATCTTAAATACATTTCTATTAACTTGAGAAGAGCTCTTGAAAATTCTTATACCATGATAAGCAACGATCAAAATACAATATAAGGTACCAGTCTCTATATTTTTGAAGATTATTGATATCTAGTGACATCAAGTCTGCTTCACTCTAATTTCTAAAGTAATCATACCGCTCATATATTAATGAAGTAGAATATCTCTCTCTGCCTCTCTCTCATATATTCTGAAACTGGACTGCTTGTAAATTTGTTTTTAAAAAGTCAGATTCCAATTTGAGACTCTGTTTTATTTAAGCTACTCTACCCTTTCTTTTAATAAACTGCACCATAGCTTACAAAAACGGCCAATTGTCTAAGGCTGAATAATACAGAGTGCCATAATATAACTAGTCTGTATGGGTTCAGAGTATATATTAGCTACAAGCAAGCCAATCGTACTCTAGTTATTCAGGCTGTGAAATACTGTGATTTTCTTCTTAAAAATATTATATTATTTCATCTTAACAAATATTATCCTGTTTCTGATTTTCTGTTTGATTCTGGTTTTGTTTTGTAAAGCCATGATTGGATATCCCATAATAATTAATGAGCTGCATGAAATGCTAGGTTTATTAATTGTGCCTTAAATTAAATCCTCTACATGGAATCCAATTAAATCTGAGTAAAAGAAAGTCCAGAAAGGTTCCAGCCATACTATACATCTATTTTATTATTCCCATTTTGAAATGCTTGCCTCTGGTGTTTGCTTTTCCCACCTGTCATTTTCCTGTACTCTGTCCTTACTGCTCTTTTTTTTTTTAATGCCAGGCAAATTATCACATGGCTAAACCGTATTTCATAATGGTTCATTTGCCATTCTAACATCAAACTTCATGGGCAGCTGCTAGTGCAGAGCTGTTGCTACATGCTGGGAAAATCATTAGGCTTGAGAATTTTTGCTTGTTATGCTGCTGTTAGAAGCAGAAGAAGCAAATCAGAAAAAAGTGGCAACCCTATTTTCACTACATAGACAACTGTGTGAATTATTTTGCAGTTCAGTTTATACTACTTTGCTCCCTAAACTTCAAGCTATCAGACAAAAATGGTATTTCAAATTGTAATGTAGATTGTAATATCTGTCATTTATTTCACGTGCCACATCCAGCAGATCAAGGAATGGAGCTTCCTAGTGAGATACATTAGCAGCTCCATTTCATGGCTGCTTGTGGTGAGTGGTTCACATTTTCTACAAATCAAGTAGAAAAATCAGAAGTAAGTGATTTTTCCAGTCATTTGAACTTCTTAAGCAGAACTCATGGTTCAACCATCTCTTGTACAAAAGGGGGGAAAAAGATCAATGTATGAAAAAAGCAAAAGAACAAACAAAAATAGTTGAGATTATAAATGCTGCCAGAACTATTAAACATGGCAATAAAGTACACGAATCTTTAAATTTTATTTACAAATTTATATTTTGGGGACAATGTTGACAATTAGGACATTCTCATATGTTTCACTACAAGTTCAAATAGGAAGAAATTCTATCAAGAAAAGATAACAATAAGACATTGAAAACCAAGATATCTCATAAACATACTTATGTCCTTTGCCTCCACAAAAAGTTCCATCATTATTGCATTAGAACTATTTCAAAAGCATTGATTATTTAAGAACATTTTATAGACCTGTACAATTAAAGTATTTATTACTAGTTTCATTGTGAGCAATTGTGTATGTGTGAAGAGATTGCCTATTTTTAATGTCCTGTGCCATTATGCAATAATTTTAGTAATACTATTTTTTTTTAAAAAAAGATGAAGGCAAAGTAGGCAAATTAAATAATCACAGAACTATGTTGTTAAGAAAATGAAATAATTTACATGAATTTTGCTGTAGCCATATGAACAACAAAATAAAAATAATGGGACTATTTTCTTTAAATGATTTTTTTTTACATTTCTGGAACATTTTCCTTAGAGCAATTTTATAATCCTATGTACTTTAGGGTATGATTCAATCATGGAAAGCCTAGTGGCTTATAATCACCAGATGTTAATATAATAATACTATTACTAAAATGCATTATATAGGTTATTTCAATGATTAGTTACCTGTTCTTTCATGTTTGTTCCTGCAAAAATGAATATCTTAGCACAGAGGGATATTTCTGATATTACAAAATAATGATTTATGAAAATTCTTTTAAGATCACATATATATTCATATTAAATAGAAAAGAACAAATAAAAACTTTGTTGTTATGCTGGGGTCATTAAGACCACACTATTAATCAGGGAATGCCAAACACCACTAAATGCTTTTCTTCTCTTTCACAGGGTAAATTAAAAAAAAATCAAAAACAATTCTGGAAGCTCTTTAGTTTATTGAAAGGAATGTAAAAGAGGGAAAAAATCCACAGTTTTATCAACTTGTACAGTCCTGATAGCATTTTATCAACATATTTGAAGTCAAAATAACTCAACAAGTAGGAACCACTTATAGGAGAGTGTGTGCCTTCAAGTCAGTTTTGGCTCCTTGCAACTGACTGAACAAATCCCTGAGGTTTTCTTGGCAAGATTTTCAGAAGTGGCTTGCCATAACCTGCTTCCTAGGGTTGAGAAAATATGACTGACCCAAAGTCACTCAGCTGGCTTTATGCCTAAGGCAGGATAGAATTCACAGTCTCCGAGTTCACATAATGTAATGTTATGTAAGAAAGACTTGAGAAACTGAGTGAAGATTGCTGCCTAGGGAACAGAGAAGAAAGAGCATAATAATGGGTGGACAAAGAGGTCAGAATGAATCTTTTTTTTCTCTGACTGTAAAGGACATGTGGGACAATTGTATTTTCAGATTTTCAAGATTCTGTTAATGTAGTCTTATAAAAAAGTAGAGTTAGCTTATCTGATCATGTTTCCTGTCTAGACTCTCACTTATGCATGAAGTTTAATCTCAATATACACTTGCAAACACATTATCCAAAGATGAAAAAAATAAAATTGTGGAAAATTTGCATAACACAAAAAGGTAAAAGTAGAGTTTGTAAATAAATATAATACTAGTACAGTTTTTTATTGGAACCTAGGAAATTATATTGGATATTAGAAATATGGGTGTCAGGGCAGTAGTTGGATCATGGTTGTTAAAGATACAAAAAAGAAATAAAGGCAAATAAAGGTTTGGAAACTGATAATGAGTTTTTTAGCAGAGAGCATGGAGTTTGCAAGAAAGTAAGAATTGGAGAGCTTCCAAAGGAATGAAAAAAAAGTCTGCACAAAATTAAGAGAAATGAAACATAGTTTGGGAAAAGATATGAAAGCTATGAAGCTATTGGTATAAGTGACTTGAATTAGACTTGTATTGTTCAACAAGGTGCTATACCCATGATGGTAAACCTATGGCACACATGCCACAGGTGGCATGCAGAGCCATTTGTGCCGGCACGCGAGCTGCAGGAAAACTTACCTCACTGGGCATGCATGTGCCTCACAGATGATTTTTGGCCTCCCAAAGGCTTGAGGAGGGCTTCTGCAGGCTTTGCAGGCTGAAAACTAGCTCTGTTTCATCACTTCCTGTTTTTTTCAAAAATACAGGGAGTGATGAAATGTCCTGCAAAGCCCGCAGAAGCCTTCCTCAAACCTCTGGGAGGCCGAAAAAGGCGTCAAGCCGGCCAAAAATCAGCTGTGAGGTGCAAAGCAGGTAAGGCAGCAATGGGGTATGTGGGTGGAGACTGGGGGGCATGGGGAGTGCATTGCCTTCTGGGTGCTGGCAAGTGAGTGCAAGCATGCAAGTGTGCACACAATTTTTGGCACAGGGCCTCAAAAAGGTTAGCCACCACTGTACTATACTTTTGAACAGTACTATCTCTTTCAGAGTGTTTCCAGCTGTTGGGTGAAAGAACTGCTATCTTTGATTTACTCTCCCAGAATAAGGGATTTATTCTCATTAAACACATTGCTTCTATGAAAAGTTATTCATGTATGAATATAATACAGTCTATAGGTCTCTACAGTTATAGGGTATGGATAAAAGTAGTAAAGTAAAACTTGTATGTTTGTAATTAAAGGAGGCATTTTTTTTCTTTTATTAGATCTGTGAAGATACTGTAGAAGGCAACTTCTAGTAGAAGAGTTAACATCAGGCTTGTTTAAAAGTAATTCTGTAAAAAGTAAAGGGACTCTGCTATAAGAGACACATTGGGGGATC
Source organism: Pseudonaja textilis (assembly GCF_900518735.1). The sequence continues at coordinate 7,191,377 of NW_020769322.1, forward strand.
AGTTTTTTGATCTCAGGACTATCTACTGTATATAAAAACAGAGCTACTCATAGAATGTGTTCAGATAGAAAATAGTCTAATTCATCTTTTTCACATTTAGATATTATCAAATTCAGTATATGTCTTATCCAAATAGGAATTGGGAAATCAACAAATTCAATGCTCAGGTAAGGAAACCCACAGTTTCAAACAAAAAAAGTATCTATCCATTAACAATAGTGCCTTTTGAAGAAGTGGTTTTCTAATTTAAAGGAAAGTGAAAGTATCTTTCTTTTTGCTTTTAAAAAATATGGTATCACTTTGTTGTGACTGAACTAAATATTATTGCAATCATAGTTGACTGTTGTGTAAATAAATTTATGCCCATATTAGATTGATAGCTGCAGAAGTTTCTGATACAAAAGTTTATTTTAGATTCAGTTGAATATTTATTAATTAATACTCTTGTTGGATATACTTTATTTTATATGTGCCATTTATATGTGCCATTAGGAAAGAAAATACTAAGTAACTGAATATTATTATTTTTTATTTCTGTGGTCATATTTATCATGGAAAAGTACATTATCCTGCACAAAAGCTATTACTATGAAGACATTATGCAAAGACACAGATCTCTAGAAACACTTTGGAAATATGGAAGGAAAGAGAAGAGGACAACCAGAAACAAAGTGGATGGAATCAGATCATCTGGCAATTAGTACACTATTGGGAGACTTGAAACAACAAGTCTTTCCCATGAAGAAAATCTATCTACATGGTTGCTAGGAGAAGAAAATAATTCAATAGCTCATAATAAATAAATAAAGTTGCATGTCTGTGTGACAGTATTAACAAGCTGAAGTAATGTAGTACAAGCTAACTTGGTTAAAATGATCTATAAGTATACTTGATATATGTTGTATGAAGTGAGCCAGTTGTTGTTTATTTAATAAACCATTGGTAAATGTTACATATGCCAACATTGTTAAGCAAGATATGAGGAAGTATTTGTCTTTGTCTTTGTAAAGACAATTTATTTCCATTGTAAAATAATTAAATCAGTACTGAAAATGCTTACATAAGAAAGGTTGTATTTTGAGTCATCTATAACATTGCGTCTTCTTAAAATATTTTGTAAAAAAAAAAGTATATCAACATTAAACATTCATTTGTCTGGAATTATATGCTCTGTTGTATTAAATTGATTCTTTTAAAAATATCCTCAAACCAACAGCAGAAATTTAGTTGTTCTTTTTTAATTTAAGCTTCAAAACCTATCCAGTCATATATTTCAAAACATGAAACCTACATAATACTATTTATTTTATCAACTTAAAATATAATGTGTCCTATCAACATTAACTTTAAAATGTTAAAATTTTACTTGTATATACAATATAAAATGCTAGACATTTTCTTTCCTTTTACTTATCTGTGAAGCTGACTATTCTCACTGTAAAATTGATTGCCTGGTCAATGATGCATCTCCTAATCTTTGACATATTACTCTTTAGAGATACTATCCCCTGTAGCTATAACATATCCTTATGTCTGAAAGTTGTGCCTAGAATGTTGGAAATGTATTAAAATCTTTTTATTGATGCCTCAGATGATGAGAAACGTATTCTTGCCCAAAACTAAAATACAAGGTAGGCTATAAAGCTCACAACCCTATCACCTATCACCAAATAACAGATTGTTTAACATTTCAAAGAATATAAAGACTAGAGAAATGGAAGGCATTGATCTATATCTTCCTTCTTTCTTCCTTCCTTCTGAAAAATGGGAATATGTAGTAATAGGTTGTGGGTTTCAATTATCAACATTTTAAGCAATTTTAGAGTTATCAAGTGTCACATCCATACTAACAATTTACATTTTGATAAAATTTAAATAGACTGATTATGTTCTACCAAGTCTTTTTCAACTCCTAGACACTACATAAATGGAGCTTCTCTGTGCCTAACCTGTTATTTCAAGACTCTCACTGGTACAGCTCTCCCCACTTTAAAGCTTTAGATACTATTCCAGTATAGAATAACCACACACATGTACAGAGACTAATGTATACATTTGAACGTTAAAAGCAGTCTTACAAAGAAGAGGTGAAGGAGTTGAGTCACAAAATGCCCCAAAATACAGCAAAAATTGTTTAAGTTCTTTCCTTTTATCTCTTGTCCACTTCTCAGGATGCCGTCTAGTATTCTAGCTTGTTTTTTAGTGGCTGCTTTTTTCTTTTTGGGGGTAGGGTATACTGAATGTCAGTCCTACTCCAAATAAAGCAGCAGGGAAGAATTCTTCTTAGGTCTCTTGACTGAATGTGGGGTGTTTTTTTTTTAGAATCAGTTTTTGAATTGTCCATGTGGGAAGGAATATTTATAGATATTTCATAAGATGTTGCTCATAAGAAAATAGCTTTTGAATACTGGAGCAATACAGGCATAGACAATATTTTAAAAGAAAACGAAAAATTTGAAGACTTTGATTTCTTCAAACTCAATGTCTCCCCATTAACTTTCAGACATCTTTTTCTTTATAGGAGAAAAAAAATGTCAGTAAGACCTTTTTTAAATTAGTGTTCATGCTGTTTATTATGATAGAGTTGGAATACACAGATTTGCTCCTTCTAGGATCTGGACTACAATTCTATATAAGATGCTTAGGAATCGTGGAGAAATTATCCTATGGAAACATTTCATTATGCAAAAGTCAATAATTTATAAAAAACAATGCATACTAGAGTTGTGCAATAACTGGGATCTCAATCTGAATGTATATGAAAACTTTCAAAACTATACTCTGTTTGGTTTACCATATCTCTCTGTATTGCTATCCTCATTATTATATTTTTCCTACATAATTACTGGAGATATGCTTTTGTTATATTGGAAAGAAAATCACCAGTTCTCCTTTGATCTGACTGAAAGAATTTAGTCATTTTGTAATATATTTTCTCTCATTGAAACCACAAGGATCCTGACTTCTGGTGAAAAGATGGCCAGCTGACGACATTCCTAGGATAGGATCCTTGAGGGTTTTTTCCCCGGCTGCCATTTTTTCAACTTCCAACAGAAGGAACTGGCATTCCTTTAGTTTACATTACTGGGTTAGGGAAAGTCCTGGAATTATCCCTCAAGACCCTCTGATACAACAGTGGATCTGCAAGTAGCTTCAGGACCTGCATGACACCAGCTAGGGGGCAGGGTTGCAATCAGTTCATTGCTGAAAAAGCAGCTGTTTTGGAATTTATTTTTCAAATAGAAATAAATTGTACATTTCATTTCTTAATCATTTTGAGGAATATTAATCTTTATTAAGATAAAAGAAACTTTCTTTAGCCACAGCCTGTTATTCCTCTTTGAAGTTCTGCACCATTTGGGGTTTTTTTTCTTGTTAAAGCAAGCTAAAATAAGGAAGTATGGACTATTTAAAAAAAATTAATGGAGAAATATAAGGACAGAAAGTTGTGGTTTTATTTTATTATTTTCAATAATCGGTAGCTTGATCTCCTTGCTATGGCTAAAACTTTCTGATTTTTATGATTTCAGATAGGTCACCAACTCTTGGGAGACTTACAAGAAAAGCTACTCTTTGATTAAAGAGGAAGGTAAGAAGTTGGAGAAGCAATTTATTAGAGGTGTCTTTGAAAATCTTTAAATAAAATGCAGTAGTTTATAGATCAGCCATGGTCCAAGGAAGTTAAAAAAAAACTATTAAAACTATTTCAGAAGTACAAATATGTGAAGTAAGGTATCAAGCTATTGAAGCAATTTCACAAATAGCGAACAATGCAGAGGAGTCAATTGTAATTTTGGAGTATAAACCTGACACCAATTTTATTATAATGGTTTAAAGGATCAACTTCCCAACACAATTGAAAGAAGAGTGCCAAGAAAACTTTTAAAAGGACCATCTCCTTGCCTAACCTACGGTCACAAGCCACGGTCATCCCCATCTTCAAAAAGGGAGACCCCAGCCTAGTTGAAAATTACAGACCAATCTCTTTATGCTGTGTCACCTGTAAAGTCATGGAATCAATCAATTATCCTCCACTTAGAGACAAACAACCTACTCTCTAATAAACAATTTGGTTTCAGAAAAAAACCTATAATCTGCAACTCTTACACTGCAAAAACATATGGACTATACAACTCAATCAGGGCAAAACAACAGACACAATCTACATAGACTTCTGTAAAACCTTTGATTCAGTGGTACACAACAAACTACTCCTAAAACTAAAATCTTACAGTATCTCTGGACACCTGCATAACTGGATAGAAGCATTCCTGTCAAACAGACAACAAATGGTCAAAATTGGGAGCGTCCTATCAAATTCTGTACCTGTCAATAGTGATGTCCCCCAAGGCAGTGTTCTAGGAGCAACTCTTTTCATACTCTACATAAATGACCTCTGTGATCATATTAAGAGCAACTGCGTTCTCTTCGCTGATGATGTAAAGCTATTCAACACTACAAACAAAGTCAAAAAGACCTTGACTATGTATCAGAATGGTCAGATAAATGGCAACTTCAAATCTCAATAAATAAATGCTCTATCTTACATATTGGCAAAGAACAATCAGAAAATAAAATACAAGCTAAATAGTCAATGTTGATGATCCAAACTCTGTCAAGGACCTTGGAATACTCATCTCTAATGATCTAAGTGCTAGAGCCCACTATAACTACATAGCCAAAAAGGCATTAAGAGTTGTTAACCTAATCCTACGTAACTTTTTCTATCGTAATATCACACTACTAACTAGAGTATACAAAACATTTGCTAGACCAATACTCGAATACAGCTCATCACTCTGGAACCCACATTATGTATCTGATATTAACACAGTTGAGGAAGTCCAGAAATATTTCACAATATACTTGTTGCAGAATACCTTATGCCACCAGACTTGACATTCTAGACCTAGAAAACCTAGAACTATGCTGTCTTCAGTCCAATCTAAGTGTAGTACACTGCTCAAAAAAATAAAGGGAACACAAAAGTAAGACATCCTAGATCTGAATGAATGAAATATTCTTATTAAATACTTTGTTCATTACATAGTTGAATGTGCTGACAACAAAATCACATAAAAATTATCAATGGAAATCAAAGTTAGCAACCCATGGAGGTCTTGATTTGGAGTTACACTCAAAATTAAAGTGGAAAAAAACACTACAGGCTGATCCAACTTTGATGTAATGTCTTTAAAACAAGTCGATATGAGGCTCAGTAGTGTGTGTGGCCTCCACATGCCTGTATGACCTCCCTACAATGCCTGGGCATGCTCCTGATGAGGTGGCAGATGGTTTCCTGAGGGGTCTCCTCCCACACCTGGACTAAAGCATCCCCCAACTCCTGGACAGTCTGTGGTGCAACGTGGCGTTGGTGGATGGAGCGAGACATGATGTCCCAGATGTGCTCAATTGGATTCAGGTCTGGGAACAGGCGGGCCAGTCCATAGCATCAATGCCTTCATCTTGCAGGAACTGCTGACACACTCCAGCCACATGAGGTCTAGCATTGTCATGCATTAGGAGGAACCCAGGGCCAACCACACCATCATAGGGTCTCACAAGGGGTCTGAGGAATTCATCTCGGTACCTAATGGCAGTCAGACTATCTCTGGAGAGTACATGGAAGGCTGTGCGGCCCTCTAAAGAAATGGCACCCCACACCATTACTGACCCACTGCCAAACCGGTCATGCTGGAGGATGTTGCAGGCAGCAGAACATTCTCCACAGTGTCTCCAAACCCTGTCACATCTGTCACATGTGCTCAGTGTGAACCTGCTTTCATCTGTGAAGAGCACAGGGCACCAATGGCGAATTTGCCAGTCTTGGTGTTCTCTGGCAAATGCCAAATGTCCTGCACGGTGTTGGGCTGTAAGCACAACCCCCACCTGTGGATGTTGGGCCCTCATTCCACACTCATGGAGTCTGTTTCTGACCATTTGAGCAGCCACATGCACATTTGTGGCCCGCTGGAGGACATTTTGCAGGGCTCTGACAGTCTCCTCCTGTCCCTCCTTGCACAAAGGTGGAGATAGTGGTCCTGATGCTGGGTTGTTGCCCTCCTACATCCTCCTCCACATCTCCTGATGTATAGCCTGTCTCCTGGTAGTGCCTCCATGCTCTGGACACTACGGTGACAGACACAGCAAACCTTCTTGTCACAGCTCGCATTGATGTGCCATCCTGGATGAGCTGCACTACCTGAGCCACTTGTGTGGGCTGTAGACTCCGTCTCATGCTACCACTAGAGTGAAAGCACCGCCAGCATTCAAAAGTGACCAAACCATCAGCCAGAAAGCATAGGAACTGAGAAGTGGTCTGTGGTCACCACCTTTATTGGGGATGTCTTGCTAACTGCCTATGCTTTCCACCTGTTGTCTATTCCATTTGCACAACAGCATGTGAAATTGATTGTCAATCAGTGTTGCTAAGTGGACAGTTTGATTTCACAGAAGTGTGATTGACTTGGAGTTACATTGTGTTGTTTAAGTGTTCCCTTTATTTTTTTGAGCAGTGTATATAAAATCATACATTGCAATGTCCTACCTGTCAATGAATACTTCAACTTCAACCATAACAATACAAGAGCACACAACAGATACAAACTCAACGTTAACTGCACCAAACTTGATTTCAGGGAATACGACTTCAGCAACAGAGTGGTCAATGTCTGGAATACTCTACCTGACTCTGTGGTTTCTTCCTCAAACCCCCAAAACTTTAACCTTAGACTGTCTACTATTGACCTCACCCCTTTCCTAAGAGGTCTGTAGGGGGGCGTGCATAAGCGCACCAACGTGCCTACCATCCCTGTCCTTTTGTTTCTTTTATTTTTCTTATATGTATCCATTTTATGTATTCAGAACTATGTTTATACTTATACCTATTATCTTGTAATTATCTTATTTGACAAATCAAATAAATCAAATCAAAGTTTGCAACTTTTTCCTCATGGAATTTAACAAAGTTGAGAAATCCTTGAGAAAAAGAGAAGTTTATAATTACTTGACAAACATTCCAGAGAAGAAAAAGATTTTATTCCATGAAGACAAGCTAGAAGGAGTGACTTCAGCTTGATGAGTCAATTGGAATTAGGGTATTTGTAAATGAAAGAAAGTCTTAATCTAAAATTTGAAAATCTATTTTTTCCTTTTTATATAATGCTTAAGTAATTCTTTAAATTTGTAAAATATTATTGAAAGTGTATTTGAGAATATATATTTTAAGAAAAAGCTAAAAAGATCTATTAACTATATAAAATATAATTTATATTTATAATTTAATTTAATATATCTTTTATAATTAAAAGTATATTAAATTAACAAAAATTTAGAGTTTAAAAAGGATGTATACAACAAGAAGAAAAATATTTTATGAGGGTAACTGAGAGGCAGTGATCAAAATTTAATGAGTTAAAGTTAGTTGGAATTTTATTGGTCTGAAAGTGAGCTTTAAAGTATGTATATTAAGAGGAAGTTTTAAAAAGATAGATTACAATGTTTTGATTTTAGAAATGTTTTTTTAAAAGAAAAGGCTTAGTTTTTAAAAATGGATGGAAAAAAGGTTAAATAATCTGAAAGACTACAATAAACTTTTTAAATATAAATGGTGATAGTTTATAAAGATTATTAAGTGCAAATAGTCATACATATTATTTCAATAGCAAGGAAGATAAAGCAGAAATGGTTAAATTGATTGATTGATACAAAGAGGAGAATATATTTATGTCTTTTATTTAGATATCACTTCTGGATTTAGTGCTTGCAATGAAAAAAAATGAAAGGGATCTTATAGGTTAGCATAAGCAGTATGTAGCCTTTCCTGTACATGCAACAATATATAACAATTTAACAAAGACATCCAAATGACTCAAATAAGTTACAAAGTACTGCAGAGTGGAAAATTAAATTGTAAATAGAAATATCCCAGAGATATATTATTATAAAAAGGATAATTTGTGCATCCCAAATATCCCATGGCTCAAAAGGGGAGAAATAAAGATACAAAGAGAATAATTACTAAAAGTCTAGCAAATTATTGCTCTTTAGATATATAATCAGAAAGAAACATATATGTACATATTATCTATAAGTTTAACAGTAGAAAAGAGGTTATGTGTACATGTAAACGAATGCAACTAATAAAACAATGTATCCAATTTAGTAGAGTTTAGAAGGAACTCTAAAATAAGGGTATTAAATAAGGAAAGGATATAGAGTATGTAAGAAACAGCAAAACTATTATTGATTTTGACATTTTATAGTGTATGTTTCTATAAACTTATTTTTCCGTTTCTGTGAAATTCCACTCTCATAATAGAACCAATTTCATTCCACAGGTGAAAACACAAGAATTGAAAAGTATAAAGTAAGAATTATGGAAACCTATCTTTGAAAAGTCCAGCACAGTAGCTAACATGTCTAAGATTTTCCTTTCCTCACATTATCACCTCTTTTTTTTTACATTTAACATCAGTTTTTTCAAATTATGCATTTGTTCAGGTATCCAAGTAAAATATTATTTTTTGCATTGTCATTTGTTCCGTCCTGAAATTAAATTAGAAATTATTAAACTCTGCTCCTCACTAATGTGTTCTAATGAAATTATTTTCATGTGTACATTTGCTTATTGGATTCTAGAAGAATTAGAATCCTGCTCATTCAGACTTGTGGCCTGAATAGAAATTAACATGTTTGCTTTGTAAGTGTGAAGCTGTTTTTCTGCAAATAGACATTTGAGCAATATCGGTATGGGTATTATCTAAAATACTCATGTGGCAAAGTCTCTTAATTTAATAGATTATCTCTTTCTTGGCTTTAAGCACGTGAAATGAACATGTGTATTAGTACCTCATTAAATCCAGCTGAGAACATCTTCCTCCCTCCACCCTTTCAATTTACATATAGGAAGCCACTATTCACATAATAACGTGTCCTTCTAATCCCTTGTTTTGTTCCTGGGTAAATAAGACTTGTTTATTCAGCTGTAAAACTGAATAACTTTTCAGAGTATTAAAGGTATCTCTGTAGCTTTAGAAGATCCATCAAATAACTCTATAATTTAAGCATGAAAAAAGATTTTCAGGGCAATGTGTTAATTAAGAAGGCTTTTCTTTCTCAGTAGATCAGTACATCATGCTCTAGATGATAGAACTTAATACCTACCATTTTATACTAGCCAGTGTTTTTCATCACAGCTATTGTTACTATCGTTTCACGTTTTCCACCCTGCATTATATCAAAATATATGCCCTGGTTTTCCAATATGCTAAATTCTTCATATCTACAGAAAATTGGATTGGCCTGAACAAAAATTGTCAATCTTAGCAGGTAAACCAGAAGATAATTCTACTTTATCATAAAGCTACATTAACAGAATCCTGCATGTCTGGAAGTACAAATCTCCTGCCTTCTGATAAACTAGGAAGGATACTTTCTGAAGTTTTTTGCTTCACTCACTATCAAGCTGTGGGCTATGTCCTCCTTTATCTACTTTTATACTTAGGCGGGATCGTTCCCCCCACATCTTCTAAGACAGGGGTGTCAAACTCACATTGTCTTGAGTCACATGATATATCAGATTTTTTTCCACTTTGCTAAACCAGTGTGAGTGTGGCCAGCACGTGACTCATCCAGCCCATGGGCCGGGAGTTTGACAGCCCTATTCCAAGATCTTTCTCCCATGACATTTCATCACCCTCCCCTTTAGTTTCATTCACCTCCACAAGATCCCAGGGGAGACAGATTGGGGACTGTGAGAACAAAATATAGTTGTATCTCTCCCATCTTCTGCCAGTAGCTCCCCAGGATCCCAGAAGGCACTTTGTAAATCAGCTGTGCCATGTCCTATGTTCCTAATGTGGAAGGTTCTAATTCAGGGGTGTCAAAATGGTGGCCTGCAGGCTGGATGCATCACACACAGGCCATACCCACCCCAGCTCCATGAAGGGAGAAAAACATCATGAAACATCATGTGACAGAAATGTGATGCCCGGACTTTGACAACCATGGTCTATGCCATTTCATATGCCTCCTACTTGGTCTCTTGCTACAGGACATTGGGTGTGAATCCCAACTGGAACCTTTTTACTTGGGCAAATACCCACCCTATATTTTTATCATAATCTTATGATATAATCATAAGCCTTTTATGTTTTGTTTTATTCTCTTTCATTTATTTTTCATCATTTTGTTATTTTAAAACAATAAAATAATAATACATATAACCATACAACAAACTATGGGACTCTTTTTTTAAAACAGAATACTTCTTTTACTAATTGCTTATTGTTAAATTACAAATTTTGGAAGATTGAAGCACCATACTTGTTTATAGCAAAGCAAATAATGCTAGCCTCCATTTTTCACTTTCATGCCTGACCTCTGTGATAAATCCCTTAAATCACTTTCGATATGGAAGAATCAGGGGAAGAAAATAACTATAAAATAGAGAAATCCAAAACAAAAAAAGTTAAAGTTGTAGTTTAGTTAGCAATAGAGTTTACAGAAATTAATGTGACAATAAGTTTAAACATAAATGATCAAGGCCTTTATGGTAGTGTAACTACTGTATACCTGAAGAGCATCTGCTCAAGGATCAGTGGGTTCCTTGTGCAGGTTGGCCACTGTACATTAGATGTGTCAGGGATTAGGGCATTGCTTATGTTCTTATGTGAAACTATATAATATATAATTTATTTCTCTTGCACATAAACATGGTATGGAGGAAAAACTTGTACAAATTCAGAAATAAATTTGTGTATATGTACATGGTGTAGTGCTAGTTTTATATTTATTATTTAACAACAACAAAAAAAATAAGGGGAAAATACTATGGAAAAGTGGTGATTTTGGCAAATTTTAAAAATGAGATATCAAAAACAATTGAATCAAAAATAAAAGGCCTAAGTTTATTAATGTGCATATGTATTTAGAAACATTTAAAGATCCCTTTGACTTCTGGTGAGGCAAGGAGAAGCACTGCTCCATTTTTCAAAGGGGGATTATGACTAAAATAGCAGTTGGATATGAGATACAGACTGCTAAAATTCTTTCCCTAGAAGAAAGAAAGATCTAGAGATTGCCCATATGTACTTTGTGTTATGTCCCTGGAACTTGCCAAAGTTCCCACCCAGGTCCGTTCATGCTGCGGGGGCATTTGCTGCCCCTCATTGGCTGACTTCCCTCGACAGCCGGCTATAAAAGCCAGCTGCAGGGTTCGGTCAGCCGCTGTTCGCTGTGAGCCTGCTCCAGGCAGAGCTAACACGTTCAGTCCTTTATTCGCCTAATAAAGTCTTGTTGCATCCATGCCCTGGTCTAGCCTCTCATTGCTCAATCCACAACACTGGCGACGAAGGTGGGATGGCTACCAGAGGCAATCTGCAACAACTGAAGTCACTCAATTGCTGAGCCGCAGCCGCGCCGCCGGAGAGCTCGGTCAGCAAAAGCGAAAGGAAGAGCGTCTGTAGCCGCTCGGTTAGCAAGCTACAGGGGAAAGTGAAACGCTGCGAGCTGCAGCCGCTCAGCTCAAAAGGGCGCGAAAATTCAAACGGCTGTCGTTTGAATTCGAGCCGGAATACAGTGCAGTGCTGTCATTCCAGGAGTCTCTGATGCCAACACAGGGCGCGAGATTCGAATCACTGTCAGAGGCGGTCAGCCATTGCCGCCTACGCTCTCCAGGAGTGCGAAATTCAAAAACGCTGCCAACGGCCGTTGCAGCCTGAGCCATAAGCGTAGCCCAGAGAGAACAGAGAGATTCAGTGGAACCTCTCAAGAGCTGAAGTCACTAGCCTGACAAGAGCACAGAGGGCCATTTTTTTCGTCCCAGAGAGATTTCACAGCTGTGTAACCTGCAGAAGTTCACAACATGAACTCCAACCCAGCCTTCCCACTGTTCAAGCCTGATGAAGAGAAGTGGGAGTCATACAAAAATCGTTTTAACCACTACATCGATGCCATTGGTCTGGCTGATGCTGGGGAGCACAGAAAGAAGTCATTCTTCCTCAGTTATTGCGGAGCCATCGTTTTTGATACCGCCACAGCACTCGTTGCTCCACGTGAGTTAAAGAATGTTCCCTGGGCAGAATTGTTGGAGATCCTCACAAATCATTACTCCCCCAAGCCTTCACAAATTGCGAGACGTTTCGCCTTCCGGATGAGGAAGCAAGCTGAAGGGGAAACTATCAACCAGTACATGGCCGCCTTGAGGACCGCAGCTCTCCACTGCGAGTTCAAGAACTACTTAGATGACATGCTCCTCGACCAGCTCGTCTGCGGGGTCAAGGACCTTCACCTCCAAAGGCGACTGCTGGCCAGGAAGGATCTCAACCTCTCCCAGGCCGTCGAGGAAGCCTTGGCTGCAGAGCTGGCAACCCAGTCAGCCACCGAGATTCAAGGTTCCGTTCCCAAACAAAGCTGTGCCACCATCCACTCGGAGGAGGTGATCAACGAAGACGATCCCAACGGTCAAACAGACATCCACTGTCTCACCCATGCTAAGCAACCTCAGGTAGGAACCAGGCAAGAAAGCAACAGTGCACCCAAACATATCATCCTGTGCCTATCCTGTGGCGGACCACACTCGAGAACTTCGTGCAGATTCAAGGGTGCCACCTGCAACAATTGCCACAAAAAAGGCCACATCGCCAGAGTCTGCCAGGCTGCTCACAACTCCGCACAAAGGGTTCCTTCCTTTTCCCATTCTGGGCACCAAAGGCAAGTACTAAAGTGTCACACTTGCTACCATGCTAACCACACCTGTCATTCTATTAGTAAAATCACACTCTCCATTTTATTAGAAGGTAAACCTTGTCGTATGGAGGTTGACACGGGGTCAGCACTCTCAATCATCTCTTGGAGCACACTCAAGAAGATCCAGCCCAGACTATCCAGAAACCAACTCCAGAAGTGCCAGCTCACCTTGAGGGACTATCAAGGGAAGGACATCCCAGTACTCGGCAAAGGCAAGTTCCTTGTTAATTTTAAAGCTTTCAAAGGCCACCTGCCTCTAGTGGTAGTTAACGGCAACCTCCCTAGTCTCCTGGGGCTTGATTGGTTCCCCTACCTCGGCCTAGGGTTAACAGGAGTCCATGCTGTCTCAGCTTCTGACACTGACTCCTTATTCACTGACTACTCTGACGTATTCAGCGATGAGTTGGGGTGTTATAACGGTACCCCCATCTCATTTGCAGTTGACCCCCAAGCAGTTCCAGTCCGGCTGAAACCTCGTAGGGTACCATTCGCCATTCGGCCTAAACTGGACGCGGAACTGGACAAATTATTAAAGCAAGGGGTCATTGAGCCTACAGACTTTGCCAAATGGGAGACACCAATTGTCACACCCCTTAAAAAGGATGGCAGTCTGAGAATTTGTTCTGATTACAAAACAACAATTAACCGCTTTCTACAAGTTAACGCTTACCCAGTCCCGGTCATTCAACATTTATTGCACACTTTTGAGCCTGGCACCATTTTCGCCAAATTGGACATGTCACAAGCGTATCAACAGTTCCCTGTTGACAACCAAACAGCCGAATTACAAACTATTGTGACCCACAGGGGTGCTTTCCGGTGCAGGCATCTCCAATTTGGCGTAAGTGTTGCCCCTGGCATCTTCCAATCCCTCATGGAGCGTATACTTCAGGGCCTCCCTGGCGTAGTACCCTACTTCGCCGACATATTAGTCTCGGCCAGGGACAGACCCCAACTCTTCCAGAGAGTCAGAGCAGTGTTAGACAGGTTCAGACAGCATGGCCTCAAATTAAAAAGGGAGAAATGTGCCATTGCCACTAGACAGGTGGATTTTCTGGGCTATAGAATTGATGCCTCAGGCATTCACCCCCTAGAATCCAAAGTCAAGGCAATCCATGAGGCACCCACGCCAACCACTAAAGCCGAGCTACAAGCCTTTTTGGGATTATTGAACTTCTATGCGTCATTCCTACCTCACAAAGCGTCAATAGCAGAGCCCTTACACAGGCTCTTAGATAAAAAAGCACCATGGCACTGGGGACACAAGGAAGACACCGCCTTTCGCGCAGTCAAATCACTGCTCACATCAGACGCAGTCCTTATACAATTTGACCCACGTCTTCCATTAGTACTAGCAGCTGATGCATCCCCTTTTGGGATTGGAGCTGTCTTAAGCCACAGACTACCCAACGGCTCCGAGGCACCAATCGCTTTCTTTTCCAGAACGCTCTCAGCAACAGAGCGTAATTACAGTCAAATTGATAAGGAGGCTTTAGCCGCAGTCGCAGCGGTAAAGAAATTTCATGAATTCCTTTTTGGCCACAACTTCGAACTGATCACGGACCACAAACCTCTCCTGGGTCTTCTATCCGGAGACAAGCAGACTCCCCAAGTGTTGTCTCCCAGGATGACGAGATGGACCTTGTTCCTGGCGGCATACTCGTACAAACTCATCCACCGCCCAGGAAAAACGTTAAGCCACGCAGACGCCCTCAGCCGCTGTCCCCTGCCAGCTCCAGCTGAGGATCCGGCCCCTGTCCACGCCATCTTCGATGTCACCGAGCTCAACCTTCCTGTCACCGCTCTCGACATCGCCACCAAATCTAAGGCTGACAAAACAATCGCCCAGGTACTGGACTGGGTGAGGAGGGGGTGGCCGGGCACTAACCTCGCAACCGAATTCACACCTTTTAAGACCCGTCAACAGGAACTATCTAGCTTGCAGGGCTGCCTGTTGTGGGGCACCAGAGTCGTCATCCCGGCCTCACTTCGCACGCCAGTCTTAGAGGCACTACACGAGGGCCACCCGGGCATCGTCCGGATGAAGGCGTTGGCTCGGAGTTACGTCTGGTGGCCTGGCTTGGACGACGACATCGTCAAGTGGGTAAGCTCTTGCCAACCCTGTCAGGAATCCAGACCATCCCCTCCAGTCACCACCCCCACAAAGTGGGAGAGCGCCAACGCGCCTTGGTCTAGACTTCACATTGACTTAGCCGGTCCAATACACGGCAAAACCTTCTTGGTGGTCGTGGATTCATACTCTAAATGGATCGATGTGGCCCAACTATCCACGACCACCACACAAGCGGTTACCAAGGCCTTGACCCGTCTATTCGTGACACACGGGCTACCAGATACCATAGTTTCGGATAATGGCCCCCAGTTCGCCTCGACAGAATTCAGCCGCTTCGCCACCAATCTTGGCATCCGACACATCTTCACGGCCCCCTTTCATCCTGCCAGCAACGGATTGGCAGAAAGAGCTGTTAGGTCCACAAAAGAAGCGTTAGCCAGATTCAGCAAAGAAGACTGGCATCACAGACTCTCCCGCTTCTTACTAAGCCAACACTCAACCCCATGCATGGTCACCAACAAATCCCCAGCTGAACTCCTGATGGGTAGACGCCTAAGAACTGTGTTGGATAGGCTTCACCCTCACTATTGCCCTGACACCCCTCTTGCTTCAATGACGGGGGTCAGAGATTTTGTCTTGCAGGAACATGTCTTTGCAAGGAACTACGCCGGAGACCCACTTTGGATTCCAGGGGAGATTGTAGCCATCACCGGTCCCAGGTCGTACCGAGTCCAGCTGGAAGACGGCCGCATCTGGAGAAGGCACCTGGACCAGCTAAGGAAGCGCCAGGGTACCCTCGCCAGCACTGGGTCATGGGCACAGGTCAGCCCCCAGGTGCCACACCAGACCCTCATCGAAGACCATTCCAGAGGCTCTTCGCCACCATCACCCGAGCCGAGGGAGCAGGCAGTAGACCGGGAGTGCCCAATGGATACTCCGCCTGAACCATCTGATGGGGCCACGGCATCGCCGGCCAGAAGCACTTCGCCGGTACCAACTCAGACCTCCGAGCGGGTCCGCACCCCAGCACCAACCCTGCCAATTTCTCCGAACTCTGAGACACTTGGTAACTCGCCTGAGTTACGACGCTCGGGGCGCCAGCACAGACCACCCGCTTATTTAAATGACTATGCGTGTTCGCATCTGGGGGGAAGGGGTGTTATGTCCCTGGAACTTGCCAAAGTTCCCACCCAGGTCCATTCATGCTGCGGGGGCGTTTGCTGCCCCTCATTGGCTGACTTCCCTCGACAGCCGGCTATAAAAGCCAGCTGCAGGGTTCGGTCAGCCGCTGTTCGCTGTGAGCCTGCTCCAGGCAGAGCTAACACGTTCAGTCCTTTATTTGCCTAATAAAGTCTTGTTGCATCCATGCCCTGGTCTAGCCTCTCATTGCTCAATCCACAACACTTTGGAGACCTGATTTTTGTGAGCAGACACCAGAAATCATTTTTGTAATTGCTTGTGATCAGATGTGGGGTGCATCATGTTCTGAATCATAAATGCAGCTTTACTGGACTCAAGATTTGACCACACCTCATTTTAGTAATCACTTTGGAGTTTACTTTTTTATTGTTCATTTCAGATTAAAAACCTTCAGACCTGCAAGTCTACTGGTCTCTCTTCAATCCATTTAAAAAGAAAAAAACACATTTTCCAGCTTTATAAGATTTTTATTTTTAAAAAATAAATATTCTTGCAATATACAGCAAAGTTGTTTCTGGAAAGCTTTATAAATGCTAAGGCTTTGTGAAATTGAATTAAAGAGGAACTTTGAAGTTAATTGAAACAGACTCTTGTGTCAGAAAAATCTGTCTTATTTACATATTAATTGTAAAGCAAAACTTTGAAGATTGATTACAAGAGCATAAGATGGCTACTTTAAAGGAAAGTTTTGAAATGTGAGCTTGTGAAGTGCTTGAATTGAAAGTAACCATGATCTTAGCCAAAAGTCCAAATTCCAGAATATCTGGATAGGTGATTTTAGCACTCTCTGATAGTAGCCCCAGTTATAATATATCACAGTAGCGATGATTAGACATTATCAGTTTGCAAGCTACGTTTACTTATTGTTTATTTTAATTATTGTATTTTAATTTTTAATTAACTTTTTATTGGATATGGCTTTTGTGTCACTTAAAAACACTTTTTTTCAACAGAAAGGAAATAGTTGGCATTTGAGTGCCACCTCAAGTACACTGATATCTAGCTTTGCACTGCAATTATCTCCATCTTCTGTATAGTTAGTTTCAATTTATTAATCATTTTCCAGTAATTACTTAGTACAGATAAATTCAAGTGCCATCCATATATTGTTAACATTTTACTATGAAATTGAACATCTCAGCAATTTTGTGTTGATATTGAAAAACTTTAAGACAGATGAGGGTACCATATAATAGCCTCTGTTTCAACGAGGAACTTTATCCCACCAACATGTCTAAAACTGTATAAAATATAGAAACTGAAGTATTGTACAACCATGCTGCTTGTTTTCAATTCAAATCTAGGGGTATATCATGGTTAATAGTACAGAAAAACTACTAAGAGATAAAATAAAAATCAAGCACCAAAATCATTCTAAGTCTCTTGATCCCTAAAGTTTATCCATCAAACCAAACAAGGCAATCTGAATAGTTCATTCTGAACCTATTTCAAATACTGTAGACCAAATAATTTGCTTTCCCTGAACGGTCTATAATTTAGAAGCCACTACTCTCTTGATCAATTTATCCAACCATGGAGAATTTGACATTTGCTAATTGCCCATTTATGAAAAATCCAAGATAGGATCTTTTCAAAGTGGTCTAATAATTAATTCCATTAAATAAGAAGATGCTTACTTTCTTTCAATATATATTGTTCACCATGCAAAATAGTTAAAAACATTAATATTTAACCAATATTTTGGTCTGATATTTTATGCCTATATCTCAAATACTTTGGAAAAGATTCTTGTATTTATTATTTAGTTTAACAATTTAGCCTTTCTTTCTGTGCATGAACTTTCTTACAGTCATTAGGCTACAAAGAGATCTGTCTGAAATCCTATTCCAAGAAGATCAGCTTTGCATCTTACAGATTCCGTATCCCTTTGTTCAATATACCTGGAAGCTTTGAAAAGTATTGTTTTCCTGTTTGATGGATCTAAATTTTTCATTCATGTAAAGAAGCAGCTTGCAATTCTGGGAACAATGTGTCATGAAATTACAGTCTGCATGGTACATAGGAATATGTAAAATGTGCTTAGGGAAATAGAAATCCCAAAATATTTATTGTCCTCATGATAAACCCATATAAAGGTCAGGAAGCCATAGCACAGGTAGAACATGGTGAAATAGACTAACTTCAGGTCAAGCTGATGCAAGAAATGAAATTTTATGGAATATCAGAGCTACTTATATTCAACAGGGAGATAAAATATATCACAGTAGTATGGAGGTGTTTTGAATCAAGCCTTGGAACCCTTTTTAGATGACAACTTTCCATCAAGCAAACTCCACTGGATTTGGTAGAAACAAATGTGAAATATAAGTACTACTTTACAGTGTAATGCCTTGGTAAGGTCACCACAATATAAACAGAAAAGAAAAAGTGCAAAGGAGAGCAACAAAGGGAGTTGAAGGACTGGAGGTCAAAACATATGAAAGTTGCAGAAATGGATTATGTCTAATATTATAAAAAGAAGGACTAGTAGTGACATGACAGCAGTCTTCCAATGTCTGAGGGGCTACCCCAAAGAAAACAGGGTCAATCTATTTTCAAAAGCAGCTGAAGGTAGGATAAGAAGCTAGGGATGGAAACTGATCAAGGAGAGATCCAACTTAGAAATAAATAGTAATTTCCTGATAGAACAGTGGAACTCCTTGCCTTCAGAAGTTATGGGTGCTCCATTGCTGAATGTTTTTAAAAAGAGATTGGACAGCCATTTGTCTGAAATGATCTAGAGTCTTCTACTTGAGCAGAAGGTTAGACTAGAAGACCTCTAAGTTTTTTTCCAATTCTGTTATTATGTTAATCCTCTGTCTTACGGGAGCTATGGAAATTTCCAAATAAATCTTGCCTTCTAGACTTCATAAGGGAAATCTTTAACATGGTAAATTCCTAACGTGGGTAAGATTCCTCCTCTCCTTAAATACCTATTTTCTTGACAAATAAAAAATAAGATTTTAACAGCTATTTTGTTTTGTAGATTTCAGCTTGTTTTCACTATTGTGCACTCAAGTTAAACTGAATTGATTGTTCAGTCAAAGTCTTACCATTGCAATTATTGATTTATTTTTCTAGTCTAACTCAAAATAGAAAAGGAATCTTAAATTGTTCTTCCATTGAATGATCCAGTCTTGGTACAATGGTAAAATAATGATCATTGCAAAAAGCCATGCTGCTTGGATCCACTTATACATAATGACATCCTAGGTTCTTGAGAATAAATTGATGAATATAAAGGCCAATACCAACTAAAGAACTGGTAGCTATGATTTCACATTGTTGTATAAACAATAATAATGAGATGATTAATAATAGTAAATAATAATAATGACAATGAGGATTGTGCAAATTCAAAGTTGCAGAATGCAGAAGAGTGATGGGAAAGGATTTAAAGTCTAAATCTATTTTACCTTCAGAAATTGTAAATACATACAAATACACACACATAAGATAAATATGATTAAGATTAATTTAAATACAGATTTTATTTCCATTTTTTGTTTATCCCATTATATTTGAAATGTAGTCCAAAATTATTGCTGAAATGTCGTTGCTTAATTTATGTGATAAAATAAAGAATCATTATTGAAGTTACT
Organism: Pseudonaja textilis; assembly: GCF_900518735.1. The sequence goes on from NW_020769322.1 coordinate 7,211,003, forward strand.
CTTTATTTTAAGCTAGAAATTTTAAAAATGGCAAGTAGTCTGACATGATTCTACCTTAGCCAGCAACATTTGGTATTCTGGTTTCTCTTCAGATCATATAAATCCTTCAGTATTTTTTAAGAATCAGTTTCCCTTTGCTAGATGCCTTTGGCAATAATGTTTTTGCCCTCACCAAGGTACATCTAGTTTGGTTATTTCTGCCTGTAATTTATTAATTTGTAAAAGGTTCAGACATTTGTCCTTGAGACAAAAGACTGAACACTTCTCTGGAAGATAACACAGTAATGCTACATTGCCCTTGAGGCTTCAGGCAACATTTTAAACTATGTTTATTATCAAAAAGATTTACATTGCTTCTGTTGTTTTCCTGTGTTTGCTTGATTACCATTGCTTGTTCAGATGTTAGATGTAACTCAACAAATAAACCCTCGAGTGATTTTGATACATTTCAGCCGGTTACAGTGTTCTGAATGTACCTTAATTAATCTGTCAAAAGCAACATATTCTCAGATTTTTTAAAAAGGATTCATTGTGAAAACACTTGTACTAGTCTCAGAAACTCAACACTTGGAAAAGCTTTTACCCTAGAGGCATCTATAGTCTCTTTCATCAAAATGACAAAGGTTCCATCATGTTACTTCTTTCAACCTTGGGTTCCCTTTGACTTCCTTACCTTCTAAAAGGAGCTCTCTCTTTTTCTCCCCTTTTTCCCCAAAAGAAAAAAGAATTCTGCCAGAACTAGAGTAAGGTTGAACTGAGATATCCTCCAGACAAAATTAGAAAATTAGATGAGAAAAATATAGTAAGACGCATACACAGAAGTCTTTTATCAATCCAGAAAGCAGAGCTTCAAACTTCTCTTCTTGATCTGTTCATAAGTACTTGGTAAGCAGTTATTTTTATTCATAGAAATATTTTAGTAATTTGTTAAGTGAATGTGATGATATGTCAACTAATCTACTGATATTATATTAACTTGCTGGAACATATACTATAATGTAAAAACATATAATATAAAACATATAATGGCAGGAGGGGAAGCTAGTAAACAGAGAAAAATACCTTTACCTCAGAATTTTGTAAAGATGTGTCTGTGATCATAGACATAGATGTGTCTATGATCACAATAGCAATTTAATGCCAAGGAAATTTCACAATATAGTTTAAAAACGTCAGACATATCCTATACCAGAAAAATTAATAGCTTATTTAAACAAAGTAACAATATAGATTTTTAAAAATATAAACCAGTTGTTTAATACCATACATCATATACGACTTAAAGCCGTTTCTCATGGTCCATATAATTCTCTATCTTAGTACTCCTGTTTTATTATATACTGTATTTGATTCAGTGCTAGTATGCGATCCTTAGAGTTCATAATCGTGTTCCTAATATTTGACTCAGTGATTAGATCTTAGTCTTCCATCCAATTCTGGTAATTTGGAAAATAATTTTGTTACAAATGACACCCATATAATTGCTTCAAAAATGTTCACAATAAAAGCATGGAGAGAATTCTGCTCATCTGAAAAGACAAACTTTTTTTATTTTTAAAACTACTTATAAGTGGCACTATTAAGCAAGCTGGTTGAACCCATGTGAGTTTGTAGGCATCTAACAGAATCTATAGAAGAAACCTGATAAAGGAAGATAGGCTTTTTATTGATATAATGTTTTTATCTCTTCTATATAACATTTTCTTATTACTTTTAACAGAATGTATGGTTGTGCCATTCTAAAATTTTACTTTTATTATTGTTTTGTTTCATCATACTTACAGCAACCACATTCTAAGCAGTTCAGAGAACTGGTTGTTAGAAGAAATTACTGGCCTAATCCTGTAAGGAAGGCAGGAAGGAAACATTCAGGTGTTGCTTACAGCAACTGCCTCTCTGTTAATCCTTATTACATTCTTGGCAGGACTAGACTTCCTGTCTCAGGAATGTCTCTGGAGATTTTTTCCCCTCCTTTGCTGGTATTTTGCTTGTGTGGAGTGACCATTCAAAGTTACAATGGCACTGAAAAATGTGACACGACCATTTTTCATACTTAGGACTGTTGCAGCATCCCCACACTCATGAGAGGCCAGGCGAGGAGATGTGTGCCTCGATGTGAGTGATATTGAATTGGCCACACCCAGCCAATAACATGACCACCAAGCCATGTCCACCCAGTCACATGACCACCAAGCCACACCCACCACCTAAGCCACGTCCATAGAACCGGTTGTTAAAAAATTTGAATCCCATCCCTGAACCAGACTTCACATCTCTTCACACACACAAACAAACACACACAGAGAGAAATATAAACAAACTAAAACACATGTAGAATTCCATTGTTAAAAATTATTTCTTTGTCTTTCTGTCCCAAGGAACATTATCTGCAAGTTAGCAGTCTTTACATTTTTAATCAGATTCCTTTAAATTATGTCTAACAAGGAATATAGATAGCCCTTTAAATTATTGTGTCTTATGTATGTTATTTTAAAAAATATTTTAAAAAATAATAAGTTGTATATTTATGAAATATGTATCCCATTCTATAGACAACATAAAAAGATTTCAGCATCTGCATAATGCCAGCCTTATTTATTCCTCTGATCTATATGCAGTACTCAGTGGCAATAGAATATATTAATAAACATCCCAAAAGGCAGAATGCAAATAATATACTTAGCATCTACTTTTGTTGATTCTTCTACTTGACACATAATAAAAATGGGAAATGCAAAGAACATAGAATGTTTAGACTTTTGAGGATTGTGGATTGAAAGAACAGTTGGTTCTTTCCAATTTATCTCCTATGATTCTTTATTTTAAGCAAATGTAGAACTGATGCAAAAGCAAGCTAAAACAAACTGTAAAGAACTTTAGAAAACTACAAATTACTCCAGACCTAGAAAATAATAATAAAAAATAATATTCCCTCTGCTTCTCCCCCTCTTCTCTCTCTCTCTCCCCCCCCCCCCCTCGTGTGTATGGGTGTGCGTGCATATGCACATGCTGGCAACTGCCTATATAGGTGCCTTAGTTTTCTTGGCAAGGTGTTTTGGTAGTGATTTTGCATGCCTGCTTCTTAGGGCTAAGAGAGGTGATTGGCCCAAGGTCACAAAACTGCTTTGTGCCTAAGACGGGACTAGAACTCACAGTCTCTGTTTCTAACCTTGTGCCTTAACCAATACACCAAATAAAAATATTGCATTAAAATATTAATAATGGATATTAAATAACTGATTAACAAACAATAAATAAACAAGCAAGCCATATTAATTAAAATAATATTGAATATTAAAGAAAATAAGTAATAAAAATAAGTATTAAATAAAATTTATTACATAAATACATTTCCTTTATTTAACCATTATTTCATAGATTAGCAAAAGAAGTCACTTGGCCATTTTGCATTATAGTTAATATATTCTTGGCAATGCTGAATCAAATATTTCTAAATAAATCTTGAAATTTAACATTATTCATCAACATGTGCCATTCTGTTGCTATCTATTTTAATGTACTTCCATTATAAGTAATTTCTTTTTTGCCTCCTCTGTCTGCTTCTCTCTCTCAGGATATCTACCCATTCAAAAACAAATCAAAAGTCTTTTTGTTTTGCTTACAAGCTAGGACAGTACTGTATCAAAGATATCTCAGTGTCGATTGCATTATGTTGTTTTGTGCTTTTGATTGTGATCTGTCAAGTCCAGATTTAAAATACAGCATTCCAGACCTGAAACACTGTCCTGCAGAGCTGAAGAGTGCAGAAGGCGTGTGTTACTTTGTCATTACATTTTGTTTCACTGTGTGTAGCAGTTGCCTTCCTCAACAGAAAATAAAAGCTCATCCACTAAGAGAACATGTTTCCTTTCTTTTTTGCTACCAAGTACACAGGGAAAAAACAAAAAGCAAACATCTTTTCTTTACCCTGGTGTTAAGCTCCCAATTGTCTTTCCAGCTTTTGGAAACCTGGTCTGATTACTCAGTGCTCATTTGATTTGGCCATAACACTTAATGGTCTGTAAATGTAAATGAAATGGAATACTTTGTATTAATTAACATTACAAGAATTTGCTACTGCTTCTACTAATGAATGTTAAATAGCATTCTAAAATATAATGTATGACACTTAATAAGTTTTAAAAATAAAGCAATTTGTGTTTTGTTTGAGCAATGAGAGGCTGAACCAGAGCATGAGTGCAACAATACTTTATTTTACAATAAAGGGCTGACCGTGCTTGCCAAGCCTGGAACTGGCTCGCAGCAATCAGCAACCGGTTGGACCCCGCAGCCTGCTTTTATAGCTGGCTGCTGGGGAGAGCCAACCAATGGGAATGGGGGAATAATGCCCACGTAAAGAGAGTGGACCTGAGTGAGAACTCCTTGAGTCCTCAGGACATAACAATTTGTATATTATGAAAAGAGCTTGTCTGATAATTTGCCCAAGAACTGTCCTCATCAGTGGGACTCAATTAAGAGGAAGTCCTATATCTCTGCATGAGGAATTCATAATTCTCCAGATACAATGTCCAGCATTCATTACCAATGACCATATTGTCCTGGCTCCACAGGAACTGAAATTAAACAACTTTTAGAGAGTCATAGATGATATTTCTCAGTTGCTTATAATTTAAATCATGATATCCATTGTTAAAATACTATAATAGAGATAATGCCTTTTTACAACCATGAAATCAAATGAACAAAGTATTTTTACAAATATTTGTAAACTCATATAGTCAAGTTCCCTGTTAATGGAAGCATGTTTACATGAAAAATGACACAATAATAAATAACACAAAGAAGGTTCAATTTGTCTTATTCTGTACATTGTGATGAGCTTCTGGTATTTCATCTTAATATCCCTATTGCCTGATAAAGATTCAACAGTTCTCAATAGTTGTTCTAAATCTCATTTTTGTAGTACTAGTGATGTGATCATGGTACGAGATAAGCAGCATGCTGGAAAACATTTAACTGGATAAATAAATAGGATATGCTTAATAAATAAAAATAAACTCTTTTTCAAAAATCTTTGAAGAAAGAAATAGTTTCATTGAACTGCTGGATTGCTGGATCAATAGTACCACTTCTATCTTATCACTCAGTTTTTAATCAATTTATATAAAACCAGTATATTTCCTTCAGGCTAGGGTATATGTTCCTCACTGATATTTTTCCATACAAATACATTTTTTAAGGTAAAGTGAATCTATTACTTATAAATCATATTCTGGCTCAGAATTAGTCTTCACATGCTGAAGAAAACTAATTTAGTTTATATCTAACCCCTTTTTATTTATATATAATAAAAATGGCTATTACATCTATATAAATCAAAACCAGCAACATTTGTTTACACCAAAGGCCACACTTTTAAAATAGTTATTTTATTGTTTTAATTCATTGAAAGCCCTCTATCCTGATGTTACATTTTATGCTAATGAATTTTAGTGCTCTGGGCACTTCAACTCACGTAGTCTTTGAAGTTTGAGATGCTTGATATAAATCAATACTTTAATGTTTCTTTCAAAATACTATAGCCTGTAAAACTTCTCATTATTATTATAATGTAATATGCAGTGTTTTTTTTTTTTTTAAAGTGGTGGTGGAGAAATATTTGTGCAAGGCATTTGTAGGGCTGCAGCCATTCTGTAAAAGGAAGGAATATTGGCTGATAAAAAATATAGGAGGTGGTTTTTCTTCCTGAGAGCAGCCCCCTCCCTGCTGGAGAGTTCTCCTTCCTCCAGGAGACTTAAATGGAATAGTACTTCCAATTTCTCTATTCTCAAATATGGTTGAGAGTTAACTAAATCATTTCAACACAATTTACTTGTGTAAGACTGACTAAATGTGGGGCAATAGTATTATATTATTACAGGTTTTATACAATGGTACAAAACTATACAATTATACAATGCTTGCCTCTGGAGAGATATATTAATATATATCTCTCTCTCTCCGGCCCTCCCTCCTTTAAAAACATTCACCCAATAAAACTAATTATGTCTGATTCATTTGCTTATTTAAATATTTACTATTAAAGTGATGAAGGAAATCTTATATGAAAAACACACAAAACTGGACCTGAGAAACAATTATCCAGTTTACCAGTTAGCACATGCATAATAATTTATAACATTAATTACAAAAGTTTTATCTCTGTGTATGAATAATTCATAAGCCTGGGGGGGGGATCTCTTTTGTCATTTTCCCCTTTAAGTTCCTAATAGAGTAACCTGAATAATTTTCAAGGATTTTCCTTACCTTCATGTAGAATAAATATGCTTACCTGAGAACCTTCAGACATTGTGCTTTGTATTAATATCCATTTTATGTTAAAGAAGAAATCATCAATTTCTTCTCTACATCATCCCTTCCCCCAGATATGCATGTGCATAAGAATAAAGATTCTGGGCATGTTATTTGTCTTAAAAACTCAGTATTTTTATCAATTAAAAATTGCAACAAACTGTGGATTTGGTAGGACTTTGTTGTTATGATATAAATATCCCTCACATGTTTCTTTAGTTTATCTTATTCTATTAGCCTCAGACCAACAACATAGCAAATATATTTTCATAAACTGCCATTATAGAAGAAACAAATGATTCTGATTTTTTTTAATCTAGGATTTTATGTAGCTATAATCCAAACTACTGGGCAATAATTTTTCAACAATCTATGATTGACAATAATATATTCATGGCAGAGATTGTATTCAACAGGTTCTGACCAGTTTTGAAGAACCGGTAGCAGAAATTTTGAGTAGTTTGAAGAACCAGCAAATATCACCTCTGACTGGAGAGTTTACAGCATCCTTCCCCTGCCACGCCTACCAAGCCACGCCCATAGAACCGGTCGTAAAAAAATTTAAATCCCACCACTGATCCATGGGCCAATTGAAGGGTCAGGAATGGGGGATATTGTTCTTTAATTATTTTCTTTGCTTTCTTTGAAAGTGATTGCTATCAGGGCAGTTACCTAAGTCAAACATCTGTTCGTACTGCCTCCTCCTTTATTAAAATCTCCTTTGGTCATTCTAGTCTGGCCCAGTAGTAGGCTGGTAATTGGCCAATGAATCAGATACTCAACTTCATGCAATCAGATTTAAGTCCATATTCTATTCAGTTCCCCTTGCTTTCCAGGTTGTCCTTATCACTGTCCAATAACTTCCAGATAAAATGATACAGTTCTTTGAATATTCTTTGAATATTGTCAGAATTTCAGAAGTATCCAAAGTAAATCAGAAATTCTAATAGTAACATTGATGTCTACATTTCCTGATTGCCAGTGACAAGGGGGTAATCTTCTTCTGTCATTAAATTCAGCTCTGAGAAAAGCCCTTTTCTTATATTTTTATGCGTTGGATTGAATTGTGGATAGATCAACCATCTTAAAAGTCTTTTATTAGTCTTCTAAGTACTTGAATTCTTTGAGGCTATGATTGGCATTCCTACTTTGTTTTTCTTGTTTTTACAAAACTCCTGAGCAGCTGGATAGACCAGATTGATGAGTGGGTTAGCTATTAAACAGAATGCCACTATCACTTAACTAGTCTTTTTATGATATCTGCTTGCTCAAAATCTGGCAAGGTACCTGAACCGATCAATTAACTTCCAGAGGCTTGACAATGGTCTCCCTTTCTATTAATGTTGAAGATTATATTTATCTGGAAAGTTCTATCTCAAGAGCATTGTTGACAGAGCATCCTTGATATTATCTAATGTATTACACCTGGAGATTATCTAAAAACTATGGTAAAACTCATTTTCTGTATATGAAAACATATTGAGCAAGTGCTCAAGAATGCCTTGATTTTAAACAACATATTTGAAATTGTGGGTTGTTAATATCAATAAAATCACATATAGCTTTATGGGTAATTATTCCACTTTCAATAAAGCTGTCAAATACTTTTCACAGTGAAGTAGATGACTCAAAGACAAGGCAAGTGACCCTGTCCTCTATTTACTTTGTTATTAGAAATTTGTATTGTAATCTTATGGGAAGTAAGCAATATTTGCTGTTAATAACTGTATCCTTTTCCTACCTGGCAACAGATTATCTCCTTCCCTCCTGATGAGTTTGGAAGTAAGATGAACATAATTTGTCTCCTGACCACTTATTGAGCCCATTATCTGTAAGGAGTAAGGCACCTTGTAGCATTTGTTGTTTTATTTAGTTGACTTTTGCTACTTATGTATTGTCAAGATATCTTTTAAAGAATTCACTTTTTAAAAACATAGTCAGCAACTCCAAGATTAAGAATACCTTTGTCTTGTCAATAAACATTGTCTGGTTACAAAATCAATCCCATTCTCCTTTTTGAGATTCCTATCTTTCCCATCCTGCATAAGTAACCCAGCTATTGAACAAACGGCAGCTACCTCAAAGGAGGAGGATTTGTCTTAGTTTGATTCCTTCTTCAATGTACAGGAGAATTCTTAAGAATTGTTGACTTTTGCTGTCTGCTTGTAAATCCCACTTCAGGGGATTGTATGTATTTGACAAGTATATCAGGTTTGAATGAGCTACAGATAATGGTTTCCTATTTCCTGTGTGTCACTTTTTTAAAGGTTCATGTCACACAATATGCATTCTGCCTCTTCTTTCCCCATCTTCTAATTCAGTCTGGTCAGTCCAATGAGTGATCAAAATACTTTTGCTAAAACTCAAAATGTCTTACCAAAATAGCCAAACTGTAATAGTTTTAAAATATTTAATGAAGTACTGAACAAATTTGCCTAACTGAAGCATACAATGAATAGAGAAAAAAAGTATTTTTTTATGTAAGAGGTGAATAGCAAGCCACTGCTCCTTGTAAATTATAAACTATATTAGGAAAAGGTTTATAGAAAAAAGTATGATGGAAAACAAACAAGGGGAAATAAAAAGGAAGCAACAACAGGATATGTATTATTCAAATAAATTTGAAGCAGACAATCCTAGAATCCTTGGATTATCAGACAATAAAAGAATGAAAGGGATGCCCAAGAAGACTATATAGATTGCAAAGAAACATGAATTGTTTGTATTTGTCTCTAGTTCTAAAGAAATAGGAGAGATTTTTTTTCCCTCCCTTCAATTGTGTATGATTTATGGAGGCTGCCACCTTTATTGATTTTTGTCAGAGAAGGTATCAGAACAAATAAAGCAAAATGAGTCAACAAGGGAAGATATTTTAAGGTGTCTTGAGAGATAGCATGGTAACAAATCACTGAATCCTGATGGCATGTACCCAAGAATTTTTTTAAAACTCAGATGTGAAATTGTTGATATGTGACTTGTCAATCCAACTGGCCTAAAGTAGTGTCTAGAGGACTGGAGATAGTTAATATAGGCTCAGGTTTTTTTTTTAAAAAAAAGAGGAAAGAAGGAAGAAAGGTTTCTGATCCACCTGCCAACTTCCCACGAAGAAATTCAATAAGAAAGCTAGCAGGAAGTCTGAAGGTACTCCCATTCCTACTGCTTTTTGCCCAGCCCTGATTATTTTGTTTCTGTTAAAAAAAGAAAATATATCTGAAAATGACCCAATGGGACAAGGATTGTCTGGTGCTAGTATTACAACAGATTTTTTTTCAATTTTATTAAATTCCAGAATTACAGTTGTTTTATTTTAATTGCCTTTCAGACAGTAGATATAATCATTCCACAATTCCATCCAGTTAATTCAGAAGCTTCAGTTCAAACATTATAAATGAGAGTTATATTAGTATTATTGTTTTGATATTATGAGATTTGAGTCAGATGAATGATTCTACCACAAAACAGATTAGGATAAGAGTAGTGATTTGTATGACATTTCTTTCTCATATTGCTACACCCTTCATATGTTGTTTCAATGTGGACATTGATTAAAAGTACACTACTTTTATATAATAGCTAGACATTCAAAGAATGTCACAAGGCATTTTCTAGAAACTAAGTGAAGAAAACTGAAATACACATTATTTAGGCAGTCTTATTAGATGATATGTAATTTAGGACTGCTCCATGTAAGATATTGAAGACTGAATTATAATGAAGTATAATTATGTTTCCATAATACTTCTGTTGTTTGTATTTGCGTATTTTGTGCTGGAGGCACAAAAAAGCATATCTGGGGGGAAAAAAGATAACTGTATGGGAACAGATGCAACAAATTAATTAGGGAAGACTGACAGTCAGATTCTGATATCAGGAAGCAACTAAGGGATTTTCCCCACACATGCACCTTTTCTTCTTTAACAACTAATTAGGAAGTCTGAGCTGATTTATCTCTAGAATTGCATGAAGAAGTGTGTAAAAGAAGATACCCTCCGCCATTGTTTCTTATCAGGCTGTGTTCAGTTCCTGATAATTTCATTCACTCCTGGGGAAAGTAATTTCTATTAATTATTGGAGATATCTTTGTACCGCATAGAAAGCACACTTATTGTCACCTGACAATAGCATATATTAAGGATTTTTCCAGTCAAAATATCTGAGTTTGTGATTGGATCCTTCCCCATTCTTTATCTGCAAATATTTTAAATATAAATGTAGATGAGATACAAAAAGAATGCACTTTGTACCAGAGTAATCTGTCTCAAGAACATATTTGAATGAATAGTAGTATGTAATAAAGATATTAATTTTTCATTCTTAACTGGAATTTTGAACAGCATGAGACATAACTCTGTCCTTTAAAGCAGACACAATTTTAGGTAGAGATGGATGAAAAGTTTTTCATCAGCTTTAAGCAAACATAACTCAATTAAAAGGGTAATGGGTAATGAAATATCTGTCAATGAAAACCAAACCTCCCAATAAGAAACATGTCTGGAATTCAGTCTTTCCATATGAAAAAAATATGAAAAAAAAATCCTATTCTCATGCTGAGTAATTCTGAAGAATTTGTGTTCTGCACATTGTTTCAATATAGCCGTATTTGATATCCAATTACTCTTGTCCAGATATTACAGTTCTTATCAATGAATAACATATTTCTAAATCAGTCTCAAATTGTGAAGGCCTGTTTCACCAATGTAATTTTCATTGAATAAAATGTCAAAGTAAAAAAAAAGACAAGTATGTGTTAATAAACCAAATTCTTCAGCACACCTGAATCATTCATTATCATCTTTAATTTTCCATTGTACAATTTTAGAGATAGAATATATCGTATTGTAAATACTGTATTCATTGTTTTATGCAACTCCTGTAAGTATGCATGTGACATTTTCTTTTCTTTTCCAAGAATAAGGAACTACAATTTGAGATCTGAGATGTCTGAGAACCATTCTGGCAGATATATAGTATTCATCTACGCGTACTGAGTGAATTGTGTTCTGCATTATCTTAGAGGTAAGCTAACACAGGCACCATGTTATACTATATTACAGTTTCTATGGCAACCCTTTTCGTTAGTCTCCCACTGAAATCCATGCATAATAGCAGAAACAGAGCCAAAAATTATATGGTTCAGAAGGAAGTTTTGTTAGACTCTTTTCACATTCCTAAGTTTAAAAAACCCTCTGCATTTGGAGGAAGAAGTAAAGAAAAAAGGCTATTCATCCAGAATTACAAGGGAGCAGTGCATAGTCCAGATTCATTCTAAATTCAAGGCTATATCAGATGTAATATCCTTAGAAAAGTGGCTACTTTATCTTCTCCCATAAAATGTAGTAGCAAACAGTCAAGAATATGAAGGGAGCAAAAGCCCAACTGGGTCTATACCATAAATGTCCTAAATTGTAACTATCAAACCAATATTTGTGGAAGATAATTATTCTTACTCAACAGTTTTTGGCCCATCTATCTTTCTACCTTAATTAAGAGAGTGTACAATTGCATGAAATATATATTTTAGCTATTGAATTTTCTGAATTTTTAAATATTTACTGATTAGATTAAACTACTAAATTATTGAAATGCTAAAATTGTGATATTTTAAATATTTCAGATAATGCAAACATTAAAACTACATAATAAAACAGGTTAAAATAAAAAAGTCAAATCCATCAAATAATCAGGAAGAAATATAAGAAATATGTTATAGGTACAGTATTTGAAGTACTCTACTTAAATATTTCCTTCAAAATTAATATTTATCTTTAACCATAAAATTCATGTTGTGGAGAACAGATGTCTTTTAATTGGTCTAAATTTTTAATAAAGTAAATAAATCCAAGTTAAATTAAAAATATGTTAGGTCCAATACTTGGCATTTTATATATTTTGAATAGAATAGAATAAAATAAGAGTTGGAAGGGACCTTGGAAGTCTTCTAGTCCAACCCCCTGCTTAGGCAGGAAACCCTACACCACTTCAGACAAATGGTTATCCAACGTCTTTTTAAAAACTTCCACTGTTGGAGCATTCACAACTTCTGGAGGCAAGTTGTTCCATTGATTAATTGTTCTAATTGTCAGGAAATTTCTCCTTAGTTCTAAGTTGTTTCTCTCCTTGATTAGTTTCTACCCATTGCTTCTTGTCTACTCTCAGATGCTTTGGAGAATAGTTTGACTGCCTCTTCTTTGTGGGAGCCCCTGAGATATTGGAACACTGCTATCCTGTCTCCCCTAGTCCTTCTTTTCATTAAACTAGACATACCCAGTTTCTGCAACTGTTCTTCATATGTTTTAGCCTCCAGTCCCCTAATCATCTTTGTTGCTCTTCTCTGTACTCTTTCTGGAGTCTCAGTATCTTTTTTACTTTGTGGCAACCAAAACTGAATGCAATATTCAAAGTGTGGCCTTACCAAGGCATTATAAAGTGATATTAACACTTCACATGATCTTGATTCTATCCCTCTGTTTATGTAGCCTAGGACTGTGTTGGCTTTTTTGGCAGATGCTGCACACTGCTGGCTCATATTTAAATGGCTGTCCACTAGGACTCCAAGATCCCTCTCACAATTATTACTATTGAGCAAGGTACCACATATACTGTACCTGTGCATTTGGTTTTTCTTGACTAAATGTAGAACCTTACTTTTTTCACCACTGAATTTCATTTTGTTAGATAGTGCCCAATGTTCAACTCTGTGAAGTTCCTTCTGTATCTTAAACCTATCTTCTGGAGTGTTGGGTATTCCTGCCAGCTTGGTGTTGTCTGCAAATTTGATGAGTTCCCCATCTATCCCATTGTCCAAGTCATTGATGAAGTTGTTGAAGAGTACTGGGCCTAAAACAGAGCCTTGGGGTACTCCACTGTATACTTCCCTCCATGTAGATGCAGTTCCATTGAGGATTACACTTTGAGTGTAGTTGGTCAGCCAGTTATGAATCCATCTGGTAGTGATGCTATCTAACCCACATTTTTCTACTTTATCTAGTAGTAGGTTATGGTCTACTTTATCAAAAGCCTTACTGAAGTCCAAGTAAATTATATCAACAGCATTCCTCTACTGCACTATTTTTTTTCATTATACACATGAACTTTTCTAATGATGTGGGTCCCAAGATCTAAAATTGTACTACTAGTCTCCTTGCAGTTCTGAGCTCTACTTCAAAGATACTTATTATGATAAAAGGCAGAATTCTGGTGTTTCTAGAACCCTAAAACTGATTCAGGAAGTATTCAGTATTCCTAACTGTAGGATAGGAAAAGTCCACCAAATGAGATACTGTGCTTCAATATTACCATATCCTATCCAACTGTCCTTAGATATACAACTTGAGGGTTTTTTTAACTGGGAGAATGTGTATTATTTTCAGTAGCTATTCTTAATCCTTCCACGTGCATATCTAATTTTTTTTCTATTTTTTTCTCATGACGTCATTCCCATAAGTAAAACATAACCCTAACCCAGAGAAGTTTAATAAAATAGATTTGGATATTTGCCCATAAGAATTTTCCTCTGTTTCCAGATTATTCTTTGTTAGTGAAAAAGCCTGGAGCTATTTTTTAAATCCCTTCTTCTTTTAGGAATGACAAAATTTATGCATGTGTGGCCAGCTGATTCCTAAAATACTATATCTCTGTTTTATGTCAGTATTAGGTACCATTCTTCATTAATAAAATAATCTTTTAGTATACATGAAATGTCTGTTTACATTTCTTTATCTGCAATGCCATTTAAGTTTGCTAGAAAAGATTATAAATAATACCTATGAGAGGCATTAATGGATAGGATACGGTGCTTTGGCAGATTTCAATAGGCAAAGGATTATATGATTCTCTTCATGCAAATTAAAATCTATCATTTTGTGATTATATCCATACCTTTACCATATAAATGCAGTTCTTAATTTCTATTCATTCTATTTGTTTATATTTCAGTATAAAGGAATGGGAATGTTTCAGCTAAAAATATAAAAATATAACCAGAACACCGAAACAATGCTGAATAATGTAGCTGCAGAATGCTCTTTTAAAGAAAAAAAAATTGTAAAATGGTTTAGGCTTGTCTTAGATACAAAGTTTGGGTTTAGTCCAATTATTCCTGAAAGCTAATGCTTTCGTTTAGTAACTGCATTTGAAATAAAATGTAGAATATCAATATAAGAGAATCTCTGTAGCTCAGGACTGAACTATGGAGTCTTTGGTGCTCTCTTAGCTTCCTTATTTGCTTACACACATTTCATCACTCCCCTAGGGATCATCATTAGTGCTAGTGATTGTGAAGTTTGCTCTGTGTTTATATACAATCCCTTGCCTTGTTGGTGATGGAAGGTGCGGTTTTCTTCTTAGTTGTTCTTTGAGTAGGATATTGTTTTCTGTTTGACTATTTGTCTGGTATTAATCCCTGCTTATCTGGGTGTGGGTAGATACTAGAGAGTATGTGTTTTGGTCTTTTCTGTTTTCTTTTTAGCTTTTTAAATGTCACTTTTGACTGGTCTATATATATTTATGTGTCTATAGATGGCAGATTTGTATGAATCCAAGCTTTCAGAATTTCCTAGCATTTTCCTAGTGTTGATATAGCATACTCACAATTTCTCAGTTGAAACTCTGGTTGTGTCTGTCCATATGTTGTGAGATTAAGATTTTTCATCCTGTCTTCTGATTGCTAGTTTGTATACATGGATGTAATCTGCTGGTTTATCTACTCATTTGTGCTACAGTCCTTACATTGTATGCACTAGCTGACTCCTGTTTTTCTTTTTGGGCTACTGAATCTATTTTTTATTTTATTTATTTTTATTTGTCAATTGCTTACAAGATAATAGGTATAAGTAAAAACATAGTTATGAATACATGGATACATATAAGAAAAATTAAAAATATATAAAAGAAACAATAGGACAGGGATGATAGGCATGTTGGTGCACTTATGCACACCCCCTACAGACTTCTTAGGAAAGGGATGAGGTCAATAGTAGACAGTCTAAGGTTAAAGTTTTTGGGGTTTGGGGAAAAAACTATAGAGTCAGGTAGAGTATTCCAGACATTGACCGCTCTGTTGCTGAAGTCGTATTTCCTGCAATCAAGTTTGGTGCAATTAACCTTGAGTTTGTATCTATTGTTTGCTGTAGTGTTGTTATGGTTGAAGCTCAAGTATTCGTTGATAGGTAGGACATTGCAATGTATGATTTTTTATACTATACTTAGATTGGACCAAAGGCAGCGTAGTTCTAGGTTTTCTAAGTCTAGAATTTCGAGTCTGGTGGCATAAGGTATTCTGCAACGAGTAGAGGAGTGGAGAACTCTTCTTGTGAAATACTTCTGGACTTTCTCAACTGTGTTAATATCAGATACATAATGTGGGTTCCAGACTGATGAGCTGTATTCGAATATTGATCTAGCAAATGTTTTGTATGCTCTAGTTATTAGTGTAATAATAAATCTTCTGTAAATCTTTTGGTTTACTTCAGATATTTTGGAGAGCTTTAGTTGATTCTTGTGGTTGTAATAATCTAATAATCTGTTGGTTGTTTCTGAAATGATTTTAATGAAGGGTAATATTATCCTTTTGGTATGTTGAGATGATTGTGCTATATGGGTTAAGGGATCAGGCACTTTTGATAAAGCTGAATGGGCATCCTTTTGTTGAAAGATGTATTGGTAGTTTATAGAAAAACACATTGCTTGATAGGATTTAGTATAGTTTTATGGTCACCATTTTGATTAACCAGTGTAATGAGAGGGAGCTTGGCTTCAGAAAAGCCTTCAATAAAATACCACACAAGTATCTAGAAAAGAAAATGACATAATATGTAGTAGATTATATTATTATCAGATAGATGTTAAATTTATTGGATATACTTAATAAATGTGCATCCTTGGCTCTTTCAAACTTTCTTCTAGAACAAAATAAAAATTAATGAGAACATGACAATATGGAAAAGTAAGCATATACCATAAAAATAAATTTCAAGATGAACAAGGTCCTACAACTGGACAGGAAAAAAATTCAAAGGAGGATTAGTATCTGGGAGGGAGACAATACTGGGAAAGTGTCTACTTGAAAAATTATTGGTGTCTTGGCCAATCATTGAACATGAGCCAACAGAATGAAGCAGCTGCAAAATGCAGCTATAAATGCAGATCTTGGCTTCATCAACAGAAGAACTTGTCAAGCTCAAGAATACCAAATTCATCATTTCT
Organism: Pseudonaja textilis; assembly: GCF_900518735.1. The sequence continues at coordinate 7,227,518 of NW_020769322.1, forward strand.
CCTTAGTTTGTCTTGAACAAAGCACACTGAGGTTGAGTGGTTCTAGACATCAGATTGTAAAAAAATTGTCTTGGAGAACAGTGGAGTAGCTAAGATGTTGGGGAAGGGGAATGTATGTAAATGCTATGAGGAATGGTTACACAGCTTATGTAAGTTTAGCTTTGAAAACAGAAAATTGTGGAGATCCTTGAGAGCTGTCTTCAAATAATTGATCCATTATATTCTGTCCTGTAGAAGATGGGACAGAATTGGTCAGGGTTGTCCTGAAGACAATAATAAAATTGGTTTTAAATACAAAAAATTAGATTTTGATTAGACGTCAAACAAAAAAAGTGAGTAATAACTTCTTTTTATTTATGGTGGCATAGCTCCTCTATTTTACATGCAACATGTAGATATGTTCCATTCCAACAATACTTTCTTCTCCTTTTGTTAATCCCATGTATCATGGAAGGCATTGGAAACTAGAAATTCAACATGCACAATCCTGTCTTTTTAAACAAGAACTGACAGCAACAGGAAACTTCTGCCAATAACCAATTCCAATCCACCAACTCAAGATTAAAGTACGTAACAAGACTAGTCACACATCCCCTCCCCCTGAATCTATTTTCAGTCCACAACTTACTGTATTCAATTTGCTTTGTTCTCTTTCTTGACTAGCCTCCTTGGCTTTTGATATTCTCCTTCATGGAAAAAGCACTTTATATTATTTATATTAATAAAAGATTGCTATATCATTGTATCTTGCTCAGATCTATTATGTAGCATTCCAGATAAGCACAATGACTTTCTTACAATTGCAGTTAGAATTCAATGACAGGAATGTCCCCACTGTTATTTAAACATTTCAGTTCAGTATACCTATGCCAGAGATACTCAGAATGATGAGAAAATCTAGCAGATTATTTCTAATTCTGCATTTCTGCTAAGTGAAGCAAATAAGTTCACTGATAAGTGATAAGATAAGATAAGATAAGATAAGAAAAAAGTTTTATTTTAAAATAACAGCCTACAGGATGATGTGTATTTCAGAAACAATTGATCCAAGTGGTTGTAGAATCATTTTCTGGCAAAGGCACAAAAACGAGAAAAAGGACAAATTACTACTTTTTTAAAAAAATAACTGACTTCATTTCTAAATTTAGTATTTTTAATTGAGTTGTGCAAGTATAGTTATAAGAAATAATTAATGAGAAAATAATGCTATTAACTATTGTAGTGCTCATTAAGTGGGTCCCATTGTGTGTGGGTGTGTATGTTTTTGATTTTATGAATTATCTGGATCTGGATATTTTTGGATTGACCTGTCAAATTTTAGGAATGGAAGATATTTTGGAAAGTCAAGAATTACTAAAAGAGAGATAAAATCAGAGATGGAAGTTACACAAAAGGTCATCTGGTCAGACCTCAGTCAATGCAGGATTCAGTAGAGCGTCTCTGACAGATTATTACCTAGTTTCTATTTGAATACTTACACTGGAGAAAAAAAACTAGATGCATTGTGTAGTAGGCTGGGGAAAAAATAAGGATTTTTTTCCACAATTAGCTAAAAGCCAGTGAACATAAAGGAACTTTTCTAAAAGCGGATTATTCATTATTCATAGTTTAGAATGATACATATATATCCAAAAAGTGGGAAATCATCAAGCTACTTTAGACAGATACCTTAGACAGGTCAGAAAGCAGCAGATCAGAATGAGAGATACATACATGCTTGATACTTTTCCATTAAAAAGGATAAATTCACTTCTGAGATGACATGTGCAAAGAATTTTGAGAACAAGTTGTCATTATATAAGTTAAAAGAGAGGACTATTAAATAGTTAGGAATGAGATTTAATAAAAGCCCCAATTAACTCTGCCCTTTTGTCACATCAATTGGTTTTATACTTTGTGTATCACATTTTACTAGATTTAAATTTGAAATCCATGAATAGTATTCAAAAGTAAAAAATATTGTGTTTTGTTGAATATAGTATATATCATTACCTTACATATGAGAATAGGGTTCCAGATTCCTTACAGTTACGACTCAGCGGAATCAAATTTGTAAATATCACATGATCAGAGCCTGTGACTGACTTGTACTATCCACTAAGGATGTGCAGAGCCTGTGCGATTTTCTTGCAACAGCTTACCAGGTGATCCAGTTTCCTCAGCTTCTTTGCTTAGATGACACATATTGTCTATTGCACTCTTCTCAGTTCTGGCTTTGCATGCCAGGCTTAAAGCTTGGTCTTGTGCAGCCAGAATTAGTCCCTTGGTCTCTTTCTTTAACTTTCCTGCTCTTAGCAATTGCCAGGTCTTGTTACTATCTGTTTTCTCTGCTATTTTTTAAAAATGTAATGGCCATGAAGTGCTTTGTCTTCCCATACCTCCATTCTGTTCTTCATCTGGTCTTTCTTGTAGGCCAGTTTGTTCTCTCCAGCCATCAATAAGCCTTCCTGGCATACTAATTTCAGTGCATCTTCTTCATTGTGCTTCAGGTATTCTTCCAAAAAACCCTTTTCTTCTTCAACCATCTGATGTATTTATAACATTCCGTGCCCACCTATTTCATAGGTAGAGTCTGTCAATGTCCCTGTGAGAATGAAGGACATGATTCATTGTCATTATTTTTCTGGTCTTCTTATCCATTGCTTATAGTTCTTCTTGAATCTAGCCCACTATTCCTGCTGTGTATCTAATGCCTGGAATTTCCCAGGTGTTGATTGCCTTGATGTTATTTCCTCCATTGAGTTTGGACTTTGAGATCTTCTTTGAGATCTTCTTTACTCTCCTGATGTATTCACATCTAATTTTTTTCTTGACTTGTGCTTGATTTTGTCAGCTTGAAGAATACCCAGGTATTTGTAGTAATCATCTTTATTCAGACTACTTTTGTGGAACATCTTGATTCCTTCAGTTTTCTCTACTTTTCTTTGTTTGATAGTGAATGTGGCACATTTGTCCAATCCATTGCAATAAATTGGTTATATATATGGGCAGTGTTGAACAGTGATTCTCTTTCAGATGCTGTTTTTCCATACAGCTTCAGATCATCCATGTAAAGGAGGTGGGATAATCTGGCAGATGTTTTTGATGTTTGTTAGCCATGGCCTGAGTTATTCAGTATTGTTGTCAGATGAAACAATACAATGACAAATAGTGGTACCTCCTTCAAATATATGATAGTAAATCTCCTTGAAATATTCCTCTCTTGATATTAACCTCTTCCAGTCTCTTACCATTGACCTGCAACTGTGTCTTCCATTGTACCATCGATCTTTGCACAAAGGTTTTGATGTTTTTACTGACTCCTGTTATTTCTAGGCACTTGATTATCCAGTCATGTGGCAGAGAATCAAATGCCTTTTTTGTTGTCAAACATGTTATATTCAGATTGGACTTCCTTCTCTTGCAGTTTTCCAAAATCATCTTCTCAATTAGGAGTTGATCTATTGTTCCTTTGCTATTGGGGCAGTTTCCCATCTGCTCAGGTCGAAAGAGTTTGTTTTCAACTAGTTGCTGTTGGACTGCATTAGCTACCATTATTAACATCAGTTAATAATTTGAAGTTGGTGTTAAGCAGGTAATGTGCCTGTAGTTGTCTGGTACTGCCTCTTTTGCTGAATCTTCATTATAAGGTAGGTTCTGTTAGCTACTCTTCAGTTTCATCTTCTTGTAGTAAGTTCTTAAACTGCTTGGCAACTGTGGGTATAGACCAGTTAGATGTTTCAACCAAAAATCATGCAGTTCAACTTCACTTGGTATTCACAAATTCTTGATCTTCCTTGCTCTTTTCTCTACCATTGCTGCTGTTATTACTACTTCTTTCATTTCAATTTCTTTTTTATTCTTATCCACCTCTTTTAACCAAACTGCTTCCTTGTTGTATTTCTTTGGGTTATCCCATATCTACACCCAGAACTGCACTGTTTCTTCCTTGTCAGTTACTGACTGATTCACTGCAGTTTCTCCATTGATGGATTAGTAGAAATGTTTCTGATTGGATTGAAATTGGAGGTTCTATCTATAATTTGCAATTGGAGCTTTATATCTGCTAATCTTCTTGGGTGTAGCAGTTATTTGCTGATTTATTATTTCCAGTGCTTCCTTGATCTTCCTTGTTTATAAGTGGTAAGGATGGTTCTTTTACTTCTTTAGTGAAAGGGCTTTGTTCTTCCTTAGGCAGAGGAGTGGGTGCCTGGTTTCCAAATGAAAACAATTGTACATCTCTGCTAGATTCCTCTACTACCAATTTGTCTGGTTTGCGTCTACATTCAGTGTTACTTCTGACAAGGCTTTGATTTCTTTGCCCTGGGTGAATCTTCGCAGTTCTTCCAATTCTACATTATGGTTATGGTTGTTGTTGTTGTTGTTGTTGTTCTTCTTCTTCTTCTTCTTCTTCTTCTTCTTCTTCTTCTTCTTCTT
>NW_020769322.1:7238669-7253544 GCF_900518735.1 Pseudonaja textilis
TGTGTGTGTGTGTGTGTGTGTGTGTGTGTGTATCTTTGGTTGTTCGGGTTTTCTCCCGCGTAAGATTCGAAGTATCTAGGCAACATTTCGATGAAGTCTCATTCATCATCTTCAGGCTTCTGTCTCTGGCTCTGTGCTTCTCAGAGTGATGTGAGATTGCAGCTGCTTCTTCCTTTTAACTGCTAGTGGGGGTGAGACTTGATTGGGTGGGGGCTTGGCTGTGTTCTGATTGGGTGGGGGTGTGTTCTCATTGGTAGGGGGTTTGGCTGTGTTCTGATTGGTTGGGGGGTTGGCCGTGTTCTGATTGGTTGGAGGCGTGTTCTGTTCAGGTGGGGGCTTGGTTGTGCTCAGGTTAGTCTTAGATGCTGGGGGATTTGAGTTGGTGAGCTGTGATCTTGCTGTTTGGCTTCGAGTTCGTGGTCGTGCCAACCCCCCAACCAATCAGAACACAGCCAAACCCCCTACCAATGAGAACACACCCCCACCCAATCAGAACACACCCAAGCCCCCACCCAATCAAGTCCCACCCCCACTAGCAGTTAAAAGGAAGAAGCAGCTGCAATCTCACATCACTCTGAGAAGTACAGAGCCGGAGACAGAAGCCTGAAGATGATGAATGAGACTTCATCGAAACGTTGCCTAGATACTTCGAATCTTATGCGGGAGAAAACCCGAACAACCAAAGATCCACATACAAATACCCGCAAGAACCTCAGAAAATATATATATATATATGTATATATATATGTATGTATATATATATATATATATATATATATATATAATATAACACCTTCCTAAAATACATTTATTTAAGCAATGATGAATTCTAAAGAAAAGTCTAACTGATCATCAATTAATCTAAACTGAAGCAGTAAGAACATTCTATTACCTAAAATACAAAGTAAGTTTATTTTTTCATTATTAATTGCTTCCTATATCCCTAATTTAGGCACAAAATCAAAGAAAATATAGGCATACTATGACCCATGAATTTATTTAAGAGCATTTAATTTTGATATAGCATTAGGAGCCTCTGTGGCAGGGGTCGCCAACCTTTTGGACCTCAGGAATTACCAAACTCATAATTTTAGATCCCAGGGACCACTAACTGGTTCTGTGGGTGTGGCCTAATTTGTGGGTGTGGCTTGGTGGTCATATAACTGGCTGGGCATAGCTTGTATGTAAATATTATAAATATTTATATAAATATTGATTTTCTTTTATAAAAAAACAACTTTTACTCAAAATCAGGGAAAGCAGGTAGGCAGATTGAGTTGCTCACAGAATCACAGATTCATTCAGAAATCTATCTATCTGCCATTGGCTAGCTCAGTCTGTCACATAAAATTTGCTTGCAAGCAAACTCATAAAATTTGCTAGCAAGCAAACTCACAAATTTAATTCACAACACACCATGCATGTAATTATTGATTTTTTTTATTTTAAAAAAGAGCAATTTTTATCCAAAATCAGGCAAAGCAGGCAGATTGAGTTCCTCACAAAATCATTCGGTGATCTATCTATCTGCCATCAGCTAGCTCAGTCTCTCAAATTTGCTTGCTGTGATTCTGCACTGAATTTGCTTGCAAGCAAACCTTCAGTCCTAAGGGAGGTTCGGCTGTGCTTAGCTAGAAAGCAAGAAATCCAACCATTTCCTACTTTCTAGCTAATCTAAATCTCCTGGCAGAGCAGAACAGATGATAGTTGGAAAAAGGGAAAATAGCATCTTAGTAGATAAGTTTGCCAGGTAAGGAGTGAGTGGGCCGGGAGGGGTCATGTGGGCTGAGCAGCCTTGTGTTTCTGCACAGCCTGGATTAATTGTCTTGGGGGGATACTCTGGGGCTGAGATTTCTCCGCGGCCCTCCAAAATTTTCTCACGGCCCACCAGTTGGTGACCACTGCTCTGTGGCACAGTGGTTAGAATGCACTACTGCAAGCTACTTCTACTGCAGCTAACTGAGTATAATTTGGCAGTTCAAATCCCATCAGGCTCAAGGTTGACTCAGCCTTCCATCCTTCCGAGGTCAGTAAAATGAAGACCCAAATTGTTGGGGCAATATGCTGATACTGTAAACAGCTTAGAGATGGTGGTAAAGTACTATAAAGCAGTATATAAGTCTAAGTGCTATTGCTATTCAAAATGATTTGGAATGATAAACATGGTAGAAGCTCTAGATATTTTCTTAAACTCAACATTCTTGCAAAAATCTGCTTTCTCATTCTAAACAAGTGATACAAACTAGAAGGATATTGAAAATAAAAAAATTCAGCAGTCATCCTGAAAATAAACCTTCACTGTAAGAACACAAATCTAGGTTGTATGTTTCACTTTGTCTTCACAATTATCCTCAATGATGAGATTTCTGCATTGTAACCTCAAGCAAATGATCAAATACTCTAATGTCTTTGTTAACGAATTCTTAGAGGAATAAATTTGTACCATTAGAGGGAGTTTGTATCATTAAAAATAGCTCATTTATATATTACTTGTTCTTCTGTTTCTCTCATTGCTGTAAAATATCTTGTTGCATAGATTCATGTACAGATGTGCACCTGACAACCTTCAGTGACTACAGTCATGAATCTCACAGTACTAAATATTAGCAATATTACAAATGACAATTGTTCTTTGAAAACCACTCAAAGATAATTTAATTAGTATATTGCATTATACAATAGGTCAGTAATCTCTGAAAAACACTTAAAAGCTCAAGGCATGCAACATGAAGATAAGCACGCCTTTTCTAATGAGTTCAGATTTCTAACATCTAGCCAATGTATTGATGTGTGCATTTAATTAAACTCTAGTGAAATGATAAGTGGTTAATGAATTTTAGCTGCTGTTGTTGCTACCTACTTTTGTTATTTTGGTAACCAACTAAAGATATAAGGTGAGAAAAAAGTTCCATTTCTGATTGTGTAAAAGGCAGCAATCATGCCTGAAATTTCAGCTGCCTAAGGTTATGAGAACAGCTAACTGATGTCAAAAATAAAATGAAATTGTCACTATTTAACCAATTATAGGAGAGAAGTGAATAATCAAAGAAAAAACACAAGCCATTATATCATCTTCATTTGTAGGAAAGAAGAGATCAGTGAAAAATTCTTGAACATTTGAAGTTCATGAAACTTCATAGTGACTAGATATGTAGACATTTCTTGATACCTTACTAGAAAGCCTTTTTTTAAAAGCAAATAGAAATCCAAGTCTATTTAATTGCTACCATTTCAAGTTCAGGACAAATGCAACATCACTTATTCATATTATCCAAGATAAGAAATATCTTGTAAATAGCTCAACTGGACACAGAAAGAAATAATGTTTAGAATTTGAGAGGCAGATTAAATTGGAAGCTAACAGCTTTCCGTGAAATTTTTACAGCTTACTTCACATTTTATTTTATTTTATGTAATTGAAAATGGAAAATTTTCTTTATAGTGCCAGTTTGGACATGAGTAGCTCGCTTAAGAGCTTGGATACACTATAAATTTCTGTAGCTGTGATAGGAAAAAGAACTGAATTTTGTAATTATATAATTGCTTGGGGACTTCAGCCTGGCATTTATCATCCCTTTTATAATAAAGGTGCATAAAATTAAGAGATAATGGAAAGACTGGCAAAAAATGGCAATTAGTGCAAGCCTATTTGAAGAATCTACTCCTCAATTATTTACTTTCCTAGACAGATCAGACACACATTCATTATCATTTCTTTTTTTAATGTTCCCATAAATTCAACAGGCTATCAACAGATAGCAGCATAAGAAATAAGCACGTGTGTTTCCAAAGGGTTCTCTAAAGATAAGAACATACAGGAGTGCAGCCTGATAATCTGCTTCACAAAATACCCCAAATATTTGGCCTACTTTCATCTGGTACCACATAACTTGTTTGTTTAAAATTTTCTCAAACATGTAATAAAATTAATCCTTATGCTCCATTCAAAACTAAATGCTCTAAATTGGTTTAAATTCTTATAAAAAAATATCAGTGCATCCAAAACATACCTGGTGACATTTATCTATACCCATTCTATAGCACTCAGCAGTGTGCACAAAACAAGTATTCAAAGAAAATGTTGGATCTTCCTTATTCATATTCACTGTAGTACATATACCATGGAAGCTAAAAAGTCCCTGCAAAATATAATACATATTAAAGTAGTTCAATCAACCATATATTGTATTTTCCTCAAGCATAATGTCTGATCTTGGGCTGTTTTAAACTGTGGGATTTTTTAAAAAAAACTGCAATGTTAAACAAAAATTTAAAACCAATTTTGTTCATCTGGGCACTTGTGCAGTGCTCAAGATGAACTTTTTAATAATTTTGTTGTAACTGTTTTACATATTGTGCTATGGGATATATTCTTATTAATTTTCTTTTCTTTTAATTAAAGCTGCTTCCTCTGAGGTCCTTTGGGAAGAAAAATGCTATAAAAATAAAACAAAACAAATTGATGAAAATAACATAATTGGCTAACTTATTCAACCAAATTGTTGTCACAGACAGGTCTTGGCTATGAGACAGGAAATAAAATCCCAAAGCTAGTCACTTATCCAAGAACTGGAATGTTTATGATTTGTAAGCAGTAACGCACAATGTCTCTTTTGTTGTTCAGACTAAAGAAAAGAGAGTGATGAGGCATGGCATGCTTCAATATGTTCAGTATTCAAATAGCTTTTGCTACTCTGTCTGGCTCCTTGCAAACCCCACCTCCTTTGGACAGATCACAGCAGAAATGCATTGTCCCTGATCACTACCTGAGCAATTGATTATCCCAGTCCAGGAGTGGTATTCTTTCCCTTCATAACATCTGACAAGCTCTTTCATTGATTATTTTAATCAGACAACTGAAAATGCTTCTTCAGTGCTTTGGGGCTGTCGAATAGAATAAGAAATAAACCCATACAGTCACACAAATTCACACAGACCAAAAAAGCCTGGTCAATTCTATTTGTTTTGCATTTCAAGTTACAGATTGGGCTGAAGAATTAAGACAATTAGGATGGAAGAAAAGAATTTGCTTTATATAAATCCCTTTCTAGTGATCATTAGATTTTTGCAGGCTATTAGCATAAAGTCTGCAAAAATCTAGTGACTTTTTTCCCAATGAGTTTTTATAAGTAGTTTCCAGCAAACATGCCATAAATATAGCATTTTATATATAGTGATATGTTTTGATAATTTATCAGCATATTATACCAGAATTCACACAGAAAGGTAGAAGGATGGATATGATAAAACTTGCATTCAGCCATAACTTATTTTTTGTCAGCCATAATTTCTGTTATATCTTTACTTATCCATGCAGACATCCAATATTTACTGATTGTATTCTGATAGAATTAAATTATATTATTACAAGAAAACTTCTTACATGGAAAATGAAATGAAGATTTGATAGGTTAAAAGGGAGAAAAACAACAAGAATCCAGGGCAATTCTGTGAAGGAAATGCCTGGATAAAGAATATTGAAAATGGAGATAATAGCTGCAGGTAAAAATGGCTAACACAAACTGCAGTAGTTACAGTTGAAGATAGACTGCTATTTGCAGTCCAGAAAAAGTAATATTAGTGATACTAACATGAACTGAGTAGCATTTGAACTACTGAAAGCTCATTGTTCATGAATGGTCCAATGTCCTTGAAAAGTATAAGGGTACAATCTAGACCAGGGGTGTCAAACTCAAGACTCAGGGGCTGGATCCAGCCCATGGGGTGCTTAGATCTGGCCTGCAGGGCAACTCTGGAAACAGGAAAGAACTGGTCTGTAGAGCTCCATTTTCACTGGCAGAGGATTGCAGGAGGCCATCACTGTCAAAAGCAGAGCTTGGGAGCCTGTTTTATCTGGCACAGCTCTGGCTACCACAGGTGCCCCTGATATGAGTGATGTCAAGCTGGTCATGCCCCCCTGGCCATGCCCACTCTGGCCCTCCAAGGTCAAACACAACCCTGATGTGGCCCTCAATGAAATTGAGCTTGACATCCTGATCTAGACAAAAATGCTTTAGGAGATAACTATTGTAATGGGACAATTACTGAACCAGAAAAGTGGGCCTACAAAGCTGAATTCAGAAGAACCACAGAGCAAAGATTTTACCTGTCTGGGGATCACCATCTGAACCAAGACACTTACCAGTTTGTTTGACTTTGCCATTATCTTAATTTCCACTGGGAGCTATTTATATAAAAACTGAGTATTTTAATTTTAACAGATACAACTAAATAACATAATTAAGTATTTTAAACCAGCTTTTATTTTCTTTAATTTTTCCCACATCAGTACTGTATGCAGTTATTAATATTTTCTTAATATTTTAGTAATATTAAAGCTTTGTGTGCTATAGAAAAAAATATCAGATGTGATTTGTGAAAATTAATTCTTAATCCTAACATGTCTGACAATTGATTCTTAATATAATTAGCTATGTTGTGGTAGAGAAGATGAGAGGATATCTGAGACAATTTAAAGCATGTTATCTGCAAATAACTGTAGAATTCTTGACATCTAATTGTACCCTATAAATCTGATCATTAGATCAGTGTGCTAGTCACAGTGCTTCAATAGCTAAATTGAATAATAACAGGCAGTCTTCCTTAGTACCTTTTGAAATCATAATAGAATTTGAATCATAACTATTGAGTCTTGTATGAAATTTAATTGGTCTAAAATTGTAATAAATTGTTTTACAAAAAATACTACGATTTTGTTTACTCAACACTTGCTTTTAAATTGTAGTTTCAAACAATCAAAAACTTCATATAGGTAATTAAAATGTATTAGTTTGCTAATTTGTATAATGCTCAGGGCAATAGTTTTATAATTTATTTAGTGACAATCTTGACTTCTGGTGACTGCCTAAACTAGTCGCTGCACTTTTCCTGGCCATTTTCTTTGTGGCTTTATACATTCAATTGATTGATTGATAATATATTAAGGGATCAAGCAAGAAACTGGGAGACTGTGAATTCATCCCATTTTAGATATGACATCAGCCTAAATCAGTATAAAACCAGTTCTGAATGAAATTTGTCTTTTGTAATAGCAATAGCACTTAGATTTATATATCGACTAGCTCAATACCCATGCTTGGCTATGAAACTATGTGGTCGGGCTTAGTTTTAGGGGAGGAAAATAAGTGGAGGAAATTATTCCTCTGCCTACCAGCATGCATCGGTATTCATCTGGCTAGTGTCCTGTAAGTATGTGAGAGAGTTGTTTGGAAACTGAAACAGTATTTGCTGTGTGAGCAAGAAGGAGAGGAGCCTGGGCATGGCTTAGCTCAACTGTTCTGTACTAAAGCTGCTTGGTGCTGTGAAACTAAAACTGAAACTCCACTCCTCTGCTTGTGTTTTGCATTTGGCACAGATTTCTTTTCAGGAGGGGAGGTGGAGTAGAACTCCTTAGCATCAGAATGTGTTAATAATAATATAAGAAATACTCATACTCTGATAGTCATTTCAAAAAATTCCTTTCTTAGTGAGCACCTAGAAGCCAAGAGGAACATATGTGCCAAATTTCAAGTTTGTAGGCTTTATAGTTCTGGAGATTTTGTGATGATGCATGAATGGTATTTTGCTTTTATATATGTATATAGATTTAAATTTAGAGTGCTTTACAGCCCTTTCTAAGTGGTTTACAGAGTCAGCATATTGCCCCCAACAATCTTATTTTACCTACCTCAGAAAAATGGAAGGTTGAGTCAACCTTGAGTCTGGTGAGATTCAAAATACCAAATTGCAGGCAGCCAGCATTCAGCAGAAGTAGCCTGCAGTACTGCGCTCTAACTACTGTATCACTCTGGCTCATAATGCTCTTTTAAAAATCTTATTAATCGAGTTTATACATTTTCGTCTTAGTCATGCCTTCATAGCATTCTGTCTTATTCAGCCTCTTTAAAACAGGAAGAAATAGAGAAAAAAGTTCCATTTTCTAAGGAAATACTTTTGTTGATGTTACAACAAGATTCATCTGCTAATTTAAATGTCATTGGTATGTAGAATGGGAAAAGGGCACCATCCTGTCATTCATTTCAGTTTGTAAATTGAACTGATTTAAAAATCATATTTTTGTTATCAGCTAATTTCAATTATGTCTGTCAGGTACTACCGTGTTTCTCCAACAATACTGCTTCCACCAATAGGAAGGCCCAGCATGATTTCTAGGCATGAGGTGAAATTAAGCCCCACCCCCAAAATTTAGGCCTATTTAAACCATGCTTTTCCCCGCCATTTCTCACATCGTTCGTTAGAACTGCACGAGGTGAAGAGAAATGGGTGGGGGAAGGGCAGGGGGATGGGGAGAAAACTTGCCTTTAGGGGTGCTCTGCAGGTAGCCTAGGCTAGAATACCCTGATAGCTGATAGAAGCTCCCCGAAGGCAGAGTCCCCAGCCGCTTCATGGTGTGGCATGGCTGCCCATGTCCCCTCGCTTTTAGGGCAGTCTCTTTCGGGCAATGGAAGCTCCCCAAATGCAGTCACCAGCCACTTCGATCAGCTGGTAGAAGTGGCCTCGGTGCGAGCGCACACACACACTCCCCTCACCGCGAGGCCGCTTCTACCGGCCAATCGAAGTGGCTGGTGACTGCATTTGGGGAGCTTCCATCACCTGAAAGAGACTTCCCTAAAGGTTAGGGGACATGGGTAGCCATGCCTCACCATGAAGCGGCTGGGGACTCTGCCTTTGGGGAGCTTTTGTCAGCTGATAGAAGCGGCCTCGGGCAAGGGGAGTGTGCGTGTGTGCTCGCCCTGAGGCCACTTCTACCAGCCAATCGATGTGGCTGGTGATTGCCCTTGGGGAGCTTCCATCGCCCAAAAGACACTGCCTAATGGCGAGGGGACCCTGGCAGCCATGCCTTGCCCCGAAGCGGCTGGGAACTCTGCCTTTGGGGAGCTTTTGTCGGCCGATAGAAATGGCCTCGTGGAGAGGTACCTGAGAATAGGCTGCTCTAGGTGGGGGAGGAAATTAAGTCACCCCCGAAAAGACGGCCTAGCCTTTTTTTCAGGGGTCAAAAAAAAATAAGGCCCGGCCTTATTTTGTGCGAAACATGGTGGATTTTGTTAGATGTGGCATCAATATATCTCAGATCAAACTTTCATTGGTGTATGATAACAAGACCTGAAATAAAAAAAAAAAGTTCCTTCCATTTCCTTTCCATCTTGAAAAAAAAATCACATAGCAATTCTGTGATAGAGTAAGCAGCTTACGCATCTACGGACCATTTCATACTCTTATCTCATTTTTCTAGCAGGACAAAGTCAGTAATAATTCATATACTTTGCCTGCCAAGAACTCAGATAACTGCATCAATGCCTGCAGAAGAAAGCTGAATTCTCCAAACCAATTTTCAGCTCATAATTTTGAGTTTCTGTTGAACTGAGTGTGTTTGGTAACTAATAGAAACACAAATATCTAAGTTAAACATCACAAACTCTATATAATAAATTAAAAGCTGATTTTACATATTAATTGTAAATGCTTCTGAGAAGAGAAAATAAAATGCATCATTCAGGCACTCTCAATGAATCCAGAGAATTACTCTGAATTCAACAAGTTCATATTTCAGTACATAATAGTCCGGTTCATACTTCTACATCATACTTTAGAATTATGAGAGTAACCCATATAACTAAACTAGAAAACTAAAGAATTTCATCCTCTTTTCTTCTTCTAGCATAGATGCATGGAAAATGATTGCAATTTTAAAATTAAATATAGCTTCTTATGTGTGCCTACATCCCTGCCTTCCAATATTTAAAGACTATCTCAGCCATGAAACTGTGGGTAAAGAACATTAAGATAGAAATGAACACAAATTGCAGATAAAATTAAAACATCACAATACAATCATACTAAGTTGAATGTCTCCAAGCAATTTACGTCCAAAGCATTATAGAATGTCTAACAAGTTTGTTAATTGGGTTAAGCCTCTTTTGCCGATAAAAAACAGCTTCAAAGCATAATCTAAGAAGTTATGGTTCCAAATGAATCTTGGGCCACAAATGGATTGCCCGTAGGCATCCTGAGATCTTCCCTTGGCACCAGTGGACTATTCCCCAAAACAAAATTGGAAGCTAGGATGTGACAAAGCAAAGTGCAAGCCTCAAGTAATCTGCACTTTTAGCAATGCTTCTCAAGTGCCTGAAGGCAACAGAGGCATTCTTAGGAAATAAATGGTTAGTGATTGCTTTCAAATGCTTTGCTTGGAACTATATTCATCTTCTCTAGAGAGAAAGGAAAGTAACAGTAAACTGAAGTAACAGACTGCATCCTTAAAGTCTAAAGGGGTTAGCAGGGAATATTTTGCTAAATAGATACATTGTGTTTTGACCAGAGGTGATATTCAGCAGGTTCTGACCAGTTCTGGAGAATTGGTAGTGGAAATTTTAAATAGTTTGGAGAACTGGCAAATATCACCTCTGACTAGAGATTTTACGGTATCCTTCCCCTATCATGCCCATCAAGCCATGCCCACCAAGCCACACCCACCAAGCCATACCCACAGAACCGGTAGTTAAAAAAAAATTGAATCCCACCACTGGCTTTGACATTATTTGGGCTATTGTTTACTGTTAGATTGTTTTGCGGTTTCTTGATTGGAGTATTGTTTGCTTCTTCATTGTTGATTTAATGTTAATTTTGATGTTAATCTCTACTAATTTGGGTGTTGATTGCTAGTAAGGAGGTGTTTTCGTCTTTTGGATTATTATTTTTTTGTTGTTATCTCTTTTGAATGGTATGCAGATGTCTATGTATATGTGCCTTTTGATGACTGTTTTATCATAGGAGCCTCTGTGGTGCAGTGGTTAGAGTGCAGTACTGCAAGCTACTTCTGCAGCCCAGCTGCCTACAATTTGGCAGTTCAAATCTTACCAGGCTCCAGGTTGACTCAGCCTTCCATCCTTCCGAGGTGGGTAAAATGAGGACCCAGATTGTTGAGGGCAATAATGCTGATTCTGTAAACCGCTTAGAGAGGGCTGGAAAGCACTATAAAGTGGTATATAAGTTTAAGTGCTATTGCTATAACATAACTATGCTGTGCTAGTCTTCTGCTTTCTGTCCTACTTGGTAGTGGCTGCCAACCGGTGGATAAAATTTTGGTGGTCCACAGAGAAATGGTCCCTGAAAGCAATTAATCCAGGTGTCACAGGAACACAAGGCTGCACTGCCCACATGGCCTGCCTACCCACTGGCCCCCACCCTTTGGCTGAGTGCAAACCTTACCTTTAGTAGAGCCACACGAGATGGAACTGGAAGGTAAGACAATGGCAAGGAAAGGAAATGCCCCAGGGTGGCTTGCTGACATTGGTGGGAAAGTCAGTCCCATATTCCAGAGCTGTAGTAGTTACAGGACTCACTCTTGGTCACCCCACCGGCCTGCCATGGAGGAACTGCTCCGGGATGACCAAAGGGCCAGTCTTGTGACTACTGCAGCTCTAGAATATGGGACTGGCCTGTGGTGGGGTTGGAAATCTCAGCCATAAGGGGTGGCACATGTAATGTGCAAATTTGCGGGTGGTGCAATATGTAAAAAGCAGCTCCGCTCTTGCCAGCCAGGCTGAGGTAATGGTGCTGTTGTGGTAAGAGTGGGGCAGCAGCACAAGTGGGCCAAAGTGGCAATGGAGGTGGATGAAAGGTGTGGGAGTGCCGTGCTACTTGCATTTGCGTGGCATCAGCATTCCGCCTTTGCTCAAAGGAGTTCGGCTGAAATTTCCTGCACCGCTCGTACTTCAGTGCTTTGACTCCCAGGGGCAGGAGTTCGGCCAAGCTATCTGCAAAATCGTGTCTCTTTCGAAGAGCACTGCAGAAGCAGTGTGGGAAACTTCAGCCAAGCTCTTGAGAGACAAGTGACTCCATCTGCTTCTCTCCACAAATGCTCCTCAAGAGAGAGACTATTTTGCAGGTAGTTTAGCTGAACTCCTGTCCCTAGGAGTCAAAGCGCTGAAGCATGAGCAGTGTGGGAAACTTCAGCCGGGCTCAAGGCAAGAGTGACTCTGGCTGCTTCTCTCTGCTAACAGGCAGCCAAGCTATCTGCATGTTGCACCACCTTCAAATTTGCACATTACATGTTCCACCCCCTACGGCAGAGATTTCCAGCCCCACCATGGGCTGGTCCCATATTCCAGAGCTGCAGCAGTTACAGGACTGGCCCTTTGGTCATCCCAGAGAAGCTCCTCCACATCAGGCTGGTGCACCCAGGTGGAGGAGCTGCTTCAGGATGACCAAAGGGCCAGTCCTGTGACTACTACAGCTCTGGAATATGGGACTGACTTTCTCATTGTCAGCAAGCCACCGTCAGTCTGCCCATCTTCGTTTCTCTTCACTCAGATTGACCATTGTTTTGTAATAATTACATTAACTTTAATAATTTTGTTACAATTAAACAACCTTTAAAGATTTTGTTATGATTAAGTAAGCATTTAGGATTTTGTTATAATTAAATAAACATTTATACTTTTGTTATATTAAATAGGTGCATTTCATATGAATAAAATGGAAGTTCTTTGATCATTATTTTACAAATGTATTTATCTTTATAACAAAAATCATATTAGTGGTCTGTGGGATTTAAAATTATGAATTTTGATGATGAGACTCTAGAAAAAGTACAGAGAAGAGGAACCAGGATCATCTATACAACATCTTCCAACAAAATAAATATTCGCACAACTTCATCAATAAGTGCTTGACCACTCAACCCAATATAGCACAACCAACATAAGCTGTGTAGAGGATAACATTGTCATAGATCAAAAACATGTCTTCCCTGGTCCTTCTCTTCACTAGATTAGCCATACCCAGTTCATGATTTGGGGACTGGAGACTAAAATATATGAAGAACAGTTGCAGGAACTGGGCATGGCTAGTCTAGTGAAGAGAAGGACCAGGGAAGACATAATAGCAGTCTTCCAATATTTGAGGGGCTGCCACAAAGGAAGGTCAAGCTATTTTCTAAAACACCTGCAAGCCACACAAGGAATAATGGATGTAAACTGAACAAAGGGAGATTTAACCTGGAAATAAGGAGGAACTTTCTGACAGTAGAACAATCAACCAATGGAACAGCTTGCCCTCAGAAGTTGTGGGGGCTTCATCACTTGAGTCTTTCAAGAAGAGATTGGACTGCCATTTGTCAGAAATGGTGTAGGGTCTCCTGCTTGGGCAGGGGGGTGGACTAGATGACCTACAAGGTCCCTTCCAAGTCTGATTAATTGTTATCTGGTGGTCCCTGAGGTCCAAAGGGTTGGAGACTCCTGCTATATGGTGGCTGTTACAATCTTTATACTGTATGTTATACATGGCTCCTCTTTTTTCTTCTGGAGCTGTTGGGTCTTTTGGTTTACTTAGATGTTTTGGAGGGCTTTGGTTAGTTTGTGTTGCATGGTGTGGTTGTGATAATCTGTTGGTGGTTTCTGGGATGTTTTTGATCTATGACAATGTTATCCTCTACACAGCTTATGTTGATTGTGCTATATTGGATTGAGTGATCAGGCACTTTTTGATGAAGTTGTGTGAATATTTATTTTGTTGGAAGATGTTGTATAGATGATCTGTTTCCTTCTTCTGATGTTTAGGGTTGCTGCATTATGTTTGTGCTTGTCAAAATAGTGTTCTTATTTAGGTCTATATATACCTTGCTGCCTTGCTTCATTTTTCCCTCATTTGACTTAATTTATTTCCTTCTATTTCTGCAGTTAATCCCTTTTTTATATACAAAAGTATATTTATTGAAGTTGCTAGCTATTATTTCCTATTCCTCTAGAGAATACATAGTCTTAGAAAAGTTGTTACCCTGTGTCAATTTATTATCTGGAAAAATGTTTTTTCTTGAAAATTCCAAATTTAATCAGAGCTTAGAGAAGAAACTATATCCCCATCTTTCCTTCCCACTCACATCTATCTAGGCATACAGTTTCTTGTTTATCTCATTGCTAGCAAGGAACCTCCTGCAAATTGCACATGAAAAATAAATACATAAATTGCAGTTGAAAAGAGAGAAAGAGAAGTTTTGGAGAATATTGTCTTTTGTTGTTCCTAAAATAAGCATATTTTTTCAGTAAACCTCTACTTGAGAAAAAAGGATATATAAATGTGAACAAAATTGTCAATCTTCTTGGTGGTATCAAAATGAATAAGCAATACTAGAATGATGAAGTTTTGTATTTCTTCTTTTGTGAAACATCTCTTCCCATATTCTTCTGTTCTTTTCATTTTTCAAGCTATTAATTTCATGAATAGCATTTTCATCTGCAACTCACCTTTCTCTAAAAGAGAATATTTGTAGCTCAAGATTGAATTGAGAGGTCCTTTGGGGTTCTCTGAGTCTGGTTGGGTTTTTGGAAGATATTTAATTATTCAAATAGGTAACATCAGCAACTAGCTCTGATGATGATTAAAAAAAAAGAACTTGAAACTGCCTAAGCCTTGAAACTGCCTTCCAAACCTTAATGATGCTAACAGTAGATGTAGTATGTTCTGAGCTTGTGCAAACTTCCCATAAAACCAAGTTTTTTTGTTTCAGTCCATCCACCCTAGATACACTGGGTAAAATTAACTGGTCTTCTCAAACGAAGGTTATCAGCACTGTTCATCCCTCTTAGCCTCTTGCTTGTTTTCTTTTCTTCCTTTTGTTTAAAACTAAAGAAAGGTTTAAAAACCTAATTTCCTTTCCAGAAACTAGGTAATTTACAGCCAGACACATTGGAACTGAATGAATTCTTTCACACAAAGGAAGTCATCATGAATGAGATAATAGCAATAACTCATATAGTAAATAAGTGTTACCAAGTAAAAGTAACACATGGTTATCTTCCCTTACATTGTGTTATGACTCCCCTTCGAAATTCAAACGAACAAAACAGAAAGCAGC
>NW_020769322.1:7257778-7282529 GCF_900518735.1 Pseudonaja textilis
GATAGATAGATAGATAGATAGATAGATAGATGATAGATAGATAGATAGATAGATAGATAGATACTTTTCTCTTGAAACTGACCACTTGAGTTTCTGTAGAAAAGAAAAGAAAAGAAAATGTAGTCGGTACATATGCACACCCACCTATCTATATGTTATGGTTCGCTGGCAACTGGTGCAGACAGCAGCAGAATTGGACAGTGGGGAAGAACAGGGACCAATCAGGGAGTCTGGAGAGGACTTGGACGAGGGTCCTGCATCCAATGCAAAGATGGGGCCAGGACCATCTGGGAGTGGGGTGCTGCCTCATGGAGCCTTCGGAGTCTGGCAGCAGCAAGGCAAAGGACCCAGGGGAGCCTGTTCCCAGTGCACATTTGAGCAGAGCTGTTAGGAGGCGAGATCAGCTGAAATAAAAGGGGTGACTTGGGAGTAAGGCTGGGAGATGATTGCCCCTCCCATAAGGTATAAAGGTCAGGCCAAGATGATGATACCTTAAGTAGCTCGATCGTTTCAGAGTCATTCTGGAAGCTCTTTGCACTGCGATTGGTTTCTTTTCTAGTTCATTTGATACTTCAGTTTTTGGCAGCACTTCATAGAACTGAAAGATGTGTGCTTATCTCGGAGGACTGTTTGAGATTAATTTTGGCTGGGAATGAAAACAATTCCCAGTGTTGCAATAAAATAAGTCTTGTTTTTAAAATATGTGTGTGTAATTATGGTTTGGAAGTCTTGGTCAAAACACTATATTTCTGTGACTTGATCTTTTTATCTATCTCAGTATATGTTAATTTTCAGTGAAAAATTGAAAGTTATTATCATCCCAATCCTAAATTATCCAATACAGCATGAAGGCCTCATAACTGAAGGTTTTGTACTGTAATCCACTATGCTGGTTCAGCACAGGTTGGTGGATATAGATCTGAGAGAGGTTGATTGGTGCCAAATTACCCAACCAACTTCCATTCCTGATAAAAACTATTCCTAATCCAGCAATTTAGCTACTATGCCATATGTTTTGTGTATTTGTGTGTGTACCAATATGCCTATTTTGTCTATTTTGTCTATAGGTCTATGTGGCTCAACATAGAGCATGAGTGGGTGAGGTGAAAGATAGCAAGTTGTGAACCATGCATCATGACGCATTCCCCTTAATCCAAAGTTCAAAAGGTTGGCTTCTATTATAATATTAATACATGCTTCAAAAATTCTTCTTCATCATGGTACTAGCAAACACCTATATGCACTTTTGAATGCTTTTGTTTGTGTTTGTAAGTTTCTTAATTTTTGTTTTGCTCTTTTTGTGTGTCTGTTAATTTGTGTTTATTTTGTGTGCATGTAGGAACATCGGCATGTGCAACAAATTTCTATGTTATTGGCATTCATTTTAATTTTCAGAAGTAATAACAATTTGTCATAACTCCAACTGGAACCTTTTTACCCTTCTTCTAGACCAGTAATGCACTGCACTCACATCAACACAATTATCACCATAAAAATCATCACCAAAAACACCTTGCATTCCATTATGAAATTCAGTTATTGGGACTTCTTCAGCAATTAAAAATTCAATTATTGCCTATTGCTTAAAGCATACTGATAAATATTCTTTGCGGGTTTTCATTTCACAAACAATGCCAGCACAATCATTTCTACAGCAAATTTCCATCAACTGAAGTAAAAGTTTTTTTCTTTTCTTTACACAGTTGATTCTTGATTGATATTTGCATTTATGATAAAAATCTACAGGTTTATTAGGGCCAAAATATTATTAAAAGAATGCTAGAGCAGTACAGTATTCTTCATAAGTTTGCAGGTTTGTTGATAATGCTAATTACAATAAAATATACAATAAGAAGCATAAAACATTTTGGTGTACAAATAAAAGCTTTGATTTATAAGATTTACATTTATAACTAAATGTGCATTTGTTTTCCATAGAACACTAAACAAATGCTATACATTTATTGATAGAAAAAAAATCATACATGAGAAAAGATTTCCTGCGGCCTTCTCTCATAAATTTACTAAATTGGAATCTTAATTAGTACTGGTAAATGTAAAGTAGAGCTTTAAAAAAGAGATCAGTTTGACGTTTAGTAGATATATAAATTCAGGCTATAGGTAGGTTCACAAATTCTATTGTTAGCCTGATTTTCTTTCAATGTTTCAGAAATAAATGAATTGAAACATAAGATGCCCTTTTACTGGGATTTTTTTTAAAAAAGAATCTATCTAGAGCTGGATTTATCTAGAACTGAAGAAGCTTTTTGGATGAAAAGTGAACCATCTTCAAAGAAAAAGAAGGAAGTCCAGTTGCCTCTTGAAAAAGCACCTTTGAGACAACTATTACTTTGATGACTGAGAATCTCCATAGACATTTGAAAGAATATGTTTTGCAATCCATTTGTTCATCGTGTTCTATTCCTTATCTCAATTTAAAATTGTTAAAATCAAATATTAATTCCCAGATATTGAATTATTCTACAAATAATTTGCCAACTTCTCATCAGTCATACATTGTCCTGCTTTTGAATTGGAGTACATATATTACCATTAGAAGCAAAGGTAAATCTGAATCTTTTTTAAAAAAATAAAGATATTTTTCTTTAAAAGTGAAGAAATCTTGGTGGTTTCTCTACAAAACACAAGATGCTGATATCAGATGGAGTCACTTTGTTCTTGTGCATCACTAGAACCAACAGACTGATATCCAACAATGGAATTCAAAAATCTCAATTTATACAGGCTTATAAAATTAACATTGCTAAATATAAAAACATTCAGTAACAAAAAAAATCAGAAAAGTCATATATAACAGTAAGAATTTAAAGTCCACACTATATAAACATAACTTCAGATTCACTTGCTATGAATTATAGCATTAGAAATCAGAATTTATGATTTTGCAGCCAAACTAGGGTTTGGAGAAAATATTTTGATTGATTGATTATTTAGGTCTCAAAAGTAAATGAAAGTATAATCAAAACAACTCATCCCTCCTTTGGCAGTGAAGCAGCACAAGCAAATTTGAGAAATTCAGAGAATATAACTGAAAGCACACAAATGAGTGTCAATGATAAGTTGAAAAAATATTATTTTTAATCAAATTTGTATATTAGTAATATCACAAGGGATCTCAAAACTATGAATTGAAAACATTGACACTTGAAATATCTTAATAAAGCACTTGTACATTACATTACAAACCCAATAATCTAGCAGCAGTAGATGGTATTATTCAATTAACTTTAAATGTTCCATATAAAAGCTTTGCCTATTTATTTTATTTTAATTTTTTTGTGTGGAAGTGAGCTGGAGGCCAGGTGGGAGGGACTAGGATTCAATGAGAGACCAATGGGTCTTTCTCTTCCTCACCTCCTAGAAATGGGGAACCAGAAGCTGTTTCTCTCAGGGGCATCTTGTTAGTAGGTTAAATATTTTATAATACAGATTAAAATCAAACTCTAAAATAATTGTAGATTATTTATAATCTAAGTAATTGCTTTCTTAGATAACTCATATTAGAGTTTTGCAATATAATTTAGGGAATTACAAGTAACTCTCAATTTACAACCATTTGTTTAGCACCATTGCAATTTAGAATGGCACTGAAAAAAAGTGGTTTACCTGTCCTCACATATACAACCATTGAAGCATCCTCACAGTTACATGATCAAAACTCTGGCACTTGGCAACTAACATGTATTTATGGTCATTGCAGCTCTGTAGTCATGTGATTGCCATTTGCAATCTTTCTAGCTGGCTGCTGACAAGCAAAATTAGTGGGGAATCCAGATTCTCTTAATGACTCTGTGATTCCCTTAACAACTGAAGTGATTCACTTAATAACCATGGCAAGAAGATTGGATGTGATTCATTTAACAACCACCTTTTTTTAACAATAGAAATTCTGGTCCAAATTGTGGTCATATGTTGAGGACTACTTGCACAAAACAAAGGTACAGCTCTAGTGTCTAGTTAATTGTTGTTGTTGTTTTTTGGAGTTTAGAAGGAAACACCATTTCAATATGATAAGGCCAGACAATTAATCTATGGGTGCATCTAATCCCCAAATCTATTGTGCACTTATGTGCAATGTAAAATACATTAAAATTATACATACATACTCAAATTATTTTATTGTGTTTATTATCAGCTTAATTATATAATAAATCTACTGTTTAGAATGGGTATGCCCAGAATTATTTGAATTTTATAGGGAAAGGATACCAAATTGTATAAGAAGGTGAGAAAGAAAGGGAAGAAGATACAATGACAATAATCGTTGCCCCACTTCAGTTTCAGAGTTATTGCCACAATTGCTTTGTGGAAAGGATCCTATCAGACACGAGATCTGCAGCTGTGTACTATTTTTGAAGAATGCCATTTATTGCTTTTGATATTTTTAAGTCTCCTTAATAAATTTTATAACCTGAAAGGTAGAATATAAATAGCTGCAATCATAAGTGCACTAAAGAAGTGTAAAATCAAGAGAAGCTAAGGACAGGAAGAGCAACATTTTGTCAGGCATCACAATCTTAGATTTTAGGTTTAAGAAAAGAACATCTATTCTTTTTACATATTACAACGTATGATTAAAATTAAACAGGGGTCTCATTTTTAACCTAGCTGACATTTGTGACTTATTTAAGGATACTAAACACATCCACTAACATTTTGATTGCTGGTTATAGTCAAAAGATTATACCTTTTTCTTCTTTTTACCAGACACATCCTACCATATATTTGCAACACATGCATAACAACAGCTGCTGCACATTTCTGGCTGTCCTGCTGTGCTGACTACCACTTTCAGAGACAAGTGGTGCATGAACATTAGATTGTTCCTCTTCTGCTTTTCCATTTTCTGCACTGCTAGTCACTGGTCCATTCCAGCTTTATCAATTGTTAGATTTATAGCTAAAGCAACATTATGACAAAAATCAACCCAGAATTTTCCTGTAAGTGCACCTAGGTTAATTGTTATAATGAAACCTGTACCATCATCAGTGGCTTTACACTAGTCACACTTGACGTACATTGATGTGTCAGTGTCCATCTCTATTGTTATGAGCTCAGAACTCAAAATACAATACTGCAAAACTCAATAGTGTGTTTTCCAGAGTCAAACAAATGGACACTAGAGATGTGTAATAAAACGTTTGAGACAAATTCAATTTCTAGCAACTTCATGGATACATTAATGTGTTCTTTGTAACAGTATAAAAGTGGTTTAGCTTTGTTTTTTCTGGTATGTAGCATTGTGTATTATTTTCATCTTTTTAAAATTTAAAAATGTCCACATGAATTGTTGTTTGCAATTTTCTTTAAAAAGTTTGAGAAGTATTTATGGTCCAATTGTGCCTTCATATGTTTACACAATAGTCCCTAATAATTTAATTAATACTTTCAATATATAATGCTGCCAAACATAAAGATTTATGTGTACTTCTTTTATGCACATTGATATAAATGCATACATACTTCATATTGATATAAAAACACACACATAAACACACACACTGAGAAAGATAGATTTATCCATAGTGTAAATCTTTTTGTGTGAATTCTTTTTTCAACAAACATTGCTGCTAGTACATGTTATGTTAGAGGTATCTTGTAGAATTCCAATGTAATTCCTTTGAAATACTTCCAGGATTTATTTAGCATCATTAGTGCACTGAGATAGAGAACTGTTATGACACAAATAACTATCTAGAACTTATTTAGCTGTAACACAAAGAAAGGGAGGGAGAAATACATAACAATGTATTGCCAAAATATATTCAACAATGTATTGTTGAAAATTCAGAGCATATCTGGGAATGGAAATAGTGCAAATCCCAAAATTTGATTAACATTAAAAAACAGACCCGTTAAAGAGGGAAAGAGGGAGGATACAGGGAGAGAATGCAGTAAAATTTTTACTTCTGATGCCACTCCATTACTTTCATTACCATGATCATTGCCACCCAGGTTAATTATGGGGATTGACCTCCAATTTGCTGGTCTTCTCTCATTTATGTGCTTATTACTTCCATGTAAAATGTATAAAAACTATGGTTCAAAAATGTTTTACACCTACATACATGCAAATTCAGGCACATGCACATACACGTGTGTGTGCCTATAACCTAGCAATCAGCATGAAAAATAGAAATGTACACTAGGCTTTAAATGTGGAGAATCTTTAAAAACAAATTACAATACTTACTATAACTATAGCTTGAGCACTTTTTTGTAAAGTAGGTTAGCTTTTCTAACAACAATCTTCACATCACAAAGCTGACATATTAAATCCAGTGAGCATTTGTGTGTGTGTGTGTGTGTGTGTGTGTGTGTGCATACATGAATGAAAGCATGCTTAAAGAAATGAATGTAAACAAATTTCCGTTCCCAACTTCATACTTCCAAAGCACTGTTTCCCAAGTGTTTCTAAATGAGAGAATCTCAGTAGTAGAGCATAATTTCCCCAAAGATCTGGCTAATTTATAGCTTTCAACACACCAATGACCCCTGCAATTTTGTAGTTGCTTCATTAATTTCTGCACACCTGCTCCATCTATCTTGGAAAAAAACAGATCAAATGAGCAATTCAGTTACAAAGCTATTGTAAGAAAGCTGCTTTACAGGTTTCTCTTCTCTTCTCTTCTTTTCAATAAACTATGCCAAAGACCAATGAGATAAAAAATTGAAAATAGAATGTCAGATTGGGGTTGACAATGCTTAGAAAGGAGAAACCAAAATTGAACTCAGCTGTATCTTCATTGAAATAAGGCCGTGAATGTGTTTGAAAGTGTCTGACTACAATATCAAAGATATAGTTGAGTTCAATTCTGTGTCCAAAATACTGCATAGTGTACTTGAGATTGTAACAGCATTTGGCCATGCTACTTTTCATGTCTTAAAGTTGCATCAATGGTTTTTAAAAAGAAGAAATTTAAATATGAAAGATTTATTAACTATTTGGAATTGGTTGGTCAATCTATGGCTGACTCATATACACTTGATAATCATAGATTCATAGGGTGGAACTGACCTCAGAGGTCTTCTACTCCAGCCCCCTGTTGAAGACAAAAGCCTTATACCATCTCAGTCAAATGGCTGTACTGTAGTGATGGAATACCCACAACCCAGGAGCCAAACTATTCCATTGATTAATTGTTCTTACTGTCAGAAAATTTCTTCTTACTTTTAGATTGAATCTCTCTTTAACAAGTTTCCACCCACTACATTTTGTCCTGCCCTCTTCTAGTACTTGCCCCTCAAGTACTGGAAGACAATTATCATGTTTCTATCACCATTTTAATCCTTCTCTTCAATAGGCTAGACATACCTAGCTCCTTCAACCATTTGTCATATGATTTAGCTTCCAAAACATTTATTATCTTTGTTACTCTTCTCTGCACACTATCCAAGATCTCAGCAACTACTTTGTATCATTATGACCAGAACTGGACAGAATCTTCAAAGTGTGGTCTCATCAGTGCTTGTCTTGATGCTATCAGCTCTTTTCCAGTCCTCTGATATTTCACCTGTGCCACATGAGCTTTGAAAGATTACATTCAGTGTAAATTAACTTAAATTTCACATTCCTTTAATCACATATTTGTAATAATAAAAGCAGATGCAAGGTATATTTTATTGTTTATTTGTTAGCTTTACAACCTGTCTCTCTACCAAGATCACAAGGAATTTTAGAGATCTCTTTTGGTTTTATCCCCATAACAGTTCTAGAAAGATAGGATAGGCTGAGAGACAATGATTGGCTCAAAGCATCTAATAATTGAGAGTGGAGTTGAAGCTGACTTTCTCCTTTTCTAGTACAACACCTTAATTCATATATCATTCTAACTCTCATAGACAAGAACTGTTCTTAGACAAGTGTGAATTTTTAGATTATAGATGGAATTTTTTTGGAACTTCAACTTAATTTAGAATTATGTGTGTGTAATAAAAATACTTTAACAAATACTTTAATACTTTCTGCCAAAGAAAGCCAAGAATAATATATTAAAACAAAACATTTAAACCACTTGTTTCCCTGAATAGTCAGGTGCTTTCAGAATGTTTTCTTCCTTCATTCTCATTGTAGAGCAGAGGTTTATATTCTTTGGCTTGCAAGTAGCATGGAAATCTGATTCAAATACAAAAATTATTATGCATTTTCTATGGAAACTGGTATTTTATTTCACATTTCTTTCTTTTTTAAATGCAAAAACTTTGTATTAAACATAGTCTGCAAAATTCACTAAAATAAAATGGCAAATTATCCCTCAAGATTATTCTTTTTAAAATTCAATATACTAATAATCTTTCTATTACAGGTTTTTTATCCACTTTGATTAATATAAATTTTGTATATTGTAAAATTTTTGTAAATTTGTAAATTTTTATATTATATTTATATAATATAATATATTATTTAATATATTTCATGCAGTTTTATGTTAGATAATATAATTTTGCGAGTACTTTCCCTTGATACATTTTTGTATACTTGGTATATGCATGGAAAACTACATATTAAAAAAATAAATATTGAAGATTTGAGTAAATTATTATATTATTATTTACATTCATAATCAAGAAGTAAGAATTAATAATTCATATTGTTTCCAGGAAAATACCTGGAATGAAATGAATTACAACATGTGTCATAATACTTAGTTTAGAAAAAAATTAATAGACCAATTTTCAACTAGCTGATTGGTAAAAAGCAATATCTAAAACTTAGAAATATGAATATTTCTCTCCTAAATCATAAGTCTTGCTGTGTAGTATAATAGAGTGATTACACTAGGATGCAAGTCTAAGAAATGACCTTTCAATTCCAATATGCTATTTTGATGATATGGAGTCATTTGCCATGTAGTTTTTAATAATTGCCCTTCATAAATTATTGATTTGTTTTGGGACTTGATTGGTAGATTGTTCACTTCTTGGCATGTTCACTTTTTAAACAATAGTTCTACCAACTGAATTAAGGATGAATCCCCAAGGACAACTAATTAATTTACTTATGGAGATAATTAATATGGGCCATTTAACCTTTCCATAATTCACTTTTAATTCATTCTGTTGGTTTTATGGAACATGTACTTTTCTCCAGAGTCATTACTATTAATTTCATTTTGAAGTGTTTGTAATGAAGAGGTTGGACAAAGTAGAGAAGTTTTTACAAAGCATTCAGGCATGCCAATATTTCCATGTGGGTTACTTTTCATGGTATTATTTTTCCTCTGAAGTAGAAATAATAACTTAATAGCATTAAGCAGGCTAATGTTGAAACTACAACATATTTCAGGAGATCTGAAATATGGATATGAATTGATAAAAATCACATTGTTTGTTCAATATTCGTATATTTCTTGAAGACACTAGTTGAACTAAAATTTTAGTTTAGTAATTTTTATACTGGACTATGTTGTAAATAGTTTTATATTGGATTTGGGATCTGACCAAATATTATTCTTACTTTTACCAAGTATAAAGGTACCTGATAATTTTGTTCAACTAGAGTCTTTGAGAAATATAAGAATACTGAACAAATGATGTATAAATAGTACATAAATAAAATGGCTTATATGTGAATTACTATGTCTAAAATTATTTCATTTTAAAATTTAAAATTCTATTCTAGCCAGATTGCATAGTGAATTATTTATTGGGATGAGATATAAACTGTTTAAGAGAAGGGAAGGAAATTGCTTAGCATAAGCATTGCCTGAGTCTTTTCATTCTTGTTTATTTCTGAATATAAAATTGAATAGAATTCAGTAATTTGTTTCAGCTACTTTAAATTAAAAATATAATGCAATTCAAGGTGTGCCTTAATCGTGTTCATGTTTGAGCTTGGACTAGTAAATGTATAAGTACAATTAATGAACCCAAAATGTGACTTCTAATTTAGCTAACATCTCTCTCCCTCCCTCTCCCTCCCTCCCTCCCTCCCTCCCTCCCTCTCTCTCTCTCTCTCTCTCTCTCTCTCACACACACACACACACACACACACATTCTCCATCATCTATCATCCATCTATCATCTATTCATCCTTTTGTCCGATATTTCTAAAAGTGTAACTGACCTTTCTGCTGCTGCTAAGCCCAATCCACTTCAAATGGTGGTTTTGTGAAGAAATAGGAAGAGGAAGGAGTATTATGTATGTTCACCATCTTTAGTTACTTGAAAAGTAATGAAGGTAAGTTAAAAATTAAATAAATATCATATTAACAATAAAATCTTGCTTATCCATTGGTGTACTTTTTTTTTTTGCTGTTCTGTACAACAAGCCTAAAAACTCAGGAGATTAATGTGAATGATAACTTCAAAAATGGTTCTAGCCATCACAGTCTCTTATCTTTTGAGTGGTCACATTAATATTAGTTTATTTCTAGTCATTAGTTTTGGTATAAGTATTGTAGTGGATTTATTCATCTCTGATATGAAGCCATAAAAATTAGCTATTAATGCAATTTCCAAGCTCTGTAAAGGACCTTGGAATACTCATCTCTAATGATCTAAGTGCTAGACCCCACTGTTACTACATAGCCAAAAAGGCATTAAGAGTTGTTAATCTAATCCTATGTAGCTTTTTCTCTGGTAATATCACACTACTAACTAGAGCATACAAAACATTTGCTAGACCAATACTCAAATACAGCTCATCAGTCTGGAACCCACATTACATATCTGATATTAACACAGGTGAGGATGTCCAGAAATATTTCACAAGAAGAGTTCTCCACTCCTCTACTCATTGTAGAATCATTGTAGAATACCTTATGCCACCAGACTTGAAATTCTAGACCTAGAAAACCTTGAATTACACCGTCTTCGGTCCGATCTAAGTATGGTATATAAAATCATACATTGCAATGTCCTATCTGTCAATGAATACTTCAGCTTCTACCATAAGAATTCAAGAGCACACAATAGATACAAACTCAACGTTAACTGCACCAAACTTGATTGCAGGAAATACGACTTCAGCAACAGGGTGGTCAATGTCTGGAATACTCTACCTGATTCTGTGGTTTCTTCCCCAAACCCCAAAAACTTTAACCTTAGACTGTCTACTATTGACCTCACTCCTTTCCTAAGAGGTCTGTAGGGGGCTTGCATAAGTGCACCGACGTGCCTACCGTCCCTGTCCTATTGTTTCTTTTATTTTTCTTATATGTACCCATTTCATGTATTCATAACTATGTATATACTTATACCTATTATCTTGTAAGCAATTGATAAATCAAAATAAATAAATAAAAATAAAAATTTCATCCCAAAGCTCATCCCCACTCACCTGGAGACTATATCATCCCTGGTGAAAATGTTAACAAAATTGAGCTAGTTATATTACTGTTCTTATTTAGTATAAGGCTGCTTCTAATGTTGCTAAAACATATTAAGACAAAATATAGTGACAACTTTATTTACATTAATATAAAATCTAAAAAACAGTCTGGAAAATCAGATTCTCCCATTGGAATCATTATGAGTGGCATTATACAGTTGTAAATTTAAAGTATTTATAGTTGTTTCCACTGTTCCAAAAATTTTGAAGCAATCTTGAGATTTTGAAAGACTTCAGGGAGACACACAAGGAAGATGTTCTTATAATAATGAATATAGACATAATTTTATTACACTCTTGGCCATGTTAGGCAAAAGTAAATAAATAAAAATTCTAAATGACTGTGAATTAAAACAATCTTGAAACCAATGGCTGGCAATACTTAATTGCTAGTAGTAACCATGATCTGTTTTGAATTTACAGAATACAGTGGCCGTAAGATACTATATTTTATATGCTACACTTGCAAATAGTTAACTGTCATAAGTGTTAAATGCAGCTACATTAGTGTTCAAAGAGAAACTAGATAGGATTATTTTTTTAAAAAAGAGAGAGAGATTGAGAGTATCCGTGAAGATGGCCGAATCCTGTACAATGTGTGAAGGCTTTTAAATATTTGAAATATTCCTGAGCTAGACTGTATTGCTCATGAAAGAAATGAAAATTGAAAAGAAAATCGAATTAATTACAGACATACCATATGTCTTTACCATTAAGATATAGGATAGTTATTTGAACCTGTATTGACTTTTTTAGGAAAGAATAAAAAAGTAACATTAATTTAAGTAACAGGAAAAATATTTGAAGACATTTTGAAATACTAAGCTATAACAAATTACCAAGTTCTGATGGTATCCACCAAAGAATCATTAAATAAGTAAAATGTGAAATAGCTGACCTCCAAAGCAAAAATATGTAACTAGCTACACAGAATAAATTCAGTACCAGAGGACTTCTCATGTGCTAGCCAGAAAATTAAAAACTAGTGATTTTAATTAAAATATGTCATAGAATATTTTTTTAAATCAGTAACGATTCTAACCAAGGTATGCCAAAAAATCCGGACTAACTTAACAGTTAACATATTAGAAGAGATCAGTCTATATACCAAAAAGACTTAACAGTGTGTGGAAAGTAATATACATATCCTTAATTTTACATGCTAGCAAAATAATGATTAGGATCATCAAATGTAGATTACAGCCTACAAAGAAGATGCCCAATTTTCCAGATTGTTTTAGAAAAGGTTAAAAACAAGAGAGACTATTTTGGATGCCTGACAGATAATTCACAATATCGAAGAATCAAAAAAAAAGTTACTATGTGCTTCATAGATTATAAAAAGATCTTAAATTAGCCCTAATGGGGCAATGGTTAAACTGCAATATTGCACAGAAACTCTGCTCACAGCCTGGAATTCGAATCTGACAGGATTCAAAGTTGACTCAGACTTCCATCCTTCTAAGGTTGGTAAATTTGAAAACATAGATTGTTGAGGGCAATATACAAATAATGCTTTATATTGTAAACTGCTCAGAGAGTGTTATAAAGTACTATGGGGTGGTATATAAGCCCAAAATGCTGCTATTGCTATTAAATTAGATCAACTACATCAAGATGTGGAATGCCCTTAGGAAAGCAAGAATCACAGAATATCTCATTATCCTCAAGCAAAACATATATCTAGAATATGTAACATGGCAGAACAGATAGCTTCATTTTAGTAAAGAAATAAAATTGTATATTCCCTTTTTTATTTATTCAACCTACTGAATATGTACTGAGGGAAACTGAATTGGAAGAAAATAAATGGACATATTTCAGGTCCTGTTGCTAAGGAATGCCAGTTGGTAGAGCCCAGAAATTGAACCTTTTCTGCCATACTGCCCACTCTATGAAAGAAAAAGGTTGGTCCCAACTTTCCTGACCTTTAAGGCTCTAAAAACCTGGTTCTGTGCCAGGACATGGGATCTCAACTTTGTGAAGTGATCCATCTCCTTGTTTTGTTATTGATTGAAAATGTCATATGCATTTTAATTTTTGTACTTGGAACTGTAATTGTATTTATTTTTATATTGTTTGTTCTTGTTGAGATAGGAAACTATATGTATTGATTGATTAAATATTACAATTTTTAAATTGTAGGAAGAAGCATATCACATGTTATGTTGATGACAGT
The DNA here is from genome assembly GCF_900518735.1 of Pseudonaja textilis. The sequence continues at coordinate 7,271,311 of NW_020769322.1, forward strand.
AATAGCTAAACTGCAAATAATTTGCAAACTCTAATGATGAAAGTGAAGTGCAATGAAAAAAATCAGGTAAACTTAAATGTAAATGATAATAAAGTAATTAGTACATAAAAAATAGATGGGGTAGATCTGTCTCTCAAAACCTTAGGACAAAGGTTGACCCAATATAATTGACTGGAAGGAATTCTCAAATAAATAATAGGAAACATTTTTCCCCCTCAATTTTTCATCATGACAAATCTATTATTATTTCAAATCCATTGTTTTGCCATAAAACATTTATAGTTAAACATATATTTGAAACATTTCCCCTAAGTAACTGGTTAAAGAATCAATATTATTTTTTAATCTTTTCCTATTCTCTCATTCATTGATATCATCTAATAAAATCATTATTTCATGCAAATCTCAGTCATGCATATTTCTTCCCAATTCATCTCTGCCTTTTTATTATTATCATTTTGATCATTCTCTGTACAAACAATATCGACTTGTGCAGGGATTTTCAATAGTCTACATTATATCAAACTTTCTGAAGTTCACTCACTATTAAATCTTCACATTACTTCTCTGCATGTAATCATCAGCTAGATTCCACAAGATCAGATTATTTTTATTCATATTGGTTACACCCTTCTTCAGGGGTGGGTTTCTACCGGTTCTGTCTACCTCTGTAGAACCGGTAGCTCTGAAGAGCAGCAGACATAGAACTGGGCCTATGTCTACTGCTCTTTTGGCCCACCTGCCCACCTGGGCTCTTACCTGACCTTTATTTCCTGCTTTTTCAACTGCAGCTGCTTTGCACGACACAGCTGTGGTTGAAAAAGCAGGAAAAAAGGGCTTTTCCAACTGCTGCGCACTTGCACGTAGTGCTGCTCAGCTGTCCGGGCAGCTCAGCAGGTCATAAATAGGCGCGTGACTCATGCGATTCATGTGACTCACGCACGCAAAGTATGCATGCATGCATGCATGACGCAGAGCGACAGAACCGATAGTTTTACCAGTCGGATCCCATCCCTGCCCTTCTTTCAATTTTATGAACATCTATTTCTTTCAAAAAAATACATCATTAATTCATACTTTATTATAATCTTCATTATAATCTTTATTATAATCTTACAATCCTGTTTGTCTTGATTATCAATGGATATGGCCTATTCCTATCATAAATTTCACCAATAGAAGTCTTCATGTATTTTTTTTGTTTAATAAAAAAAGTGATCATTCACTGGTTGCTATTCATAGCCATACCATGCCAAATAATGCCAAAGCATTCTCTGCTAACAGTCAAGACATAATCCTGGACAATTCTTGCAAAAAAACATAATGCATAGTACTTTCAGGTTGCATCTTATACCTTATACTAGGAAAAAAACCCTTACAGAAAAAAATGTCCTTTGTCACATTACTCTGTCTATTTTTGTATTGCACAGATAGTTCCACTAAGTACTTTTTGAATTGCATCCATAGCTCAGAGAAGACAGCTATATTTTAAAAACAACAGTAAACATTCATAAATCTATTTAAGCAAAATTGCTTACTGCTACTTTGCCTTCTTATGCGAATCAACAGTTTTCATTACATGTACGTTTCAACCTCAAGCTTTTTATGTTAAGGCAAATCCTTCTCCTTTTATTTATGTGTAAATTGTTTTGCATGATTAATTAGGAAAAGTATTGTCTTGTGTATGTGGGTCTGTCATTCTCTATTGTACAAACAATGAGTCGTAGTGGATCATTGCTTTCAAAGCAGATTTGTCTACAAAACTGAATAAACAGTTCTGCCTACTGTCACAGGCAAGTTGTTTACTGTATTTAAATGTATTTCCATCCTGAATATTATGCTCAGAATTAGAAGCTATACTTAATTAATATTTTGATGACCCAGGGTGTGACACAAAAATAACAAACTCTTCAAAAAACAGTCTACGAAGGGCAGAAATGCAGTCCGAACCCGAAGTAAAGATAATTAGAAATTTAAAAAACCAACACAAACAACAATGAAATAATTAACAAGGCAGGCCAGGGTGATAAATTGCAGACTTTCAAAGGATAATGCAGCACCCCCAGTTGGGAGGACACCAAAACCCAGACAAAGCTCGACCAAGGTGCTTTGCTTCCAGCAAGGAGCCGTGTGCAAACACCCCACTTATATCCTGTTCTCCCAGCTGCAACTAATGAAATGGATCAGGGCTTTCTTCTCTCTCATACACCACATTGCTCCCTTCCCCGTTCCTCCCTGCATGCCCTAGAATGAAGAATAAATGAATGCCCAGCCAGCCTGTGCCCTTCCCCTGTTTCTTCCATAGCCACCAGAACCACATTCCTATTCCCTATCAGCTGCTCAATCTCCCCCTCAGAATCAGACTCCAACAAGGGCATGACAAATATATTTTGAATCACACAAGAGAAAAGCCTTTTCTACCACTTTGCCACACTGAAAGGCAACAATTATATCTTGTTTTAATAGAGTTAAAATTCACTTTAAGAACATAATTGACAGTTTATATTTCTATTGTATTTGATAGCTTCATTGGGAAATGAACTGATGCATGGTATAGTGACTTAAAAAAACAGTAAATTGCCAAATAAAGATGCATGCTATAACTTTGCAAGAGTTTACTATTATCTAATGAAACATAACAGAGCTACGTTTGATTGAATGAAAAAAAATCAGCATAGCTGGGACAGCAGTAGTAAATGAACAAAATCTATGTAGATTCTAAATAATATTCTATAGTGACTAAGGATCCTGAAGCAAAGCAGACATTCAAAGGTGCTTAGCTAAATACACTAAATGTTGCTCAAATGTACAAAACTAGAATCCCATTCAAGTTTGATTATTGATAAGTAATATCTGTAGAAACTTTGTATTTGCTTTTTTTCTTCCTAAGAATGTAAAGCTTCAAAGCTGAAAATATCCACAAGTTATATGCAAGTGTCTCACTTTTTACATTATTAAGTATTATCATTTCTAAAATTCTCTGCAGCTATCTTGATTTTTCTATTTCATTTAAATTCCAAGGAAATTATGAAAAAAATCACCCTCAGTGGTTTCATTGTTTCAAACCACAAAGCAAGGCAGGATACTGAAAATGATGGACAGTACTATAGAAATTATCATATACATAGTGAGCAACTTTTCTGTTTGTCTTTTGACTCCCAAAGTATATACTGTGAATGTCATACTAACGACCAAATTCACTGTCTGGTCTTCAGTCTGGTGTGTTTTTTTCCCAGGGATCATACTACCTTGCAAATGGCTCTCACATTCAGAAATCATCTTAGTGCATTTGCTATGTTCTTTCCCCCCCAGACAATAAGAAATACTCTGGTGAATATATTTACCCCATCTTAAAATTTGACATGTAATTGCTTTGATCTATTCCACTCATGACCACGGCTGATTTTAACCCATGCTCTTATTGTATATAAAATTAATAATCAGTCATTGATGTGTATATTTTTACAGGGGTCAGATATAAAGGGAGGCTGAAGCTAAAGGCAACCTACAATTGCCTCACTAAATAAAAAATTTGTTATGCATTTCAGCCTAACTATCAATATAAGAATAAAAGAAGGATAATGAAATATTTCTCTCTTTTTTTTCTATATTAGTCTTCTCCAATCTGATGTCTTCGTATGCCATCCATACTGTCATTGGCAATGGAAGTTTTAGTGTGCAAGCACAAAGGATTTATAATAGCTTATCAAAGAACAGCATAGCTATGGACAACAAAATGAAGAAAGGTCGTATTTGTATACTTTCTGAATGTAAGAATAATTTTAAGAAGTTAAATCCATTTTATATTTTGAGTCCAGACTGTTTTCTCATTTACTGTCAATTGAAAGTTCTCAGTAACCATAATGTGTGCCTCTGAATACATGAATCATAGGGAATAAAAATGTGTGTCAATGTGTCTCAATTCTTCTTCTTTTTTTATTTTTTTTTAGTGTTTTTTAAGACAAACATAGACAAACAAAACATAAAAACATCAAGCCATCTTCCATATATGTACATACAGTGTGTCGGTTGGTTTACAAATTGTTTTGTGCTTCCATTTTGTAGTCTTCAATTACAATTACATTGTATATATTCTCATATTTTCAATCAAATATTAAATACATTAATATCATTGTTAATCAATTTTTTGACTATACTATTATTCATTCATATTTGATGAAATAATCCATATTTTACTTAATTTGTTTTATGACAGTTCATAGTATCATCTCAAATCTATCCTACAATCATTTTGTAGATATAATAAGAAAAAAATACATTTTTATATATTTGTTATTTTCTAAAGATCTACATATTTCATTACCATGTTTTATTGTCTAACCATTGATAGAATAGATCCCAAATTTTATAAAATTGTTTATCATCTTGTTCTCTGATTTCAAATGTCAATCTACTCATTTCAGCACATTCCAATATTTTCTTAATGATTTCCTCCTGTAATGGTATTTCTCATTTTTCCAGTTTTGGGCAAATACAATCCTAGCTGCTTTTAATACATTCAGATATTTCAATTCTTTCCAATATGCTTCAGGTAAAATCCCCACCCCACCACCCAAAAAAAAATATCTCTGGTTTCAAGTCTATATGCTTTTTTGTCACTTTTTGCAATCACGTGTGGATTTTAGTCCAATATTTTTTGGCATCCGCACAAGTCCACCACATATGGTAATATGAGCCATGTATCTGATGACATTTCCAACATTTTTCAGATTTGTTCTTGAACATTCTTGCTATTCTTGTTGGGGAAAAATGCCACCTGTAAAACATCTTATATAAATTTTCTTTATATGCTGTTGACATTGTCATTTTATAATTTTGAGACCACAATTTTTGCCATTTTTCTAGATCAATCCCATATCCAAAATTCTTCCCCCAAGCAATCATTGTTTCTTTAACTTGTTCTTCTTCTAGTTTAATTTCTAATAAATATCCATACAATTTTTTAATCACCTTTTCATAAGTACCTGTCAAAATCTTATCTAAATCAGTCAGTTTATCATAGAAACCTTTTGTTTTAGAATCTTTGTCATACCTTGAATGTATTTGCGCATATGAAAACCAATTCATCTTTATACCTTGTTCCTCTAATTTTTGCATAGATTTAAGTTCACCTTTTTCATTCAATATTTCACCATATCTAACTGTTTGTTCCTTTTTATATATCATAGGATAAGAACATGCTTCAATAGTCGATAGCCAGACTGGAATTTTCAAATAACATTGCCTTTTAGTCTTCTCCCAGTTTAACCACAGAGACTCCCGTATAAAATGTCTTCTAAAATACCCCTGTGTTTTAGTTCCTTTATATCATAAAAAAGCATGCCACCCCAACAACAGATCATGTCCTTCTAATGTCAACAATCTAGTATTTCTTAATGTTATCCATTCCTTGACTCACATCAAATTTGTAGCTTGGTAATACAACTCGAAATTAGGCAAACCAAATCCTCCTCTTATTCTGGCGTCTTGTAAAAGTTTAAACTTTATTCTTGCTTTCTTACCTTGCCATATATATTTCAACACAATTTTATTTAAATCTTCAAAATAATCTTTTGCAAGCCTAACTGGAATTGTTTGGAACAAATTTAAAATTCTGGGTAATATATTCACCTTGATTGTTGATATTCTCCCTATAAATGACAGTTGTAAATTTTCCCATTTTGCCAAATCTAGCACTATCTGCTGCTTAAGTTTAATATAGTTATTCTCTTTTAGTGTACTACATCTTGCTGTCAAATGCATTCCTAAGTACTTGATCTTATTCGTGACCTGGATTTTCAATACATCTGCCAGTTCTTCCTTTTGTCTTGATAGCATATTCTTTGTCAAAATCTTTGTTTTGTCTTTATTTGTTTTCAAACCAGCCACCTTTCCATATACCTCTATCTTTTCTATCAATTTTGATGCTGTTTCTAGTGGGTCTTCTAAAATGAAAACCAGATCATCTGCAAATGCTTGCAACTTAAATTCTTCCTTTTTAATTTTCATCCCTTTTATATCCTTTTCTTCTCTAATATTTCTGTTTAACACTTCCAAGGTTAACACAAACAACAAAGGTGATAGTAGGCACCCTTGTCTTGTTCCTTTTCTTATATCAATAGAATCTGTCAGTTCTCCCTCTATCATTACCTTTGCTGTTTGGTTATGATATATAGCTTCTATTGCTTGAGTAAATTTTTTACCAAAGCCCATCTGTTCCAGCTGTAATAACATGAATCACTAATTCACATTATCAAATGCCTTCTGTGCATCTAAAAATATCAAAGCCATTTGTTTTTCATGGTGTGCCTTGTAGTATTCCAAAGTGTCCAAGATTACTCTCATATTGTCTTTAATTTGTCTTTTTGGCAGAAATCCATTTTGATCAGGGTGGATAAAATTGTTTAGGTATTTTTTAAGTCTTTCTGCCAATATTGAAGCAAAAATTTCATAATCTGCATTTAGTAAGGAAATAGGTCTATAGTTCTTGATTTGTAATGGATCGGCCTCCTCTTTCGGGACAAGTGTAATATAAGCTTCTGACCATGATTTGGGTATCATCTTCTTTAACATAACTTCATTCATAACTTCTAGCAATGGAAGGTTCAACAATTCTTGTAATGTTTTATAAAATTCTGCCGGAAGTCCATCTGGGCCTGGTGCCTTTCCATTGTTTTGCTTCTTAAGTGCTTCAGTTAACTCCATCATCGTTATATTGCTTTATAACATTGTTTCAATCTCTTTAGGTATCTGGGGTAGATTAGTATTCTGTAAGTACTGTTTAACTCTTTCCTCATCAATATTCTCTTGTGTGTATAGTTTCCCATAATAGTCTCGTATAATTTCCTTCTTCTCTTTACTACCATAGCAAATTTAGCCTTGGTCATCTATTAATTGCAAAATATTCCTTGATTCTTTCTCCTTTCTCAATTTATATGCTAACCATCTACCTGGTTTATTTGCATCTTCAAAATAGTTCTGTTTCGCACCTCTGATTTTCTGTGCTAGTTCTTCTTTTTCCATTAGTCCCATTTTATGTTTAATCCATTTTTAACTTAATGTCCTTTTTCTGTGGCATTTTCTGTAGCTCTTTTTCAAGTCCTTTATACTCATCCTCTAATGTCTTAGAGGCTAGTCTTTTCAGAATATTTCTTTTCCTTGTGTAGTGTATTACCAAGCCTCTGGCATATGCCTTCATTGTATCTCATACGTTCTGCATTGATGTGTCTTCTTTTTTATTTTCTCCAAAGAAAAAAGCCAGTTCTTTCTCCATCCTCTGTATGAAGCCTTTTTCCTTTAATATAGTATTATTTAATATCCATCTAGATCTTCTTTGTCCTTTCCATTTAATTGTCATTGGATTGTGATCTGCCCAAGTACTTGTTTCAATATTTATTTCTTGGATATTAGCTGACAATTCTGTTGACATCCATATCATATCTATTCTGGACCATGATAAATGTCTGTTTGAATAGCAGGTGTATTGTTTAGTCTTAGCATTTCTTTCTCTCCGTGTATCTTTTAAATTTATTTCATCTATCATTTTAAAAAAGATTTAGGGAGAGTCTTTCTGTTTTGCTTTGTTGTTTTCTGTGTTGTATAGTCCAATTTATTGTTTACAATTCCATTAAAGTCTCACATCATAACTATATTAGCATAGTCCAGTTCGATTATTTTCATATGTAGCTTTCTATAAAATTCTTCTTGATTGTCATTCGGGGCATAGATTGCAATCAGGAGTGTTTTCATATTATTGTCATTTATTTCCACCATTAGTAATCTTCCATTGTCATCGGTATAGATCAGTTTTGCTGGGATAATATATTTAATGTATAACACCACTTCTCTTTTCTTGCATTCTGTCAAAGAAATAAATATTTCCCCTAATTTTGGCTGTATCAACAGTTGTTCATGTTGCTTTTAAATATGTACTTCTTGTAGGCAGATTATATCAAATTTTAATTTCTCTAATTTATGGAAAGTTTTCCTTCTTTTAACAGTTGAGTTAAGTCCATTTATGTTAATTTTAATCAGTTTTTTCTCTTCCATGATTATATTTTATAGTTTGGTTTAGCAGCTCTCGTAGATCTTGGTTCACATTGTTCTTTAACTTTCACCTTTCCGCCTACTGCACCTTCTTCTTTTTCAGTCACTATTTGGCAGTCCTCTTGGAATTCAATTAGTGACATTTCTTTTTCTGCCTCCTCCTCTTTCCCTCCAAAATATTCTGTATAAAATAATTCAGCTTTCTCAATTGAATCAATTCTATGTCTCTGTTCTTACCATGTGAACATTAAACCTTCTGGAATCAGCCATCTATAATTCACCTCTTTTTTAAGTAGAATTTTAGTCAGAAATCAGTATTCTCTTCTCATCTCTCTCACTCTTCTGGGTACTTGTTTCAGGACCACAATCTCCTTATCTTTATATTTCAATGTTTTCTCTCTTGCCACTTGCAATATTTGCGTTTTTATGGCTTTCTTTGTAAATCTGATGTGAACTTCTCTTGGTAAGCTATTTCTCATTGCATATCTTGTGAAGACTCCATAAACCTCATCTATTCCATCCACCATCTTATCTTTAGTTATTTCCAAAGCTTCAGCCAAAATTTCTATCATTATCTCAGCGAGATTTTGTCCCTTTTCTTCCTCCATGTTTTGGAATCAGATAAAATTCTGATCTGTCCGTCTCCCATCTCAGCATCCCACTTTTATCTTGTTCAACCACAGTTAGTCTGCTATCAATATCTCTGATCTTCTTATCTCTTTGTTTATCTTCTTCAATTTTTTGGAATCTCTCGTCACACTTCATCATCATTTGTTGAATATTCTCCACCTTTTCATCAGTTTTTCCTGTTCTTTGTTCAATGTTCTCTGTTCTCTTTTCAATATTCTCTGTTCTTCTTTGTATATTTTGAATTCCTTACATAATCATCTGCAACTTAACTTTTTCCTGTTCTTCTTCTAAGAAATGTAAAGAGTAAATACTTGGTAGATGTCATCTCTAATAATAAAATGGCTTCAGAATTTAAAAAGTTGGATACTTTATACTAGCAATTGGCATATATTTGAAGAAACAATCATTTTTATATAATTTCTTAATGTCTTTTAATGTAATAGATTGTCACTAGCCTTGATTTAAAAGATTAGGGAAATTGCATCAATGATTAACATGAAAACATTGACATTGGATTTTCCCTTCAGAAACACATAAAAAACAAACAAAATGTACCATTTTTAATAAAACTTTAGTTAGTGATTACTATAGTAATCCTTTTTTTCTCAGTTGCTGGGAGAATAAGATAAGCATTATATAATGGATTTCAAAGTCCAATTTAACTGGTAATCCCACTGACTGATTTGGATAAGACTTTATCAAAAGAAATTCTCATGCAGTTGTTTCATTCATCATTGTATTATTCACTGGCATATAAACAGATTCTAAGCTAGAACATACAAATAGCATATTATAGATGAGAAACTGATTCTGTGCATAGATACCTTCAGGAGATAATAATTTGGAGAAAAGGGTTATAATGCACTTTATTTTGCAAAATTAGGACAAGAGTAGAGAGGATCATCATTTATTTGTGTATGTGGGTGTGTGTATTTGTGCCAATTGGTGAAATAGATTGCCAAGTTTAAAAATTCAAACAAAGATAGAAATTAGCCTAAAGCATTACTGCAGGCAAAAATGTGTTGACTTTACAGAAATTGCAAATGGTATACACGAGCCTAAACAGACTCAACTAGGCTTCTGGAAAAGACGAATATGTACTTTCTTAATGGAATAAATTGATAAATTAACTGAGGGAAGCTCCTCACTAAGCCCTTGGCCCATGGCAATATGTGCCATTCACCATTTCCTGACTGCAACAACAAATAGCATAATCTCCTTCCTCTTCCCAATGGGATTATGCTTTTCATCTTCAAGTCAGACTTGATGTTTCCTGACCTTTAAAGCTTATGCTCTCTCTAAAGCAGTTCCAGCTCCAATTGGCTATTGAACTTTAAAATTAACATAAAACATTTTATCTTAAAATTATTATAAAGCATTTTATGAGATAATAAAAACTGTTATAAACATTTCTTGTGGTCAACTTCTGAAGCATAACTGTTCTATTCAACTCAACATAGACTATTTTTCAAGGAAGATATTCACTGAATAACTTTAAGAATTTTTAAAGCTTTAAGAATTTTTGAAGCTTTAAGAATTTTCCCACTGAAGGTAGTAACACCCTCAACTAACGACCACAATTGAGTCAAATTTTCTATTGGATTATGAAGTGAATTTTGCTCCATTTTATGGTTCTTGCCACAGTTAAGTGAATCACTGCAGTTGTTAACAAGGTTGTTAAGTAAATCTGGCTTCCCCATTGACTTCGTTTGTCAAAAGGTCACAAATGGTGATCATATGACCCCAGCCCACTACAAATGCCATAAATATGAGTCATTTGTTAAGCATCTGGTTTTTTATTACATGACCATGGGAATACTGCAGTGGGTATTAAATATGAAAAATGGTCATAAGTCATTTTTGTCAGTGCCATTGTAACTTTGAATAGTCACTAAATGAACTGTTGACTAAATGAACTGTTGTAAGTTAAGAACTACCTGTACATCAGAAACTGCCATTGTTGAAGGCATTGAGAAATCTGTTAAGTAAATATATCTGAAACTGTGACCCAATGGATAAAGGTTTGTATTGTTCTATAACTAGAACTTTATAGAATATTTTATTTAGAGATTTAATTTGAAAGCAATGTTATATTTATATCCCCTTTGATTTCTGAATCAAAATGAGAATTCAGTTTCAAATTGGTTTGAATATAACCAAATCAGTGTGATGTTGATAATTCAGTTTTGCTGTCAGAATCAGATGGAATTGATTTTCCAAGTCAGATCAGATCAATGTGATGCCCTGAATCAAACTGACAATTTAAAATGGACCAGATTAGACATAATTTATATAGGCCTAATTGTTGTGGCTCCGGGCTTGGATTCAGCTCCTGTGACTGATATGAGTTCAAGTGAGAAGGTCATGGCAGAAAAATATGAGCCGGCATGGCTCAGTGATTGGACTGGTAACCAGGATGAGGAGATGGACATGACAAAGGATGACAGACCTGATGTATTAGAATTGTCAGCACCTTTGACCTCGTCTGGTTCCTTATCTGATCAACAGCCAGGAATGGCTGACAGGGAAGTTTTGAGAGAGTC
>NW_020769322.1:7282539-7314217 GCF_900518735.1 Pseudonaja textilis
GAGTATAAAAGGACACAGCTGGGCTGGTACATTTTGCCAGGAACAAAGTTACTATTTGAGTGAGGACGTTACAGCAAGAAGCTCTGAGACTGGAGATTTATTGCTGGACAGAGTAAAGATTTATGTTGTGGTTTCTGCCAGCCGTTATCTTGTAAGACTTCTTTCTGTTTGATTTAATTGTGTAACGGCTGCTTTCTGTTTTGTTCGTTTCAATTTTGAAGGGGAGTCATAACACCTAATAATGACATAATTTTAAAAAATGAATATACAGAAACACATGCCATGTACATGCAGGCTGCTTTTGAGAACTAGATACTGCTTCTTGTATAATTATTATAGAGAGAAAGTTGTTGCATTAAAATGGTTGAGAAACTTTCAGCTTATTGCCCAGAATAACATCAACCAGAAAAGTCCTAGTTCCTATTCTGCACTTTTTAAAGAAGTAATCAGGAAATATTTTATGAGTTTGACTTTGACAACTGATATGGTACACTTTATTTTCACTGCTACCACAATATAAATTGTTTTATGATATACCACCCAGAAAAATTATTCTGATGTTTACAGGCAGAGTCTGCCCATATCTAAGATTAAAACCTATGATCATACCAGGTTTACTTGAAAACCTTGAGCTGATATGACAGGACTTTAGATGGGAAAATGAAAATTGTGGGGCACATGGCACCTGCTTAATATATAAATAATACCTCCAAAGATTATACTTTACTAGATGTAGAATGAAGCCAGAGTGCCTATGTCTGGTGGTGACTCTTGATTTGCTTTTTTTAATCATCGAAGAATTACTGCCAATTTGTAAAATGAAATTCCATTAGAATTTTGGTCACTGGCAAATCAAACCTTCCTGTTATTGTTACTACTGTGCTTTGCAAAGGGAAGTTACAGAAAAATGCTAATTTGAACTCTGGCAATCAGTTCTACTTTGGCAAGAAATACTGGCATTTACAACTGCTAAGCTCCTATTACTTCTACCTTAAAGTGGTGATTGTATAATGAGGCATTAAGTGTCTGACTTTTTTCCTTGTGAATAATCTGATTTGTTATGACAATAACACCTCTCTTTTAAAATAAAGTAAAACAATGCAATTTATGAATGACTAGAAAAAATGATAATAGGCAACTTCTTTAGGAATGCTTTTTGAACTTGTAATTTGTATATTAGCATTGTTTAGAGATGATAGTCATAATAAACCATTTTCCATCTTGTATATATTCATTTAGAAAGTTGTGGCAGCCTAATGGTGCACTATGTTTTCAGGGCTATAATTATGTTTCCAGAATGTTCTTCTTTTGTTGTCAAAGGTAACATGTTTAATGGATGGACATCTTGCTCAGTATAAACATTGTGATTTTTTTTTTCTGGAATTAAAAAAGGGAACGTTAATCGTTCCTAATAATATATGTAGTGCTTTTATGAAATAAGATAACCAATGCTCCATTCGTTTGTTTTTTTCTCAGTTATACTTTGCCAAGTGAAGTTCATGTCACTATGTTCATTTTAAAATGCCCATATCAAATATAGAAATTGTCCATGTCAATTCTAGAAAGGTCTTTATAGGACAAAAAAGAATAATAGAATAATGATAGCAATAGCTTATATATTGCTTCACAGTGTTTTACAGTCCTCTCTAAGCAGTGTACTCCAACAATCTGGGTCCTCTTTTTCCAACCTCAGAAGGATGGAAGGCTGGTTCAACCTTGAGCCGGCCAGAATCAAACTGCTGAACTGCTGGCAATTGGCAGTCAGCAGAATTAGCCTACAATGTTGCATTCTAACCACTGTGCCATCATATCTCTTATACTGATTAGCAGTGAGATACAATCAGGCTCCGTTCCCCACTAAACCATTTCTGTAAACAACAAGTAACACGGATAGGTATACCTAACTACCTAAATCACAGTTTACATGAACCCAGAACTCAATGTATTTTTCCTTTTTCAAGACTTATACTAAATTGATAGTCTAACAATTGTCTAGAAGACTTCAATCAGCCTCTTAAGAACAGGAGAAGTAGATGTACCATAACAGAATGAGCACATAAAAAAAATGAGACAATATTTCCCACAATAAAAAGGGAATAGAAAGAAGGGAAATTCCCATCAGAGATTAAAAAAAATAAAACCAGAAATTTAAAAATTAATAGAATACAAAATCCTTCTGGTGACAATCTGATATAAATGTAAATCAGTTCAGATCAATTTCACTATACCCAGGGAATCACTGTCAACTTCCATATGGTGAAAAAGTGATTTGCAACACCAAATTAAAGCAGTAAAAAGATGCAAGGATTCATGTTAAAATTCAGCAAGGGGTTAAAATAAATCAGCATTCAACCAATCAATTAACAGTTAAATATGAAAATCAAAATGAAAAAGAAACTTTAAAATGTGCTGAAATACAATTTAAAAAACAGCTGAAAAGAAAAGATTGGGACCCAATCCTCCGTCTGCTTCTACCAAAAATTGCAACCATCAAAATTCCTCTTCCCATGGTAATCTGAGGGTTGTTTAGAAGAATTCCTACTTGCTTCTGTTCGAATCTGGGTAGCATGCTACCAAAGATCCAGCTTTGTGGCAAAATCAGCTGTTTATCTGCAGAAGAAAAAGATCTCCCTGCTGTTCAGCATGCCAATTTCATTGGACCCCTGAGAAAATTAGAGTGCTTTCCAATGCATTTTGCTAAGATAAATTCTTAACAGGGATTTGAAGTAAGTTGATCTCAGCCATTGTAGTGAAAATAGTATTTCTTTTTCTTTTCTTTCTTTTCGTTTTTACTTTCTTAGATCCTCCACCATTCCCATTAATAGCTGCAAGCTCCAATAGCAAAAACAACTTAATTCAGCTTAATTCTTATAAAGATTCTCATAACATTATGAATTTAATGTTATATTTTGGTTCACTTGTGGGTGGGAATGTATTTTCCCTACAGGTTGCAGAGAATAGTTGATTAAACTCTGCAAAATAAGCTGCTTTCTGTAGGGAGGGAAAAGAAAATAGAAAAGCATTGTAGAAAGGGAACTTCATGAGGACAGTGGTGACACCCAAGCAGGAAAAGCCCAAAGGGAACATCAGGCCAGCCATAAAACAAACTTGCATAGGAAAAGAGATTTAATAAAAGGTATTGAAAGAAGCCCCCTAGACAAAAGCCAAGTAATTAAGAAAGCTAGGGAAACAAGAAAAAGAAATCCCTTACAAACAAAAGGTCATGCCAAATCAGCAAAACAAATAGACAAAAGACACGAAATAAACTCCATAGCAGACAGGAGACTGCCACCAAACAAATATAAGAAAACATTAGGAAGACAACCCCTGACAGGATTTAAAACATTAAGAAATACAAACACAAGCACTCACACACAAAAGGAGAAAAGGTATAAAAATCAGGGGTTTATTATACAAAGATGGCTAGCCCCAGGAACGCAGACTTCTTGCTATCTCTTGCCTTCCTGAAAAATAAAAGGAACCCGCTTCCAAGCAGTTGTCTGTGTCCTTGCACCGGAGCCCTCCCAGCAGGAAAACTGAATCCTCAGAAGAAAGGCATTTTCCAGCCTTTCAACAGCATCAAATCTGTTGTCACAACAGCTGTCTTTTAATACCGTAACAGGTTACTTCTTAATGCATTCAGGAGGTCCAAGTTTTTATGTCTAATATTTCAAGTTGGTCTTGAAGACAACTTTAATCCTGTGCTAGATATATCAATGCAATATATATTAATGAAACTTTGAAGGAAGATTGTAACCTCCCAATAACATTTTCCTGTATTTGAATAGCTTTAATATCAGACACTCTCCTTGTTTTTAAAATAGTCACAGTTAATTCCAGATACATGTGAGTTGATTAAATTTACCCTGTTCAAATACTCTTACTTAAACATTGTGAAGTACAAATCCCATATACTCATATAATGTTTCAAGCTTCTGAAAAAATAAAATAAAAGCAAGATAAAAATTTGTTGCTGTAAATCATTTTAAAAATAACTACGAGGTAATTATAGTTTAAGAAGGAGTCTTAAACACCAGTACTAATTCCACTGTCCAAACCCTGGGAAGAAGATTCAAGCTGCTAGCACTTATGTTTACCTTTATAGACCTTGAGAACTTTGTTGATAACAAGGAGCAAGAAATGCCAAACAGGTGCAGCCCACTTTATCTCTAAATCCATAGAAGAGAAAATAAACTAGTAACATTTCCTCGTCCCCATATTTCCTAGATGTTATATTTATGTGTTTATTTTGTCTAAGAATTTATAGTATTTATGCTATAAACCTGTCAAAGCCACCATTCCTTGTGATGGGATCTCTAGGCTGGCCAAAAATTCCTGGGAGTTGCCATCTGTTGCCCACCCAATGTAGAAGTGGTTCTGTCATAACTTCTGCAGTTATGGTAATTTAACATACTATATATATAAAAAAGCAGCTTCACTGCAGTTTCAGATATACTCCAGATAAAAAATATACTTCATATAAGAAATAAATCACTTATCTCTCCACCCTGCTGCTGTGAGATCAAAGAAACACAGAACTGCTTTCAAACTGACAGAGAATCCTCTCGTGGACCTAAGAGAGATTATATGCTGCTTCTCTCTGACTGAGTTCAACAAGACAACTAAAATACACTCAAGTCTGAGATCACATAAAAATCACCTCATATATGGTCATCATTATTTTATTTCTGTAAGTTTTTAATCTACCATGGGTATTGTAAACATTAGCATGGTGAAAATGTTCTGATGCTTTCTTACTTTATTTGACATTGAAAAGTAGAAGCAAAAAACAACTAGTAAGTATTTCGTTGAAATGTAAGTCCTCCTTTTTTTAAGTTTGGAAACAGCCTTGAGAGAACAAATGCATTTGTCTTGTAAGTGTGATGTTGAACATTAATGGAACTACGTTTGGCAGATCTCAAGAGGCAAGATTTCTTTGTTGTGGTACCTGGCCTTATGAAACATTCTGCACCCCCACTCCAATGAAGTTAGCTCCATTCTACTTATTTTCTCAGAAGTCTCTCAAGATCTGGCTATGTCATCAGACTTGGAGGTTCCAGGGGATTTGTGAAGTCTTGAAATAATGACTGTTTTTGATGTGTTTATTACTTTTATATCTTTTTATATGCTGCCCAGGTTCACTTTTTTGTGAGATGAGTGGTCAAATAATTTTGACAAGTACTGTAAATAAATAAATAAATAAATTTGGTGGAGAAGATTTGAACATGGAATGTAAGAATATCTTTAGACCGTAACCAAGCAATTGCGAGAATGAATTGAGCCCTTCAAACTGAAAAAAAATCAAGAAGTAGATTGCTCCCTATGCTCCATTTTTTTTGGTACATTCAGAGGGAGATTTTTAGTGGTACCAGAATTGTTTGAACTTGTACACCACTCTCTGCACAATCCACATGTCTAAGAAAACTCCTTTAGGTGCAAGAGGAGAAAAAGAAGCATTCTCTACATGGATTAAATCCTCCATGTGTTCAGCTGCAAATGCAAAAGGAATGTGTTGTAGTTGAGCAATGAGAGGCTAGACCAGGGCATGGATGCAACAAGACTTTATTGTAGCAATAAAGGACTGAACGTGTTAGCTCTGCCTGGAGCAGGC
This sequence comes from Pseudonaja textilis, assembly GCF_900518735.1. The sequence goes on from NW_020769322.1 coordinate 7,288,151, forward strand.
TCCCAGCGATCAGTGACTGGCCGGACCCTGCAGCTGGCTTTTATAGCCGGCTGTCGAGGGAGGCCAGCCAATGAGGGGCAGCAAACGCCCCCGCAGCATGAACGGACCTGGGTGGGGACTTTGGCAAGTTCCAGGGACATAACACCCCTTCCCCCCAGATGCGAACACGCATAGTCACTTAAATAAGCAGGCGGTCTGTGCTGGCGCCCCGAGCGTCGTAACTCCGGTGAGTTCCAAGTGTCTCAGAGTTCAAGGAACCCGGTGGTGTTGGTGATGGGGTGCAGCCTCGCTCTGAGGGTTGCACAGGCACCGGTGTAGCACTTCTGGTTGGCGATGTCGTGGCCCCGTCTACAGGTGCCGGTGGCGGACCCATCGGGCAGTCCCGGTCTACTGCCAGCTCCTCTGGTCCGGATGGCGGTGGTGTAGAGGCTCTGGCATGGTCTACGACGGGAGCTTGGTGTAGCACCTGAGGATCGACCTGAGCCCCCGACCTGACGCTGGTGAAGGTGCCCTGTCGCTTCCTTAGCTGGTCCAGGTGTCTTCTCCAGATGCGGCCGTCTTCTAGCTGGACTTGGTATGACCGGGGGCCGGTGATGGCTACTACCACTCCTGGAATCCACAGTGGGTCTCCGGCATAGTTCCTCGCAAATACATGTTCCTGCAAGACAAAATCTCTGACCCCCGTCATTGAAGCGAGAGGGGTGTCAGGGCAATAGTGAGGGTGGAGCCTATCCAACACAGTTCTTAGGCGTCTACCCATTAGAAGTTCGGCCGGGGATTTGTTGGTGACCATGCAAGGGGTCGAGTGTTGACTAAGCAAGAAACGGGAGAGTCTGTGATGCCAATCTTCTTTGCTGAATCTGGCCAACGCTTCTTTTGTGGACCTCACGGCTCGCTCTGCCAGTCCGTTGCTGGCAGGATGAAAGGGGGCCGTGAGGATATGTCGGATGCCAAGATTTGTGGCGAAATGGCTAAATTCTGTTGAGGCAAACTGGGGGCCGTTATCCGAAACAATGGTATCTGGTAGCCCGTGTGTTACGAATAGGCGAGTTAGAGCCTTGGTAACTGCTAGCGTGGTGGTCGTGGATAGTTGGGCCACGTCGATCCATTTTGAGTATGAATCTACGACCACCAAAAAGGTTTTGCCGTGTATTGGACCCGCTAAGTCAATGTGTAGCCTTGACCAAGGCGCGTTGGCGCTCTCCCACTTTGTGGGGGTGGTGACTGGAGGGGAAGGTCTGGATTCCTGGCAAGGTTGGCATGAGCTTACCCACTTGACGATGTCGTCGTCCAAACCAGGCCACCAGACGTAGCTCCGTGCCAACGCCTTCATCCGGACGATGCCCGGGTGGCCCTCGTGTAGTGCCTCTAAGACTGGTGTGCGAAGTGAGGCCGGAATAACAACCCGGGTGCCCCACAACAGGCAGCCCTGTATGCTAGACAGCTCCTGTTGACGGGTCTTAAATGGTGTGAATTCGGCTGCGAGGTTAGAGCCCGGCCACCCCCTCCTCACCCAGTCCAGTACCTGGGCGATGGTTTTGTCCGTCTTGGATTTGGTGGCGATGTCGAGAGTGGTGACAGGAAGGTCGAGCTCGGTGACATCGAAGATGGCGTGGACCAGGGCCGGGTCTTCTGCTGGAGCTGGCAGGGGGCAGTGGCTGAGGGCGTCTGCGTGGCTTAACGTTTTTCCTGGGCGGTGAATGAGCTTGTACGAGTAAGCCGCCAGGAATAAAGTCCACCTCATCATTCTGGGAGACAACACTTGGGGAGTCTGCTTGTCTCCGGAAAGAAGGCCCAGGAGAGGCTTGTGGTCCGTGATTAGCTCAAAGTTGTGGCCAAATAGGAATTCATAAAATTTCTTAACCGCGGCCACTGCGGCTAAAGCCTCCTTGTCTATCTGACTATAGTTACGCTCTGTTGCTGAGAGCGTTCTGGAAAAGAAGGCGATCGGTGCCTCTGAGCCGTTGGGTAGTCTATGGCTTAATACGGCGCCAATCCCAAAAGGTGATGCATCCGCGGCTAGTACCAGTGGAAGGTGTGGGTCAAATTGAATAAGGACTGCGTCAGATGTGAGCAGTGATTTGACTGCGCGAAAAGCGGTGTCTTCCTTGTGTCCCCAGTGCCAAGGTGCTTTTTTATCTAAGAGCCTGTGTAGAGGCTCTGCTACCGATGCTTTGTGAGGTAGAAATGATGCATAAAAGTTCAATAATCCCAAAAAGGCTTGTAGCTCGGCTTTAGTGGTTGGCGTGGGTGCCTCATGAATTGCCTTGACCTTGGACTCTAGGGGGTGGATGCCTGAGGCGTCAATTCTATAGCCCAGAAAGTCCACCTGCCTAGTGGCAATGGCACATTTTTCCTTTTTTAATTTGAGGCCATGCTGTCTGAACCTGTCTAACACTGCTCTGACTCTCTGGAAAAGTTGGGGTCTGTCCCTGGCCGAGACCAATATGTCATCGAAGTAGGGTACTATGCCAAGGAGGCCCTGTAGTATATGCTCCATGAGGGATTGGAAGATGCCAGGGGCAACACTTACGCCAAATTGGAGACGCTTGCACCGGAAGGCACCCCTGTGGGTCACAATGGTCTGCAGTTCGGCTGTTTGGTTGTCAACAGGGAACTGCTGATACGCTTGTGACATGTCCAATTTGGCAAAAATGTTGCCAGGCTCACAGAAAATTAGGAATGCTAAACAGAATTATTTTGAGGATGCAAATAAGCCAGGTAGATGGCTAGCATACAAATTGAGAAAGGAGAAAGAGTCGAGGAAAATACCGCAGTTAATAGACGACCAAGGTAAAATTTGTTATGGCAGCAAAGAAAAAAAAGAGATTATCTATGATTTTTATAAGCATTTGTATAAGAAAGAAGACATTGATGAGGAGAAAGTTAAACAATACCTGCAGAATGCAAATTTACCTAAGATACCTAAAGAGATTGAAGAAATGCTAGAAAGTAATATAACAATGATGGAGTTAAGTCAAGCACTTAAGAAACAAAATAATGGAAAGGCACCAGGTCCAGACGGGTTTCCTGTAGAATTTTATAAAATCTTTCAAGAATCACTGTGTATTCCACTGTTAGAAGTTATGAATGAAGTTATGTTAAAAAAGATGATACCTAAAACATGGTCAGAGGCTTACATTACACTTATTCCAAAAGAGGAGGCGGACCTATTGCAAATCAAGAATTATAGACCGATTTCTTTACTAAATGCAGATTATAAAATTTTTGCTTCAATATTAGCAGAAAGACTTAAAAAGTACTTGAATAACTTTATCCACCCAGACCAAAATGGGTTTTTGCCAAAGCGACAAATCAGAGACAATATGAGAGTAATTCTGGACACCCTGGAATACTATGAGGCGCATCCTGAAAAGCAAATGGCTTTGATATTTTTAGATGCTCAAAAGGCATTTGATAACGTGAATTGGAGATTTATGTTACTTTTAATGGAACAGATGGGCTTTGCTAGAAGATTTATTCAGGCAATAGAAGCAATTTATAATGAACAAACAGCTAAGGTAATGATGGAGGGAGAATTTACAGATCCTATTAATATAAGAAAAGGCACAAGACAAGGTTGTCCTCTTTCTCCCTTGATATTTGTATTGACTTTGGAAGTGTTGAATAGAAATATCAGAGAAGATAAAACTATAAAAGGAATGAAAATTAAAAAGGAAGAATTTAAACTACAAGCCTTTGCAGATGACCTAGTCTTTATCTCGGAAGACCCTATAGAAACAGCTTCGAAACTGTTGGAAAAGATAGAGGTCTATGGGGAGGTGGCTGGTTTGAAAATAAATAGAGATAAAACAAAGATTTTGTCAAAGAATATGTTGCTGAAACAAAGGGAAGAGTTGGCAGAACTGTTAAAAATTCAAGTTACAAACAAGGTTAAGTATCTGGGGATATATTTGACATCAAGATGTAGTACATTGAAGGAGAATAATTATATTAAACTTAAACAACAGATAGCTCAAGATTTGAAAAAATGGGAGAACTTACAATTGTCATTAATAGGAAGGATTTCAACAATCAAGATGAACATTTTACCCAGAGTCTTATTTTTGTTTCAAACAATACCAATTAGGCTTGGAAAAGAATATTTTGAGGATTTAAATAAAATTGTTTTGAAGTATATATGGCAAGGCAAGAAAGCAAGAATAAAGTTAAAGCTTTTACAGGATGCTAGATTTAGAGGAGGGTTTGGTCTGCCTAATTGGGAGTTGTACTACCAAGCTGCAAACTTGACGTGGGTTAAAGAATGGATAACATTAAGGAAAACCAGATTGTTGACATTAGAAGGTCATGATTTGTTGTTGGGCTGGCATGCTTTTTTATGGTACAAGGGAACTAAAACACAGGGGTATTTTAGAAGACATTATATACGGGAGTCTCTGTGGTTGAATTGGGAGAAGATAAAAAAACAGTGTTATTTGAAAATTCCAGTTTGGTTATCGACGATAGAAGCGTTTTCTTATCCTATAATTTATAAAAAGGAACAAACAGTTAACTATGGGGAATTATTAGATGAAAAGGGTGAACTTAAATCGATGCAAAAATTGGAAGAACAAGGTATACAGATGAATTGGTTTTCATATTTGCAAATACATTCAAAGTACTATGAGGATTCCAAAGCAGAGGGATTTTATGATAAGCAAACTGACTTGGATAAGATTTTGATGGGTACTGATGAAAAGGTGATTAAAAAATTGTATGGTTATTTATTGCAAATTAAGCTTGAGGAAGAACAAGTTAAAGAAACTATGATTGCGTGGGGGAGGAATTTTGGATATGGGATTGATTTAGAGAAATGGCAGAAATTATGGTCGCAAAATTATAAAATGACAATGTCTACAGCCTATAAAGAAAACTTGTATAAGATGTTTTACAGGTGGCATTTTCCCCCGACAAGGATAGCAAGAATGTTCAAGAACAAATCCGAAAAATGCTGGAAATGTCATCAGAAACCTGGTTCATACTATCACATGTGGTGGACTTGTGAGGATGCTAGAAAATATTGGACTAAAATCCACATGTGGCTGGAAAAAATGACAAAGAAGCATATAGACTTGAAACCGGAGTTTTTTCTATTGGGAATACTACCAGATACTTATAGTAAAGAGTTGAAATATTTGATTGTAAATGTATTGACTGCTGCTAGGATTGTATTTGCAAAAAATTGGAAAAATGAGAAAATTCCATTGCAAGAAGAAGTTGTAAAGAAAATTTTGGAATGTGCTGAGATGAGTAGATTGACTTTTGAAATTAGAGAGCAAGAAGATAAACAATTTTATTTAGTTTGGGATCTTTTCTATCAATGGTTGAATGATGAAATATTAAAATATAAAAGTTAGATAATAAGGAATAATAATGACTTTATTTTCCCTTTCCTTTTATTGGTTTTTGATACTATATCTATATAATAGTTTTCTTTGTTTCTTTCTTTTTCATATTTGGGATAGAATTGGTATGATTATAAGATTTGTTTTAGAATAAAATATTTAAAATATAGTTATCTCATAAAGGCATGACCGAATAAAAGTTTAGTCAAATTTTTTTTTTTCTTTAATAGCGATACTAGGATTTATAAATTTGTATTGATAAGAGTATTATATAAAGTAACTGTAATTGTGACTATGAGGTGAATGCACAAAACCGATGGACCAACCGACTTACTGTGTGTACAAAAATATGGGGGAGCTGATACTTTTATGTTTTGTTGTTGTGTTTTTTATGTTAAAAAAATAATAAAAATTTATAAAAAAAAAAAAAATGTTGCCAGGCTCAAAGGTATGCAATAAATGTTGAATGACCGGGACTGGGTACGCGCTAACTTGTAGAAAGCGGTTGATTGTTGTTTTGTAATCTGAACAAATTCTCAGGCTGCCATCCTTTTTAAGGGGTGTGACAATTGGCGTCTCCCATTTGGCGAAGTCTGTCGGCTCAATGACCCCTTGCTTTAATAATTTATCGAGTTCTGCGTCCAGTTTAGGCCGAATGGCGAATGGGACTCTACGCGGTTTCAGCCGGACTGGAACCTCTTGGGGGTCAACTGCAAACGAGATGGGGGTACCATTATAACACCCCAACTCATTGCTGAATACGTCTGAGTAGTCAGTAAACAAGGAGTCAGTGTCAGAAGCTGAGACAGCATGGACTCCTGTTAACCCTAGGCCGAGGTGGGGGAACCAATCAAGCCCCAGAAGACTGGGGAGGTTGCCGTTAACTACCACTAGAGGCAGGTGGCCTTTAAAAGCTTTAAAATTAACAAGGAACTTGCCTTTGCCGAGCACTGGAATGTCTTTTCCCTGATAATCCCTCAAGGAGATCTGGCACTTCTGGAGCTGGTTTCTGGATAGCCTGGGCTGGATTTTCTTGAGGGTGCTCCAAGAGATGATTGAGAGCGCTGACCCCGTGTCAACCTCCATACGACAAGGTTTACCTTCTAATAAAATGGAAAGTGTTATTTTTCTAATAGAGTGACAGGTGTGGTTAGCATGGTAGCAAGTGTGACAATTGAGTACTTGCCTTTGAGGCCCAGAATGGGAAAAGGAAGGAACCTTTTGTGCTGAGTTGTGCGCGGCCTGGCAGACTCTGGCGATGTGGCCTTTTTTGTGACAATGGTTACAGATGGCACCCTTGAATTTGCATGTAGCTCTCGAGTGAGGTCCGCCACAGGATAGGCACAGGATGATGTGTTTGGGTGCACTGTTGGTTTCTTGCCTGACTCCAGCTTGTGGTTGTTTGGCGTGGGTGAGGCGGTGGATGTCTGTTTGGTCGCTAGGGTCGTCTTCATTGACTACCTCTTCAGAATGAACTGTGGCACAGCTTTGTTTGGGAATGGGACCTTGCATTTCAGTGGCTGACTGGGTTGCCAGCTCTGCTGTCAAGGCTTCCTCGACGGCCTGGGATAAATTGAGGTCCTTCTTGGCGAGTAGTCGCCTTTGGAGGTGAAGGTCCTTGACTCCGCAGACGAGCTGGTCGAGGAGCATGTCATCAAGATAGTTCCCGAACCCGCAGTGGAGGGCTGCAGACCTCAAGGCGGCCATATATTGGTTGATGGTTTCTTTTTCCGCTTGCTTCCTCATCCGGAAGGTGAAACGCCTCGCGATTTGTGATGGTTTGGGGGAGTAATGATTGGTGAGAATCTCCAGCAATTCTGCCCAGGGAACATTCTTTAACTCACGTGGAGCGACGAGTGCTGTGGCTGTATCAAAGACGATGGCTCCGCAATAACTGAGAAAGAATGACCTTTTTCTGTGCTCCCCAGCATCAGCCAGACCGATAGCGTCGATATAGTGGTTAAAACGATTCTTGTATGACTCCCATTTTTCTTCTTCCGGCTTGAACGGTGGGAAGGCTGGGTTGGAGTTCATGATGAGGACTCCTGCACGTTATGCTGTTGAGAAATCTCTCTGGGACAACAAATGGCACTTGAGTTCTTGTCAGGCTAGTGACTACAGCTCTGGAGAGGCTCCACAGAACCTCTCTGCTCTCTCTCTGGGCTGCTAAGCTGCAACGGCTGTTGGCAGCGTTTTGATTTTCGCGCTCCTGGAGACCGTAGGCGGTGCTGGCTTACCGCCTCTGATAGCGCTTTGAATTTCGCGCCTGCGTAAGTGTCAGTGACTCGGAATAACAGCACCGCGCTGTATTCCGGCTTGAAATTCAAACGACAGCCGTTTGAATTTCGCGCTGTTTTGTATTGAGCGGCTGAGGCTCGCAGCGCTTCACTTTCCTCTGTAGCTTGCTAACAAGCGGCTACAGACGCTTATTACTTTCGCTTTTGCTGACCGAGCTCTCCTGCGGAGCGGCTGCGGCTCAGCGGTTTTAGTGATTTCAGCTGTTGCGAATTGCCTCTGGTAGCCATCCCATCCTCGTCGCCAGTGTTGTAGTTGAGCAATGAGAGGCTAGACCAGGGCATGGATGCAACAAGACTTTATTGTAGCAATAAAGGACTGAACGTGTTAGCTCTGCCTGGAGCAGGCTCCCAGCGATCAGCGACTGGCTGGACCCTGCAGCTGGCTTTTATAGCCGGCTGTCGAGGGAGGCCAGCCAATGAGGGGCAGCAAACGCCCCCGCAGCATGAACGGACCTGGGTGGGGACTTTGGCAAGTTCCAGGGACATAACAGAATGAATAAAATATTGTGATCATAACTTGATGGTTTATCATGAAGTATTCAGAAAATTAACAAAAGACACAAGAGTGATAAGTGGTGGGGAATATGAAACAGGCATATTTTAATAGCATCAAGAGTGATTATTTGGGGAAAACACTGATTTAAGTGTTAAGAAGTGAAAGAAACTAGAGTGACTTTAGAATAACTAAAGAAAGAGAAAACATGAAACCTACATGAGAAAGTATTAGAAGAGAGTATTGAATAAATGGAAAGCAGAGATGATTAATAATGATATGAAACCTGCTTGGAATAGAATGAAAAGATATTTTTACAGAATATTAGAAAAAAAGAATTACATTAGATAATATAAAAGGTAATGTCCAATATAACAAAAGTAAAAGAAAGTAATACATACTGTGAGATTCTTGAAAAACAGTAAATTTGCAACTATAAATTATGTAACTCGAGATATATTAATGTATGTATACATTTGTTTATGGAATGGGTGTGTGCCTTTACATGTTGGTGAAGATGGAATCATGCCTGATATTTATAACAATATTCTGATTTTTTTCTGTGAGTGAAGCAAAGGAAATTTAATTTGTTAAGTGAATCAGGGAAATTATTCTGCATAAGTTGAATTGAAAGAGTTCAAAAGGTAACATTGTACAATATCTGGGAAGCTATTATTTTATTCCAGGTATTCTTTTGCTTTTCATTGACAAATATCTGAATTGAAGGAGAAAGGTTTATTGTATGTTTGCTGATTTAGAGAAAACAAGATTTAGAGAACAATAAATAGATCATTGAAATGTGTGTGTGTGTGTGTGTGTGTGTGTGTGTGTGAGACTACAAATTGAATGTTGATTGCTGAATGCAATTAAAATGGTATATGATTAAAATAAAGCATATGAAAGCATAAACAGAAAGTTTAATAAAAGATTCCATAGAAGTATAAGCAAGAATAATGTTTCTTGAATTTCATGCTATCAAATATATGAATCAATAAATGTAAATGATTTAATAAATGATTATTGACTGCTTGAAATGTTAGAAATGTATTAACTTCAAAGTATATTTAATCCTGCCTAAAGCAGAACTAAAACTTGTAGTTCCCAGCACCTTAACTATGACCCATGTTTTTACAATGTCTTACCCTTACCATTTTTTTTTCAAGTAAAAATAAATCAAGTATAAGTCAAGTATAAATATAGTTGTTCAACAAAAGCTATAATTTTCAGAAGATAATATTCTTTTGAATATTGAACTACATACATGGTACTATGAAGTTGACAACCAGATACTATAAATGGATTTTCCTTGCTTTTATTATGGCCAGGAAAAAAAGGACTGATACTACAGCATTTGAAAGATAAATGTATGGTCCCTTTCACCCAATAGATTGAAGAGCTGGTTACACTTGCCACATATGAGAGATCGCCTAAAGACAAAGACCTTGTATGGGCAAATATAATTTAATATGGGACTCATTTGAACAAACTATAATAGGTTAAATATGTAATGGTTATGTAAATATATTAGAAATGCATATGTACTTGAATAATATGTGTACAGAATTGCAACTATTTACAGCTAAATTGATACACTATATCTTTTTGTTATTGTACTTTTTCACCTTAAAAAAAAACCTCTATGTTTTTTGTTTTGTTTTTTCTCACAGTGTGTGTAGTTTTATCCTTGTGGGTATATTTCATATTTCTATGTCATTATTTTAAAAGCAATAAAATAATAAATGAAAAAAAGTTATCCATCCACAGAATAATGTAAAAGTTGCTTACAGCATTTTACAACATACACAGCAAAGAAAGAAACTAAAATGACAAGGAATCTTTCAAAATATAGCAATAAACCTTAGGGAGTTTTGCATTTTTCTTTTTACAATAATTATACTATCCTCAACTTCCATTTGCCCTCATTTCCTAATTAGATGATATATTTAGTAGAATATTTTACTTGAATATTTCTGTTTGCTTTTATGAGCCGGATTCACCTTATATGCATCTTTTATTCATTTTCTTAGTAGGTGCATTTTCAAGCAATCCCTCTATAATATACTGTATATTTCTATATACATACATGTATATGTAAATGTGTATGTGTGTGCATACACACACACACACACACACACACACACATAGATTCTGCATATATCCTTCTATAATATACATCCTTTGGTTATATTTTGAACTTGAATTTCTTAACAGCAATCTTTTTCTTTCTTTGTATATTTGCATTATATAGTAATGCAGTATATTTGTATTATCATACATTTAAAACTTTCTTGTATATTCAGGGAATTTGAAATAAACTTATTTTGACTGGATAAATTTCTAACTATTTTTCCCCATGCTGTCTAAGAGCAAGAATTAACAGACCAAAGGGGAAGGGGAAGAGAAGAGAAATTCTCTATGTTTTGAATAGGTCACCATGTTCTTTTTCTGGAATGTCTTTAGCCTTTCTTCTGTTTTATAAGAAGAGAAGAATGAGTTCCTCAAGAATGCAACTCACAGAAATGTGACTTTTCAGCTGATACAATAATTTTGGTAGAGATGTTTCTATTTTAGTTCCAGTTTTTTCTTAGCTACCTTTTTAGATGAAATGTAACAGTTGTGCAGTTCACAAAATGAAAGGAGAAAGGAGGGCTTTTGAGTGGTAATATAGAGATAAGCTCAGGTGCACCGAGTTGAGGTTTGAAAAAGTGTTCCAGCTTGGAAAAGGAATAAATTTCTTCAAAATATTTTGATGGTATTTAGTAGGAATAAAGTTTTAAAACGGTCAGGTAAGAAAACTGTAAGTTGTGCAAAACTAAAATCTTAGAAAAATGCTTGAGAATGAAGAAAAGAGAAAGGGGAAGGGGAAGAGAAGAGAAATTCTCTATGTTTTGAATAGGTCACCGTGTTCTTTTTCTGGAATGTCTTTAGCTGCACCACAGCAATTTTACTGTGCTAGGACTAGGCAGCAATTTTCTGCAGTTTATGTCTCACAAGCCTAATGGAAGCATTTAGGGAGCAACAAAGGCCTTGATCTCCCAGTACACTGAATGTCTTCTATGCCCTCTGCAATAATTGAGAATTGAAAATCTCAGGAGTGTCTTGCAGGAGATCTTCAGCATGCATTGAGCTTGCACCTTAAATGTATACATTTCATTTTGGGAAAAAGAAATTATCTTTGTAATAAAGTACCCATTTCAATAAAAAGATTTTTACTAGCATTTGCAAGGTGCTTTAGCAACTATAAAACCAGAAATGCAACCTGGTATCATAGAGATCTGCAGCAATTATATTACTGAAAAGAATGTACTAAAAATAATTTTAACTCTGCAAAAGATAGAACAAATTTAAGATTTCCAAACTTGTTGGTTGTTGTATCATTGTGTAAAATAAAAAAGAGGAAACCATGCAAAGCCACTCTCTGTCAAAGCCCTCAGTAAAAAAAACAGTGAAAAATAAAACAAAGACCAAGTCTTGCTTATATATAAATAAAAGAGTGCTTTCTACATCTACAAACAAAGAACAGCTTTGGATTCAAGGTTAAGGACAGTATGCCAGTCAAATATTAAGGAATTGATTTTGGATCCCCATCTGGAATTGACTTGTAGTGTAGTAAGTAATCTCTCTATGCAAAAAAAGAAATCCATTGTAATATAAAGTTTTAGTTGTTTTTAATTCTGTGTATTGGATTAAGTGTCTAGTATCTACTACATAACCTATATGTAGGTTTCCCAGTCACAAAAACATTAATACCATATTCAGTTTAATGAAATCACAGAAATTGTTTCATATCTTCACCCTGTACATATGAACATCAACCAGACATGGATATTTCATGTATGTTCTTGTTTCCCAATTAGTTTTCTTTATCTTTAGTTAGCCAAATAGGAATTCAAAACACACTGAATTTATTGGCAGTTATTTAATTATTTGTCTATTTCTTCATTCACATTCTATTCTTTGATATTATTTAATATAGAACTCACACATTGTGTTGAGCTAATTTCCCTTCTACCTTGTCAGTTTAATAGGGCATGTAATCCAGCATTCAATGTGAATGCTTGTAACAATTATCCAAATTTTGAGCTAAGAGTTTTCTCTAGATTTACTTCAAGATCCAAACATTAAACCTAGAATCATCTTTGAACAAAACATGTCTTTAATGTCTTTAAAGCCATTCCCTTTAAATGGTACTTCAAAGTACATCCTCTTCTTCCTTTTCATGTTGTAATAAGCAAGAGTCAAAACGAGCTGTGAAACTTTAATTATACTGTTAATTTCACATATACTTCATGAATCCTTGCATCCTTTCTTAAGTCAGCATATATTTAATATTACTCATATAGCATATTTCTTTTGTGTTCACATTGTTTTGCAGTTTTATAAAGCAACATAATAATATAAAATATATTAGCGTAAAACATATTTAGGGGACATGAATGTGAAGGGACATTGGGTGATATTTCTATCCTGTCATATCTGATATTTATTTCTATTATGTCTTATCTGTGAGGTTTAGAATGTTTTCATATGTGATGCTTTTGTGAAATGGAAGCTACTTTTAAAAATGTCCGAGGAACTACAACCTTTATAACTCTACCTTGAAAGCTACTTTTTCAAAACCTCTCTGAAAGAGGTCAATTTGAGAAAAATAGAAACTAAGCAAAACCAATTGAATAGATTTGCCTGTCCATTACTGACAAATTTCTGAAGCTGAAAAATAAATTGTCATTTTATCAAAATATTGTGGTTTGAGAATTCATGCTATGCTAGTTTTGATTTTTGAATATCTTCATCAAGAATATTTCCTCTTGGGATAAACAAACTATTCAAACTATACTGTTAAAATGGAGATTCTGAACTCCATTATAACTGTTTTACAAAAATTCTACCTTTTGTTTCACAAGGCCACATCTAGACGATGCATACAAAAGGACAACAGTTTTCTCTGAATCATGCTTTAGCTACAAAGAGATATTCAATGAACACAAAGTGATACACATCCCATATTTGGAATTTTTCAGTGCTAAATATCTTGTATCTATATTTTAAATATAGATAAAATATGCACTTGAAAGTATATATATTTGTTTATGTTTTTTCTCTTTCTTGCAACTGAAATTCCTTCATGGAGACCACAACAAATTCAGAGACATCCTCTAGTTACTTCTAAGAAGAAATGCACCTTGGACATGGAAATGTTCCTAGGTTCATTATATGGAGCCAAGGCAGAAATGCGAATGTTTTCCCCTCAGGGCTGTATGACCTGTCAAATGTACTAAAAAAGCAAACTCAGGTCTCATTTGGTAATTCAATCTTTTGTGTTAATCTCTGGAGGATGGGGGAAAAAAACCCCAAACCTGACATTTTTGGCACCTTATCTTTTCAGCTGTCTCTTTTGTTCTGGAAAAAGTCAATCTGTCAATATTTGCAATTCTTTTCCACTGCATTCATATTTTTAAATTGCCACATTGTGCTTTTGTTTCCTATGTCAGTTTTCTATGTTAAATATATACTTCTAAAGTAACCTTCAGCATCATTTTTTTTTCACTTAGACTTGCTCATTATCCCTCAAGAAAGAGCAGCAACAGGATTCACAGGCAGCCATGGGACCAATTTAATTCTGAGGAGCTAAGCTCATCTTACTTGTGAGTGAAATTTATTTTTCTTTTCAAATTTAATCAACAGTGCCACCAGGTGGCTGGATCAAACCTATCTATTCAAGAATTCTGTAAGAGATTGATTTTTTTATTGTACCGGAACAAATGTAATTTTATTCACTAATGTGGGAGCTACATTTCCCAAATTTTGCTGATTCTCTGGTAAGGTGGAAATGAAGGAAAAGTATTTATAGTTAGTCAGTTATTTCCATTCATGGTATGCTTTAGAATGTATTTGAGGGGATTTTTTTTTTTAAGAAACAAACTGTGAGAACTGATGTGGCATGTAGGTTTGCCGCACTCTTATTAAAATAAATATATGCATGCTGACTTGAAGAATATTTTCATAACAACATTTTTCACCCCTAAAGATCCAATCAGCATGGGAAAAAGCAAGCTTTGTTAAAACCAAGGCTAGTGAGTAAAGGGACACATTTTCCTAACATTTAGAATCATAGACCATCCTTGATGAGTTTTTAATGACTTTAAAGCTTTGATTTGAACACTAGGCCATATCTAACAAAATGAAATTCAATGAAGAGAAAAGTAAAGTCCTACACTTAGGCAAGAAAAACCAAAAGTACACATACAGACTGGGTGAAACCAGGCTCAATAGCAGTAACTGTGAGAGGGATCTTGGAGTCTTAGTGGACAACCAGCTAAATATGAGCCAGCAGTGTGCAGCAGCAGCCAAAAAAGCTAATGCAATCCTAAATTGTATTAACAGAGGGATAGAATCAAGAACAAGGAAAGTACTAATACCACTCTATAATGCCTTAGTAAGTTTTGTTCACCACATTATAAAAAAGATGTTGAGACTCTAGAAAAACTACAGAGAAGAGCAACCAAGATGATTAGGGGACTCGAGGCTAAAACATACAATGAACAGGTGCAGGAACTGGGCTTGGCTAGTCTAGTAAAGAGAAGGACCAGGAGAGACATGATAGAGGTCTTCCAATATTTGAGGGGCTGCCACAGGGAGGAAGGGGTCAAGCTGTTTTCTAAAGCACCTGTAGGCCAGACAAGGAATAATGGATGGAAACTGAACAAGGAGAGATTTAACCTGGAAATAAGGAGAAACTTTCTGACAGTGAGAACAATCAACCAATGGAACAGCTTGCCCTCGGAAGTTATGGGAGCACCTTCACTTGAGACTTTCAAGAAGAGATTGGACTGCCATTTGTCAGAAATGTCGTAGGGTCTCCCACTTGGGCGGGGGTTGAACTAGATGACCTGCCAACTCTGATTATCTGTTAAATCTGTTTATAGCAAGGTTTCCCAAACTATAAAGTATACCTCCTTTGGGAAGGGACAGACAGAAAAGAGGTGAGGAGCCTTTTAGTTACATCGTATAAATGTAATTAAATCCCACTATCCCAATATTTTATTGAATTATTTTCATTGTTCATTTGTGTTCATTTTGATATTAGGATTTTTTGGGGGGGAGCATGCATATATTAAGATTATACTAAAAGGAGGTGTGATGGCATAAACTTTAGGGACTCCTAATCTACAAGGACAAAGAAACTATTCTTTGGTAATCCCAGAAAACAGCCAATTAGTCAAGAAAATAGAATTGAGAAAGCATAGCAGAACTTGGATATTCTTATGTTACTTATATAGCATTGTGTCCTTTGTATATGTTATTAAAGAAGCCATTAAAACTGGATAGTAGATATTATGAACCACTGAATAAGTTCATTGGAAGCCGGTATTCCTCATGACAGGGTCAATGATGGACACTGCTTGATTCGATTAAGCAGGCATAAAGATGGTAGTTTAGGCATAACAGGAACAGGATATAAAAACTTGCAAGGAACTTGCTCACTAAATAAGATTCAAAGTGAGATGTTTAACAGTTGAGATAATTCCTTTGCTTTAAAGAATTTAAATGCTTGCATCACATGAAAAATCATCCTTCTTTATTTTTCCCTATACAGACTGAATATGGAAGCCTATATTATTCTGGAGTATCTTTTTTTCTTCCAAGACCACATAAATAGCAGCAGATACAGACAGACACAGACTTCAACAGATAATTAGAACTGCAGAAAAAACAATTGCTACCAACCTGCCTTCCATTGAGGACCTGTATACTGCACGAGTCAAAAAGAGGGCTGTGAAAATATCTACAGATGCTTCACATCCTGGACATAAATTGTTTCAACGTCTATCCTCAAAACAATGCTATAGGGCACCGCATACCAGAACAACTAGACAAAAGGGCAGTTTTTCCTCACATGCCATCACTCAGCTAAACAATTAATTTCCACAACATTGTCAAACTATTTACTAAGACTGTATTAAAATTATTCTTCTCATCCTTCCTATTACCTATCTCCTTCTACTTATGACTATAACCTTGTTGCTTGTATCCTTACAATTATATTGTTTTCCTAGTATGATTTTGATTGCTTATTTAGTATCTATGACTATCAGTAAGTGTTGTATCTTATGATTCTTGATGAATGCAGTTTTATATACACTGAGAGCTTATGCACCAAAGACAAATTCCTTGTATATCCAATCACACCTGTCCAATAAAGCTATTCTATTCTATTCTATTCTATTCTATTCTATTCTATTCTATTATTTTTATTCCAATCAATGAGAAACTGGCCGTCAAATTTGTATAGTCTTACACGCTCTCAGAGCTTGTTTGTTGCTTGAGACATATTCATCACCTGACAAAGTAACAGCATCAATGCTAGTGAGTGTGAAGTTCACTCCCTGTTTATATACTTATCCTGCCAGTGCTGGAAGAGGTGTGGTTATTACCTTTGGAAGTTACTTGATTAGGGCATCATTTTCTTCTTGACTGTTTGTCTGGTGTTAACCACTGCTTATCTGGGTTGTGTC
The DNA here is from genome assembly GCF_900518735.1 of Pseudonaja textilis. Next base: position 7,304,802 of record NW_020769322.1, read on the forward strand.
CATTCAATCTCAATTTCAACTGGGAAATTGTGCATCCTAGATCAAGTCAAATCCAGAAATACTAGAAAATTCCTGGAAGCTTGACATTTGGGCAAATCAACCATCTGTAGGGGCATAGGAATGAACCATATGCTCATCATTCAAAAGAGAGAACAAAAACCCATGAAAGAAAAAAAAGCTCAGAATACATCTCCAGCAACCAACAGCTAAATAAGCCAGGATTAACACCAGGCCAGATAACCACAATACCCTAATCTGTAAAGACCTTATCATAAAGATTTCTGTAAAGACAAATATTGGCAGTTTTATTTTCAGACCATTCTTGTTTATAGTAGTCCATTAGTATATATGTGAAGTCTGGGTAATCTTCAAATATATAACTTTGCATACACTTACATTTTATTAGCATTTTTAAATTCTTCTTGGCAACTTTGGAAAATTTATTTACAGTGTATTTTGTCATCCTATTTAATTTTTTTATCCATACAGCCAAAGTAGCGGTGAATATGAATACAGTAGCAATTTATTTGGATGAGCAGTGAAAAGCTTTCAGTAATTTGAAAATACCAGAATACTACCGCTAAATAATAGTAATTAAATTTCTATTATTTGGGGATGAATATGATAGGAAAGGGTTGTGATAGGAGAATGTACTAAATAATCTCAATGCTCAATGACAGAAAATGTACATGTTCTGCATTTTGCAGCAAGTTTTATGATCTTAGTACTGCAAATCCTCAAATAAATACGTTGTTCTGATTTTATAACCTGATATGTTATTTTACTATTATTCATTGATTGGTATTGACTTATGTATTTTAATTATAAAGTTCTTGGTTAATTATTGGTATAGTGCGGCTTTCTTGCTATTTAATATTTCTTTCTTTGAACTGCTGCACTGTTGTTATTCCATAATGGATTTATTTTCATTTTGTTCCAAAATTTATGTGATGGAAAATGTCTTGTGCTAGTTTGGCTCTAACGGGTGGTTTAATGGTCTTTAAAAAATACAACCAACTCCCCTGACATCCTTCTCTCTACATTCCGTCTATTTCTCTGATTTGTGTTTACCATACTATGCCATTCCATACTGAGCTTTACATAATTGTTCTTTATGCTTCAAACTATGTGTTGACTTTGCTTGAATCTTATGAAACTTTAATTTTGAATTTTCAAAATTTTCAGTTTGCTTAAATTATTGGTGCAAAGCATGTATTCTGAATGAATTACCACTTGAACATAAAGGGGGGAAAATACTTTTCTCACTGATGCCCGTGTGAATGTAGATTTTCTAGAAACAGAAACTACTTTATTTCCTGATCTGCAATTTTATCAAAATGAGTTAGAAGAACAGTCATTTTTATTTTGTCATACAATGTATATTTTCTTTCCTTTGTAGCCATTTAGTCACATCTTAATTTTTTTAACCATTTACAAAGTTTCATTTTAGGGCATATTGATATAATTTTTTTTAAAAAAAACACCCTTTCTTACAAACAATGCAGTACTATCTGTTTAATTCTAGACTTGGCCCCTTTCCAAGTAAATCTGATAGTGTGATTTTTCAATCTGTTCAGTTTTGTACTTTGAGATTTGTAGGGGCAGAGATGGAAATTAAAAATGCATTGCTTGACATAGTGATAATTTCATCCTCCTACCCCCTTTCAATTTATCAAAGCAAACAAAGTTTTATCATGGGAATATTTCTGACATAGTTGCCAAACTACAGTTTGCATACAAGTGTAAAGATGTGTGTTTCCTGGGGCAGTCATATTATTATTTACAACCATGCTATTATATGCTTTTAAGGGCAGTCATCTTCCTCCCTTTTCTTAAAAAGACAGTGCAGGGATCATATGGACAGCCAAGTGAATATGCAAGCTGAAGGGAGGAAGATGACTGCCCTTAAAAGCAGTCCAATAAACTTCGTTTGGAACAAGTTTTCTTCTCTCCTAGCTAATTATTTTGGTTTTAGCCAATACTTTGAAAAGTATATAGATATTCTTCTTGTGAATTTGTTACTATCTTAATTTACTCCTTCCTAAAACTATCAAAGGGAAAGGAGTAACTTGTTTTATTGGCTTGTTTGATTTGGCCATACCTGGAACTACAGATGTTCCTATTGCATATTATGATGAGCATGCCAGGATGTGATGGATGCAACAAAATGTACCTAGATTAATTTTATTATAAGTTTATTTAAGTAGATTCAAAAGACTGAGGGAAGGAGCCATTTACACCAAATTTCTTAGATCCTGAAATGCTAAGATTTGATGATAAATGGAGCAAAACATGAGCCTCAGTTCACATGCATTGTTGACAGACAAAGAAAATCACAGGCCTCAATGGCCTCAATATGGAGATCTTGGTCCAATAAGTTGAGAAAGAAAATAGTCTACCCTGGTCATACAAATGGCTGCATGCAAAGGTCATGCAAATGGCTGCATATCTGTCACTGGGATATTTTTGTGGCAATATTACATGAAAATAGTTACGGAGTGAAGATTGCACTGTGAAACCACTTCTATTTTGTACTTTTGATAAAATCTTGGTTTTCTGTAGATGCTTCCAGCTTTATGCATGTTGCAATTTTGCCAAAATTATTTACATTTGATAAAATCATGGCTCTTACAATTATTATCAGTTATTTCATGTTTTCTATAATGAAGTAAAGTTCAAACAAGTTTAGAGGGACATGAAATTATATTTCTAGCCATTGTTATTTTGAATTAGAATGAGTTATGCCTATAAATGTTTAGGACTCTCCATTTTTTTACTCCAATCTTTTGTTGGGTTAAAAATTCAATTTAAGGGATGCTATAGAACAAATTATTTCAATGCCTGCTTGAATTCCAAAGTATGTTATTATTACATCAGTGTGATATCAAACTCAATTCTAAATGCTGCAATGTATATTTTCCAGAACAGGATGAGAATAGAGAGAAGCATAATGTTCAAAGAGTCTACTTTCACAGGTAATTTTAATATTAGATAAGGCAAAGAGAGAATAAAACTAGAGATTATGCTGATTAAGTAAACTTGTGATGGGAAAAAATGTAACATGAGTGAAATATATCAAAAATTTAAGAGGATTAAATTATACTTTATTCCTGCAAAAAAGGAAGCTTTACTGAGTACCAACCAGTAAAAAGAATTAAGGGAAACAGAATTTGAAATCTTGAAATACTGACTGAAACATTGCCACTTTTAATGAAATGCTTGCTTAAAGTGCTTGCTTTTGTCAATGGGAAAATTACACAGCAAGTATGCCAATGTTATTGCAGTCCATGGTAGGGCTGGCAAGCTTACTATTCATTTCTTAAAGTTGCCAGTCTAATGCTGAATTTCTATGTTTGTTGCAAAGTGAGCACTTCATTTAGTTTGGGCTCAATGTAGAAGTAAAGGCAGATAGCAAATGAGGGGAAAAAAGGTCACATATACTTGTGCTTATTAGTATCTGTACTTCATCCCTGGAGAAGATGGGAATCAAATCACAACAGAAGGTGTAGAGGTTCAAATTAGGTCGAACACTGAAAAAGCTTGGGAACAACCATTGGAAGAGAATCATGATTCCAACTACAGAAAAGTTGGTTATCTATACAATAAATAATACAACACAAGAAGAACGTTTAATAAGTACAGTGACCATAATGAATGCAAAGAAGAAGTTGTCTTAGTTTCCAAACAGAACAAGTATTGAAAGTAAATTCTTGGTTCATACACCTAACTTCTGCTTCACTCTTCTCTTGCCCAATGCATGTTCATTTGCCTTTCTCTCCATCCAATACTACTTCTTACGCACAAGATCAGGTGAGGTCCAGGTGACAGAAGCCAACACTGTGATAATTAGGAACTTTGGTCCAAAATTTCCATACCCTTGAAATCTCCTAAACCAAACAGACCCAGACATAGTTAGGTTTTTTTTAAAGAAGCAAACTGTGCAAATAGTATTAGATTTGTCTACTTAAACTATGCTATAAACTTTTTAATGCAATGGATTGGGATGAACTTAAAGTGGCTTATTACTCAAGTGGTTTCTTGTTGTCATTATCATTTCATGTTATTCATTCTAGAAAAACAAACAACCATTTTGTATGAAGTGGACCAAACAGCTTCAACATAGAAAGATTTCACTCCAGGGAAATCCATACAGTATAACAAGGGCTTCAGGAAATTTTAACATATCACTTCAATATACTGTATATCCAATATATGTTCAAAATTTCAATATATCATTATATACACAAACAAGGAAATGTCATTTCAGTATGAAAGTGGGAAAAGAAAAGTTGGGGACATGGTGCTTTCTAGAATAGGTGTTTTTTTTTTAAAAAAAATTAGACCATGGGAAAAAAAAATCCTGGAAATGCTGCTTAATAGTCAAAACACTAAAAATAGAAAATTGCTAATAAAATGAAAAACACACTACTTATTGCAAATGCAAAATCTGCATAAGAACAGCTGCAATACCAGCAGATTAACTATATATTTTTCTGTACTATCTACAATTGTACTAATTTGTAACCAATGATTCATATTTAAAAAAATATTTATCAATTCTAATTTAATAACAAAAACAAAGGATCTTGGTTTGGACAAATGTGCCACACTCAACATCAACTGGGGAAAATAATAAGAACTGAAGGAATCAAGATGCCCTACAAAAATAACATCGAGTCTAGATGAAGATGATCACTACAAATACCTGGGTATCCTTCAAGCTGACAACATCAAGCACACTGAAGTCAATAAAAAGGTTAGAAGTAAATAAATCAAGACAGTGAACAAGATTTTAAAGCCCAACTCAAGGGCAACAGAATACATCTGAACAACAGTGAAGAAGATGCACTGAAGTTGGTATACCATGAAGGCTTACTGACTACTGGAAAAGCCAAACTGGCCTACAAGAAAAACCAAATAAACAACAGAATGGACGTATGGGAAGACAAAGCATTACAGTACATTAAAAAAAATAGCATGGAAAGCAGATAATAACAAGACCTGACAATGGCTAACAGTAGGAAAGTTCAAGAAAGAGACTGAGGGACTAATTCCGGTTGCACTAGACTAGATCAAGCCTTAAGAACAAATGCATACAAAACCAGAATTGAGAAGATAGCAACAGATAGTAAATGCTATCACTGCAAAGAAATTGAAGAAATAATGGACCACCTGGTAAGCTGCTAGAAGATCACACAGACTGACTACAAGTAATGACATGATACAGTCGTAGCAATGGTGCATTGGAAAATCTGCAAGAAATATCATTTGCCTGCAAGCAAGAATTGGTGGGACCATAAAATGAAGAAGCTCTGGAACTGTAGAATTCAAACAGATAGGCAACTGACACATAACACTCCAGTCTTAATAATTGTTGATAAGAAAGACAAAAAAAAGTCTGGATAGTGGACATGGCAGTATCTGGAAACAACAGAATAGAACTGAAAAAGATAACAAAATACCAAAATCTGCAAACAGAAATAGCACAATTGTGGCAAAAGTAAACAGAGGTAGTACTAATAGTAATAAGTGCCTTGAGTCCAGTTCCAAAACAACTGCAGTACAACTTGAACACCATCGGCATTAACAAATTCCCCACCAGTCAATTACAAAAGGTAGCTTTACTTGGAACAGCTTACATCCTACGACGTTATCTGTAATACCATTAAACATCCAGATTTGCCTATCCCAGGTCCTTGGAAATGATTCAAAGGGTAGACAAAAATGCCAAATCCAATCTGAACACCTGGCTAACTGTGCAACAAACCAATAATATATTATCTTCTCCTAAGGAATACTACTGATCATTGTGGATGATCCTGTGTTCTTTAGTGATTCTAAAGGCTATGCTGAACAGGTGCAAACAGATCAGATAAGTCTTAGCTGAAGAGTCAAACTAAACCTGTTCCAAAAAAATAAATCAATATGATGAGAATACATAATTTGAATTTCATGCTGAATCTACTGTTGCCCAGATTAAGAATGCCACTGGATGCTATGGCCTTTGGGCATTCACCCAAAAAATGGGCTACAAGGCTCAAACCAATTTGGAATATGCCCATGAAAACATAGAAATATGGGCCGTAATATGAAAGGGGATAGAAAGATCCACCATAATTTATCTTTTGTTTCTAAACAAAATAGAAATGGCTTTTGAAATATATAGTCTTTATGTGAAAATAGTTATATAATTTTTCTGGAAACAGGCAGGAAGTCATGCACATGTAAGGAGACAGATAACTTGAGTGATGATCATCCAAAGTCAGCTACTCACTTCCTGTAGGGACCATTGCAAATAATGATGATGACAAACCCTGGTGAATACAATTGATAAAAAGGAAAATGTACCATCAAGGAAGGATCAGAGGAGGTGGCTAGTATAATTCCAAGACCAGTGCGTTCAAAGGTTTCCCCCACCACATCATAATTCCTTGTGGAACCTTTCAAATTTTTGTAGATCCTAGGATTTTATGGAAACTAGCTTGAAAAACTTTATGCATGCTACAATATAGAAATAGGTTTATATTTTCTATAATTAACTTTTGCTTTGCTATACTACCTGTTTTGTCTTAAGCCCACTCATTTCAAATGTCCCCCATGTACCACTGAAATCTAAATCTAACCATCAACCCAATAATGTGTTTGTTTTTACTCTAACATTTTCTTTTCCTCTTAATGCTCTGTTGTGCTTTTATCTGACATGAATTTCTATCATAGTGACTCAGTATTATTTTTTAAAATATAATTTTATTTAATCACAAATGTGAAGATTACTGAGAGAGAAAAAAAAAGGTCAATATAATGAATATTGAAGGAGAGAAACTCCTTAAAAAGGGAACTGGAGATCATTAGTTAGTAGACAGAAGGGAGAAACAACAGCACAGAAGGAGAACAAAACAGTCCTACAAAATATCTTACCTGCTGTGCAGGTACAGTCCAATCTGCCCACCAAGGAGCATGATAAATGATGGTGTGCTGAAAGACAGTATGTACACTGGTAGATGAGAAGCTTTGCTGATAGCTCTTATGTCTGGTATAAGCAAAAGATTGATAACATCATCAAGTAGCTCTACATTTTGAAAAAAATCTGAAAAGGCATGAAAGAAATATGTATACAGCCTTGAATGGTATAACATAAGGCAAAAGTTGCAGATTTAGGTTAGAAAAACAAAAGCATGATGAAATTAGCCCCAAAGCAATTCTACCAGTCTTTTTTTTTCTAACTGTGCAAACTTATATCTTATACTAGCATATACACATACATTGTATGAATTTATTTTCTTTCTCTTCTGCTCCCCATCTACACCCACAAATGATGAGCTTGCTGAAAATCTGCTTTTAATTTTTTATATATTTTTTAAGTTTCTCTCTTTCATTTTTTTTAAATGTGTGGTGTGTTTTAGCCAGGGATCACTGAGGTGGCTGGCTGCCTCTGTGAAAGGAATTTTTTTTCCAGATAGTGTTATCTTTGCCCGTGGAATGCCTGAATGCTGATAGGCATTCAGGGCAGGCTTTTTTCTTATCCCTACACAGTTTATTCATTCACGGGAATTAAGCCTCCGACTTCAGCACTGAGCAGGCCCAGTGTCATAGCACGTGAGCCTCCGTGGTCCCCTTTCAAATTAATTTATTCAGTAAATACTGGACAATACATTTTCAAATACAGATTCTGGAAAATACAGGTTCAAGGATAAATAGCTGGCTTACAAGTCTGATTACCATCATAGGTCCTAGACTAAGAAATAAGAACAAGGAGTTATTTTTTGTTTCTGTGCCTTGATGGTATTTCCTGTGGTCACAGATTATCTATTGGTTGGTGAACATTTTTCCCATTCATTCATTTCATAGGTTAATAGTGACCTCCATCTACAGATCCTGAGCAATAAAAATACAGAATAAAACAAAAGCCAAAAACAAAAGTTCCCTAGATGGCTGTCAGAAACATTAAATTCCAGTTTAAACCTGGTAGAATTATACTATTTTAACAGTTTTTTAAAATGCCATGTCAGAAGCAGAGAGTTCCATAATACAGGAGCAATTAGACCTGACATCTTTGGAAGAACTTTGACCTCTAACTCTTCAACACATGTAACAATATCCCAAGTAATATGTATATTTGAGCATATGTATATTTGAGCATTTTTTAATATTAATATGAATATGAAATATGAATAAATATGTTATATAACAGAAAGCAGAATTTCATTCTTGTCACAATCTTATGTATTTTGGTTATTATTTGGTGTCACTTTAGAGATCATTTGAAATTTGATCAATACATGAAAAGAACAAGGGATTAAACTATTTGACTAGGGGAAAAACATAACATTCATTCATAACATCTTCACCCCTACCCCTATCAACAATTATGTTGGTATATTTAGCAAGGAAGAAATCTGACAGTATTTGATAAAGCTATGGTACAGTAAACTGACACTAATGAAATCTAAGTTTCAAAGGCATAGCATTAATTATACTAATTTTATGTCCTGAAATTTGAGGCATGAACTATTGAAGGCATTTGAGGCATGTAACTTCTGAAGCTGAAGCTTATTTTAAATGAGGGTACATGCATGGATGGTTTAATACAATCAGGAAAGAAACTATACATAGATATATTTAATATTGTTTTAAAAAGAAATCTATTAGTGATTCAAGTTGTAATATGGATTGTTGCTAGGCTATGGAGCACTAAATAAAACATTATTAGAACTTTATTTTCAGTTAACATATCAGCTTGGATTTATTTCTGTATATGTGATCCCTGAAATTTTACCTTATTTATAGAGTAATTTCTGATTACATGGTCTGATACTGCTCCAGTGAAGTATATTGTATTATATTGATATATATGGAATGATAATGGAAAGATTATTTTAAAAGATTCTTTAGCTATATGTCTAACCTATAATTGAAAGCAGCCAGTTAGCACAATGAAACAGATTATATTTGGCTAATTTCTTGTCTTCTAACATGCATTTATTTTGTCTTTTAACATGCATTTTCCATTACTTGTAATAAATGGTGAGTGATGTTGCTGAAGATAGTGAGAATTTCTGTTTTGTCAGATAAGTATTGCTTCTTGTTGATAATGTACTAGGCAATTATTACCAATGTACTGGACAATACATTTTCAGATACAGATTCTGGCAAATACAGATTCAAGGATAAATAGCTGGTTTACAAGCCTGATTACCATCATAGGTCCTAGACTAAGAGATAAGAACAAGAGATAATTCAGAGGTCAGAAATCAAACAAAGTCTCACCATCAAGAACCTGTAGAAGGCCATGATAACTAACCATGTTCTAAGGATTCAGTTAGGCAGGCACAATGAAAACACTGGACAAAGAAAGTCTATCTGTCTGTCTATCTATCTATCTATCTATCTATCTATCTATCTATCTATCTATCTAT
>NW_020769322.1:7333337-7365256 GCF_900518735.1 Pseudonaja textilis
ATAGAATAGAATAGAATAGAATAGAATAGAATAGAATAGAATAGAATTTTTACTGGCTAAGTATTATTGGACACACAAGGAATTTATCTTGGTGCAAATGATCTCAGTGTACATAAAAGAAAAGGGTGAAGAGTCAAGAATCATAAGGTACAACACTTAATTATAGTCATAGGGTACAATAAGTAATCAAATCATACTAGGAAACAGTCAATATAAATTGTAAGGATACAAGCGAAAAGTTACAGCTGTTCAATCCTTTCTTAAAAACTTCCAGTGATTGAGCACTCAGAACTTCTGGAGACAAGCAGTTCCACTGGTTAATTGTTCTCACTGTCAGGAAGTTTCTCCTTACTTTTAGGTTGCTTTTCTCTTTGTTCAGTTTCCATCCTTCTGGTGCTTTGGAAAATACATTGCCCCCACCTCTTTATGGCAGCCCCTTAAAAGCCTATTGCCATACTCACAATGTGAGCCATTTCTTCCTTTCAGTGGTCCATGAAAGTACATCTATAATACATAGATAATAAAATCAAAAAAAGGTGAACAACATTTTTACAGAACTATAGATATGTTGAGGCTGGGTGTGACAAGAAATGGCTGGGAGGGGAGGAGAGGGGCCAGGTGAGGCACCCCTTGACATGAGTGGCATTGAGTTGGCCACATCCACCGAGTCACATGTCCACTGAGCCACGACACCCAGTCAAATGGCCACCAAGCCACACCCACCCAGTCACATGACCCTAGGCCATGCCCACCAAATAAGCCACGCCCACAGAACTGGTAGTAAAAAAATTGACTCCCACCACTGGTCCTTCACTATTCAAGAAAGACACAAAGAAATCCATGTAAAGGTTTGTCAAAAAATATGCAATATGAACAAAATATGTTCAGGTAAGAAGTTCTTAAGCATTATCAAATTCCAGTGCACATGGAAACTTTTTCATTTCTGAGATCCCTTGATTCATTTCAGACCATTGTACAATACTCGATTTAAGACTATTATTAAGTAAGATGTATTTATTGTTGCTTTTCTTTAACATGAAAAATTTGAAAATTGGTTCAAGCTTTAGTAATTTAGAAATTGTAAAGCATTCAATACCTGAATCTAGCAGACAGTATAGAGAAGGTGAGCCAGACTGAAAAGCCAAAGGATCAGAATGGAGTAAGGAACAATCATGGAAAAGAGATCCATATATGGTCTAAAGAAGATTGACCGTCATCTAGCTTGATGTTTATTGATGGGTTATGTAACCTAGCCATCAGACCAATCAGAACCACCAGAGTCCTGAAGAAATTCAAAAATACTACTTATGATGCAGTTAAAAGTTCAGAGGGACCACTATCAGCAGCAAATAATAAAATCCAGATTTCCCCACTCCCATTGTCTTACCTATTTATGTAATCTTTAGAGGTATTTTTTTTTTAATCTACACAAGACTAGCCAACTGCATATAAGTTTGACTGGCTTACAGTTTTAAAACCAAGAAATAATATAACAGGAGAACAGTACATGGACATCCAGAAAGAAACCATACATGGATTTGGAATCAAAATATCCCAGGACCTGGTAGAATAGCTTTCAATGATTTTTAGAACATCATCAACATGTGAAAAATATAGATCTCTAAGTAAATATTTTTCCAGGCAAAGTTGCTGTAACAGTCAGGATACACTTTATAGTACCCTTTCTGTTGCAATATGTAACATCGTCAATGTGTAACATTATTTAATTATTTAAAAGACCTGGAACACAGCAAGATTGCCCAATATTAAGTAAGCCTCATACCATATGATACATATGTTTACATATGATAACCAGCACCTTAAACTGCATCTGGAAGATAAGTGGCAACCTGTGCAACTTGCAGAATAGTGTTTTTTTTTAAGGTGGGCTCATGCTACCATCAGTAATTGGCATGGACAAAGTGATAATTTAATTGATATTCAAAGGTAGCTCTAGATACAATTGTGCACTAGATAGATTTGTGCAAAAGACAATTTGCCACAACTGCCACCTGCTGTTTAAGCAAGAATTATGAGTTCAAAAAACCCCTCGATTGTACACCAGTCTTGAGTGGGGGAGAACTACTCCATCTAAAACCAAAGTTGAAGTGTCTCGACAACCCATGATTTAGTCCCTTGAATAAAATTATTTCTGGTTGCAAAGTGTAATATGCCAGTGTGCACATCCTATGTTTGCAAAGTTACCAATTCCAGGAATGATAGCTGAAAGCCATACATATTTGCAACTTCATTCCTATTTACCTGGCTTTCCATTAGAAATGACACTTTAAAATGATATAGCAGAATTGCCTTTAAAGAAAAAAGGCAGAAAAAATGCTGTGACCAGAGTTTTAATAGATTTCTGTTCTGGTTCAGTTCTTTCACAATTTAAAAGATCCATCTTACTCCTTGGAAAGTTGTATTATAGCAACAGGACTGCCAGCAAAAGGAAATAGTTGTTAACATGGGCATTTTTGAACAACTGTATGAGTATTCAAAAAGAAGTGCTACATATGCCTGAAACTTTGGAAGACTTGGAAGTTTCATCCATCCTGCTGAATATGGCTACTCTTTAGCTTTGGCATTCTTTCTGAAATATTTCAGCAGTAGTTTTACATAAATGAGACAATTTTATTGCATAAGACTTTGATGGAGTTTTCTACATTATTTCCTTTCTTGGAGTATCATGAACCCTTTATTCAGAGAGCAAAACTTTGATACTTTGCTGGCTTCTGATTCACAACTTCGGAGTTCAGGGGAAATTTGTATATGTGAAGAGCAAGAATGCTGACTGCCTTCTCCTGGCTGTTCTGTCTTTCTTCTCCAGTGGTTTAAATGACTGCCTTTCCTCTCACAACTGATACGTTTCTAACCTTATGTCTCTATCTTATCCCTCTTCAGCATCCTTGGCAGTCTAGATGCCTGAAGCTTTTCATTAGGTTCATGATATATTTTATCTCACCGTGATCTTCTCCACTTCTCCTTAATTCTTCACAATTGCCTGGATTATTATTCTCTCTGATTCATAATAATTAATTAAGAGGTTCAGTGAAACTGAAAAAGTAATCTGAAAGTTTGCTATGATCAACAATTTTTTAGAAAATGTAACTGTGGATTGTTTAACATTTAAATGAAGCCATTGGATGAGGGTAACTTTCAACATCAGGTCAAGTATCATCAGTTTACTGATAATACCCAGTTATACATCTCTGCTGCAGATGACCAGTATGGTGATTGCCTAATTGATAAGATCTGGGATAGTATTTAGATCAGGGAAAGCAATTATTTTCTAAAGGAACCACATGGAGGGTCATCACCATAGACCACCACCATTGCTGCTCTGCCTCTGATGCCACCACCCCAATCCTGTCACCAGGGCTGCCCTACTCCCACCTCACCTACTATCAACTCTCTGCCACTCATGTTGCTGATGCCATGGGCTGGATTGGGACTTCCCACGGGCTGGATATGGCCTGCAGGCTGTAAAATGCTCTGATCTGATGTAAATCCTAGTGTTCCTTGGTCTCACTTTAATCTTTGATACTGTCAATCATGCTACTTTTTTGAAATGGCTGTAGTGGTTTGGGAATGGAGGGTACCATTCTATGGTAGTGCTTTTCCTACTTTCATGGCCAGTTCCAATTTGTGTTGGTGGTTGAGGGGATTATGAAGTGAATGTCAGCAATTTCCATCTTGTTTAATATATGCATGAAGCCATTGGGTGAGACCATATATTAGTTTGGGCTGAGCATAATCAGAGTTACTGAATCATAATCAGAGTTACTGTAGATATTTGGGCTCCCTGGATCTGAAGACTTTTTATCCGCACAGGTAGTCCCCAATTTATGACTGACAACCATTGAACGCTATGATGCAAAAAAGTTAATTATGACCCACTTTTGAAGTTATTTTGATTTTGATTTGTATTGGCTTGTATGCTATAATTTGTGAACTGCCCAGGATCAATTGCTATAGGACAATATCTAAATTGTAATACATTAATTAATTATGTACACAAACATTTTGTATGCAGTTAACCCATCCAATACTTCATATTATTTTAATTAATACAAACCACAAACAAGGACATGTATTTATCATTAGCATATTTTTACTTGATAGTGTGAAATGTTTGTCTGACCAAGCAAAACAAGTACAAAACAATTGCTGAGTCCAGTTGAGCGATTAACTTTCATTTTCACACTGACTTCACTAGATTGGTTTATATAAAAATCTGTTATCAGTGAAACCCACCTTAAGATGTACTATTTATTCAATAAAAGAACATTTCATATGGCTGGCCTTCAGGAAGAAAAATGCTGCTTATATTAAAATTAATTGTACAGATTTAAAAACATGTATTTAATTCTATCCACCATACAAAATGTCATTCCACTCCAGCAAGTTTTCCTTTATTTTCCTTTAATAGAGGTCATGGTTTGAATACTGAAGGCATAAGTGCAAAACTAGCTTAATGTTCAAATAGTTGAATAACAAATGTTGCTGAAAGTTCTCTGCTTCGGATAAAATTTCTATGAACTTTACTTCTACAGCTATCCATTTAAGTTTCAGGAGTTTCACATAAACATGTTGCCTGTGTTAAAACCAGAAAGAAGTAAAGAATAATCTATATATACAGGTAGCCTTTGATATAAGACCACAATTGAGATTGGAACTTCTGTTGCTAAGCAAGCTGGTCTTTCAGTGAGTCATGCCTGATTTTACAACCTTTTTTGCCACATTCATTAAGTGAATTCAGATTCCTCAACTGACTTTTCTTGTTAGAAGCCAGCTCAGAAGTTCAAGAACCTAATGTAAGGCATAAATTATTGTCCAGAGTAAATTGCAGGACATAAGAAATATATCAGAATAAATAAAGAATCAGGATTAGGTTGCCCTTTCTACTAGCATCCTGGCATCTATAGTGATATTTTAAATGAATCTCTAAAGGTCAGGTAATGGGATGGAGGATCGAACAAAGAAGCAAAGACTGATGAGAAAAAGCTTAAGTTAAAATAAACAGAGTAGCCTAAAAGGTTCTGAAAATGTTCGGAATTGGTAAATCAGGATTAGTAAATTTGGGCTAGGACATTCCCAGCCTAACTTCATCCCATGATTCCTTAGGGTTAATGTAGAGATTCTATGTAAATGCCTTAAGCTCTAGGAAATAAGCCACAATATAACTCCAAAAGATAGAGAGAGAAGAGAATTATTGCAGCAATGTATCTTCCAAAATCTGTATAGTACTAAAACTCTTGTTCCCATAACTTTTAACTGGGTGAAACAGTTCATCATAAGCAATGAGGGAAGGGGAGGGGAGATATCATAATTGCCACAATCAATTCTTAGTCTTGAAAAAGAAACAAAGTTATGAGATTATAGTTTTATTCCCAAATAAAGTCTCTAAATACAAAACCAGATAGTTGTAAGAAACAAAAAAGTGCAGGTGTTCAAACTAATAATAGAAACTGAAGCTGAATCAGCCTATTGCTGAAAAATAAAACCCAATGTTTATGAGTGCTGAAATATATATTCTGTTAGTATTTTAATGATTACATAAGTTGCATTGAAGCTAATATACTATGAGGGCTTAATGAGGACTAGACAGGCCCAACTGGCCTACAAGAAAGACCAAGTGGAGTATAGAAAAGAGACTGGGCAAGACAAAATACTAGATGGTCAGTACATTAAAAAAGAAAAGCAAGGCAAAGCGGCAAAACAGACAACAGCACCTCCTGTCAAAAACTTAGGAAAATTGAAGAAAGAGATAGATGGGATGACCAAGAAGAAAAGCGGAAATGCTCTGTAAGTTGAAAAAAAATGTGGCAAGTAATAAGTCAGGTAGCTTGATACATTAGAACTGATTATGTCTCATACAAGATCAAATTTTGAGTATTATGGCAACTGTAGCTATAGTGATGGATTTTGATGGATTTCTCAAATATCATTTCCTCTCATTTCCTATAACAATGTAAGCAAACATAGGTTGCTTCTGTAAACATCAAGATAAAATAAGGGAAAAAGGAGAGCATTCTGGATTCATCAGAGAAACCTCAACAACGTCTAACCCGTGGCACTGATAGCTTTGCCTTTTCCATCTGGCACCCATCAAGTTCAGTCCTTGGACTAGAATTAAATTCATGCATGGCACCAACCAGGTATGAGAACACCTACTATGTATTATTCACTTCTGCTGTTTTGTATATTTGAGTTTTACTAAGAGTGAAAAGCATCCAGTAAATAAATATGCAGCTCAATTCTTTCAATTGGAGAAGGTCATTCTAATGTCTGTTCATATAGCATCTTGTATTCAGAAGTTGTTAGAATTAACAAGTACAGACATCTGCATGGAGATTACTTTCAGCCCTGTCAAAACCACTTTATTCACAACATTCACATTTTGTTTCATTCTTGAGCAACACAAACCAACAAACTGTCCTTCCCCCTGACTGCATTGTTCTTTAACCCCCCCACCTTTTTTTAACCAGGACTGCATGTGTAATTAATTCAGCTTTGGGAACCATTTACCTAATTCTGGATGCAGTTTCTCAGTGTTGTACACTCTGATCCCCACTACAGGGCCTGAGTGGATATTCCTAATTGGATCAAGTTGACTGTTGCAAAGCACATGAAATGTTAGGTGATGAAAAACCATTTAAAATATTTATGCAACTGCATATCAAGTGAGAGGAGCAATCATTCTTAATTTTCAAAATTTTATTTACAAGAAGCATTTTGCTTCACATCTAAAAATCCATGAACTTCTACAAATAAAATTAAGTACAGTGAGATAAGCTGGACAATTCAGAAGAATGTTGATTTTGCCAATGCTGATTGTGTTCAAGTCATGTTCCAGATGTTTTGGAATTGCACACAAGGTGTGGTAGAATTTCCAACTAGACTGGAGGGAGATGTTTAGAGAGGGCCAAATTTGGAATCTTTGCACTGCAAAAAGTGACACCAGACTAACCTACCGCAGAATATTTGAAGACTTATCATACCATTTCTAAAAGAATTCCCTCAGTCAGTTGAGATTCTTGTAATATAGTTGACTAGCAATAAAGCATATGTTTGTGACTATTCTCAAATAGTTCTGGTTGATTTTGCCAGACACAGGACAGTGATTATTATTTGTATTATCTTTGTTTTCTTTTACCACAGTTGTTCTATTTCTACTTGCAGATAATTATATTTTGTGCTACTACTAACATAGCAAAATCTTCTTCATTCTTTGTTATTCAGGTAAAACTACTAATAGCATGTATCTAGCTTAATTATTACATTTTAATATGTATGTTCAAGCCCTGGTTATGCAGTAGAAACTTTCAAGTAATGTCTTTAAGAGTAAGAGTAATTTTTATGGTCCCTTGGACTGCAAGGTGATCAAACTGGTCAATCTGCTCTTTAGAAGGCCAGATCCTAAAGATGAAACTCAAATACTTTGGCTACATAATGAGAAGGATGGTCTTGCTGGAGAAGAGCCTAATTCTGGGAGTCACTGAAGCAGTCAGCATGCACTTAAATGGACTCCGGGAGATGGTAGAGGCCTGGAAGGCCTGGAGGAATGTTGTCCATGGGGTTGCGATGGGTCAGACATGACTTCGTGACTAACAACAACAAATTTTTAAGTATTGGAGTCCACTACACAGTGCATTCTTAAGAGAAACCATATTAGATACTATGGCAAGAATTAATCAGAGTTGACCATGACATAGAAAACTGTGTCAACACTTGTTTCAGGTAGTGATAGGATACCTGAAGGCAGAAGCTGTTGTCTGAATAGCCAATCACATTATAAAATATCTTACAAAACCTGATAAGTAAATTAAAAACTTTCCTCAGAGGAATTTAAAAAGCTAATGCAAATATACATATGTGAAAATATTTGTTTGTATTGAACATGAAGACAGGCAAACAGACATACAGGAAAGAGCATCTGCCTGAATTTTTCTGGTTCAGAAGCTGAACAGAATGATTTTCATTAGTACCTGGATAGAGAATTACTGCTAAAGAATATGGCCATAGCTAGATGGAAACATTTTAGAAGGCACCAATGGCAAAAACTTCAATATTGCTGTTGCAAATAAAATTGCATGGATATGTCTGTGGATAACCAAGCTTTATCACTGGCCAGTTAGCAATGCTTGCAGGGATTCTTTCCCATAAGAGCTTTTAAATTAGTGCTGAACCAATGACATGGCTAATACGCAGAGAGAGGGTAAAGATTTACCAGTCTTGGAGGTGGCATAGTTCATATTTTTCTCTATTAACATAAATGGAAGAGATACTAATGGGGAATGGGTGAAGGAATTCTCTAAGTGGTTCCTCAGGAACATTTGCTTAGAAATATGCTCCATTGATTTTAATGAAACTCATTACCAAGTGTGAGTATTTAGGAGTTGAACCTTTCCTTTCACCTGCATTTTTTTTCATCTTCTATCTATTGAAGCAAGTTATTTAATAATTTTTCCCTCACTGGTCTTCAGGCTACATCAACTTTTCACTAGCCTATGTGGTTCATGGATAGTTAGATTGATCATACAGTATTTGAATGCAGATGTCTACTAAAAACTCCTTTACTTTAATGACTTTCTCAAAATCAAATAAGAAAATATACTGCAAGATAAGAATTTATAGTACAGCAAAGCATAATTCTCAAGGTGAATATTGATATAGGGTGATTCAGAAAATTATAACTTAAATTTGCTAATGGCTATGCATTTAAAGAGGCAGGTTTCTATGTATTTATACATGGAAATGAGTTCCTTGATTATAAATTGGCTCATTCCAGAAATGGTTGGTAATAACAATTTTATCACAAAGTAATAGATTTAGATTATTTGCATACTTATGATTCTAACTCTACTCCCCAAGGCGTCTTTTTATTTCACTGTAATCTTTGACATTCAAAAAAAACATTTAATCAACTGTAAAATGATTGATGAACTACATCAGGGTTAAAAGAGAATAAGTGCTATAGTGACTTACCCATATTAAAAATCAGAAATTTCCATCTGAAATACTTAAAAGGTTTTTCCAGAGCAGGGGTATCAAATTTGCATTGTTACATCATTGTCACATGAAGTATCGGGACTTTTTTCCCCCTCGCTAAACTGGGTGAGGGCGGGGCCAGCATGTTACGCATATGGCCCATGGGTCGTGAGTTTGACATCCCTGTTCCAGAAGGTGCATATCAGTTTAACAGAGTTGCATTATTCTTTAAAGGTACAATTGACTGATTAAATATATATTATAAAGTTGTTACTCTTTAAAATATTTTTATTAAAGTTTTTAAGATATATAATAAAAATACATTCAAAGTAATGAATAAGCACAAAAAGGAAAAAAGGAAAAGAAACAAACAAAAAGGATAGAAAAAAGAAAAGGACAAACTAGAAAATATGAACAAAATAAATAAAAAGTAGCTTCCAATTTCCCTCTCCAGTAAGTTATACATACAATTCTAATCAAACCTATCTCTGATTGCTTTTAATTTTCTTTTTTTTTATTACCTATTCTTTTTTATCACTAAAACCATAAGTCACAAAATAATTTTCTTTTTTATATGAAAGTCAATAAGGGTTTCCAGTCATTGATAAATGTCAATAAAAAACATTTTTCTAATCAAACAAGTAAATATGGCCATTTCAGCAAGTTCTGTCCATTTCATCAACCATTCCTCCAGGGTGGGTAATCAGGATCTCTTCATCTTTATGCATATAATATAAGTAATCATGTATCAAAATAGTGTTCCATGATTATTTTCCAACTGTATATCTTGAGCCCGAAAAGAAAAAAAAATCTGGTTTCAGATGAATATAAATCTTTAAAATCCTTTGCCTGAATCAAATCATTTTTTAGCTTTTATATGTGTCCACCAAGTACCAAAGTCATGTTGTTCAGATTTTCAACAAATATTCAGAATACCTTTATTGTATATAAAGAAACTTGAAAAATTAGAATATCGTGCAAAAGTTCATTTATTTCAGTAATGCAACTTAAAAGGTGAAACTAATATATGAGATAGACTCATTACATGCAAAGCAAGATAGTTCAAGCTGTGATGTGTCATAATTGAGATGATTATGGCTTCCAGCTCATGAAAATCCCAAATACACAATCTCAGAAAATTAGAATATTGTGAAAAGGTTCAATATTCTAGGCTCAAAGTGTCCCACTCTAATCAGCTAATCAAGCAATAACACCTGCAAAGGGTTCCTGAGACTTTAAATGGTCTCTCAGTCTGGTTCAGTATGAACCACAATCATGGGAAAGACTGCTGACCTGACAGTTGTGAAGAAAGCCATCATTGACACCCTCCATAAGGAGGGAAAACCTCAAAAGGTAATTGCAAAAGAAGTTGGATGTTCCCAAAGTGCTGTATCAAAGCACATTAATAGAAAGTTATGTGGAAGGGAAAAGGGTGGAAGAAAAGGGTGCACAAGCAGCAGGGATGACCGCAACCTGGAGAGGATTGTCAGAAAAAGGCCATTCAAAAGTGTTGGGGACTTTCACAAGGAGTAGACTGAGGCTGGAGTCAGTGCATCAAGAGCCACCACACACAGATAGATCCTGGACATGGGCTTCAAATGTTGTATTCCTCTTGTCAAACCGCTCCTGAACAACAAACAACATTAGAAGCGTCTTACCCGGGCTAAAGAAAAACAGAACTGGTCTGTTGCTCAGTGGTCCAAAGTCCTCTTTTCTGATGAGAACAACTTTTGCATCTCATTTGGAAACCAAGGACCCAGATTCTGGAGGAAGAATGGAGAGGCACACACTGCAAGATACTTGAAGATCCAGTGTCAAGTTTCCACAGTCTGTGTTGATTTGGGGAGCCATGTCATCTGCTGGTGTTGGTCCACTGTGCTTCATTAAGTCCAGGGTCAATGCAGCCATCTACCAGGAGATTTTGGAGCACTTCATGCTTCCTTCCCCAGATGAGCTTTATGGGGATGCTGACTTCATTTTCCAGCAGGACTTGACACCTACCCACACTGCCAAAAGCACCAAAACCTGGTTCAATGACCATGGGATTACTGTTCTTGATTGGCCAGCAAACTCGCCTGACCTGAACCACATAGAGAATCTATGGGGCATTGCCAAGAGAAAGAGAAGAGACATGAGACCGAACAATGCAGAAGAGTTGAAGGCCGCTATTTTTTTTTTAACAAACTTTATTCAGTTTTTCACATTAAAAACAAAAATCTCTTTTTAGTGGACAACATATTTCCAGGTCATCAACTTTACATACAAATATGACAGCAATTATACATTGATATATGCATACTTAATTCTATTATTACTTTTTCCATTCCAAATTTTCAGTAAGGAGAGAAACACATTAATTCTAGCCTCTTTCATTAATCTCAATCGAAACATCTTTTTGTTTCATTTCAATTACTTCAAATATAATCCTTTAATATTTATTTTTAAATATAAAGATAAACAATATGTATTTGCCTATTAATAATAATAATAAAGTTTAATTCTAAATTCTTCCATTAATCTCAATCTAAACCTTTTTTTTAATTTCATTTCAATTATTTCAAATATAATCCTTTAATATTTATTTTAAAAATAAAAATAAACAATATATATTTGCCTAATAGTAGTAATAATAAAGTTACCAATGTCTCTCCTTGCTTTTAATAATCTATATTAAATTTATTAATTTAGCTGGTTCTTTAGTCTGTCATATTCCCTTTCCATTACACATTTTTTAATGAATTCTAGATTAATACAAGTTTTAACACATACACAAAAAGAAAAAAGAACAAGTATAGGTTTCCCCCTTTTACTATTTTGAGTGTGACACCTTAATGATTAGAATATACTTTTATTCCCTCATCTTAATTCCCAATAAACCATTAATCATTACATCTTTTCAATTGGATTCCACAGCATATTTTCCCCTCCTTTAATAAGAGTTATCAGTATCTATATTACCCTATTTTCTAAATATTTTTAATTGCAGAAATATTCTTATTACCCCTTGTCACCCTGCAGAATCCCCTTTTTAATTCATCAACCATTATCTCTAAAAAAACAATTTCTTTTCAACATTTTACTAGTTCTGTGTTTCTTTCTTTCACATGCCTGTTTCTTACTGCTTCTCCTCCCCCTCTTTTCCCCATATCTTTTCTCATTCCAGTTTATATCTCTCTCTTTCTTAATATCTTCCTTTCCCCTTTTCTGCTGAGTCTTCCTGCCTTTCCTGACTTCACAGGTATTCCCTCTTTTAATTGCCTTCTTAAATCTCAACTTTTTAACCTTCCTTCTTTCCCCACTTCTTTGTAGCATTCTTTGTGTTAATTGTCTATTTAAAATGTCTTCTCCTTGAGCCGATACCTCCTCCTCTGAAAATCTTTCTTCTTGTTCTTCAATCACCATTTCCATTTTTTCTAGCACAGAGCAAAGTGATTCGCCTCTTTCCTGTAGTAATTCTCTCATATTTTTAAGTTCCATTTTTAATTCCCGAAGAGATATCATCGTTCTTATATTTTATGATTGTTAAAGTCCACAAAAATAAACCACTTTTACTTTCCTTCTTTCTTCTTTCAGTTTTTTAAGGTTCTCAGTTATTCCAGTCCAGGGTTTATACCAAAAACGTCAATCAGTCCCACAAACAATCTTTCCTTGCTTTTTCCTTTATTCTGGTTCTGCTTTCACCTTCTAAAATTCTTACTTTGTTTCAATATGTCTGTAATGTTATATCCACACCAGTTCGTTCAAAAACAGGATGCTTTCCCTTTTATTTGAGCCAAATTTTTATCAAAAGGTGACACTCTCCATTATACAAAGTCTTCACCTTTTTCCCCTATTTTTTTATTTAAGTTTTTTCGAACCTCAATATTCCAGCACAGTCCAGTCTCCAATTTGTAAACTTGGTTATTATTATTCTTTGACAATTTAAGTCCAGCTTAAGTTTTATACTTGTTTATTCCCAAATTATTTTAGTCCAATTTTATTAAATCTTTCATTTCAGCTTCTTCCTTTCCCGGTTCGAAGCCCCATTTAGATGTCAAAATTTTTTTTTTTTCTCTGTCCCTTTGTAATTTCGCCGCTCACTTTTCTTTTCTTAAAAATTCTATGTTACTTTAATCCCCGGGTACTTTTGTTTAGTTATATTGCCCAGTTGTCCTGGTTCGGATGTTATCCACCTCTTTCTTCTCTCCTGCACAAATCTTAGTCCAGCTGAGTTGTCCTCTTCGGGGTGGCCATTTTAGACCACCGCTGCAGTCATCTTCGGGAGGAAAAAAAACCCAAGCCCGGGGGGGGGGAGATGCGGCTCCCCACAATCAGGCTTGCAGCTTCCTCTTACTCCGCTGCCCCTCCAAGGCAGTTTCAGCCCCTAATCAAAATGATTGGGGCTGTCTGACAAAAGAGCATGGACAATAGCCGCAGAGAGTTGCGATCTACCATCCGTCGGTGAGGAGGCTCCGCCTTCTTCTTTTTGAAGGCTGCTATTGAAGCATCCTGGTCTTCCATAACACCTCAGCAGTGCCACAGGCTGATAGCTTCCATGCCATGCCGCATTGAGGCAGTAATTGCTGCAAAAGGGGCCCAAACCAAGTACTGAGTACATATGCATGCTTATACTTTTCAGAGGTTCAATATTGTTCTATGTACAATCCTTATTTTATTGATTGAATGTAATTTTCTAATTTTCTGAGATTATGGATTTGGGGTTTTCATGAGCTATAAGCCATAATCATCACAATTATGACAAATCACGGCTTGAACTATCTTTCTTTGCATATAATGAGTCTATCTCATATATTAGTTTCACCTTTTAAGTTGCATTACTGAAATAAATGAACTTTTGCATGTTATTCTAATTTTTTTAGTTTCACCTGTACATTCTAGATAATTTCTCTGGCATTCTATACCAAGAAGACAATATTTTATTAAAAAATTCTTTCTTATAACATATTTTAAATGTCAATCCTTTTGATCACATGTTTTCCCATTAATCTATTTCTATATTACAACCAAAGATCTTAGTACACTTTGCCATACATTCTTTTTTTATCAAATTTAAATCTTTCTGATAACTGAAAAAGGGAAAACCTTTTATAACGTTACCCTTGATTTAGTATTGTGTTTCCCCTTGGTGATTCTTCAGTAATTCTTGGTTCTTTAACTATTTGTCTTTGCCTACTGTTTTTCTTTTATAAAATGCTTCTGGTGCTGAGATCCATAGAGGTGTTTTAGACCAGTTTGGGTTTATATATATTCCATATTCTTAACATAGCATGTCTAATAAAATGGTTTTTTAAATCCCTATTAATGTTAACTTTATTGTACCATAAATATCCTTGCTATCCAAACCTCAGGCTGTACCTCTCCTAACTTTATAAATCTTTGGTTTCTTAGACATATACATTCTTTCATCCAAACCAAATTAACAAGCTGCAAAATACAATTTCAAGTCTGGTAAACTCAATCTTCCTGTTTTCTTTGAATCTTTTAATATCTTGTATTTAACTCGTGTTTTTTATTTCTTTGCCTACAAACTTAGATATATATTTTTGTGATTATTTGAATGATGCATTAATTTTCAAAACAGGTATTCTCTGAAGCAAAAATGTACTAGGCAAAACATTCATGTTGATCACAGAAATTTCCACCCATCTTTATTTCATTCCATGTCTTAACATAGTTATTATATGAAATTTATATTTGTCATAACAATGCCCAAGTTTTCTCCATGAGTTCTAGTTTTATTTTCTATTTTCATATTTGTGTCAACATCTTTATCTTTGGATTATTAATGTTAAATATTAATATTAAAATCTGTTACTATACCAAAGTCCTTTAATTTTCCTATTAATGTTTTAACTTCCTATAACAGATCTTCCAAAACTACATAAGGCATCAACTTTAAAATGTTTATTTATTATCAAAGAGTCTCTTACTCTGTCTTATTTCTTTGTTCAGTTCCTCAAGGACTAAAATGAACAAGCAGGGAGACAGCAGGCATCCATGTTCCTGTCTGCATCTCACAACTATAGTTAATTTTCCACTAATAACGATATGTACTTTGTCTGAGATATAAATCAATCTTAACTATTTAATAAAATTATATCCAAAGTTTATATCTTACATAATTCTAAGTAAGAATATCCAGTTCAAAAGAACTTCTCTACATGTAGCATGGTTTTCATTCTGTTCAAATGCTCCAGAATATTTAATATATTTCTAATATCTCATTATTGTCTTTGAGATAAAAACCCATATTAATCTTCAGGAAATCCTGTAAAATTATTGTTAACCTCTCAGTTAATATCATTGCTCAACTTATTGCTATATGTTCATTCAAAATAATTATCTTTGCCTTCTCTGGGGACTTTTTAAACTCATCTAAAATAACTTTTACCTTATCTTACATTTTATTAAAGGTGGTGCAGTGGTTAGAATACATTATTGCAGGCTAACTCTGCCCACAACCTGGAGTTCGATCCTGATAGTGTTCAAGGTTGACTCAGCCTTCTGAAAAATGAGAATCCACATTTTTGAGGACAATATGCTGACATTGTAAACCACCCAGAGTGTTGTAAAATGTAAAGCACTATGGGGTGGTGTTGTGGCTCCGGGCTTGGATTCAGCTCCTGTGATTGATATGAATTCAAGTGAAGAGATTATGGCAGAACGATATGAGCCAGCCTGGCTTACTGACTGGACTGATAACCAGGATGAGGAGATGGACGTGACAAAGGACGACAGACCTGATGTATTAGAATTGTCAGGACCTTTGACCTCCTCTGGTTCCTTATCTGATCAACGGCCGGGAAGGGCTGACAGGGAAGTTTTGAGAGAGTCTTCTAGTGGAGATGAGAACTTGGAAAATTTGTGGTTAAATGTAAAAAATAGAAGACGGTTGAAAAGGCAAAATCAGCTGGAGCGAATGAGAAGGGCAAGTCAGTAAATTAGCACGTTGCCTTAATGAGTATAAAAGGACACAGCTGGGCTGGTACATTTCACCAGGAACAAAATAACTATTTGAGTGAGGACGTTACAGCAAAGAGCTCTGAGGCTGAGGATTTATTGCCAGGACTGGTTTGCCGGACAGAGTAAAGATTTATGCTGTGGTTTCTGCCAGCCGTTATCTTGTAAGACTTCTTTCCGTTTGATTTAATTGTGAAACGGCTGCTTTCTGTTTTGTTCGTTTGAATTTCGAGGGGGAGTCATAACAGGGTGGTATGTAAGTCTAAGTGCTATTGCTATTGCTAAATTAACTGTTATGTTGCATGTTCTTATGAAACCTTTGGGCACATCCCAAACCCACATCCCAAATACTTTTATTCCTTTATAAAGCTTATATTCAAAAAAATTATTTTAACATTTTGTAGTCAAATTATTTCATTTTACAGCATAATCTCATTCAATTTTTATATGAAAGAGCTTCTAAATTCACTGGGTTGTGATCTAAGAAAGTCTCCACTTTATGAACATTAGTTTCCAAGGTTATAATTTTTATATCTCTATACATCAACACACCCCAAAATGTCCATTAAATCAAACAAAATCTTTGGTGCTTTGCCATATGCATTTTAAATATTTTTTTCAAAGTGTCTATCTTTTTGTGGGAAAACAACCACATACTAGTCTTCCCTAAGATATCAATTTTCATATGGAAAGTCCAATAATTTATCCTTAACTCCTTTATAAAATGCTGCTTTATCTTCATTTGCAGCATACATTTTCTAAAATAGAACAAATAGCTAGAAAGAGGCTATAGCAGACATTGATTGATTGCATAGCTAGCAATGAACTTTATCTTGAGCTTATGATCTTAATCAGAGTTTAAAACTACAATATATTAAAATTCACATTTAAAACACGCCTGCCTATGAGTTGGCACTGCTCAGTTGTCCGTTTTAATTTATATCCTCAGATGTCCATCAATGAGAGCTTTTAATTGAGAAGACTAATGAAAGCAAGTGTATGTAATATGCTATATGTCTTCCCTATTTTGCAATTCTTGCTAATTTCACATAGCTATTTGCTGTTTCTGAAAACTTTTAGATACTTTTCTCAAGTGAAGACCTTTTGCCTGACTTGTTTAGATAAGTTCTCTTCTTTAGCCAAACAGTCTGTCCGAAGTGCACAGGCAGCATATTTCGAGTTTGATAGAATGTCTGCCCTATCCAAATATTTTTTAATGTTGTGATGAAATATTTTTAATTATCCTGCTATCATAAAGAGTGCTAGGGCAGAATCTTCCTGGTCATACTAAGCATCTTTCTAACTTACTCCATGAATCTGTCACTTTTGATGAGTGATAACTGAGTTCAGGAAATGTGGGTTAAGCAGTATGCTCTTTATTACTGTAAATATTTAATCCTTACAAAGTTCCCATAGGATAAATGCTATTCTTATTTGCTGAATAGCTCTAGGATTTGATTTAAACAAAACTGCTATGAAGAGCTATTAAAAATAGTGTGTTCTAATGCTGTTGAACAAATTATAAATTAAATTAAGCAATAGTCAAATGTAGAGAAAGTAATTACAGCCATGAAGATATTTTGGCCTCAACTTCCATCAGACTCACACAACATGACTAGATATAAGGATTAAAGTACCTGTGGTTCAAAATATATAGCAGGCATTAGTTTCATATCTATGTTGTAATTATAAACATTGCTTGTTGCTTGCTCAATTATTATCCTTTTTAAGTATGTACTTGTGTTCAAAGTGCAGTCAAAACAGTAGTGTGTATTTATAGATTGACTCTCCTTGTAAAATCTCTGCAAGCATTCCTTATTCAGATCAGTCTTTTGTAGCCTGCCTCTAAAACAGGGGTGTCAAACTCACAGCCCAGGGCCAGATGCATCACATGGTTGCCACACCCACACCCGGTTTAGCAAAAGGGGGAAAAGTCACAATACATCATGTGACGCCTCCGTGATGATGCAAGTTTGACACCCCTGCTCTAAAACAATGTGAGAAGTACCTCAAGCTTATTTCTTTAGTCCATGTAATTCCCTTTCAAACCCATTTGTGTATATAAACCAAAAGGTACAAAAAGCATACATGTTGAAAGCTTGTTTGAACCTCTCAACTAGTGCTGATTAACTATTAATGTTAATATTGATAAGGCACCATCACATTAAGTATTTTTTCTCAAGGCTCCTAACTTTAAGCCTTTTAAACTGAAGACTATTTTGAAATCCAAACCCAAATAGGCATTGCCAACAGACTTACCTACCTTTTACTACTCTCTTTTTGATATATCTCCTCTCAAGATATATGTCAAACAGGTTGGTGTTTCATTTAATACAAATGGATTCTATAGCTCTTTTGAAAATAGAGGTGCAAAATGTTCATTTAGTTTCTCTGTGGTCTTCGCCTTCTTATTTAGGATCCCTTTTATTCCCTTATTATCTAATGGCTTCCCTGGTTGGGTTTCTGCTTCAAGTATATGTAAATAAATTCTTATTACCGTATTTATTAGAAGGATTGTATATTACAGACATAGAATTTTACATGTAAAAATTTTAAGCACTCGGTCTTAGGTAAAGATAAAGGTTCCCCTCGCACATATGTGCTAGTTGTTTCCAGCTCTAGGGGCTGGCACTCATCTCTGTTACAAAGCCAAAGAGCCAGCACTGTCCAAAGATGTCTCCATGGTCATGTGGCTGGCATGACTAAATGCTGAAGGTGCACAGAACACTGTTACCTTTGCACCAAAGTCATCCCTACTTTTCTACTTGCATTTTTACATGGTTTCGAACTGCTAGGTTGGCAGAAGCTGGGACAAGTAATAGGAGCTCCATTACGTGGTGCTAGGGATTCGAACCGCTGAACTGCCTATTGACAAGATCAGTGTCTTAGCCACTGAGCCACCATGTCCCTCTAGGGTCTAATAAGACATTAGTTCTTATTGAGGTATAATGTTAGCTAGTAAGTGATTGCAGAAGCAACATATATCTATCTGGGTACATTCCTTCCTTATGTATGGCAAATATGAAGTACAACCTTTTGTAGCAAGTACTTTGTTTTGCTAGCCCTTGAAGCTGAGCATTAACAGTTTCTATAATATGGCACATACAATCTTTAATTTAGAATGATGTAAGTTTTTGAAGCATAACTGGATGTTTGAATTATACTCTCATATTAAACTAAGGAAACACAGAGACACAAATTCACTAGCATGGGAGACAGGTTGCTTTCACACTACATTATAGCTGCTAATTTTTTTAAAGTTAAAGGGCAGCTCTTAGTAGAGTAGGGAATGGTTTCAGAAATGGGGAAATGTCTACTAAAGACATTGAGTTCATTTTCAGCTACTTGAATTGGGGCCGTGCCCTTTATGTAATATGAATGGGAGAGCTGTAACATTAATTTTCATGCTTACTAAAAAAAAAGATACTGCAGGGGCAACCTGTACTGACCTATTTTTGGAATGAGAAATCAAAATCACATGTAGTAAGCGGCTTGTAGAAAGTGATCCTAGCCACTTTTGTTATACTTGATCAACATACAAAATACAAGTGAAACAATAGCCTTTGAAACAATAGCCTTTATGAGAGTTGACTCATAAAACTCATAAATTCAGCTCAACTTTTATTAAGCAGAAAAGCTTTGTGTGGTGGGTGGATTTCTTTATTCATTTATACATTAATTCATGTATTCAATAATTCCTGATGGCTTAAATTGCGGGTTTTTTTTTTTTTGTACCGTGAATAAATTCTGAAAAATCACAAATTACAGAGTCTGTATCCTTTGGAACAACTGTAAACCATTGTACATTATCATCTGATATAAAAGCTTGGATAATTATATGTGCATTCTATTAAAGATTAACAAAGACTAGAAAGGTGTAATAATGAAGAAATATGAATATGAAATATTTTAGGAGACATTTTTATAATTACTGTCACTTTATGAAAGATATAAAATAAATTATTATTAATCATAGTAGCAGTTAAATAGCATAACACTATTTTATATCCTTGAAAGTGAACATAAGCCTATTTGTGATACAACTCTGATAAATAGCAAATGGATTCTTATCTGATTCTTTTCAGCACTAGGAAGCATAAGCATTCACATAATATGGAATATATGAATTGCCATTACTTTTAATGTCCTTCGAAGCATTATAATAAGCATTTGGATTCAAGCGGCATTAAGTGGTAGTTTACTTCCTTCTATCCAGGACAAAGCAGATGAGTGATGCTTGAACAGAGTCCGCAGGATTGTCTGGGACACTATGCATCCTCTTCATAACCTGTTTTCCTTGTTATCTTCTGGGAGGAGGCTTCATGGTGTCTGAAACAGAAGATCAGTCACAATTTTGTTCCAAATAGCATCAACCTTGTGGACTCTCAAGTTTTCTCTTTCTCCTACGTATTCAAATGAACAGAATGAACAGAACATACCTGCAACACAGAGACACACAGACAGACAGACAGACAGACAGACAGACAGACACACACACACACATATATATATGAAAAAATGAAAAATTCAATGAAAAAAATTCAATGAAAATGTTCTCTAAAGTCATACATATATCATTTAAATCTATTGATATTTAAATCAAAGCTTAATATATATAGGGGGCAATTAAAGTTATGTGCTGCTATTTTTGTTAGAATCTAAAATTTCATATCGAGTGTGACAGATTATTGATTTCAAAGTTATTTCTTCAAAAGCATATAATTTATCTTATGATTGTCATATTTGGTTTAGCTAAGCAAATAACAAACTCAATTATTCAGTGTATTCAAATCAAAGTAAACTAAAGAATTACAGAAACATTATTAAACTCAAAGAATGAGAAAATCTGCATGTATCATCACATAAAATCAAAGTAAAACTCACACTTATTAAATAATGCAAATGATAAAGCTAAAGCTGAGACAGGATACTTAGGGAAGTATAAAATTTAATTTGTGAAATAAAATTTGTAGCTTTGGTGGCTTTGATGGCTTCTTAGCTTTCATAATATAAAACAAAGTGGATTTTTAAAAATATTGTGGTAATGTTCTAAGAAATCAAACAGGCTATTTTACTACTCTCAGTGGATGCAAATTTTTATCATTTGAAAAAACTATAAAAAGTAATGTTATTGGAACTGGTTTCTTGAATATTTAATTCATTTTTTAAAAAAAATAATCCTGAATTATTTCTTATTCAGTAGGTCATGGAGCATTTCTAATTTGATGAAAAGTATATGCTGTATAATGCTGACATTGTTGCATCACATGAAAATAAAATACATATGAGTTAATAAGGAAAGTTAGGAAAATAATATTTTGAGGTAATTTCTTAGTGTTCATGTTTCCATGACCGGGTCTCTGTAATACTTAAACAGGTCTGAAATGGAGTTTTGTGTGTCATGGAAATCTAGATATTTTCTTTGCATATTAGGATGATCAAGTCTGTCCAAATATCAAAATGTACATAGGATTTAGAATTTATAATATACATGATGAGACATTGTTTGTATCTTCTGAAATCCAGTAGGAACAGCTAAATTTTGTGTTGCCTGTTGCCTAATTTAAAGGAGTTATATTGAAAGACATTAAGAAGATTAATATTATTCTGGCACTGTTCATATTGATGAACAAGAATTTTCTGCTTATGTAGGTTTTTAAAAGATCAATGTTAATGTGGCTTTAATGTGAAGTTGTTTAAATGGTAAACCTGGTAAAAGGTGGTAAACTATTTCATTAATTAAAAATTCATATGCTATGACTTTTTAGGGAAATAATGCAAAGGTTAAGATGGTGCTTTTCTTTGTTTTGTTTATTAAAGTACAAGTATATTCATAAGGTTTAAACCTATAGACATGCCTTGGTGTTTTAACCAATCAATATTTAAGAAATATAGTTTGTACTCCATGGTTTGGCAATGTCTTTTTGCTTTTTCAGAAGCTGTTTTATCACCAGCAGGTTTACTTGAGGGTTCTCTGGGTAAACCCTACCTGTCTTGCTCAATATTCAAATGTAGGTCCTGTCCCTGAGTTGATATGGCCCTTAAGAACCCATACTAAGAATCCCTAATGGCAGTGGTCTCCAACCTTTCTGGTTCTGTGGATCAGCAGTGGCAGTGACAATCATTGACAGTAGGAGAGGATGGATGGTTTCATGTACACAATCTAATCCCATGCATGCACAAATGGAACTTTGCATGCTCGCCTGCCATTTTGCAAGGCCCAGTTTCCAGTGGGCTCCAAACAAGGAACAATCTGTGGATCAAGAGTTGGGATCCCTGATAAGTTTGAGGGAACTGGATACTTTTTAGCAATGAGTAAAAAGAGCCTGAAACTTTGAATACCTCAACACTAAGCTAAATTTGATGGCCTAAATGACTGCTTGCAATACTGTGAGGTAGAAGACAACAATGCCATCTCTTAAATTGAGCTAGCTTAATTATGACAAGCCAAAATATTCAATTTATATGGCAAAACCAAACAACAGTCAAAGGAGAGAATATATTCATGGTGGGTAAATTGTGTTAAAGTGAGTTTTTAATGTTTGCAAGGTTGGTACAATGTATCATTTTAAAGGTATGTTGAAATACATATTATTTTGGCAAAACATTTTTCTCTAAATATACAAATTCTGGATTGCAATTCATTAAAGTATTTTGGTCTTGATCTATTTCCACTTTGTTTTTATGAAAATATTGATTTTCACATATGTGAAAATAGAAAGGATATTGAATTAGAGCTCCATAGTCTGATGACTAAAAATTCAATTTATTTTTTGCCTTAAAAGTAAAATTAAATAACTTAATAGTCATGTTGAATTAAATTAATTCTTTTTTTTTATAAAGTTTTATTAATTTTCAAAAAAAAAAAACAGTACACAAACAAAACATGAAACATAAGAACATAAGACATCTTTTCCGACAACTACTTAACAAAACAAATAAAACATCTCATTTAAGTACAATATAATTCTAAATTATCACATTTCCACACATAACTTAATAAGCATCTTATATATTCAACTTCATATCTTATTACTGTTTTCCACCTTCTTACTGTTTCTTCCTTTATTTCTATTCAGTTTTATTCATTCATATATTTCATCTTACTATATTTCATATTGTTACTATTTCATATGTTCTTATCCAGTATTACTCCTCAATAAACAAATATAAACTAACAAACACATAACATAAAAAATATAAAACTTCTTTTTAGAAAGCGGCTTAACCCCAGGTTATAACTTTTGGTACAGACTTAAATTAAATTCATGCTCAGCTTATATACTATTGCATATCCTGTTAAAGATTCTACACTTTACAGATATCTTCTCCCCTCTTTTCACTCTCTTAATTCTACTTTATTTATTTAATCTCAATTTAAATCATTTCACTTGTATTTTTTGTCCGTTCTTTTTCAATCATCCATTTATCTTTCTCTTGAACACAATCTTGTCCCTGTAATAACTGGTTGAAGTATGACACCTTTCTATTTTCCCCCCAAATTCAACGCTTAAAATTAAACATTATTTCTATTCTGATTCTGCTTAGTACATTCTAAATAACATTTAAAAAAAAACAAAAAACGTAATATTCTTATAGATATTAAAAATAGTATTCCCTAACAAATTAGTTAAATACACATCAATTACATAGTCCCTACAATATTTTATTAACACATATTTCAAATACAAATATAAAATGCAGTCTTGTGTACCTTTGCAGAATCTCTATTAAAACTTTATTTTACCCTTTGTCTCTGAAAAAAAGTTGCTTATAAACAAAACAAACAACATCTTGTTTAAAGTCCTTATAACTTCCCTTTGCTTTGTCTCTTCCTTCCTTATCAATTCTAGCCTTTTTACCCCCCCCTCTCTCAATCTCCCACTTTTTAATCTCCCCTCTCTGTTGCATTCCTCTTTTCCATTGCTTTCTATCATTATATCGATTTTTCACCTTTCTTTTCCCTTTCTTAATTGTTTTTTTAGAGCTTAAATTCTTGATTTTCTTCTCCTTTTTACCCTTTTTTGAAATCATATGTCCATTAAAGATGGCTTCTTCTTCATCGTCCCAGCCTCTTTCTTGTTGCATTTCCTGGTAAGCACAAATCGCCATTTCTAAAAAGCCAAAAATAGATCCAAAAGAGCCATCTTCCTCCTGTCTTAATTTTTCAAACTGCATTTTCAATTCTTCAAAAGACACCATTGTGAACAGAAAAGGATTTATTTTATTTTTTTAAGCAGTCCAAATGTTTTCTTAGTCTTTCAAAAGATAGTTAAAGTCCCAAAGTCATTTGCTCTTCCTGGGGGAGAATTCAATTACAAAATTCCAAGACATTTTTTGGAAGTTTTATTACAGTTTAGTCTCTAGTCTTATAAAACTCCAAGCAGTCTCCTTCAACAAACGTTAGTATAAATCATTTATCTCTCTTCCTTCCCCCTTAAAGCAAAAAGGTTTGAGTTTTAAAGAATCAATATTTGAAAGTATAATTTCCCCTTGGCTTCAATTTTGAAAGTTAATACCTTCTATTGCCAATACAGGTGTTTCAGGCTTCCATCTGCTGCCTCCGTGGGAAGGAAAGTGAGGAAAAAGAAAAGGTTTTCCCTTACTCATCCACCGCAGCTTAACGATCCTTTGGAAAGGCAATAAATCACTTGAAAAGCCAAAGTTCCAGGGTATTCAGATGTTAATTGTTGTCCCGGCTCAGCCAAAAGCTTTCTTTTTTTTTCCTCCTTCAGCACCCCTCCTGCGCAATCTTATCCCGGATGCCAGCCTCTTCATGGCGGCCATAAGACTGTCGCTACAGCGTCCTGAGAGAAGGAGGTTTAAACTGGGTGTGTGGGGGGGTCTGCGGCACCCCCATACCCCTCCCCAGATCCTCCCTATCTTCGGCTGTCCCTACAAGGCAGCCTTATCCTCCAAATCCATCTGGATCGGAGGCACCAAGACGGTGAGCACAGCAGGGATCGCGAAGAAACGCAAATCCCTGCTGTCACCAAGGCTGGCCGACACTTCCGAATTAAATTAATTCTTATCCCTACTATGAAGTTTAAATTCTATACAGTAGAAAATAGTTGAAGGTCATAAAATTATTTTTCCGCCTATGAACTAGCAAGTTCTGTGTATCCTCTAAAAAGTATTTGTAATATTTACATTAGTATAATAAAAATCTTATACATATTTGGTATAGATAGCAACAAAAAGGAAGGTTTTGATACATGATACTTTCATAAATGATTTTAAAAAGACCTAAAAAGGAAATTTGAGAATGTCCTCTCCTGGTCTCCTTGTCCCCGTAGAATTCCATTGCTGGAGAACTGAGCCATGCACCCCTTTGGTTATTTTCCTTTCAGAACAATCACTCTGCAAGGTATGGTACCAACAGGGATTCCAAGCTAAGTGAGGCTTGATTTATTTCTATTAAACCTCATATCATTTTTACAAACTTATTGAGAGTTAAATATGCCAATAATTAAATATATTGAATAGTTATTAGCATCATCTGGAAATAAGTTATTTCAAAAGACTGTATCTGCCAATAGGAAATCTGGACTGTTATCACTTCAAAACTGCTTACAGTGGATTAAGATTTTAACGGACTTCTTTAACTAGTGAAGATAATAAGACCAAGAGCAATAGAGCTCAAGTCAAAGTATCTCTAGAAATGGAAAATAATAACATTTTAAAGTGATTTGGTGGAAACCTTTTTTGTCCTTATAATATTAAATTAATTTATTTATTAATCAAGTTTATATAGCCACACATCTCACCATTGGGGACTCAGTGGGGAACACAATAATAGAAAAATAAATATAAAAATAACAAATATAAATATAAAAGCTACATAATAAGTGTCATAAAACCAACAATACAAACCATAGGTGAAAGAGGAATAAACAATGCTTCTTCCAACAAGGGAGCCATCAAGACAAGTCTCCAGTTCCGTGGGAGTCTAGACCTGGTGACTTAACTTGGTCTTCAGGTTCTTTCAGAATATCAAAAAAAAAAATGTTTAACATTCTTTGAGCATGTTTTTTTCCTCCAGTGGGACTGGTCTAGCAGGGCAATCTGGTCTACTCAATTATGGGACAAAGCATATTGCTTCCATTTTCTTTGAGCATATCTCTATATTTGTGCATGGGATATATAAAGTTACTAAAGTTATGCCTAAACCATGTCATTTTATATGCCTCTGTTTAGAAAGAAATATTCACTGATTAAAGTTATGCTTACTCTGATGTAATAATATACAGGATATGGATATAGATAGTACAGCATATGCTCTAAGGAAGTAAAAAATGAAATAGCAATAGCACTAGCAATAAGATTTATATAACCACTCCATAGTGCTTTACAGAAATCTCTGCATACCTCACACACTGAACAACATGTCCCAAGGGGTTCTAGAAATAGCAATAACATTTCATAATGCTTTACAGTAATATCTAAGCAGTTTGTGGAATCAGAATATTGTTCCCAACTATCTGGGTCTTTTACTGATCTTGGAAGGATGGAATGCTGAATTAATCTTGAGCTTGTCAGGTTTGAACTCCTGGCTATGGGCAGAGTTAGCCTGCAATACTGCATCCTAACCACTATGCCACCACAGCTCTTTATTACAGAAATGTGACAATAATGATGCTTCTGTTGTATTGTAAGAACATAGTCCGTCCTCAAATGTCCAACATCTAAAGGACTGCTATGGCATTTTTGAAATATGAATGATTGTCATTTATGCTTTGAGATAAGTAATGAACAACCCATATATGAAATAACTTGAAAAGATGGAACATTACATATACATTTATCAGTCTAATATTTGGAGTTGTACAAGAGGTAATAACAATATATTTTCATTGATGTTGAGCAGAAATATAGCAAGTCTCTAATATCAGATGAAAAAGACCAGAACCACACATAAAATTCCAATAAAAATGATTTATTACTGAATTTACTCAACTAATGGGTAGCATATTTTGATGCTAGATAAGAATTAATGGAATTCAAGAATTGTTGGACTCAGTCCATTTGATAATACTAAATGCTCAAACATTGTTATAGTTTTCAGAGTATATTTTCGAATACCACCTATTTACTGAAAGGTGCAATGTTGCAAATTAAATGGGGAAAGAGGACAAAGTAAAGTAGCCATATTACTTGCTTTGCCTATTTTATAAGGCCAGTTCTAGGAGATTGTCCAGTTCTTGAAAGCTAAAGGGACTCCGAATGCATAAATGACTTTTCTAGAGTTTCTAGAAAATTCTAACACTCCCAGTAGAAGTCAGTTATAAAAAGTGCTAATCAAGGTTGAAAGTTAGTACCAATTTCAAATCACATGATTTCAACACTGTACCCATTCTACTCAACCTCGACTAATTGCTTATTATTACAATATTTTACAAATTAAATGCTATAAAAACAAGATCAAATGTTTGGTGTTTTAGTTTTATTGCATTCAAATGTATCAATCACTTATTTCTCCAAGACTACTAATAACTTTCTGATAATATGCAGCTATCAAAATTCTACTGCTTAATTACACATAATCCAGATGAATAACACTAGTTATAGATAGTAAAAAAAGATAGTAACAAAAA
Source organism: Pseudonaja textilis (assembly GCF_900518735.1). The sequence goes on from NW_020769322.1 coordinate 7,360,883, forward strand.
TGGGTAGAGGAATCTACCCATACACATGAAACGATATGTTGCTGAAAGAAAATTAGTTTCAGGTTCTGGAACATGAATGAATCCGTAGAAGAATCCATGGCCTTAAAATGATTCCTCAGAGTTATCTCTTAAAACAACCTAAGAATTCTAATATTCATCAACCCCAATTATCTTTTGTGGACCAGTGAACTTGCCATGACATTTCCTACATCTGGCTCTCCCTACAATCTCCTGACTTTCTTTTATTGGGTTAAAAAGTTTAATGATACCATTAGTATTTATATTTCTTGAATTTATAGACCAAAACTCTATGGTTATTTTATGTCAGAATTACTGACTGAAATGTATCCCTTCTGATTTTGTAATTTCCTCCTTGCTACTTTCTTCAGTTAAGAGTCTGTCATTCCAAGTGCTCATATGGCAGCTATCTCTTATAACACCTATTTTTATTGCCAGATGGAGGTGATGAAGCATATCAAGAAAATGACCACCTGAAGTAACTATATTTTGGAGTTATTATTAATTAATCCTCCTTCAAATGAAGTGGTATATATCCAGATCAGTGACTGTCAACTACCATAAGGATATAACTTGACCAAAATGGCTCTTCTTGGTACAGCAATTCTTATTTTCCTAAGAGCTGAGTGAAAGATGTTAATTCAAATGCTCTTTTTTTCTCAAGGAAGGAATAAATGAACCATGATTTTGTCAGATTTAAATCTTAAATTCATTGTATCATTAATTTATTTATAGACCATCTCTGTATTTCTTTGTCACCATTAAAATGCAAATCTGTAGTGTTTAATATTAAATGCCATAAGAGTAAAAATTACAAACTGCAGCAGCTGGATTCAACACATTCCCATTACGTTACTGATTGCTTAGGATAGACATGGATACTTATTAAGCTTTTCTACAGAATTTTTTAAAATATTAAATATTTGGTAAAACTACTTAAATTTAACTTAATGCTTTTTCAGTAAATAGTGGTTGTGAAATTTAAGAAGCAAAAGGAGATGATTTGAATTTTCAATTTAACGAGGCCTTGTGTACTTCAATAGCTACACTGCATCAATTCATCTTTAATTTTACATATCATGTTTAAATATATTAGCCTGTATGTTTATTAGAAAAGCAATATTGTAAATTGCAATTTAGTCCTGCCACTTGTTTGTCCTTTAGCTATGGATTAATTGTCAGAAGGTCAGAAACCATTTACCAACATTTATCTTTCTAGGGTGCCCTGAAATGTCTGATGTAGAACAATTTCAAAATAATACAGAAAAAAATAAAATAGCTATTAAAAATAAAATAACTATTCAGTCATTGTTGCTAGCTTAACTTGTTGCCATAGGAGGCAGCATATGGGTGGATACTCTTAAGGTACTCCATCAATGACCACTAAAACCAGATGCCCTGGAAAGACATAAAGAAGATGAAAGAAGTTGAATTGGAAAAGAAAGATATCTGTGTATTTGTGTCAGTGTGCGAGACACTGAGAATGTGAATCTGCCAATTTGAATACTGATAAAGCATTACATCTCTTCTCTTTGTGGCAATTAAAGATTCTTTGTTCTTTATTAAAATGCTTTTATATGAGTTCATGTTTCAGGATTAATTGAACAATAAACCAACATTCTTGGTTGGGAAATATTTCTATTCATTCTATATTCTGTGATCAAAGAGTTAAGCACAACAAAAAAAATAGTTATGGCAGGATTATCGGACATTGCAGGCTGCTGTTAAGAATTTCTCTTTTCTCTTCAATTCCTGCTCTGTTTTTGCTGGAGGCTATTTTAGTTACATAAAATGAAGAAGCTATTACTATGTGCCAGTAAATCATTTCTTCACATTGTGAACAATTTCTGTACTCCTTTATGATACATGTTTTTTTGTTACAGTAGTGACTTATAATTAGATTGTTCTAAAAGCCAAATATGAAACCAGTTCTTCTCTAATGTTGTCCAAGCTTTGCTGATTATTTTTTTGTTTTGTTCGGGTATTTTCCCACGTTGTTATAGTTGTGCTTTTAAAGTTATAGCAACGTTTTGGCAGAATCTCATCTGCCATCATCAGGCTTCTGTAGAAACCCAAATAACCAAAGATCGAGATATATATATATATGTATGTATGTATGTATGTATGTATGTATATGTATATATATATATATATATATATACTTTTTGAATGTTTTGATGTCATACATAACCTTAAGCAAGCACTGTATTTTTCATAATTCCATATATTTATGGAGTTTTCTCTCTATATTTAAACTTTTAAAATGGTTAGAACAGAAAAAGTTTTAAAATAGAATAAGAAATAATGTAGATCTCCAAGAAAGAATGTTTTTCAAGTTATCCATAAATATATGGAACTATGGAAAAGACAGTGCTTGCTTAAGGTTATGTATGACATCAAATCCCAAGTAGACCTATTTAAGATTCTATACAATAGAAACAGAGGTAGTATTCAGCAGGTTCTGACCAGTTCTGGAGAACCAATAGCAGAAATTCTGAGTAGCACCATCTCTGACTGGAGATTTTACAGTATCCTTCCCGTGCCATGCCGACCAAGCTATGCCCACAGAACCAGGAGTAAAAAAATTTGAATCCCACCACTGAATAGAAACTGTAGATAGTCACACCTTAAGTAAGATTTAGTAATAATGCAAAGAAAGTGTGGAATACAAAGCCATGTAGTCTCCTCCTCGTCCTTCTCTCTCTTAATACTTGTTTAATATATGAGTGATCTTTGCTTCATTATTTTAACTAAACTTTTATTACAAAGAAATAGTATGCAATGTGATCAAAAGAAATCAGTCCCTCTGGAAATTTACATTCCGAGTGTGTACAATTTTTCCCTGGATAATGGTTCTTCAAAACTTGATGAAATATATTATTTTAATGTGAATTTTATTTGTTTCTTTTAAAGCCTGTGTTACTAATTTTGCCTCTTATCTCTTTTAGAGAATAATAAAGTTAAATATTCAATTATGAGATTCTACATTGAGAAAAAACTTGTTTCTTTTTGTTGTAATATTATAAAAATTAATGCATAGCATTAGCATTAAGAGAATTATGTCACATAAAACTATTATTAGAAAGGAACAGTTTGCTCCTTTTACAAAATAACTTTTAGATAGTGATTCAAATTTTAAACCAACTTGTTATTATAATACAAAATCTATTCTGTATTTGTTCTGATTTTCATCAACTAGGAAAAATGTTGCTTGACAGCTGTTTTTTATATTTTCAAAATATAAATATAGACATAACCATTATTAGCTTCCGTTTTCATCTAATCACCACTTGGATAATGCTGGGTATAATGTGACAAGACACAGACAGACACAGAGAGTTTTTTTGATGTAGCAGTTAAGGCATAAGTGAAAAAATTGGAAGATCATTTCTAGTCCTGCACAAAGGCAACTAGGCCAGACATTTTCTCCCAGCCCTAGAAAGAAGGCAAAGGCAAATCACTCCCAAAAACCTTGTCAAGAAAACTGCAGGGATTTATCTAGGGAGTCATCAGGAGTTAATATATACAGTGCTATTTTATAGCTGCATGGTTAACTTAAGATTATGTAAGAATAGCCATGGCTGGAACATCAAGTTAACACTCACACTCATAGAATAGTTCATTATCTTGCCTAATACTTGGGAACAACCTACAGTGGGGGAAACACAAGCCTAATCAAACTAGTTGTAATTAGTCCAGGCTTCTACCATTTAGGAATCAACTAAGGCAGGGCTGTCAAACTCCCGGCCTGCAGGCTGGATGTGTCACACACTGGCCATGCCCATGCCCAGTTTAGCGAAGGGGAAAAAAGTCCTAATAAATCATGTGATGCTGCCATGATGACATGAGTTTGACACCCCTGAACTAAGTCATATCAAAGGCTGTTAAGTGGAGATCAGCCTTGGATTCTGGTTCAACTGAATCCTTTTTGACTTCTGCTCATTTCTATGTCTCAGTTCATTCTTCAGTTCTACACATGGGCTTCATCTGCATTTTTAGCTCCCAGGAGATTTACAAGAATGTTACTTTTGTTGATTTATGATGGCAATAACACAGATAAAGAACTGCTTTTATGAAGCCAGAACAGTTCTATCTTTGCAGGTTCTACATTTTATTAAAAATGAAGTTGCTTTCTAGTTCAATGTTCTTCACTTTTCCCCACTTCATTTCTAATTCTACCTAGAAATATGCTTCTTCCTGACAATAACTAGAATGTTAGCTTCAGTTATCCAAAAAAACCATTATGAATGATAATATTTGGCTTTGCTATGAAGATTCACTTCTCATTATTAGGCTATAACCTTTCTTTCTTTCTTTCTTTCTTTCTTTCTTTCTTTCTTTCTTTCTTTCTTTCTT
>NW_020769322.1:7365266-7399514 GCF_900518735.1 Pseudonaja textilis
CTTTCTTTCTTTCTTTCTTTCTTTCTTTCTTTCTTTCTTTCTTTCTTGAAATAGATGATTAGAGGGATTGGTGGACATATAGTCAGACAGATAGACAGACAGACAGAGCTGTACAATTTCTCAGAACCAGTTACCAGTATATTGCAATTTGTAAAATTCATTATGTTTTAAGAATTTGCATCATGATACCAACAATGTAGACAGCATCAAGGATGAAGGAATGTATTTTCTCTAATGAAAATGTCAGGTTAAATGGGAAAGGGGGAAGTTAAATTAGTTCTGTGATTTAAATGTGTAGTGAAGAAAATAGCATTTAAGGAAGATAAAGCAGACCAAAATATAATGAAACACCTGACATAAAAATTATAGTATTCTTACAGAGATGATCTCACTTTCTAAACTTCAAACTACATTGCAGAGTAAGCTGTTTATCACGATTAAAAGAATGGATAAAATAATATTGAAGTTCTACTCAAACTGTGGAACATCAACATTAGAAGGAGGCAATCTAACTAGTGGATTTTGTAGATACTTATCGTATCTAAAATAGTAAAAGAAGATATTATAGGACAAACCTTGACAAAATTATAGTCTATTGTCAGAAAAAAAAAAGTCAAACAATCTCATTGCTAGCCTATTTTTTAAATGCTGCCATGCAGGAGATCATTATAGTAAGATAACTGCAATTACATATGCAGTGACTTTGTAAATTACAAATACATATGATGTAATTGTATCATGAATAAACCAAAGTCACAAGAGCTATTTGCTAAAGGTTGGAACATATCATGGTTGTTATAGTTACAAATTGCTAAAAAAATAAGAAAACAATAACTCAAAAATGAGGGAGAGTTTTTGTGACACATGACACATGAAATGCTAATACAAAATCAAGACCATCTATTAAGGAACCTATATAAGTGTATACAGAACAAATTAAAAAATATGATGAAATAAATGAGAAAGGAACAATCATAACACAACAACGGGAAGAATTCTGAAATAAATCCAGTGGTAATACAGTTCTCTTAAAGTTAAAATTGTATTATGAAGCAAGTTGTTTGTCATGGATATTGAAGGGATAAAAATCCTGAAGAGCAAAATGTCCATTGGATTTATTTGAAGAAGCCATTTTAGTCAATGGAATTCAAATATATTTATGCTAGAGGAACACACATTTAAAAAAGGTAAAAGAACATGTTATTTGACAAAATTTGCTATGAAATTTTAGAAATGGAATAATAAACCCAACAATTTCACCTCTAGCTTCTCTTTCAAATGCTTTCCATGTTGGATACACTTACAATACAAAAAAATGTAATCACACATACATACAAGATTCATTCAGTCTTTACAAATAGATTAAAGACACAGCAAGAATTACTCAGTCTAGGCTAAAATATACCATGGTTGATGTACTTACAAACTGCTGGAAGGATAAAATTTCAACTTAAAAGTAAAGAAAGGATATTAGTTCTGTAATTTAAATGTGTAATGAAGAAAATAGCATTTAAGGAAGATAAAGCAGATCAAAATATAATGAAACAGCTGACATAAAAATTATAGTGTTCTTACAGAGATGATCTCACTTTCTAAACTTCAAACTACATTGCAGAGTAAGATGTTTATCATGATTAAAAGAATGGATAAAATAATATTAATGTTCTACTCTAACTGTGGAACATCAACATTAGAAGGAGGCAATCTAACTAGTGGATTTTGTAGATATGGTATCTAAAATATTAAAAGAAGATATTATAGGACAAACCTTGACAAAATTATGGTCTATTGTCAGAAAAATAATAAGTCCAACAAAAATAAAACCAACAAAATTTGTTAGGGCGCATATATAAACTCTTACTCATATGCAACACAAAGCCAATAAAAAACTTTATGACAAAACGGAAGAAAAAACAGACACAGCATAACAATAGGGAGAATTGTGAACTAACAGCTATACAATTCTTTCCAAGCTGTAACTCAAGACAAAACTGCTGTAAAAACTGGTATTATAGATGGTATATAATTCCATTAATAATTGTCAAGATAAACAAATCACATAATAATTGCTGGACAAGCCACAAACAGAATGAACATTATACATATGCAGAGAAGTGCAAAAATATTTAAAAGTACCAGAAAAATGAACATATAAATATGCATATACAATGCATATAATGCAGAAAATATTGGAATTTCAATGGAACCCCAATTTCTTCAAGGTATAATCTGAGAGGGAAAAAAATCAATAAGAAACATTATAATTTAATGATATACATGCTTACAACTGGGAAAACACATTTACCCAATATTGGAAGAAAGATGGCAAAATTAACAGTAAATATTCTTGATGGAAGCTGAACCCAATTTAAACAAGAATGGTTCCTATAAACACACCATATCATGCAGCATGGGAAATATAAATATTTATTTGCAATTATCAAGTTTGGCTTGTAAATGCATCCAAATGTCTGTAAAATATGTGAATGAGTACAAAAGAAGGAAAGTCTGAATATTCTTTCCTTTTGTCTCCTTTCCTGTTTTCTCCTGTCCTCTTCCCTCCCCTCCTCTCCCTTCTTATATTTTAATCATTGCCAGATTTGTTTTTCTCTTTTCTTTGTTTCTTTAATACATACAAACTACATTAAGTAACAATACCAAAAGGATCTTAAAGCTAAGTAATCAGCTTAAGAACAATCATTTTACTGTACAACAAATATTTTGATGCAACCAAACTGGTTCTTTATTGCTATATTCAATCCAGGTTTTCAAAAAGCAAATATGCTTGCACTTAGTAACACTGACATTTGTTTTTATTTTATTCAAAGCAAAGTTAAAATATAAAATACAAAACTAAAAATAATTTGCGGTGAAATGGGCGTTAAAAACGTGGAGACATTTATTAGAGGGCACGAAAGAAGTTTTTGAAGTCTGGACAGACCACAGGAATTTGGAGGCTTACAAACGCCCCGCCATTTATCTCCCAAACAGGTTAGTTGGGCTATGTATTTTAAGCAGTTTAATTTCCATCTGTGCTATGTACCAGGCAGTCAAAATTTTATGGTGGATGCTCTGTCCTGACTACCACAATACAACAAACCTCGAGATGTGATTGTTCAGCCTCTGATCCCAGAAATCACACCCAGGAATACGGGACAGGCTACACGGTTAAAGGAAATAAAGGAGGATATGTTGCGAGAGACAACTCGGACAGATACATGGCTTACCAGTAATATTGACTCGGTTTCCTATAGAGATAATTTGGCGTGGAAAGGAAACAGGATTTATGTACCGGAAAAATGTAGGAATCACATTTTGGAAAAATGTCACGATGACAAACAAGCTGGACATTTCACGTTTTTAAAAACCTTACATTTAGTTTGACATCAATTTTGAAAACAAAACACATAAAACAAAACATTAAAAAGAATGCATTAAAACAAATTAAAAAAACACATTATACACATATTATCCCTTTTAGTTGAATACTGATTAATATATTACAACATTAATTCCCACCCCTTGCTAAACAAGCCCCACCACCCCGTTTTTAAACTACCAAATCTAGTGCAACTTGCTGGTTTGTCTTCTGTGTATTTTATTAATGACAATGTAGATAACAGGAAGAACAATAATAGTGAAAGACAGCAAAATTAAAATTTCAAACTCTCTACAAGCTATTATTGTAATCTACTTGTAGAAAATTTACCACTGCATCTTATGTATCCCAAATCATCCTCAAAGTTATAAATAGATCATCCTGGGTAAAATATCCATGATTGTTTTTAATGTCATCTCTTGTCAGTTGTTATTTAATTAAATATTGTAAATTCAGACTCCAGAATAAGTCTATCTTCCAATCAAAGTACAAGCAGAAGTAGTTGCCAATTAACTGAAATAAATCCATCCAATCTCTTCAAAGTTATCTAGAACTATGTTAACCAAATAATGATATGTGGCCCCTACTGACATCAGCAGCAGCATATTATTTTACATAATATTAGTGAAGATGGACTAACTACTTGACTGTGAATTAATTGATTAGAGACAGCAATCTTAATTGTATGATTTATTTATGTCTATTATATTAATAAGATGTAGTGCTCAGACTTGGCAGCAAAAAAAAAAATAGAGTTGTCATTGTCAAATAATTAATTTTAAATAATTAATTTTAAAAGTCTGTTAATTTTCTTTGAAAGTAAAAATCCTGTACCAAAAGTATATACATCAAGTATGATTTTCTTCTCAATTCAATATTACAGTGAGAGGATTTCGGTGAATTTATTCTAATAAATTTATGTTAATAGCATCTTTTTCTGTATATTTGTTTTAGGACAATATCTGATGTTTTAATAACATAAATATATAATCAAGAACAGGCCTGACGAGAGGGGGGTTCAGCCGGTACAATAATAGGTACATTGTTCTGGCACCCATGGAGTCAAAGGAGGCCCATGAAGGGGACATTTTTTTTAAAAAATTACAAAACCAAATTTTTAAAAAGAAAAACAGCAAGACGGTGTGTCAACCTGGATGCGCCCGAACAGGGGGGGTGGTGGGAAACGGTGGTGGCGGCTTGCAGAAAAACACTCCAAAGTTGGATCAAATCAACTCATTGGAGGGCAAACAGCAAGGAAGGAGGCATGTCCTTCCCGTGCAGCAGCGGCAGCAATGATCACCCTGCCTTCCACCTCCTACTCTCTTTTTCTCCCCTTCTCCCCAGTTCTTGAAGAATGAACTTCTATTTCTCATCCTGTCAAAATCCTTCATGCCAAAAGGAAGGAGGCACCACTGTTAGCTGAGTCAGAGGAACTGTGCATGCCAGCCATGCCAAAGGGTAACTGGCAAGAAGTGGCTTCAAAATGCAGGAGGATAAACCGGAGGAGGAGATGGGGGGGGACGAGGGAAGCGTCACTTTTCTTTCATTCATATAGACTAGAGTGAATCATTCGTCGCCCAGTTGGAAAAAAAATCTACTTATGGGCTGCCCAGACTCCGATGCTGCTTCTCTGTACTTCGTCCTCAAACCCCACCCCCACTTCCTGATCTGCTTCGCTGCCCTGGCAAACCACCCCCTCCCTTTTTTAAAAAAAATGAGCCTCTCAGTTGGTTAGGAGTTATGTGACATTGGTGCAGGGAGTAACACGAAACCCACAGGGTGGTGGTAAGGGGGAGGGGAGATGTTAATTTAATGTATAGGGGGAATATATTAGTTTTGTTCCAGCACTTAATAATCCTCTCAGAGGCCCTGATCAAGAATACTGTCAAAATAAAATGAAGTTTTTGAGAAGAAAAATAATGAGAATGAAATAGGACTTCTCTTCCTCCTTCTCTTCCTAAATTATGCTTATAACTCATATTGATATTTATGTAACATGCTTTGGAATGTTACGGTTGCAGTATTTACTTGTATTTACAAGCCAGTTTCCCCCCCACCCCATCCCATACATAATTGTAGATATACAGTATTTAAGAATATTTTAGGTTCCTAAATAAAGATAAGCTTTTGGATTTTTCTACAAGAGATAGAGATTTCAGTTTATAATAGGATTGTTGCTATCATGTATACAAAATGACAATAAGAAACATCATACAGATAGGGAAAGATTCTGGGGAAACATTTTACTATCTTTGACCTGCAGGATTTGTTTGTACAGTCTAGAATCTGATTATCTCAGTTGAAAGTATATCAGAAATAAGCATAAGCAAAGGATAACTATATACCGGAGGCTTTATCATATCTTTAGAAGTCCAGATAGTGAAAGGTTTAGGTAAGGTGGAATGTCATTAACTTTGTGTCAAAAGCAACAATTACACGCAATCAATTTGTCATTATGCAGTGGTACATTCTTCACCTACACTAAAAAGTCCCAATTTATTTTAGCAAATTAAAAAAGGGATATCTCCAATGTTAATACTAAAACAGAAAGATATTATCCAATGTTTTCATTGTCCAAAATCTGACTTAACTTTGAGCAAAATATCAGAAACTTAACCATATAGTTTACTATTGAAAAAGAAGGCTCTATCTAAGAATTTACAAACTACTAACTCTGTCTTACACACACAATTCTAAAAAAATTCGAACTAGTAATCACAAGAGAATTTTTTTAAAGGAGGACTTATTCAAATGTAATAAAGCCATTTATTGCTTCTTTACCTTAAAGAACAGTCTACACCTAAAATTCTAATTAAAATCTTTTCATAAAATGGTCTCAGCTAAACCTTCCAGGCTTGTATTTAATTGAAATACTACAGCATCTTTGAGGTTGGTTCTAATGCAAATAGCCAGAAGGGATGAAAAATACACTTTTAAAACTTAAAAATTAAAGTAAAATATTACCTTTTGTAATTCTTTACTTTTCAAACACTTTTAACTGTGTTGTAATATTGTTTATTTTTAGAATAAACTTTATTCAGTTTTTCCAACAGTTTAAAAACATATAAAAAAACAATTACAACAATGTTGAAGACATCATTAACATTTCCTAACCATATTCCTATACTTAATTTCTATTACATTATGGTTATTACATATTAATTTTCTTATTAATTCTCTATTCCTTACGCTTTACTTATGCCACTTGTTGCATAATACATTTTCTGTTAATTCTACATTCAGTACATATAGCTTCATATTTTTTTAATTAGTTACAGTATTACTTTCTATTATCAAACCATTCATACCAGGCATCCCAGACTGATTCCTCTCTATCAGTGGTGGTGTTCAGCCGGTTCGCACTGGATTGGGAGAACCGGTAGCAAGAATTTGGCATGGGTCGCCTAACCGGTAGTATGTTTTGGCTGGCCATGCCTCTTACCCAGTCACCTTCCTGCCTGATGCTCGTTCACCCCACCCAGCTGCCTGACATTCGCCTAAGGAATTTCTTTCTTTTTTTCCCCCTCCCGATAATCAGCTGTAGATAAGATCAGCTATGCTGGGATTTCCCTAGCTGAGGCCCAGGAAGGCAAAAAATGGAGGGAGGAGCTCAGCCCCCCCCTCCATTTTTTGCCTTCCAGAGCCCCAGAGGAGCCTTAGGGGAGCAAAAATGCCTCCAGAGGCTTCTCTGAGGCTAGGAAACTCCCAAAATGGAGCTTGGAGGGGTGCTGCATGCCCCTCCCATGCTCTGTTCCCTTTCTTCCAGAGCCCCAGAGGAGCTTTAGGGGAGCAAAAACAACCCCCCCAGAGGCTTCTTTGAGGCTAGGAAGCTCCCAAAAACAGTTGAGGGCTGCAAAAAAAGAAAGCCACGCCCACCCAGTCACATGGCCACGCCCACCAAGCCATGCCCACAGAACTGGTAGTAAAAGTTTTTGAATCTCATCACTGCTCTCTCCTTTAACTCTAAAGTCACCCTGTCCATTTCAGTCTAGAATTGTCCTTATCACTGCTCCCTCTTGTGGTATGTCTCCCTATTTCCAATGCTGTGTGTATGTAATCCTAGCAGCAGTTGTTATATGTAAAATAATATATCTATCTGTCTTACTATATTTTTCCTTAATTATACCTAATAGGAACAGTTCTATTTGAAATTCAATTTTTTTGCTTTGTAATTTCCTCTAACCATTTTTGGATCTTACTCCAATACTTTTTTGCTTCCAAGCAGGTCCACCACATATGAAAGTATGTACGCTGATTGCTCTTACATTTCCAACATTCTGGTTTTGGTTTGCAAACATCTTTGCCAATCTGGCGGGGGGTAAATGCCACCTATAAAACATTTTATACATATTTTCTTTCCATGCTGCAGATAACGTTAATCTTCCACCACATTTTTTCTCAATGTTCCAATTCTATATTGTGTCCCACATTTTTTGCCCAGGCTGTTATTGTTTCTTTGACTACCTCTTCTATTTTGAAGCTCAAAAGAAAATTATATAATTTAGATATCATCTTTTTTTCTGTTCCTTGAATAATTGTATCTAATTGTTGTTGGTCCATGTAAAATTGATATTCTTCTTTCTGTACCTTTCCTGGATCTGCATACAGGGATCTCAGTCAATGTCTATATTTTGCTGTTTTAATTCCTGTAATGTTTTTAATCTTTCCTGTTTATCAAGCAAATTTCCTCATTTTAGCCAGATCCATTTGCATTTCGGTATATTAATACCTCCATAATCGACAGCCAACTTGGTATTTTGGTATAGTGGCCTTTCTTGATTTTATCCCATACTTGAATCCCTGATCTGATGCCTTTGAAAGTAGGCATCTTGTTTATTTTTCCCTTCTGATAGAAAACTATGCCACTCTCTTTGCAGGTTGTGTCCTTCTATTAGTAATATCATTTTATTCTCTAGATTGATCCAATCTCTTAAACATACCATAGCTGCTGCCTGAAGTATGTCTCCCAGTCTGGAAGTCCAAAGCCACCCCTTTCTCTTTCATCCTGCAACAATTTCATTTTAATTCTAGATTTTTTCCTGGCCCAAACGAATTTAGCTATTATTTTATTTAATCCCCCCCCCCCCACAAAAAAAGTGTCTAATTTTACCGGTACAGTTTGGAATAGGTATAGTATTTTCGGTAGTACAGTCATTTTAACTGTTGCAATCATTAGTGAAATTTGGAGTTTCCCCCATGTTTCCAATTTCTTTTTTATCTGCATCGTTAATCTAGTTGTAATATTGTTTTCACTGTGTTTTAAGTAGTTTTATTGTCACTTAGGAGAGGTGGGTAGTGTAGAAATTTGATAAATAAATAAACAAAATTTCTTTGCTTACAAGATACTCGTATACAAGGGAAAAAAGTTAAAACTAATAAGAACCATTGAAAGAATGTTAGATAAAATTAACTGACTATGGATCTTGTGGAATGGCTCTGTTAATGTCCTTGATTAGAGAAAAAAATAATATCTACATTAATTGCTAACTGGAAACCCCTTACATATTTTTGCATAAAACAGGAAAAATATACTTATAATTTGTGACTTTGGAGACTATTAAAAAATACTGGATCATAGGGACAAATGAACTTTGCTTTATGAACACAGACTAAAAGATAATTTTGTAACTATATTTATATTTGCTGCAAAGAAAATTGGAAACTTCTTTCTATTTTCTATTCTTTTTGTACACTTTTTAATTTTCTCCCCCTTTCTCTCTTTTATTTCCTGTTTTTATTCTTTCTTTTGTTAGTTTTTTATGTTGCTTGTAAAACTTTTAATAAAAACTTATATACTTTAAGTATGTTTTACTTATTACTTAGATAAAATGTTTTATAGCCAATAAGGCAATTTTTCCAGCCACTACCCCAAAGGAAATTCTCTTGGCAATGGGCATGGTTATTGAATAAAGAGATGAAACCTAATTTAGCTTGAGCTTGTCTTTTGTTAGGTAGTACTATAGATCAGTGATTTCAATATTTCAGGGTTTCCCTTGTATGTGTGACTACTGACTTCAGTTACTGGTGGGGGGGGGGGAATGTAGAAAAATTGCTATAGGTGAGGGAAAGTGGGAAAATGATCAAATGAGCATTTTATCCTATCAGAGTCTTTAAAATATACAAATGATACATTCTCATACCTATACTTGTTTTCTTGTACATGTTTGACAAACAAATAAATAAAACATAAATAATAATAATAAATAATAATACAACTTTTGCTATAGCTTTCATGAGACAGCGCTGGAACAAATGAAGATTTTATAGAGTCTCCTATGTCAACTCATATGTTATGGAAGAAGCACAGAAAGTAATTAAAATGTGTTTCATGCTTAATTCCTTAGCTCTACTGCACTGGATAAAGTGAACTTTGTAGATCTAATCTGTAGTCATTTATGAAGCCTGGACAATTTTTGGATTGCAGCCAATGTGCACTAAATCACTACAAAAGCTAATCAAAAAGGCAAACAAGAAAATATTTTGTTGGACAATAAGCTGTGAAGCTTATGAAGTTGTAACCTGAGTATTTAGAATCCATCATGTGGAACTTTAATTAAATAACAAAGATTTATTTTACTAATTCTACCTAATAAGGTAACAACATAAATATATTTTAGTGTTAAAAATACCTGTAGTTTCTGCACTGAGGTGGCAAAAATACATTATGCATTATAGTTTTATTAACTTTCACTTGTTGATATTAATGGTATTTGCTTCGGTATTCCCTGAATCACTATTGGGACTTGAATTGTGCCTTCTGCATTCATTCTGGTAATTGTTTCTGTTCTTATAACGATATCTTCACTAATTAAGAATAAGTTACTGCCCAAAAGTTATTACTTAGGTAAGGTTTACTATTCTGAAAAAAAATATATAGTGTTTGATTAACAAGATAATTTGAATCCTGAGCTACATAATACTAATTACACAAATATGTTTTGCAAAACTTTAATGTGTCAGTTCAACTGTATTAATGTAAGGCATGAAAAATAATTCTACAAATCAATTTAGTAGTAAAGGAATAAGGGTTAGTTCATTTTTCTCTGTAACCCGTTTTACATTTTTTTTTTCCTGGAAACAGATACTTTCAATAAGAAAGGATTGGGAACTTGCTGCACATTTGGAATTTAGAATAATTGCTGGCTTATCAAAGGGTTTCCATCTCATAGAAAAACCAATTATATTTTGCTGGAAGAGTGAGAGAAAATTCTACACAGTAATAAACCTATTTGATGTGCATGTGTTAATAAAAGCATGGGAATATATGAAATATACAGTATGTTGCATTTAAGCTGATTTAATTACATTGAGTGAAGGGTTGATATATGATAATATAAATTATTCCTATTGGTTGTTTTCATTCATTATATCTTTACTGCCACACACGAGCAACCACATGCTTGGGAGCTATTTAATCACTTCCCACTAAACTTTATTTTAGTCCACAAAAATGTCAAAATCACTTGACTAAGGTCTATATTTATCATATAAAAATTTGGGGATCTTGGTTTGCATTATATACAGTATTCCATTTTAATATTACATCATCCTCTCATAAATTGCAAGTTTCTATTTCTGATTTCAAATTAGCCAGCAATAGGAAAATTAGCCTCTTCAGATAATCCGGATACATGCAAGCATGAATGAACAATGCACTTAGGTATCATGACCTTCTATTTTTATGTTCTCATGAATTAAACTTCCCAACATTAAATGGTTATTACATCTATAGGCGTATAATGTCACTTCACTAAACCGCTTTACCTGCTTTACTGTATGTATACAACGTCTCTATATCTGTGGATAAGCATGACCAGAGTTCACAGTGCTGATCATCAGAATCAGTCCAAGATATTTTGTTTCTTAATTGAAGGACAAAATAGTGCTATCTTAAAAACCTTGTCACTGTGTCTTCGGAATTTATTATGGAACCATGAGGCGATATGCTAATTAAAAAGTGTACTTTTTGTACAGTATAATTTGCACAGCATATTTCTCCTGCAAAATCTTGTTTTTGCCCCTCAGAATCTGTCCCCTGAAGCAACTCTTCATCCACACAGTTCATTTGAATCAAGTAACTTCTTCAACATTTCAAAAGAGAGAACAGTCCATGTTGACATTTTTTAACAGGGAATTAATATAAAAGAGGGTTTCTATACAAGAAAATAGCAGTGGAGTATTGACAGCCTAGGCAGTATTTCATTCAGACAGCCTCATTTCTGCTGTACTAATTGTGTAATATAGAAGAAATTATGTCTTTTATTCATAAGATTCAGAACAGAACATTTAAAATAAGAAATTAGATGCCATCTTGATAAATTATTTAAATGTCTCAACTGGGAAATTTCATTGTATCACCATCAGATCTGGTGAGTTTCATGCAGGCCCTTGTTTTATTTTAGTTGCTCTGCAAATAATAAAATCCATTAAATTGCGAATTCCCAAATAATATGTATTTATGCAACCATCTAATTGCATTTTTTTTGTCTTTGCAAGAAAACTAGTATTGAAACCCTCTTCGATTACTTCATTACTATTTGTGATTCAGGTAAGAAATCATTACCTTTGAGTCACTATCTTAAAAGTCTTTTTTTTATATATAACTAAATTTCTACATTTTTGAATTCTGAAGAGCAGACACTATTATAAATTAGGATTATGATGGCCATTTATTACCACATATTATCTATGTCCATGCTATTAAGACAAAATTGTAAATTGTAACCAATGAAGCTCTCATATCATAATGAGAAAGTGTTCTCTTTATACCCTTGAAATAAATAAATTTCCCCAAGTGTGTTGAACGCATTGCATGTGGCATGCTCTTCACTGGAATGTTTTGTATTTCATACACAACACAGAAGTAAGCTTAAAACATGAATTAATATTGATCTCCACAGACTACTGCTTCATTGTATTTATTTTATTTATTTATATGTCAAGTTTCTTAACATCTTTTTCCATCATAGAGGGGTTCTGAAAAGTCTAAATATTTCTGAAGAGTCTGAATGTTTCTAATTCTAGTGTGAAGTATTTATGCTTTTCAATTTGGCTGTTTTCAGTTTAGAAAAAAAGAAAGAAATTTCTGCAGACAATAAGGAAACAAGGGCAAAACAAACATAAGCTATTTTTTTATGGTATCCCTATGTACTTCTATATCTTTGGTAACTTGCAAAATAATAATAATAATAATCTGCTGCATTTTTTTCTAATAACTGTGTAAAATATTGAGATAGCTATAAAGAAAACAAAGATAATACTGTCCTCACTCATATATTGCACTGCCCTTGTTTTGATTTATATTTTCACTGCAGTTTATATCAACACATTTCTAGCAAAGTGATTGATGCACATTTTAAAGAATGAGAAAAAGCTTGAACCTTGTCTAAGTGTGAACAAAGCACCTTTCTACTATTTATTAAAGAAGCTTCTCTTTCTTCAGGCAACAAACACACAAAAAGGTGCAGCTGCTTTAGAAAGTCAATAAATTAGTCTTAATGTGACCATTAAATCATCTGCACCCTCAAATTCATTTGATATTTTAATAAGTCCCATCAGAAAACAAATTATTTGCCTGTATATCAGATAATAGACTATAGCTGTCATTCATTCTTTGATATTAATATTAGAAATAGAATTAGAGCTCTGAGATGAATAGATCTTGAAAATAATATCTTGTCATAAGGAAAAGACAAAGCTGGTTTCCATGGCAGCTACAAGATCACAATGCTGATACCTCTAATATTAGTATTCACCTTATTTTATTTCCCTTCCCCAGAAACAAACTTTGCCATAAATGTGAAACTGTTAACATTTATAAATATTTTAGTCCATGCTAAGCAGTTTTGAAAAATAAATGTAATTTATGAAAAATATAATGTAAATTCTTACAAATTTTGGGACAAATCACAAGTTCTCCTTATGCTTGTAGAATTCAGTCTCTGAACACATACTGAGAATGGTGTGTGTGTGTGTGTGAGTGTGTGTGTGTGTTTTAATCTATTTGGACAGGCTCAGCTCTTCACACAATTCTTTATCTTTTCTAATAAACATTAATTTCAGTGGATCTTCTACATTACCTTAAAATACCAAGTGTAAGGAATCAACACATCTATTCTAGTCTGGCTGTGATAAAAAATATTCCACAGAACAGAAATAGTGACTGACCTTCACTTGAATGCTATTATTTGAAGACTTTTTTTTTCATTAAAGCTAATAGGAAAGGAAGTGTTGTTGGAAGCTGAAAGGTTATTTGCTAAGACATGTGAGACTCATTCTGAACAATGCCAGAATTAAACAACTGAGAGGAGAAATAAATTTCAGCTGACCCTTTATTTAGGTACATATAAGCATATTGTTTACATTGTCAATATTGTGACTTTGCTGTCTTGTGACATGCCCCTTCTTGAGGATTTTATTTCTATCACTTTAATCATAACAGAGCAATTAGTAGAAGTTTTGATTCAGCAGTGTCAGCAGCATCTTATTTATTTTGGCAATAATGATGAAAAGCAACACTTACATTGATGTATGAAAGCAATAATATTGTGCATACATAAAAAGGTAGGACTTGCATTGTAATGGTACAAGGATGCTTTCATGGTTTTGTTTTCCTTTTTCATTTTTTCATCAAGTACTTTTCACAATAGCGTTATGCATGGTTGTATATTACAATGTTGAATATCCATGAGTATGGCTTCAATGAGTTCAAAATCTGGAAGGTAAAATAGGTAAATATTTGGTGCATGCTGGATCATATAAGCAAAGAATATCAAGCTGGATGGTTATGTTTTGTATTTTGTTTTGCTAAACTGAGAAATTGGCTAGAAACTCTCTTTCATTCATAAAGAGGTTTAAACATCCAGATGATACTATGAGTTATCCTGGAGAAGTATTCACTATCAGAAAGGTTATTCAAAATCTACAAGATGAGGGTTCAGATTAAATTGGATAAAGAAATGGCAATCTATTCTGATATTCTGCCAAGAAAACCATCTGCATGTGTACAATTAGGACAGTGTCAACACATTATTTGGAAAACAGTGCTCCAAGCTGGGGATTATCCAAGAGGGATTGTTAAGAATAGAAGAATAATATCAGTAGAAATAGTTCTTGAAATAGTACTAGAGTAAAACTGAAATGATGTCCAGTTGATTATTTGGCCAGAGGCAAAAGCAAATGTGTTGTTCCATTTATCCTAGGATCTGTGCAATTCAGGGCCTGTTATAAGAATTTGCCCTACTTGCCTGATGTATCTCAAGGGTTTCCAGAGGGTGTTTGGGAAATTTCTAGTTGACTTGACAAGCAGATTCTAGAATACAAGTTGACTTGGACTGTCAAGGAAATTGTACCTGAGTGGCCTCTTTCTGTGTAAAAATGCCAGAGTGTGACCTGTTTTAGTGAAGGCCTCCAGGAGACGAAACATCAAAAACAATTCCTAGAGCTCTGGCAGACGATGACCAAAAATGAACCTGACTGAACAGAGATAGAAGCTAAATTTTGAGGTTACATATCAACAATAAGGAAAACAAATTATCACTACTTCCTTATTACATTGACAGGCTTTCAGCTAGAGTCCTGATCATTATTTCTTTTGGAAGCTTTTTGGAAATTCCAGCCAGGCCAACACTCCTAGTTAGTTTTCTACTTGACTTCTCCTCCTTGCCTGGCTAGATGTTTCCCAACCAAAGCACAAGTAAAATCACTTGCCTGGCCATTTTATTTAGTCAACAAATTTTATCTGAATGGCTGAATGCTTTAAAAATCTATTTGGCTGATCTTCTTTTTGTCAGTGGGCTCCAAGGGAATTGATAGAATATTTTTAGTATGGTCATTTCAGTTGAAAGTTTGAACCATGTACATTCTGATTTATGGAAAAAGATTTTATCAGGTAGTGCCATTCAACCTTATGAAACCCTGTCTAGATTCACCCATATTGTATAGCTATAGACCACCCTTACATTTTCTTACTTTAGGGAAGTTTATCAAATGTATGACAATGCTTAATTTTCAGGACATTCTGAAGGATGTGAATGATCTTGTCTTTTCAGTCAGTATATGGACAGTGACAAAGTTTTGTTTTAATGGATAGCCTTCAGTGGGAATAATAAACTATCTTCTAGTTCCCACCAATATAGTAATGCTTGTAGTGGATTGTACCAAATATTCTATATGCATTGAGATTTTTGAACCACCAAGCACATTTGCACCACCTAAGTATTATTCAGGCAATGAATCAAAGCCAGGTTTAATGAAAGACTTAGATGGCCATATCTCATTTCTGAGTAGAAAAACAAGATGCTTTAATTCATGTGGAAAGGGAGCCTAAATGAATCTTCTCATAGACTGATTGTGAAAGTGGGAGAAGACATAAGCCAATCTCTAGAATTCTAACAATTTTAGCATGTGAGATGTTTCATCTCTGTTTCCATATTTGTTTTTAGTTCAAACAATCCATGGACAAAGCCATGTCTGTTCAGACTTCCTGTGGATCACGAGTGTCAAACTTGCTGCGTCAGATTGCCGTCACATGATGTTTCATGACAGCTTCCCCATTTGTGGAGCTGGGTGGGCATGGCTTGCGTGTGACACATCCAGACTGCCAGACACCAGTTTGACAACACTCTCTAGATTAAGGCATCTATGTCAGACAGTTTGAAGATTTGTGTAGGTTTACCAAAAGACTTTAAAGTGCATATATATGTAACCTGACAAATTGGCTGAAGACTTTCAAAGGAGTATTGTTGTTA
The DNA here is from genome assembly GCF_900518735.1 of Pseudonaja textilis. The sequence continues at coordinate 7,381,395 of NW_020769322.1, forward strand.
TTGTTTAAGAAAAAAATAATATTGGGGCGGAGCTAGCTGTCAGGGAGAAGGGATGTGCAAGCAGGAAGCTCTGCAAAATGCGGACCCTATACCATCCTGCAGGGCTCTACAGAGCCTAAAAGAAGCTCAGAGGGCTTTCAAAGGAGAGGGGTCTCCGAAGATAAGCTATGGACGGCGGTCAATGGTGGAAATTGGGGTAAACCACGGATGAGTAGACAGTGGAGTGGATGACCATCAATGGCTGTCCATGAGTGCTGACAACCAGCCACACAAGAGGTGAGCTAGTGGAATGAAGGTACAGCTAATCTAACAAAAGTAACAACCAGAAAGTGAATTAGAATTCAATTTAAGACGAGGCACAAAACAATTGCACTGAAAAATAGCTGGGTAATCTCTGAGCTGGCTCTTGTTAAGGAGGTAATAGGGGCACAATATAAAAGGACATGCTCCACAACCTCAGCTTCAACCTCAGCTCTGTCATAGGGGCATAGCCGCTCATTAATCGGGAGCCTCTTAAATTGCCCATCCAGTAGTGCTAAGGGCAAGACATTAAAGCGAGCTAGGGAGAAAGCTCTTCTATACTTGGGAATGTTAGAGTGTAAAAATAGGAAGCCATTCTCAGTCTGTAATTATTAAATTGGCTGAAGATCAGAGGGGAGCAAGTTTTGTTGGCTCTGGCTCATAGATATTGCAAGTCAATGTCCACAAGCCATTCGACTGATATTTCACTTAAAATTTGGCCACTTATATGAATTGTTATGGGAATATTCTGTTTAAGAAATAAAGTGCTGTACTGTACATGCAATATAGCAGTGAGAGTCATAGCTGGTTTCATAAATTAAATATATTTTCCCCTTGGGTTAACTACCATTTGCTTGAATGTAATCAGTTTAATTAAATGAAATAGCATTATAATATCCTCAGGAGGAGTGTTGCACTTAAGAAGCATGTAGAAATATTCAAAATTTAGGGGTATTTTTTCCTGAGCTATGAAGATATATTCAGGAATAGCACCCTTTTAGATTAAAGAATGTAGAACACTATATGAATGAATGCCTGTATTCACAAAGCTCACTGATTATGTGAAAATAATTACATTCTTAGGTAAATAGGTTATCTAAAAATATTTAAAGCACAGGTTCATGGGAAATAAGTGATAGACACTTTGATAAGCTCTTATGATCTCTCATAAGATCTCTCTTACAAATAATTAAGACCTACTTGTCTATGAAATCTGGATAATGTGATTCAGCAGTTATGGAATCCTTTCACTTTCAAAATCACAGCCTATGAGATAGATTAGTTTAATACATACAGTAGGTTGAATTGAATTATGGCCACAATTGAGCCCAAAATTTCTGTTGCTAAGTGAGACATTTGTTAAGATTGCAAAAAGTGATCACAAATTCTTGAGACACTGCAACTATCATAAATATGAGCCAGTTGCCAAGCATCTGAATTTTGATCACATGACGTCACAAAAGTTATAAGTGTGAAAAATGGTCATAAGTCAGTTTTTCAGTACCATTGTAACTTCAAATAGTACTAAATAAACTGTTGTAAGTCAAGGACTACCTGTATGGCTTCTGGGTGATGCCTGTTCACTGCACTTGTTTGTATTGCTTACATGTATTAATCTTTGCCTATATTCTCTCCCTTGAGAATCTTTCTTGAGATAAGCATATTGAAATATGAACAAGAGCATATGTAGACAAGAAAAATGGGGTTGCACTAATGTTGAACAATCTGGTCATAAATCTCTCACTTGCCATATCCCGGCTTCATAAAATAATTTTATTGTACATTTTAGTTTTCAGAATAAGACATAATCCACTAGAGTTGAGAGGCCTATAAATTCAAATAAATAACCAGATATTCTGGGCAGTGCTCTTTGATGTTACAGCCTTTCTGCAGGTTTAGATTCAGGCATTTATTTTATAACATTTGCATAATTTGTCCTTAATTTAAATATTTCTCTTCTTTTGGAAAACAGATTTTCACATCAGAAGAAACTCTCCAAAGCGTGTTGTTAAGTATGTTCGGTGGGTCCCATAAGAACGAGGCTTGAGTAGTGAACAAACAGCTCTTTATTTAACAGGAAGAATTCTGAGACGAAAACCCTAGCGCGCGGCAGCTCTTCTTATAGAGCTGGCCGCAGCTAGGCAGCCAATGACAGTTCTTTGAGTTTGCCGTGCTTGGTTGTAGCCAATCACGGCAAGTCCTATACGAGCCAATCAGGGGTGTTTAAGACATCCAATCACGGTCCGGCTTTTCTGGACCAATAGGAATGCAGGTCTTCAAGCCGGCTAATATGGAACACCTCCCCTCTTGGTTCCGTCCAAGGGGCGGGGTGACATAGTCACGTAAGTAGGCGGGCCTACAGACCTGCCTACTTGACTTGCGCGGTTCATAATGTCTCTGGTCGTCATCAGGTTCAGACGGGCTCCGCGTCGCTCTCAAGCTTCTCGATGGATCCACCTGGAAGGGTGAGCCGGGCCTCCAGCTGCGACTTCCACCTGGTGACTCCGGGTCGGTCGAGTCATTTGCTCTGCTGCTCCCGCCTGGGTTCTCTGGGCTGGTGGAGCTAGTCCAGCTGCTGCTTCCAGGCAAAGTACCCATCTGCCACGGTTCCTTACTGGCTGGTAAATATTGTTGGTTTAATGTTTGACTTTTATTGATTGTGTGTGGGGAGTGTTCTGCTTGTGCAGGTACTGGTTCTTTTTCAGTGTTTGAGGTCCCCCCCCCTCTGATTTCTTGGTTAGAGTCTGTGAGGGGAAGGGTGGCCAGCCTGGACCTTAGCTGGTCAATGTGCCGTTTCCAACACCTACCATCATTGGTCTCGAGCTGGTAGGAGTGAGGGCCAGTGATTTGGGTGATTTTTGCAGGAAGCCATAGTGGGTCCCCAGTAGTTTTTTGCAAAAACAGTGTCTCCTACATTAAAGGTGTGGTATATGCTGCTGGATCCTGGGGGTTTCTCTGGGGTGTAAGCAGGGTGCAGGCGACCTAGAGGTGACTGGAGTCTTCTGCCCATGAGCAATTCTGCTGGTCTTTTGTTGGTAGTGGTGTTGGGTGTGATGTATTGTATTAGAAGCATTTTGGTGATTTTCTCATGGATGTTGCCATGTTCAATTTTTTGAAGAGTTTTTTTTTTGTAAATTGAACTGTGCGTTCAGCTCTCCCATTCGCCGCCGGGTGAGCTGGCGATGTCAATGCATGTTGGATGCCATGGTCTGCCAAGTATTGCTCAAATGCCAATGCGGTAAACTGGGGGCCATTGTCAGATACTATCACATCTGGCAGACCGTGCGTGGCGAAGAGTTTGTTTAATTTCTTGGTGACAGCTTCTGTGGTGGTTGTTTTCATTTTGCTCACTTCGAGCCAGTTCGAATAAGCATCAACAGTGATCAAAAAAGTATGCCCTTTGGTTGGCCCAGCGAAGTCAATATGGATGCGCGACCAAGGGCCTCTGGGGGTCTCCCATTCTAACGGTAGAGCCTTTGGGGGGGCCGAGCGAATCTCTTGGCATCTGCTGCAAGCGGTGACCCAGGTTTCAATTTGTTTGCTCGTGCCCCACCAAGCATAGCTCCTGGCTAGGGCTTTCATGGAAACAATGCCTGGGTGCCCATCGTGCAGCATATTTAAAACTGTTTTCTGTAATGTTTCCAGTATTATTACCCGGTCTCCCCAAAGGAGACACCCCCTCTGGGAAAAAAGTTCAGTTTGTCGATTTTTAAACAGTTTGAAGAGTTTTTTTTTTTACTTTCTGGCCAACCCCTCTCCACCCAGCTGAGAACTCGCGCCAAGTGTTTGTCCCTTCTTGTTTTGTGGGCAATGTCTTGCACGGTCAATGGTGGTGTGGCTACTGTTTCTATTTGTAACATTGATAATGTGGGTGCTGGGTCATCTTGCATGTCTGGTAGGGGGGAGCGGCTTAAGGCATCGGCGTGTGAGATAGTTTTGCCAGGTCGATGTATTAATTGGTAATTATAAGCGGCAAGAAATTCAGACCATCTTGTTATTCTAGGTGACAGGATGTGTGGAGTAGGTTTGTTACCAGCCAAAATGCCAAGTAGGGGTTTGTGGTCCGTAATAATTGAAAAAGTCCTACCATAAATGTATTCGTGGAATATTTTCACTGTGGAGACGATGGCGAGGGCTTCTTTGTCCAGCTGGCTGTAGTTCCTCTCTGGCTTGGACAGGGTTCTGGAAAAGAATGCAACGGGAGCCTCTGTTCCATTCGCAAGGTGTGGCTTAGGATTGCCCCCACATCGAAAGGTGACGTGTCGCAAGTAACAGTCAGTGGGAGGGTTTCGTTATATTGAATGAGGACTGCGTCTGAAGTCAAAAGGTTTTTTATTTGTTGGAAAGCGTGTTCCTCTCGCCGTCCCCATATCCAGGATGCCTTTTTATCCAGGAGTCTATGCAAGGGTTCCGTGACAGTCGCTTTCTGGGGTAGGAAAATATTATAGAAATTAATGAGTCCAAGGAAGGCTTGGAGGTCTGTCTTATTTTTTGGCCTGGGGGCTTCTTTGATGGCTTTTAATTTTTTGTCAGTAGGGTGAATTCCTTGTTTCTCAAGGAGGTATCCGAGGAATTCAACCCTTTCAGTACATAATTGGCACTTCTCTTTTTTTACTTTGAGGCCGGAGTCTTTAAATTTTTGGATGACTGCTCTCAGTCATTTTTCCAATTGTTTTTTATTGGGGGCTGCTACTAAAACGTTGTCAAAATAGGGTACGACTCCTTTAATTCCTTGCAGCAGACATTCCATTAGGCTTTGGAAAAACCCCGGTGTGACGCTGACTCCAAATTGGAGTCTGTTGCATTTAAATGCCCCTCGATGTGTCATGATTGTTTGAGCTTCGGCAGTTTCAGCATCAACCGGCAGTTGTTGATAGGCTTGTGCCAGGTCGAGCTTTACAAAGATTTTGCCACCCCCCAGTGAGTGCAGGAGATGCTGGACTACTGGCACGGGGTAGGCACTCTGCTGCAGGGCATGGTTGAGGGTGGCCTTGTAGTCACCACAAATTCTCAGGGAGCAATCTGGTTTGATGGGGGTGACAATTGGTGTTTCCCAGCGGGCATGGTCGATAGGTTCTAATACGCCTTGCGCTATGAGCTTATTTTATTGCTCATCTATTTTAGGTTTGAGTGCAAATGGCACTTGGCGCAGTTTGAGGCGGATGGGAGCGATGTTAGGGCGAAGATTAAAGGAGATTGGGGACCCCTTGTAGTTGCCTAAGGTGTCATCGAAGAACTCTTGGAAGTCCCGTACGAGCGTTGCTTCCCAATCTTCATCATTTGTACGGTTGATGCCTGCCATCTCGATTCCCAGCGGTGTGAATCATTGCAACCCAAGTAGGCTGGGGCAGTCCTTATCAACGATTGTGAGTGGTAGGATGTTGGTTCGGTTTTTGAATGAAATCTTGAAGTGTCCTATTCCAGCTACTGGGATGCGGTTCCCTTGATAATCTCTCAAAATTAATTTCTGGTCACTTAGTTCTTGGTGGCGTATGCTAGGTATTAAGCGCTTTATGGTCTGCCAGGAGACCATAGAGAGATAAGAGCCAGAATCCACTTCCATGGCGCATGTCTGGTTTTCGATGCTGACCTCAGTGCGAATCTTCCGTGCGTCTATTGATGAAGCATGGCCGATGATGACTGTTTGGTGCATTTCTTCTCTTCGCGGTGCATCGTTGAACTTCTTGATTCGGCTGTCTCAGCTCCATCGGCTGTCAATCTGGCGGTCCCGGTTTTTGGTGGGGGTGCTATCAAGTCTTCTCGGGCTGTTTCCCTGACGCCGGGGGCTGAAATTTCTTTTATTGCGGCATACTTTGGCGATATGCCCTCGCTTCTCGCAAAAATGGCAAACAGCATCCAGGAACTTGCATTCAGAACACGGGTGATTCCTCCGCAGCTGGCACATTGATACCCCGACTTACGACCTCACCAGTCTCGATGCTCGCGTTCTGATTGAAGTCTGTCCATTTCTTCCTCTTCGCTGTCAGAGAGGGATTCGATGTCACCATGGTGGGTGGAGGCTGCGAGTTTTTCTGGTGTGGTAGTTGCCTCGCTGGTTGATTGGTGATCGGTTCCATTTGAATGCCGCATTCGCGCTGCTGATTTGTGGGTAGCTTCAGCTGCAGTGGCTTCAGTGATGGCGTCGGTGAGGGAGATGTCACCCTTGGCCATCAACCTACTTTGGAGTGCTGGGTCTTTTAGGCCGAGGATGACCCGGTCACGCATGGCCTCGTCCAAGTTGGCGAATCTGCATAAGCCCCCTAGGTCCCTCAGGTCAGCTACGAATTCACCGATGCTCTCGCCCTCATGCTGATTTCACTGATAGAAATCATGCCTTCAGATAAGAGTTGGTACAGCCGGAGTGTAGTGGTTCCGAAGGATGGGAGCTAGGTTGTCCCAATCCGTTGTCTTGACATCTGCAGGCTTCGCTAGTGCCTTGGCCATTTTAAAAACAGTGGGCCCGCAGTGCATTAAAAAGACCACTCGCTTTTTGCTGCCGGTAGCATCTTTTAAGTTGTTGGATTCCAAGAACATTTGGAAACGATCAATGTAGGACTCCCAGTCCTCGCTGGCTGGGTTGAATGGTGCGGGTGGTGCAGCGCTGCTGGCCATTTCGCTGGTCGTCTCTGCGCTGTTTGCCACATGCTGTTCAGCCCTGTTGTCTCAGAAACCCACCTTTGTCGCCAGTGTTAAGTATGGTCAGTGGGTCCCATAAGAACGAGGCTTGAGTAGTGAACAAACAGCTCTTTATTTAACAGGAAGAATTCTGAGACGAAAACCCTAGCGCGCAGCTCTTCTTATAGAGCTGGCCGTGGCTAGGCAGCCAATGACAGTTCTTTGAGTTTGCCGCGCTTGGTTGTAGCCAATCGTGGCAAGCCCTATACGAGCCAATCAGGGGTGTTTAAGATGTCCAATCACGGTCCGGCTTTTCTGGACCAATAGGAATGCAGGTCTTAAAGCCTGCTAATATGGAACACATGTCAATTGATATAAATGCATCTTGTATCACATTTTCATTCATCTTTAATTATTTTTAGTGGTTTCACTGACAAAACAACTTTGCCCAATCTATTTTTTCATTTCATTTAAAGTAAAAATATGCATTTTTATGGCTTACTATTCATTAAGGAATAACAATATTCATCAAATCAGAATAATTGAAAACTAAATAGTTAAACTAATAGTTAAAAAGTAAATTATGCATCTCTATTTAATCTGATAAAAAATAAAAACAATGATTGGAAATTATTATTACACAAAATACCACTTCCATCTTGAAAAAAGGTCAGTGGATACTTCGGAAATTTATAGACTCTTGTGGATATATTCCGTTGAAGACTTCATTGTATATTTAGTTATATTTTTGAATAAAATTTGTGAATAAGGAAGATTTTAGCCTAAATCAAAACAGGATTAATTGTATCCCATCAAAACCAACCAAATGATCAAAACATTTTGGATCCAAAGTAAAATAATTGGATTTAGATGTATTTGAAATTAATTGCATTTAGGTAAAATCATGAGAAATGGTTTTATTTATTTCAATGATTATTAAACTCTATTAATTTAATAAAATATCAACACAAGGAGGGAAATCACTGAATCATTTCTCTGAATCATTTCTCTGAATGCAAAAATAATATTATTAGAAATTGTTGGAAGAAATATCCATCTGGCTCAGTTCCAAGCTAAGAGAAACACACTGGAAACACGGAGGCTGATTGGAAAGATTATTTAATGGTGAACAGAACCACCAGTGTCTATGGTTCTGTTGCAGCTGACAAAAATGGAGTTGAGAGTAGGTGGTTTTTATACCTTCTTTGGGCTTTGGATTTGAACTACCTGTTCCTGTGCAAGATCATGTCCTTTAATATTCTATTGGCTGTTGTCAGATTCCATTGGGTCATGTAAGGGTTATACAGGAGTCATATCTGGCTCTATAGGCAAAAGAAATGTAAATCAAAGGTGCTTGTCTGAGCTAATTTGGTCAACCTTTGACTTATTGTTTATCTGAATTCCCAGGTGAAGTTTGACTATACTGGGATGGTACAGTGAAGGGCTTGTGTTCTGAATGGGTGTTGGGAATTGATTGCATTTCAAATTCCCAGAGGTTTTGGGAGGAGCTGCTGGCTGCGAAGGAAGCAGAGGGTGAGTAGAAAAAAGAGAGGCAGCTTGAATTGCTTCCATTGCATTTCAAATTCCCAGAGGTTGTGGGAAGAGCTGCTGGCTGCTTGTGAAGGAAGCAGAGGGTGAATAGAAAGGAGAAAGATAGTGGCCCACGTGCCTAATGGCGTGCAAATCATATTACTATAAACCAAGAATACCAATAAGACATTTAGAGTAAGTACGATTGAGATTGTGATTTTATTTTATTTCAAAATGACCGGCTTAGTTCAGTGTAATACTTGTTTTACAGCTGTCTTTCGCAGTACTCTTTTCAAACTTGGATACTGTCCTCTTTGTAAAAAAAATGACCACTTTACATGGACAGATTACCTATCTAGAATCTCTAATCTGTGCTCTCCAAGCAGAAATTAGGTGCCCAAATCCATCCTCTATTGAGCTGCTGTGCTACCAGCCCCCACTACCACAAAGTTCCTACAGGAAAAGGGCAGTATGGACAACCATGGGATCTGACAGGGTGAGACCTGTGGACCATAAACACAAAACTTTTGCTGTGTCCCAGCATAACAGATACAATGTCCTTGCTGACCTTAATTGGGACACTAAAGTAACTGGTCAAGGTAGTTGTGATAATGATAACTTAAGTAAGCCAGGGATCATGGTTCTAGAAGAAGAACTTACTTTGGAAAGTAGAAAGTGTGAATCAGGTATTACGCATCAGTCACATAAGAAGAGCAAAGCATCCAAAAAGAGAAGCCACCTTCTGGTTGGGGACTCAATTGTAACGGATGTAAATTTAGGAAAGAATACTGAGGTTTTGAAAGAGGTCAGGTGTCTACCAGGTGCTACTGCCAGCAGAGACAAGAAGCGTATTCTTAAGATAGTCAAGAATGCCAGCAAGGGATGTGATGTTGATGCTATTATACAACTTGGTACAAATGATCTGTCCCAGAAGGATGTACTTTATGTTCAGAAAGACTTCCAGAGCTTGGGGTATGAACTTAGTAATATGGACTGTAGGCTTATCTTTTCAGAGGTTCTACCAGTATACAAGGAACAAACAGGGAAAGGGCAGCATGTAGCAGAGTTTAATATGTGGCTAAAGGAGTGGTGTAAAAGGGAAGGCTTTGGTTTTATTAGTCATGATGTCTGCAGCTGGTCCAATGAAAAACTGTACAAAAGAGATGGTTTGCATCCATCAAAGAAAGGGACTGAGTTACTTGGTATTAAATTCACAGATTTCCTGGATAAACATTTAAACTGAACAGCAGGGACAGAGAATTAATGGATTCAGAACATCTCTGTCCCCAGCAACCTAAAACTAATAAGGATATCAGTACATGCAAAATAGATGTTTGTGCAGGTAAGATTATCAACCTTGATGCCAACCAAAACCAAGCATTTAATAGTGAGTGCCATACCATGTGCACTAATCAAACAGGTGGCAAGAAAGTAGGGACAGGCAGGCACAACACAGGTTATGTAGACACTAAACACAGTGTCAGACATAAAGATCTCAAGTGCCTATATACAAATGCACAAAGTCTGGGAAACAAGCACAGTGAACTCGAACTACGAATACATGAAGGTAAATATGATATAGTTGGAATAATAGAAACTTGGTGGGATGAAACCCATGAATGGAATATACTGGTAGAAGGAAACAAACTATTCAAAAAAACTAGACCCCATAAAAGAGGAGGTGAAGTTGCACTGTATGTAAAGGACCACTATATTGCCACAGAAATGCATGAAACCAAAGATGAAAACCTCCTAGAATGCATATGGGTCAATATAAAAGAAAAAAAAGAATGACATGGCCATAAGTGTATATTATAGGCCACCCAATCAAGCAGAAAATATAGATGTCCTTTTTGCCAGCCAACTAACAAACATATGCAGGAAACACACAACAGTAGTAATGGGAGACTTCAATTATCCTGATATCAATTGGAAAATTAATTCTGCACCAAGTGAGAAATCAAATAAGTTCCTAACCAACTTAGTTGACAACTTTGTTGTCCAAAAGGTAGAGGGTGAAACTAGAGGGGCAGCCATACTGGACTTAATTCTTACAAACAGAGAAGAAGTGATAGAGGGAGTTGAAACTGCAGAAACCTTGGGTGAGAGTGATCATGTCATACTAGAATTCAACATAACACAAACACAAGCAACCGAACATAATGACACCAGAGTCTTGGATTTTAAAAGAGCTGATTTGGATAAACTCAGAGAGAACTTGGGAAAGATTCCATGGATGAAAATCCTAATGGGGAAAACAACTCAAGAATCTTGGGAAACTCTAAAAAGTATGATCATAGAAGCCCAGACCAGCACAATGCCACTGAGAAAGAAAAACAAGAAATCCAAGAAGAAACAAGCAAAGATCTCTTTGGCAAATTGAAAGAAAAAAAGGACAAGCACAAAAAATGGAAAGAAGGACATACAACTAAGGCAGAATATCAGCAGATAGCCAGAATCTGCAAAGATGAAGTCAGGATAGCAAAGGCTCAGAACGAACAAAGACTTGCAACAAAAGTCAAAGATAATTTAAAAAAAAGTTTCTTCCAACATATAAATAACAAGAAAAAAAATCAAGGAGACAGTCGGTCCACTAAAGAGAGAAGATGGCAAGGAAGTAACAGGGCAACAGAGAGAAAACAGAACTGCATAACACATTCTTTGCCTCTGTCTTCACGCAAAAAGAAACTATAACTCAACCCACCAAAAACATAATTGTAAAAGACAGACCAGAAATAAAAGTTAAAATAAGCAAAAAAATAGTAAGAGAACAGCTGTCTGATCTTGATGAAAACAAATCACCGGGGCCTGATGGATTACATCCCAGAGTTTTAAAGGAGCTGGCAGAGGTCATCTCAGAACCATTGCACCATATCTTTCAAAAATCCTGGAGCACCGGGGAACTACCAGAGGACTGGAAAAGAGCTGATGTGGTTCCCATCTTCAAAAAAGGGGAAAAAAACAGACCCAGGAAACTACAGACCAATCACCCTAACATCAATACCTGGGAAGATACTTGAAAAGATAATAAAAAAACAGATCTGCCAACATCTAGAAACAAGTAAAGTAATAACTAGCAGTCAACAGGGTTTGTTAAAAACAGATCATGCCATACCAATCTTATTTCATTCTTCAACACAGTGACTAAATTAGTAGACCAGCAAAATTCTGTGGACATAATATATTTAGATTTCAGCAAGGCATTCAATAAAGTAGACCACAACTTACTTCTTAGTAAGCTAGAAAAAGGTGGAATAGATAGCCTCACCACTAGATGGATTCACAACAGGCTGGCAAAACGTACTCAATGAGTAGTACTTAATGGGTCTAAGTCTACATGGAGGGAAGTAAGCAGTGGGGTGCCACAAGGTTCCGTCTTAGGCCCAGTTCTCTTCAATATCTTCTTTAACAACTTAGATGTGGGAATAGAAGGGGAACTTACCAAATTTGCAGGTGATACTAAGCTGTCAGGAATAGCTAACACCCAAGAAGATAGGCTCAAGATCTAGATGGATCTTGACAGACTAGAACACTGGGCCATATCTAATAAAATGAAATTCATGTTCCCTTTCACTATCTCTTGCTCTAATTCTACCTCCAATAAATATTTATAAAATTTGGAGATATTCTTTTTATTTGATCCTAATAAGATTTTATCTAAATATTGTAATTTGCTATAGATTCCAAACTCTTTGATATCTTGTTTGTATCTGCTATGGATTTGTATATATAACCACTGGTCAATTTTAAATCCCTGTTCCTGTAAGTCCTGTCGAGTTCTTAATTTTCCTAAAGGGTCTAATAAATCTTTATATTTAGTCGTTTTTGTTATATCCAAATTGTTGGGATGAACCATTGCCTCCATTGTTGAAAGCCAAATCAGAATTTTTGAATAATGTTTTTTGCATATTTTTTTCCAATTAGTTAATAATGAATCTCTAATAAGGTGTCTATGAAAATACGACTGTTTAGTTTTCCCCACATCCCATAGAAATGCATGCCACCCTCTCTGAAGATCGTGCCCTTCCAAGGCTAAAGTTCTTTTATTGAGTAAATTGACCCAGTCTTTTAACCATAATAAGTTGGCTGCCCAATAATATAATTCCCAGTTTGGGAGCGCTAGCCCCCCTCTACTTTTTGCATCTTGTAAAGCCTTAATATTGATTCTAGCTTTTTTCCCTTGCCAAATAAATTTAAGAGTTACCTTATTTATATCTTCAAAAAAATTTTTTGGTAATTTAATTGGGATTGTCTGGAATAAGTAAAGGAGTTTTGGTAAGATGTTCATTTTGATCGTGGCAATCCTGCCCAGTAGAGAAAGCTGCAACTTATTCCAAGAATCTAGGTCTTTCTTAATTTGCTGTAATAGTTTCTCATAATTATTCTCTTTGAGCGATTTACTATGTGGTGTTAACCATATGCCTAAATATTTGACCTTTTTTGTTGCCTGTATCCCCATGGTTTTTTCTAATTCTTTCCTCTGATTCTCTGTTAGATTTTTAGTCAGTAATTTTGTCTTATTTCTATTAATCTTTAATCCTGCTACTGAACCAAATTGTTCTAGTTCTTTTATTAGGTTATGTCCTTTTTCCATGGGTTCCTCTAGGAAGAAAACCATATCGTCTGCAAACGCCTGTAGTTTATATTCCTCTGCTTTGACCCTAACTCCTTGGATTTCAGAGTTTTGTCTTATCCGCGTTAACAGTGATTCTAAAGCAAGTATAAATAGGAGGGGTGAGAGGGGGCAACCCTGTCTAACGCCCTTATCAATGTTTAATGGGCCTGTTTGTTCACCATTAATTAGTATATTGGCCTGTTGGGTATTGTAAATTGTTGTGATAATGTTCTCGAATTTAGTGCCCAGACTCATGTTATAGATTTTTTGTATTAAAAAGTGCCAATGTAAATTATCAAATGCTTTCTCCGCATCTAAAAACATGAGTGCAAATTGTTTCTCTGGATGAACTTCATAATATTCTAAGACGTCAATAACGGTTCTTAAATTATTTTTGATTTGGCGGGATGGAAGGAAACCATTTTGGTCTTCATGAATGTATAAATTTAAAACTTGTTTTACTCTATTCGCTATAATTGAGGTAAATAATTTATAATCAGCGTTTAAAAGTGAGATTGGTCTATAATTGTTGATATATCTAGCATCTACATCCTCCTTCGGAATTAACGAAATCAACGCCCCCCTCCATGAGTCTGGCATTTTGGCTGCCAAAAGTACTTCGTTAAACACTTCCAGCATCAGTGGCCCTACTAACTCTATTGTGGCTTTGTACAATTCTACTGGAATCCCATCTGGACCAGGGGATTTATTATTACTTTGATTCTCCATTGCAGATTTCAACTCAGACCATGTAATATCCTTATTTAATAATTCTTTGTCTCCTTCCCCTATTGTTTTATCATTCGTATTCTCCAGATAAGTTCTTATTTTGTCTTCATTGATTTCTTCTTTTTTATATAATCTTTGAAAATAGTTTAATATAATATCTTTTTTCTTCTCAATCTCATGTTGTGGTATGCCTTTCTCGTCTATTAGTTGGTGTATCAGTCTCTTTTCTTTTTCTTTTTTAAGTTTATAAGATAGCCATCTTCCTGGTTTATTAGCGTGTTCAAAATAATTTTGTTTGGACCTTCTCAAGCTAACTTCTATTTTATCTTGTTCAATTAAATTCAGCTTATGTTTGGCTAATATTAATTGGTTTTGTAGTCCTTGGATCTTAGGGGTTTTTTGTAATTGTATTTCTAAGTCTTTGATTTGTTGTTGTAATACGTTTTGTCGGGCATAAGTTCTCTTGTTTCTCATAGCATTATAGGAAATTGTTGTACCTCTTATAATTGCTTTCATAGTATCCCAAATATTCTGTTTTGAAGTTGTTTCATTATTATTATCTTTTAGGAAATAGTTTAGCTCCTCTTTCAGCTTATTAATATACTCTTCTTCATTTACTATTTGGGTGTTTAGTGTCCATCTTTTTTTTATTCCTCTCCTATCTCTCCAAATTAGCTGTATTGGGTTGTGGTCAGCCCATTCATTTGGTAGGATTTTAATTTCTTTTATTTCATTAGCCAAATCCAAATCCATCCAAGCCATATCTATTCTAGTCCAAGTCTTATGTGGACTAGAATAGTATGTAAATTGTTTCTCTTCAAGATTCCGTTCCCTCCATAAATCTTTTAAATTTAACTCTTTCATCATTTCCTTACATGCCGCAGAAAGTTCCCTTTTCCCCTTCTTGTTTTTTCCCATATTACTATGGTCTTTCTGGTAGTCTGCAATGGAGTTAAAATCGCCAATCAAGCAAATGTTCCTTTTTTCAAAGCCTACTATTTTTTGGTGAAGGTGTTTAAAAAATTTCCCCTGGTCTTCATTTGGGGCATAGATTGCTACAAGTAAAAATGTGATGTGGTTTATCCAAACTTGTATAACCAGAGTTCTTCCTTCGGGATCCGACCAGGTTAATTCTGCCTTTACATCTTGTTTTACGTAAATTGCAATTCCTTTTTTCTTGTGTTTATCGGCCAGTGCCGTAAAAAGTTTCCCTAATTTTGGACAAATTAGATGTCTTTCATCATTTTTCGAAATATGTGTTTCTTGAAGACATATTATATCTGCGTTATGTCGAATAAGTTTTGAAAATGGTGGAGGGGAAGAAGTTGCTCTCCATCAATATAAACGGATTAAATTCAATATAAAATGAAATTCAATGTAGAGAAAAGTAAAGTTCTACTTAGGCAAGAAAAACCAAAATTACACATACAGACTGGGTGAAACCAGGCTCAATAGCAGTAACTGTGAGAGGGATCTTGGAGTCTTAGTGGACAACTAGCTAAATATGAGCCAGCAGTGTGCAGCAGCAGCAGCCAAAAAAGCTAATGCAATCCTAAATTGTATTAACAGAGGGATACAGTCAAGATCAAGGGAAGTACTAATACCACTCTATGAAGCCTTAATAAGACTACGCCTAGAGTACTGCATCCAGTTTTGGTCACCACATTATAAAAAAGATGTTGAGACTCTAGAAAAAGTACAGAGAAGAGCAACCAGGATGATTAGGGGACTGGAGGCTAAAACATACAACGAATGATTGCAGGAACTGGGCTTGGCTAGTCTAGTAAAGAGAAGGACCAGGGGAGACATGATAACGGTCTTCCAATATTTGAGGGGCTGCCATAGGGAGGAAGGGGTCAAGCTATTTTCTAAAGCTCCTATAGGCCAGACAAGGAATAATGGATGGAAATTGAACAAGGAGAGATTTAACCTAGAAACAAGGAGAAACTTTCTGACAGTGAGAACAATCAACCAATGGAAAAGCTTGCCCTCGGAAGTTGTGGGAGCACCATCAGTTGTGACTTTCAAGGTCCCTTCCAACTCTGATTATCTGTATCTGAATTCCTATTGTGCTTAATGACTTTCATCCTGTGTTGGATCTTGGGTGAGGGGGCTGCTTCCAATCCTATCATTCTGCTTTTGTTCAGACTTTACTGAATGGAATTTCAAAAATCATGTCTTGATTGTATTTCTGCCTTCAGTATTTGCTTGCTTATAAATAGAGCTACTTAGATACTTGGCTTCTTTTTTAAATAAGTTCTTTATTTCTTACATGCTGACATCTGCTGTGGGCTATTAAGAAAAAGCAGGGGCTGCTCTCTGCCTCTAAAAAAAAAAACATTAAAAATTGATCAAATTATAGATACAAAGGGGAAGGCATTGATAGAGGGATCAGAAAAGTATCCCTTGGTGCCCAATAGGAGAGCTAACCATGAAGGTTAGCAACCAGGGCAAAAAAGGTTCTGGAAAGAAATTTTCTATGCCAATTATTTTCAGAGGTTTGATGTCATTTTCTGTGAGATTCCAGTCAAGTCTGAAGCAAGCACAAGCCCCAAAATTCTTCACAGCTGTGGTTTTGTTTTAGTAAATAACTATTCAATGCCCATTTCCAGGGGTTGCTTCCTGAACCAGCCTTAGCTCTTAGTTTAGTGCATCCAGGGTTTGTGAAGCCAAATTGAGGTTAGCCAGTATGCAATCCAGGCTATTAATTTCTTTTAAATTAATACACACAATGAGCCCTGAGACTCCTACTAATGAGACCACCAGTGCAACATATTCATCCTTACTGGGTAACTGGGCATCATTTGTGAGTCACAATCAGGCCTTGGGGTTTGGAGATCTCTTTTCTGCTACCTCTTCATGTTCCTTAAAATATTTCATTTTTATGGGGCGAAGACTTCCCACAAGTTATAATACAAATATACAACTACTTATTATTTCTTCCAGGTTTATGCACCCAGATTCTCTCCAGTAATGTGGCCAATCTTCTCAATGTCCACTAGTTCTAAAAATTTTAGCCTAACATATTTGGATGGTGCCAGGCTGGGAAAAGACAGACAATTTCAAGTGTAAGTTTTAGGGTTATCTCTAAGAACCAGCAAATTCTTTTTCTTATAAATCACAGATTGGAGATAGAAAAGCTTCTCAAATGGAGATTCCATTACCCAAATTCAACTTGTTTAATAATATGTGTAGTTACAATTTCTATCTAATATAACTTTTAGATTATCAGAATAAAACAATATATGAATTTGTGCACCTTACATATGAATAATAATAAAAATGAATAAAACAAGAAAAACTGTTGTGGTTGGCAGAAGATGCTTACCAATGGATGGACTCATGGGTTTAAGAATCTTAACAAAACTTTAACAAATCTTTCTACAAACTTAGATCCTATTGTAGGCTGGTCCAGGGAAAGCAAGAATGATTTTGATAGCATTCTACTTTGCCTGGTAAAACTAGATTAACATTTTTATTTTATTTTCAAAATGATACACACATCCACACACATAACACACATCCAAGACCAAAATTTTGAGAACCTCTTTTCTAGCAATCAGAGGAGTATATATAAGGCTAGAAGTTGAAAAAACATGCTAGAAAAGTTCATAGAAAACCATTTTTATATTATTGCCAGGTAAACTAAATTGACATGTCCACAAATCACCGGTTTGATTGAAGACAACTTTCCTTTTTAAGGCTTCAAGATAATCCAATTCTCTTACAAATATATCATCAATTCAATGCATCAATAATTTAAAAGTTGATGCCACTATATAGGGATATACTAGTGGCATTTTTGTAACCTATCAGAAGGAGAATAACCACTTAACCCTACTTTTTATTCTTGTATTTTACTTGTGATTTAAAAGAGCTTAGTCAACCATGCATAAAATGCAATGGTAGTCATATTTTACCGCGTTGTCCCCTTTTTGCTTGATCAGTTTGCTAAAGAAATATATGGTTCAGTAGTGTTATTTATTTCTGTTTCATAAACTACAGCTATAGCTATGTCATAAAGCATAGTTCTAAGCCATGTTTAATGTTAAATTCCTCAAGAACAATGAAAAAGGGGAAGCAAGTAGGCCACAGATGCTCAGTGGTTTTAGGTGCTTAACCTAATGCCTGATCAAATTCCACAAAATAAATCATGTTCCACATTGTCATATTATATAAAATTTATAGATACTCTTCTGGTATACATACCAGAAATGTGTTATAAAACAGCTATGGTACTATTTCTCAATGTAGCCCTATTAAATCTTTGCTGATCACTGTAACATGATCTGAATATAAGACCACTATATGAATATAAGCTCACTAGGGCTTGTCAGATTCCTAACCATATGGTATGCTTTTCTGCATCTTTCATCAAACCCCTTATGTTGTTGAAAAGGTTGTGTCTTACAACTATCTTGCATATGTCCATTCTTTTCTAAAATAAATCTACATGTTAATAGAACATCTGGAGAACATGAATCAACACCAATCAGTTGATAGTGAAAATATAAAAGGTATTTTGAATACAGAGTTCAGTGACTCTCTACACTAAAGCAATACTCCTTCCTTCCTTCCTTCCTTCCTTCCTTCCTTCCTTCCTTCCTTCC
>NW_020769322.1:7399524-7413686 GCF_900518735.1 Pseudonaja textilis
TTCCTTCCTTCCTTCCTTCCTTCCTTCCTTCCTTCCTTCCTTCCTTCAAAACAATCTCTGATTATTTTTAGTGATATGCTATTACATTTTCCAGAGCTGTCCATCTAAAGAACGGTACAAAATACACTTGCAGTTGTAGTAGCAGTCTTATTCATTACCCTGAATCCAGGGTAATGATTCTACCATTTCAGACCAGTTCTATAGAACCAGTTGTTATGATTCTTCACAATTCAGAGAACTGGCAAATCATGCCCCTGGCTGGCCCTGCCCCTGTCTGCCCATCCTAACCTGCCTCGCCCAGTCAGTCCTTATCATGCATGCACAACACTACTGACTACATTCTCCCCTGCCCTGTCACTCCTTAAGGTATTTCTTTTTTCCCCCTCCCAATAATCAGCTGTTCTGGTGATCAGCTATGCCGGGATCCCCCTCATTGTCTTACTGCTTTACCCAGGAAGTTTCCCTGAGGCCCAGGAGGCAAAAAGGGGCAGAGGTGTGTGTGTGTGGGAAGCTGCACCTCCCCTGCTCTATTTTTTGCCTTCCTGGGAGTAAAAATGCCGCCCAAAGAGGCTTCCCTGAGCCCAGAAGACCCCAAAATGGAGCATGGGGGCATGATGTGCGCCCCCCCCAGGCTTCATTTTTTGCCTTTCTGGGCCCCAGGGAATCCTTCTGGCAGCAAAAATCCCCCCCCCCCCTCGTAGGCTTTCCTGAGGCCCAGGAAGCCCAAAAACCAGTGGGAGTGCTGCAAATGAAGAATAAGAAGGAGAAACCAGTCACATGGCCACACCTACCTAGCTATGCCCACAGAACTGGTTGTTAAAAAAATTGAATCCCACCCCTGCCTGAATCTCATTATTAATAAGGAAAGGTCACAGTCCAGATTTATCAGAAAGCATTCCATTTTGTTATATTCCAAACTATTCTAAGATGACACTGTACTGTAAAGTGAAATAAAAAGAAATAACATTCCAGTTTATGTTGAATAAAATAGAAACGTCTTAATTTTCACACATAAAAAATATTTTAAATGATTTTAAATAAAACTACCAAGCAGTATATGTAACTTTTAAAAACTTCCATTTGTGTCCAGCCTTGTACATGGCCTTCACATATCTATTTTTTTAATAAAAGTTTTATTTAAGTTTTCACAAAACATATAAATAAAATATCTTTTTTTGAGAACAGCGTGGCCCTGGGTTATCACTTCTCCATAAAGACATAAACTCAACACATATTTATCTTATACATTCTAATCCATATCTTATAACTATTTTTGCATTTTTTTCAATAGCTTTTCCCTTTCTTTACTTCCTATAGCCTTATTTTAAATTATCTCATTGCTTTCTTAATTCAATTACATATCTTTTTCTAATTTTTCATCTGTCCTGTTTACAATTTTGTATTATCTTTTCTCATAAAACAAATTTTCCCGTGTAATTACTAGAGAGACACTGACTGAGTGAATAGAGACACTGATTGTAACTTTTAGTTGCTTTCTCTTCAATTGCTATCTGCCACCCCCACAGTCAGATACCATAAAGTAACTGGGAACTGACAGCTATGCACAGGTCAAGCAATTTTCGCACACTTTGACAGGCTTTCACCTTGTTACCTCTGCCTAGATAATAAATGCCACTAGATGCTAAAGGAAGTAAAGGTTTTTAGGGTATGTTTAAGATTATATAAATGCAATATCTTTGACATTTCTTAAAAGTATGTGCTTCCCTCCCCTAACCTCTGAAAATAACTATAAGTATAAAAACAGCTAGCTTTGTAAAGAAGTTACTGTCTTACTTTCTCTATTTAATCAACTCTTGAAACAGAAATGATTGATTTTGTCCTTCAGTGAAGCTATCATTTGGGATCAAAAGAATGTAATTCAGCACTATTGCAGTTTGTTTTATTTTTCTTTGCAGGTGATCTTCTATCTTATTTTGTTCCAGAAGTACACAGTTGATTAACACACAAGCTGACAATGGTAACCTTAGAAACAGAGAATATGAATTCTTGACATGTAAGTCCACCAGAGCTGAAAATTAAAACTATCCCTTTTGTTCTTCTGTAATGAAAGAGATCTAAAGTGCCAGCCAGTTGCATAAGTAAGTTAAGTTAATAGGATTCAAAGTCTATCTTCATGTTCTTCCCCTGACTGCTCTCTCATTGTAATCAGTTCAACATAATGAGTGGTCTTCCAGGGAAATAGAGGTTTGTGAGTCACAGACAGTATAGCAGTATAGGAATGTGATGATAACTCTCATGTGGATTTCAAGGTCCAATCATAATGAAATGGGAATTACTTCGTTTTAATTTCTTTCAATGCATTATTTGTAATCTTTGCAAATTCTTTTGAAATGATGCTATTTGTAATGCAGTATTCTGTATGTATGTATGTGCATATGTGGATGAGCACGCACACATGGTTCTATGTATGTATGTATGTGCATATGTGCATGAGCACACACACATGGTTCTATGGAAACAATTTAAATTCTTCTTTCAGCTCAAGAAATTCAGAAACCTATTTTCTTTAATTATTATTTATCATTGAAACATATAATTATCATTGTTGTTCTTTTTATTCTACTTGAAACCTAAGTAGTGCATTATTGAAAATGTGATTAAGAATCACAAAATAGACAATATTAAAACAAAGATTTAATATTAGAATAAAAAATATGTAGGCCTTTTTTATCATATTTAAATGGATGGCAGTAACTCGACTGGAAATGAATGAAAAAATACATTGTTGGTGGAAAAACATAATAAGAAACTTTTCATTAAAACAATGAGAGAGAAATATATATTGGCAAAAGTTCTAAATTATAATAAGGAATGAAACTTAAATGATGAACCTCTATAGCAATAGAACAGAACTATTTCCTATTTTGCAAAAGTTCAGGAAGAAAAACTGAAAGTACAAAATGACTGACCATGTGTTACAAAGAAGATTGAAGATAAATTAACTGGCTAATTGACAGAAAGCTCTATAAGCAGGGATGGGATTCTACTGGTTCTCACCTATTCGCTAGAACCTGTTGTTAACTTTCTAAGCAGTTCGGAGAACTAGTTGTTGGAAGAAATCTCCTTTTGTTTTTTCCACTTTATAGGGCTAATCTTGCAAGGAAGGAAACATTCTGGTGTTGCTTACAGAAACTGCCTCTCTGCTAACCTTATTACATTCTTGGCAGTACAGTAGACTTCCTGTCGCTTGAGCTTTGGAGTTTGTTTGTTTGTTTTTTTCTGGGGCTTGACTTAAAGGGGAGGATTGTTTTAATCTTTTTACACTGCTGTTGGGAGGAAATACTCCCCTGGAAATATTTCCAGGGGATGCAACAATCAGCACTTTGAAGAAATAATTGGATAATGAAGCAGAGCTACTGGAAAGAAGCTTTTAATGACAAGGAACCAAGACGAGTGATATTCAGCAAGGCTTCTTGGGCTAGTTAGAAAGATTGACATTCAAACATGAGTTTACATACCCTTTCTGAGTTTTGGTCTAAAGCTGGGTTTTGGTAAAGTTTAATTCTGTGCTTGGTGATGTTTAATCCTGTGTTTATTGATGGAATAATTTTCCCTATTTAGCTTTGTTTGGAAGGAAAAAGATTAATCTCTGTTCCTGAAAAGAAACTGGGTTGAGAAATCTATGTCTATTTGTTTTGGTAATTGTTGTTATTTAATTATTTGTATTGTGTTTGAATTTTTTCCTATCTCATGGTTTCTTTTTCTATCTGGAGAGGAGGTCTTTCTTCACTGCTTTAGTGGTTACTGGCACTGTCCCTCCAAGGGGCAGGATGCAAGCTTGGCATTGATTTTTTACTGTTTTTTTTGGGGGGGGGGGTGATCTTTCCTTAAATTTGGATGGTTTCCTTAGGATATCTTGTGAGGTGAGTGAGACCAGCTGGTTTATTTAAAAGGTGTAAATGGACCTAAGGACTGCTTCTCATGGGTGTGTTCTTTCTGGAGAGCTTCAATGATCTCTCTGCTAAAGGGTTTCACTTTATGAGAAAGAGTTGGGTTCTGATAATAATCATTGCATTTTAACTATTTTAATTCCTCAAGGTGCTCTGGCACCCTGCATGATTTATAATTCTGGCTTGCAGGTATTTTAAATCTAATGATTGGTATTTTGCAAGCTTTTTGCAAGCAACGAACCTTTTTGTATTTTTCTACAGGTAATCCTTGATTTGCAACAGTTCATTTAGTTACCATTCAAAGTTACAATGGCACTGAAAAATGTGACCATTATTCACACTTACAACTGTTGCAGCATCCCCATGGTCATGAGAGGCCAGGCAAGAAGAAGCGCCTCTTGTTGTGAGTGATATCAAGTTGGCCACGCCCACCCAGTCACATGACCCACCAGACATACCTACCCAACTGGTCATTAGGGTAGAGAACTGTTAAATTATTTGAATCTCACCACTGTCCATAAGTGAAAATAGCTGGCAGGTTTTTTGAATTGCGCTGTTGCAGAATAGGTTGTACTAACTAGTTCTGACAAAGTAATGAATCTAGAACAGTTCTGCTTTTCTATTTTTCACTCGAGACATATGAGTAAAAAAAACTTCAAATCATTAATAGATTCACTATTCTGCTCTTCCATTTTACAATTCTATAAATTTGTATTTATTTATTTATTTATTTATTTATTTTGTCATATTTATGTAGTGTATATTGGAGGTGGTGACCCTTTGAGAGCTGTACGCAATGAAATTTCATTTTAATGTATGCCGATTAATGTACATTCAAAGTGACAATAAAGTTAGTCTAAGTCTTATCTCACACTTGTACCATGATCAAGAGCATGACTGTGATAAAGATGATACAGAAGCTTTATTCCTGGGTGTTTCTGGCAGAATGATTGACTCTCTAAGATGGAAGAGGGGATTAAATCAAATCTTATTTTTCTAGATACTCTTTAAATTTCTAGTCCCATCTTCTGATTTTGGTGAGTCAGTCAGTAGTTACCTCTATCTTGATTAAGGTCATCAATTAAAGATATAATGAATGTGACAAAATGTAGGGTTTGTCTAGAACAAAATATTTTAAAAAACAAAACTTGTCTCTATGGAAACTGAACAGAAATAAAGTTATTAAATCAGAATACAAAGGTCTACATAAATATAATTTCATCAATATAGAGTTCATTATGTTATTCAAAGAAAAAAAATATTTTGCACAGCCTAATAAAACATTAAACATCATAATTCCTAGCTAAACATTTTTGCCTGTTTCCTGTTTCTTGAACAGGCATTTACTCAATTATGCTCGGACTTACTAGGGATTCTAATATGTAAGTTAATTTTGAAGGTGCTAGGAAAATAGAGAGAACTCCAGTTTCTTGTTTTCCATTCACCATTTTCCTAAGATTCCTTTTCCAGTTCTACCTTTTCATTTCTCCCTTTGCTTTTTTTAAAAAAATCACTAAGATATAGGGGAGGAGGTATTGCTCTATGATCATACCTCTCCATCAAAGTATTGATTCTATGTCTATAGTGCTTATAGATCTAAATGTATTGAAAAGCTTATTAATATATAGCAGAAAAACATGTTCATTTACTTGAGTATTTCATTCTTTTGTTGATCCCCTTGATCCCCAAGCTATGGTAATAGTAAACATTAATTGTTTGACCAGTGTTAATCTGTTTATCTACTGTCTAATTAGATTGACAATCTTTTCAATAAAATTACTAACATAAAAGTGGTACTGAATATTATAAATTCATTATGCTTTTTGAGTGTGTGTGAGTGTATATAATGAGTTGTCTACTCTGAATAATTTTAAAGGAATGATGTTGACTTTCAATTTGTGTTTGAAAGATAGAAAATTACCTTTCTATTCTGAAAATATTACTTTGCCACCACACCTAACTCAAGAAGAAAAACACAACTGTTATTGTGGGCAATGAGTCACTGTTTTATCAAAAACCTGTATCAAGCAGACCTCAAACAAAAGGCAAGGCATGGGCATCCATTTTATAAATAGTGAAGCTCTCTATCGTTCTAACTATTGGATAAAGGATCTCAAGTTCTCAAGTCTGTAAAATATTAATGGATGTTCCTGCATGCTCTACTCACTGCAGTATTTGATGAGCTAAAGAATTATGATCAGATTCAAATTCAATCATTTAAATACCAAAAGACATTCACCACCAAGAATGGTTTAGTTCACCCACAAACCTTCAAGATAAAAAAAACCCAAAGCCCTCTGTTATTTGCAGTATTTCTTAGATGCATCTCATTTTCACACATATTTCTGATGCTTCTTTGAATTAATTGCCCAGGTATTCTACAGGACCAACTGGGTATGAATGGATCCTCTTCAAATATGACAATCTTTCCTTATCTACCCAATGCAATGTTAAATCTTCTTTCCTTTAAGGGAAAGTATGAAAATTGTACACAGTGTTTGCAGACATAACACATTGCTTTGATCCCTTACAAAAATAAAATATGTAAACAAACCCCTAATCCAATTAAAAATGTTTTGTTTATTTTTGGTTGCAATTAGCATTGATGTTTATAGGTGTCAATTGAAAATCCATACAACAGATACAGTGTTCAAAGAGAAGCCTTGTTCCTTATATATATTCAGCATCAGCATACATGTGTAACATGAATATGGCCTCCTTTACAATACAGATTTTGAACCTTCCTGTGAATGCTTATGATAATTAGGTTTTTTCTTTAAAGAAGAAAGTGAATATGAAATATAACAGTATTTCAATATATGTACCATCAAAAGGAGTATCTGAAAAAATATTGCTATCGAAAATGTATCCAATACTTTAATCAGTACACATGACCTTGAAGCTGCATAAATCTTTTTGCCTCGAAATTCATTCACTTATTTGGGATTACAAAAATCCACAGTACACTCTAATCATACTTTTGATACAGATAAGAGTTTGAAAGAAATAAAGCCATAATCTTCAAATGAGGGTAACTACAATAAAACATCAAATGAAACAATGTTATTAACAAAGAACGTGCAAAAGATAATATCATGATTAACAGATTGTGGTATTATTACATTTTCATGGTGGTAGGATTCCCCCCCCCCCATAAGTAGAAAAAGTATCATGATTTAAATATCTTTAAGTTAGAGAACTCATTTAACTATTTTATGAGATAGGTTAAGTATTGCTAAAGATATGTGAAGGCCATGTTTTCTTTGGCAATGGACCAAAATTGTGATCATGCGTGGTTTTGGGAGTGCCCCCAGCCACCTGGATTTGGATCTGAAGCCACCCTGTAGAGGTGGTGAAGAAGGGGGAGCCATCGGCAGGGTTGAGGAGAACTGCATCTCTATCCTTGGCTGGCCATTACTCCCTTTCCCAAAGGTGGGTGCAGCAGTGGTCAGAAATGGCCACTTCAAAGAAGAACCCAACCGGACAAGATTGTGCAGGAGGAAGTTTAAAGGAGAAAGTTTGACTGACTGGGTTGAATGGAGAACATCTATTTAAGGTACCTGGAACCTGAATTTTAAAGACTAATACTCTTCCTAAAAAAGATTTTAAGCGGCGAAAGAGAAAGGGAAAGGAAACAGAATTGGCTTTTTTTCCTCTCACATTGACAGTTTTAATTGACTTGGAATGTTAAGAAGAAGAGATTCGAATAAGAAATTGATACTAATCCACTTTGACATTAATAGGCTATTTCTAGCTGAAAATAATGTGTCAAAGGGATAAAGATTCTTGGATAATTTAAATTTTTTCTTTAAAAAAAGAAAGAAAGCAGCAGGGGAAAAAGGAAAAAAGAGGGTGTAATCTGGAAAATGGAGGAGACTACCTGGAACTTTAAAAAAAATTGATGGTGGAATTTTAACAAGGTTTGCAAAAGATACATTGTAGCTGAAACTTTGTTACAAGAGAACAAAGCCCCTGGAAAGAGAAAGTGAGAAAAGAAGCAAGAAACAGTTTTGGATTATTGGATGATTCCTGGAGCTTTGGATGAGGATCCTAATGAAACAAAATAAAATCAATTGGGGGTTGTTTAAATTTTTTAAAATGGCATCAGTTCTTGAAGATTTAAAAATGAGACTTAAAGAACAAAAAGAAGAAGCACAAGAGGGAAGAGGATTTTTTGGCTTCGTATTTCAATTTTTAGAAATGGAGATCTTGAACTATGAAAAACAACAAGAAACAATGGCAGAACAAGAAGGGCGGGACAACAAAGAAGCCATCTTTAATGACCAAGCAATTTTAAGTGGGGTAAAAAAGGGAAAGGGGGGAAAGGGGGGTTTAAAACTTAAGCATTGAAGCAACAACCCCCCAAAAAAAGAGTAATTTGAAAAGTAATCATAATACCAGGAAGAAGCAGAAGGGCGGATCACCGAAGGGAGAATCAGATAGAAAAGGGAATAAAAAGGGGAGGGAGAAGAAGAGAAGGAAGAGGGAAAGGAAAAGAAGCTACAAAGGACAGAAACAAGATATAGAGGTACAGGAAAAGCGTACAAGAATAAATAGGTATAAACCTATTTAAAAGATACAGAGACAATGGTTAAAATTTAACTTAAGGAGAGGATTCTGCAAGGGTGCATGGGATAGCATTGTTATATTAGAAATAGAAAAGGGTTAGAAAATAGGTTATTTGATTAAAGTGATAGAAAAAATTTCTATTGCTGTGTAGTGGAATATTTCTTTGTAAAGAGAATAAGGCTTTCAGTGATTTAAAAAGAAAGTTTAAAAAGAACTGAAAAGAAACATGGAAGATTTTTATCAGTTGACAAGATGAATTTGAATAATAATAATATTATTGACTACTGTTAATAACTATTGTTTGGTTTTTTATTTAAAGACAGTAATAAGTAAAATATGAAATATGATTAAAGTGAAAGACAACTGATATTACTAGGTAATGTTTGTTAAAAGAAATAGAAATGTAAAAGATTGTTATTAATATTAATGGCAGAGCTGTACTTGAATAGGATAATTATTCCATTTATTATTGTTATACATACACACACACACACACAGACACACACACACAGACACACACACACACACAGCTGATTTTGTATATAAATATACAAATATATATATATATATTGTGGCTCCGGGCTTGGATGCAGCTCCTGTGATTGATATGAGTTCAAGTGAAGAGGTCATGGCAGAACAATATGAGCCGGCCTGGCTTAGTGATTGGACTGATAACCAGGATGAGGAGATGGACGTGACAAAGGACGACAGACCTGATGTATTAGAATTGTCAGGACCTTTGACCTCCTCTGGTTCCTTATCTGATCAACAGCCGGGAATGGCTGACAGGGAAGTTTTGAGAGAGTCTTCTAGTGGAGATGAGAACTTGGAAAATTTGTGGTTAAATGTAAAAAATAGAAGACGGTTGAAAAGGCAAAATCAGCTGGAGCGAATGAGAAGAGCAAGTCAGTAAATTAGCATGTTGCCTCAATGAGTATAAAAGGACACAGCTGGGCTGGTACATTTTGCCAGGAACAAAATAACTATTTGAGTGAAGACGTTACAGCAAGAAGCTCTGAGGCTGGAGATTTATTGCCAGGATTGGTTTGCTGGACAGAGTAAAGATTTATGCTGTGGTTTCTGCCAGCCGTTATCTTGTAAGACTTCTTTCCATTTGATTTAATTGTGAAACGGCTGCTTTCTGTTTTGTCCGTTTGAATTTCGAAGGGGAGTCATAACATTATTGTTCCTGGCCCAAACAAACCATCTTTTAAGCAAGATGGATTCAAATCAACTGCAGCGTTTGGTAGAGCAGCAACAACAACAAATTAATCAGCTACTGCAAAGCAATGTGACGCTTCAGAATCAGGTAACACAATTGCTGAATTATGTTTACAGCTTACCAAGCCCTGCTGCTGTTCCCCCTGACCCTCCTGTGAGGAAAAGCCCAGTATCCATGCTGGAGAAATTTTCTGGGCAAATGGACAGGTTCCCGGCATTTATGGGTCAATGCCAATTGTTTATCTCTCTGAGGCCTGAAGACTTCCCAGCCGACCAGTCTAAAGTAGGATCTATGATCAGTTTATTAACCGGGCAGGCTGCTAATTGGGCCACTCCCTTGTTAGTTCAAGATAGCCCGTTGTTGAATAATTTCCAGGGTTTTCTCCAACAAATGAGAGTGATGTTTGAGAACCCAATTAAGATACAAACTGTGGACAGACGGTTACGGGACATTAATCAGGGGAAACGTTCCCTGCAGGAATACGTTGCAGAATTTCGTTTGCTGTGTATGGACTCTAACTGGAACGAACTGGCTCATATGGCTGCATTCCAGGAAGGCTTGTCTGATGCCATCAAAGATGAGCTGGTCCATGCAGAGCGGGCTTTAACTTTGGATGCATTGATAGTTCAGTGCTTACGAATTGAAGCTCGTTTACAGCAACGTGGACGCAAACGGCTCGTTATGGAACCATCTTCGTTTTCTCGTGCACAACCCACGCCACCGAGAGTTTTCCAACCCACGGTTAATGTTGAGGAGCCGATGGAGTTAGGCGCACTCCGCCCTCGCTTAACGGTGCGAGAACATTCGATAAGGTTCCAGGAAGGCTTGTGCCTTTATTGCGGGGGTCCGGGACATTTTGCAAATTCCTGCACTCGGAGAAGGACTCGCAGACCTGTGTCTGAAACCACTCCTGGCCCGTCAGGAAATGGGGTAGGCCCGACCTTCGGGAAACCCTAGGTCAGGCACATCCTCCACCCCCATCCCAAATTGCCAAATTAAATCCTGGTCCTCCTCGGCACTTACTTTTGGACATTTGTATCTTCTTACAGTCCCAGAAGGAAGGAATTCCTGCCATTGCGCTGGTGGATTCAGGGGCTACAACCAGCTTTATGGACTGTGCTTTTGTTAAACATTTTGGAATTCCTTTGATTCCTGTGAATCCACCCATTAAGGTGGAAACCGTAGATGGGCATGAACTCAAGTCGGGACCTATTCGCTGTGCTACTCAGCCAGTGCGTATGCGTATTGGGGATCATGAGGAGGCGATAAGTTTTTATGTCACCTCGAACCTCCATCTCCCTTTGGTGCTCGGAATGTCCTGGTTGCGTTTGCACAATCCGTTGGTGGCTTGGTCACAGAACGCCATTTCTTTTCCAAGCCTACAATGTGTGGACCACCTGAGGCATGTTTGCGCTGGCCAAGATATCGCCGCTCCTGCTGTCTTAATTCCTTCGGAGCTGTCGTACTTCTCCGATGTTTTCAGCGAACAGGAGGCAGACTGATTACCCCCACATCGTGCTTATGATTGTCCCGTGGACCTGATACCGGACGCTCCATTGCCAAAGGGGAGATTATACTCCATGTCGGAGCCCGAGTTGGTTGCACTCCGAGAGTTTTTGGATAAAAACTTAGCTCGGGGATTTATTCGACACTCGTCGTCCCCTCTTTCGGCTCCCGTTCTTTTTGTTAAGAAGAAGTGTCTCTGTTGTGATTATAGAGGACTAAACTTTATCACCGTGAGGAATAGCTATCCCTTACCGCTCATTCCGGAATTGATGGAGCGGTTGCGGGAAGCTACTATCTTCACTAAACTCGATCTGCGTGGGGCTTACAACCTGGTTCGGATGCGCAAGGGGGATGAATGGAAGACGGCGTTTGGCACTCGTTATGGTCATTTCGAGTACACCGTCATGCCATTTGATCTAACCAACGCTCCCGCTGTATTCCAGCATTTGATGAACGACATTTTTCGGGACATGCTGGATCGGTTTGTCGTGGTGTATCTGGGTGATATTTTAATCTACTCTCGGTCCAGGGATCACCACCTTCATCAGGTCCGTCAAGTGCTGCAGCGTCTTCGGGAGCATAAGCTCTATGTGAAACTGGAGAAGTGTTTCTTTTTTCAGTCGTCGATAGAGTTTTTAGGGCACATCATTTCTCCCGAGGGCATTGCTATGGACCCTAAAAAGGTTGAGGCATTGTGTAGTTGGGAAGCCCCTCGTCGAGTCAAGGACGTCCAACGTCTTTTGGGATTCGCAAACTACTATCGGACTTTTATCCCAGACTTTGCTAAAGTAATGGACCCCATAACTCAGCTCCTCCGTAAGAAGGTCCCGTTTGTGTGGGGGGCCCCGCAACAACAGGCTTTTGACATTTTAAAGAAAGCGTTTGTAGCCGAGCCAATATTGAGGCATCCTGATCCGAATCGTCCATTTGTGGTCGAGACAGATGCCTCTAATGTCGCTATGGGAGAGGTACTGTTACAAGCTTCGAAGGATGGCGCGCCTCTTTTCCCATGCACATACTATTCTAGGAAGCTCACAGCTTCAGAGCGCAACTACACCATCTGGGAAAAGGAGTTGTTGGCCATTAAGGCTGCTTTTGAGACCTGGAGACATCATTTAGAGGGGGCTCGGCACAAGGTAGAGGTTCAGACAGATCACCGAAACTTGGAACATTTGACCACAGCTAAGAAATTGAACCAACCCCAGATTCGATGGTCGTTGTTTTTTGCCAGGTTCAATTTCTCCGTTACTTATGTTCCGAGTGGACAGAATCGGAGGGCAGACGCGTTGTCTCGGAAGCCCGAGTATATCGGGCCCGAGGATCCTCTTCCTCTACGAATGGTGTTACCACCAGAATCCTTGGCCGTACTGCAAGATCCAGTAGACTTGCGGGCTCGCATATGAGAGGAGCAACGATTGGATGCATGGACTCAGCAGAGATGGGGGGACGTCGGACCTGATTCTCCATGGTCCATTGAAGAGGACTTGCTCCGACATCGGGGTTTATTATACGTACCTACCAGGTCATTGAGAGCTCTCATCATGACACAATGTCATGATAACCCCGCTGCTGGCCATTTTGGATTTTATAAAACCTTGCATTTGGTCACCCGGACTTTTTGGTGGCCTCGGGTTCGTCACGATGTGTTCTCTTACGTTGCTTCTTGCGTCCAGTGTAGGCAAGCGAAAGCGGCATCGGGTGCGCCCCCTGGACTCCTCCAACCATTGCCGACTCCGGGCAGACCATGGGGAGCGATCTTCATGGACTTTCTCATGCATTTACCATCCTCGTCAGACTTCACGACGGTGCTCGTGGTAGTTGATATGCTGACTAAAATGGCTCATTTCATTCCCTGTCGGAGATTACCTTCATCCCGCATTACGGCTCAGCTATTTTTACAGCATATCTTTCGTCTGCATGGACTGCCAGATAGATTGGTTTCTGATCGTGGGGTTCAGTTTACTGTGCAGTTTTGGAAACAGTTAATGGCAGCGCTACAAGTTCAGGTGTGCTTAGCGTCAGCGCACCATCTGGAAACTAATGGCGGGACTGAGAAGGTGATTGGCATTCTTACCCAATATTTGAGGTGTTTTGTTAATCAGCGACAAAACGATTGGGCGAAATACCTCCCATTGGCAGAATTTGCTTTTAATAACTCGCAGCACACCTCCACTCGGGTAATGCCATTTTTCGCGAATGTAGATTATCATCCGCGCTTCTTCCCATTAACTTGGATGGATTCACCGGTTCCTGAGACACAAGTTTTTCTGGAGGAACTACAAGCGGTCCACCGTTTAGTAAGGCAACAACTTGAACGAGCGAAAGAGGATTATAAATGGTTTGCGGACCAGTCATGTCGAGTACTGCCTCCGTTAGCTGGGGGTGACAAGGTGTGGTTGTCCATGAAACACCTTCGGATCGATCGCCCAGTTAGGAAATTGGACCATCGTTTCATCGGTCCATTCCCGATTGAGGTGGTTATCAACCCTGTGGCATACCGGCTCACCTTACTGCGCTCCATGCGTATTCACCCTGTATTCCATCGCTTTCTTTTGGTTCCTGACTCCCCGGACTGTTCTCTGCATGCTCCAGCTGGTACGACTTCCCCATCAACGCCCCGTGAGGAGGAGGAGGTTGATGACATGGTGATCAGCGTTACTGATTCGCGTTGGCTCAAGGGTCGTTTCCAGTATTTAGTCGGGAGGAGAGTGGATGACTCGGAAATTTGCTCATGGACGGATGTGTCTGCAGTTCATGCTCCAGACATCATTCGGGACTTCCATGAACGTTTCCCTTCGAAATCGCATCCGGATCATCAGACCCGGGGGAAGGGCCCTGCGGTGAGGGATAGTGTTGTGGCTCCGGGCTTGGATTCAGCTCCTGTGATTGATATGAGTTCAAGTGAAAAGGTCATGGCAGAACAATATGAGCCGGCCTGGCTTAGTGATTGGACT
>NW_020769322.1:7418686-7447118 GCF_900518735.1 Pseudonaja textilis
GGGGGTAGGAATAGGGGGCTGGAGCTGTCCTACTTACCAGGCCTTGCACACCCCACACCTGCCTTGCCTTCTGCTGCAGCCACTTCTTCTGTGGCCCAATTCTTCAGTGGCTACTTCTTCTGCATCCTACTTCTTCTGTGGCTGCTTGCTGATGCTTGCATGTGTTGCCCCTGGACTCCTTTTCACCACCAGAGCCTTCCAGAAAGCCTTCTGCAGCTGGGAAATGGGCTCCAGATTGACACATGCAGCATCCCCTGGATTCCGTTTAGCCTTCATATGCCTCCCAGAAAGCCCTCTGCAGCCAATAAAAGGGCACTGGATCAGTTCAGAGCTCTTTTATCAGCTACAGATTCCTTCTGGAAAACCCTCGGCAGCTGATAATAGAGCTCCAGATCCAGAGCCTGTTTCTCAACTGCAGAGGGCTTTCCAGATGACTCTGATGGCAAAATGGAGACTGGGGATAATGAGTACAAGCAGCAGCAAGCAGCTGCAGAAGTGGGATGGCAGTGGTCTCCGGTTGACCGGGCTGTCAGTGCCACTGCCGCAAGGTGCCCTCGCCATTTTTTCAAGGGTCAAAAGAAAATAAGACCTGGTCTTATTTTGGGGAAATCAGTGTGTGTGTGTGTGTGTGTGTGTGTGTGTGTGTGTGTGTGTGATACTGGCCATGTAATACTTTCAGAATAAATGCTAGATGGGTGAGAGGTTAATGCTTATTTTGTAGTAAAATGAACATTTTGAACCTGTCAAGCTCTTATTCGCATTCTCTCTGATTCATCTCTTCATAAGAGAGAAACTAAAACAACTTGGCTTATTGTAAAATACTTGTACAACAAAACTGTTACGTTTGGGTAATGAGAGGCTGAACCAGGGCATGGATGCAACAATACTTTATTAGAATAATAAAGGACTGAACATGCTTGCCAAGCCTGGAACTGGCTCGCAGCGATCAGCAACTGGTTGGACCCCGCAGCCTGCTTTTATAGCTGGCTGCTGGGAAGAACCAACCAATGAGAGAGAGGGCAACCGCCCCCACAGCGCGAACGGACCTGAGAGGGAACTTCTTCAAGTTCCAGGGACATAACACCCCTTCCCCCCAGATGCGAACACGCATAGTCTTTGAGGTACGCTGGAGGCTTGTGCTGGCGCCCAGAACGGCGCAACTCTGGTGAGTTGTCTGTCAGTTCAGAGTCTGCAATGGAGGGTTGGATCGGTAGGGAGTCACGAGCGCGTCCCTTGGTCAGGGCTGGCTCGGGACTCGAAGGGTTGGTCTCTGGGGACGTGTTCCCGTTGACTGGTTCGGACTGGTCGGCCATCTGGAGGTCGTGGTCCGTGATCGGGATCCCTGGCTCGGCTGCTGGTGTAAGCAGGTCACCGGAGTTGGTGCTGATGTGGGGTTGATGCTGTGGACTCGTTCCGGTCTGTAACCCTGAGTCACCGCTAACGGGGGTGTCGTGGCGCTTCCGCAGCTGGTCCACGTGCCTTCTCCAGACTCGGCCGTCCTCCAGTCTGACTCTATACGACCTGGGTCCGGTGATGGCCACGACCTCACCCGGGATCCACAGAGGGTCACCAGCAAAGTTCCTCGCAAACACGGGTTCCTGTAAGACAAAATGCCTAACCCCCGATGCTGAAGCGAGGGGAGAGTCAGGGCAGTAATGTGGGTGAAGCCTGTCCAATACAGTCCGCAGGCGTCTACCCATCAGGAGCTCAGCCGGGGACTTATTAGTGACTGTGCACGGGGTTGAGTGCTGGCTCATCAAGAAACGGGAGAGTTTGTGGTGCCAGTCTTCCTTACTGAACCTAGCTAGAGCCTCTTTAGTGGTCCTAACGGCTCTCTCTGCCAGCCCGTTACTGGCAGGATGAAAGGGAGCCGTGAAGATGTGGTGGATGCCCAGGTTGGCAGCGAAACGGCTGAACTCAGCCGATGCGAACTGGGGGCCATTGTCGGAAACAATAGAGTCTGGTAGCCCGTGTGTTACAAACAGGCGAGTCAATACCTTGGTAATCGCTTGCGTGGTGGTTGTGGATAGATGTGCCACGTCAATCCTCTTAGAGTAAGAGTCCACGATCACCAGGAACATTTTGCCGTGCATCGGGCCTGCTAGGTCGATGTGAATCCTGGACCACGGTGCGCTGGCGCTTTCCCACTTAGTGGGGGTGGCAATTGGAGGGGATGGACGGGATTCCTGGCAGGGATGGCAGGAGCTTACCCATCTGCTGATGTCTTCATCGAGGCCCGGCCACCATACGTAACTGCGTGCTAATGCCTTCATTCTGACGATGCCAGGGTGTCCTTCGTGCAACGCCTCCAGAACTTGGGTACGCAGTGAGGTCGGGATGACCACTCGTGTGCCCCACAGCAAACAGCCCTGCAAACTGGATAATTCCTGTAGGCGGGTCTTGAAAGGCGTGAATTTGGTTTCAACATCACTGCCCGGCCACCCCCTCCTCACCCAGTCCATTACCTGGGCGATTGTTTTGTCTGCCTTGGATTTGGCAGCAATGTCAAGGGCAGTGATGGGAAGGTCCAATTGGGTGACCTCAAAGATAGCATGGACCGGTGCAGGATCCTCAGCTGAAGCAGGCAGGGGGCAGCGGCTGAGGGCGTCTGCGTGGGACAATGTTTTACCTGGACGGTGTGTGAGTCTATACGAGTATGCCGCTAGGAAAAGAGTCCACCTTGTCATTCTAGGAGACAGGACTTGAGGGGTCTGTTTGTCACCAGCTAGTAGACCCAGGAGAGGCTTATGATCCGTGACCAGCTCGAAAAAGTGGCCAAAAAGAAATTCATGGAATTTCTTCACAGCTGCAACAGCTGCTAAAGCTTCCTTATCGATTTGGCTATAATTGCGCTCTGTTGCAGAGAGTGTCCTGGAAAAAAAAGCGATGGGGGCCTCGGAGCCATTGGGGAGTCTGTGGCTTAACACTGCCCCAATTCCAAAAGGGGATGCGTCCGCTGCTAACACTAATGGAAGGTTGGGGTCAAACTGAATAAGGACCGCCTCCGACGTGAGTAGCGATTTGACTGCGCGAAAGGCGGAGTCTTCCTTGTGTCCCCAGTGCCAAGCCGAATTTTTATCCAAAAGTCTGTGTAGGGGTTCCGCCACAGATGCTTTATGGGGCAGGAACGACGCGTAAAAATTCAATATCCCCAGGAAGGCTTGCAGTTCCGCTTTGGAGGTTGGCGTGGGTGCCTCGTGAATTGCCTTAACCTTGGACTCCAGGGGGTGAATGCCTGAGGCGTCAATTTTATAACCCAAAAAGTCCACCTGTCTAGTGGCAATGGCACATTTTTCTTTTTTTAACTTGAGGCCATGCTGTCTGAACCTCTCTAACACTGCTCGAACTCTCTGGAAGAGTTGGGGTCTGTCCCTGGCCGAGACTAAGATGTCATCGAAGTAGGGTACTACACCAGGGAGGCCCTGCAAAATCCGCTCCATGAGGGATTGAAAAATGCCTGGGGCAACACTTACGCCAAATTGGAGACGCTTGCACCGGAAAGCACCCCTGTGTGTGACAATGGTCTGGAGTTCCGCTGTTTGGTTGTCAACAGGGAACTGTTGATACGCTTGAGACATGTCCAATTTGGCAAAAATGCTGCCAGGTTCAAAAGTGTGTAATAAATGCTGAATGACGGGCACTGGGTAAGCGCTAACTTGTAAAAACTTATTAATTGTGGTTTTGTAGTCCGAGCAAATTCTCAGGCTACCGTCTTTTTTGAGGGGTGTGACAATGGGCGTCTCCCATTTGGCGAAATCTGTTGGCTCAATGACCCCTTGTTTTAATAATTTATCCAGTTCCGCATCTAATTTAGGCCGAATAGCAAATGGAACTCTACGAGGTTTTAGCCTGATTGGGACTGCTTGGGGGTCGATTGAGAATGAGATAGGGGTACCGTTATAACACCCCAGTTCATTGCTGAATACGTCTGAGTAGTCAGCGAATAAGGAGTCAGTGTCTGAGGTTGAGACAGCATGGACTCCTGTTAACCCTAGGCCGAGATGGGGAAACCAATCAAGCCCCAAGAGTGTGGGGAGGTTTCCGTTAACTACCACTAGAGGTAGGTGGCCTTTGAAAGTTTTAAAATTAACAGAAAACTTGCCTCTGCCGATTACAGGAATGTCCTTCCCCTGGTAGTCCTTCAGGCTAAACTGGCACTTCTGGAGCCGGTTCCTGGATAGGCTGGGCTGTAGTCTCTTGAGGGTGCTCCAAGAGATAATTGAGAGCGCTGACCCCGTGTCAACCTCCATGCGACAAGGTCTACCTTCTAACAAAACGGAGAGAGAGATTTTACTAATGGCATGGCAAGCGTGCTTAGCATGGTGGCGAGTGCGACAGTTCAATACTTGCCTTTGGGGTCCAGACTGTGAAAAGGAGGGGTGCCTTTGTGCCGAGCTGTGAGCGGCCTGGCAGACTCTAGTGATGTGCCCCTTTTTGTGGCAAATGTTGCAAGTGGCTCCCTTGAATTTGCAGGTGGTCCTCAGGTGTGATCCACCACAGGATAGGCACAGGGTGATGTGCTTGGGTGGACTGACGCTTTCCTGCTTGGCTCCTACCTGCGGGTGTCTGGCGTGGGCGAGGCGGTGGATGTCGGCTGCCTCGCTGGGGTCCTCCTCTATGGCCACCTCTTCGGAGTGGACTGAAACTGCACCTTGCTTGGAAGCAGGACCTTGGATTTCGGTGGCTGAGTGTGCTGCCAGTTCTGCTGCCAGGGCTTCCTCGACGGCCTGCGCGAGGTTGAGGTCCTTCTTAGCAAGTAGGCGCCTTTGGAGGTGAAGGTCCTTGACTCCGCAGACCAGCTGGTCGAGGAGCATGTCCTCCAGGTAGGTCCCAAACCCACAATGGAGAGCTGCGGTTCTGAGGGCAGCCATGTACTGGTTGATGGTCTCTTTGTCTGATTGCTTCCTCATTCGGAAAGTGAACCGTCTGGCAATCTGTGAGGGCCTAGGAGAATAGTGGTTAGTGAGGATTTCTAACAGTTCTGTCCAGGGAACGTTTTTTAACTCACGTGGAGCCACGAGTGCCGTGGCAGTATCGAAGACAATGGCTCCACAGTATATCAGGAAATATGATTTTTTCCTGTGCTCCCCTGCATCAGCCAACCCAATTGCGTCGATGTAATGGTTAAAACGATTCTTGTATGACTCCCACTTCTCCTCATCCGGCTTGAATGCTGGGAAAACTGGGTTGGAGTTCATGATGACAAAAAAATCAGGCTGGATAATCTGTTGAAAAAAATCTCTCTGGGGCAGCAGCAGGACGGTTTTTGTGCCTGTGGCAGGCAAGTGACTTCAGCTCTGGAGAGGCTTTTCACAGCTCTCTCTCTCTCTCTGGGTAACACGAGGTTAGGCTGCAACGGTCATTGGCAGCGTTTCGAAATTCGCGCCTGCGTGGGCGTCAGTGACTTGTAATACAGCACCGCGCTGTACTTTTAGGGCGGAAATTCAAATGACAGCCGTTTGAATTTCGCGCCTAAAGAAACGAGCGGCTGCGGCTCGCAGCGCTTCACTTTCCCTGTAGCTTGGCTAACAAGCGGCTACAGACGCTTCTCACTTTCGTTGCTTGCTGACCACTTTCTCTGGCTGCGGATCAGCGTTCGCTCATGTTGCTTGCTGACCGCTCTCTCTGGCTGCGGATCAGCGTTTGCTCTTATCGCCTTCCGATCGTTCTCTCTGGCTACGGATCGGCGGCTAGTGATTCAGCGGTTGCATTGTGCCTCTGGTAGCCATCCCACCTTCGTCGCCAGTGTTACGTTCGGGTAATGAGAGGCTGAACCAGGGCATGGATGCAACAATACTTTATTAGAATAATAAAGGACTGAACGTGCTTGCCAAGCCTGGAACTGGCTCGCAGCGATCAGCAACTGGTTGGACCCCGCAGCCTGCTTTTATAGCTGGCTGCTGGGAAGAACCAACCAATGAGAGAGAGGGCAACCGCCCCCGCAGCGCGAACGGACCTGAGAGGGAACTTCTTCAAGTTCCAGGGACATAACAAAAACAACAAAGATTCAGATCTTATCAAATTTTTCCACATCAATATGTGGGGAAATTCATAGTTATTTCATACATATTCCGCTTTCATGTCATTTGTAGTTCACAAGTAGGTTTAGTGCATCAATTGTGAAAATACTTGAGCCAATCAAGTCTGTCAAACTTTAGCCAGGCCTCTGTTAAATTACAGTTGGACTATATGTACTCCTCAATTTATGACCACAGTTGGCACTGGAATTTCTATCACAAATAGTGATTTCGTATATCTTTTGCAGCATTTTTGTGTTGTTGTTAAGTGAATCACATGGTTGTTAAGTGAATACAGCTTTCCCCATTCATTATGCTCATCAGAAACTGGCTGGAAAGGTTGAAAATAATAATCACCTGACTCCAGGATGCTGCAACCATCATAAATACATGTCATTGTCCAGTGTCCCAATTTTTATTATGTGATTGCAGGTATGCTTCAATTGTCATAAGTGTGAAAACTGGTCATCAATCATTGTTTTCAGCTCCTTTGTAACTGTAAATGGTCATTAAACAAGTAGTTGTAAATTAAATAATGCCTGTACTATAATGTATTTTACATAGTGATACTTTTGAACAGAGGTGGTATTCAACAAGCTCTGACCAGTTCTGGAGAACCAGTTGTGGAAATTTTGAGTAGTTTGGAGAACTGGCAAATACCACCTCTGACTGGCCCCACCCCCAGTGTTGGTATTAGACTGGTTCGGCCCAGTTCTGGCAAGCCGGTAGCAGCGATGAGCAGCAGAGACCGAATTAGTTCTCTCTGCCAGTGTGCTGTTGGGCCCACCCGCCCATCCGGGCTCCAATACTCAACTTTATCCACTGAATTTGAAGCACAGCTGCTTTGCGTGGCACAGAAGAGTGCAGCACAGCAACTGCTGAAGTGACTGGGATCGTGCAGGCTTGCAGGAGGTGAGTTAGAATACCTCTGCACCTGCGCAAAGTGTGTGTTTGGTATGCACATGCACACAATGGGTGTGCACGTGCACAAAGCACACCCACCAAGCCACACCCACCGAACCGGTGGCAAAAATATTTGAATCCCACCACTGCCCGCCTCCATCTATTCTCTACCTCCCGAGTCCCAGCTGATTGGCTGGGTCTTCTTTTGTTGCCCTGCACTGGAAAGCAGGTTAGTGGGGTGGAAAGGGAATGAAGACTATATAGTAACCTTCCTCCAAGAATGAGGAGGGAATGGAGATTTTACAGTATCTTTCCCCTGGAGTGGGATGGGAATGGAGATTTTACAGTATCCTTCCCCTACCATGCCCACTGTCAACGTTGGAAGCCATATTGAGATCCGATGCTCCCACACTGCCACAACTGAGCCTGGGAAAGTGAGAGGGGGAATTCATTTGAGTATATCTAGTTAGACAAAATAAAATACTTTTGCTGGTTCAAGGTCACATCGTGTTGTGCATAGTGAAAAGAAAGTCTTATTTTGGGATGGATGGTGATTGGGCCATGTGATATGGTGATGGGTATAAGGGATGGATTTGTAGTTTTTACTTTTGCAAGGAAACCCGAAACTTTCAGATTTGGGATTCCACAGATGTACTAGTTACTATCCAAATAAAGGGAACTTTTGAGAGATGTCTGTCTCAGAGTTATTGGTTGGAATGGAGGTTTGCTGGAATGCTGACACCCACCAAACCACGTCCCCCAAGCCACACCACACCCCCAAGCCATGCCCACAGAACAGGTAGTAAAAATTTTTGAATCCCACCACTGTTTTTGAAACATGTCAGTACAAAATGCAACAACTCAGCCCTTTGCTGACAATATTGTGTCCACAGAGTGTTTTTTCACAATTGTATTCTATTTAGCTTTAATTTCTAAATTCTTAAATAGATTAAAGCCAGAATATCTGAAAGTCTATTTACAAGTTCCTTGGGACTTGCCTTTACTCTAGTAAAATAGCATCTTTCATTTCTGTTTAGGAAAAGAAGGAAAACCTTAATGCTCAACAGAAGTTTTGAAGTGATGTAGTAATCATTTTCATACTTGTTGCAATAGCTTTATTGGGTTTTTTTCTTCAATTCTTTATATTAAATGTTACACCACTAGCCATCTTCATTGCCTGGAATACAATGATTGATTATAAACTGAATGACTGAACAAACAAAAAAATAATGACTACTATGTAAAATCAAGCATACAGTACAAAGAAAGCATGCATACATTTCTAAAGCTAAATGAACCATGTTACTCTGCATTTGTGTAGAACTGTATTCTAATAGCATAATTTATGAATCCAGAGAAAAGTTACTATAGTTTTTTAACTTATTTAAAGTAAGACAGACAATCCTACTTTACCCTTACCTCAATTCAAATTCCTGCACAAAATACTATCTATAAAACATAATTTTGCTAATTTAGCAAATAAAATAGGTTCACTTTTTATTTATGTTTCTTTGGGGGGGTTCTTGGGTGGGGGGGTGTACAATAATTTAAAAATATTGATAATGGAATAAAACATTTATTTACGGCATAAAAAGCATAGTTAGAATTACTGTCATCTTTGGTATCTTGGATTACCATCATGAGACAACAGTTTCAGTCATTTTCAGAAGCCAGCACTAATAATCTATTATATAATAATCTATTAGGGGCATGTCATTTTAGGGGGGGGGGGGATTAATTTTTGC
The DNA here is from genome assembly GCF_900518735.1 of Pseudonaja textilis. Next base: position 7,427,352 of record NW_020769322.1, read on the forward strand.
AAATCTTTTTCAATGAGGGGTTGTAAAAATATGTGTTGTTATACCAAGAATTCAAATTTGCTGTTATTTTTGCAACTGCACAATGTTTACCTTGGCATGGTAAATCCATGTCTGATTGTACATCCCACAAATACTGTTAACTTTATCTTCTCAAAATTACACCTTGTACTACAAAAATTAAAGGTTTTTTTTCATGAATCTTATCTAGCTAAGCAAAAAATGCAATCATAAACTAACATCAGATAACAATTATCTGAGTTACAAAAATATTTAAGTGAGTTTCATCAAGTCTTGCTTTGATTCATTCTTCAACATCAGCCACTGACTTGTTTCTTGGCTTCTGATATAATCCTCACATTTCTCATGTGTATAAACTCTGCTTCTGTGACCTGTTTCACAGATCTCTCTATGATTATGCATGACAGGGCCATTGTGGTACTTGCATTGGTTCATCAATGAACTACTGTAGTCAGTTTGAATATCAAGTGGCTCATATACACTCTCAGACAATCAATCAGCTCCAGCTGAGTGGATGCCCTGGCTTGATCTCTACCCGGTGCATGGCATCTTCACAGCCAATATTAACATTTATAAAATCTCCTCCAATGGCCTTCAAGCTTTTGTGAACACCTTTATTCATGAAATACAGCAGATTATCTGCAATCACCTGAACAGGTTTTCCTGCTTTTAAGCCTTTCTCTATAGTGAAATGATAAAGATATCTTCCACCTGGCTCACTGCACACAGAATAATGTTTTCCTTTGATGGTACTGGAGAATTGCTAGACTAAATTATTTGCTGGGGAATTGCTGGTCTAAAAAGTTATGATATTTATGTAGTTACTTACCAAGCACATCTAAATAACAGTAAAGCATCTCACAACCGTTGAACACCCCTAATTTTTGGAAATTGAAAGTTGAAAAAGTTGACATGGCTTAATATGCTATTTCTAAGCCTCTGTGGTATTTATCTTAAGAAAATAGGGGATTGGGAATAGTTTCTCCCAGAACAAGAGCCAGGCAGGTTGCTTCTCAGTAGAAAAGGTAGTCCTCCAGATACTTCAGCCTGAAGGCATATTTACTCTCATAAAACTAGCTTGTAAAAGAAAAGGGAAATATTAGATTCAGATCCAGTCTAATGTTCAAATACTGAAGTTTGCAGATGATCACAACAGTGATTGGTCTCATTCGAGACAATGACAAATCCACACACAGACAGGAGGCCATACAACTTTCCTTGTGGTGTAACTGGAACAATCTGGAACTGAACACACTCAAAACCATAGAAATGGTGGTAGACTTTAGAAGAAAACCTCCCATACTACCACTTCTTACAATACTTGACAACACAGTATCAACAGGAGAGACCTTCAGTTTTCTAGGTTCTATTATATCACATGACCTAAAATGGACACCTAATATCAAAAACGTCATCAGAAAAGTACAACAAAGAATGTTCTTTCTGTGCCAACTCAGAAAGCTCAAACTGCCTAAGGAGCTGCTGATACAGTTCTACAGAGGAATTATTGAGTCTATCATCTGCACCTCTATAACTGTCTGGTTTGGTTCTGCAACCCAGACTTCAGATGATAATTAGGACTGCAGAAAAAACAATTACTACCAAACTGCCTTCAATCAAGGACCTGTATACTAAACAAGTCAAAAAGAGGGCTGTGAAAATATTTACAGACCCCCTCACATCCCAGACATGAACTGTTTCAACTCCTTCCCTCAAAACAATGCTATAGAGCACTGCACATCAGAACAACTAGACACAAGAACAGTTTTCTTCCTGAAAGCCATCACTCTGCTAAACAAATAATTCCCTCAACACTGTCCAACTATTTACAAAGTCTGAACTACTATTACTATTAATCTTCTCATCACTCCTTATCACCCATCCCCTCCCACTTGTGACTGTATGACTGTAACTTTGTCGCTTGTATCCTTGCAATTTATATTGACTGTTTCCTAATATGATTTGATTACTTATTGTACCTTATGACTATCATTAAGTGTTGTACCTTATGATTCTTGACTCTTGATGAATGTATCTTTTCTTTTATGTACACTGAGAGTATTTGCACCAAGACAAATTCCTTGTGTCCCCTATCACACTTGGCTAATAAAAAATTATATTCTATTCTGTTCTGTTCTGTTCTGTTCTGTTCTGTTCTGTTCTGCTCTGCTCTGCTCTGCTTTATTCTATTCTATTCTATTCTGTTCTGTATATAGAATCCCTTGTGTCCTCTTTATTTCCTTATATTTTGCTTAAAATGACTCATTTAAGGACATTTAAGGACTCATTTAAATTTCAGGTATAATTTGAAAACAATGCATCAATATCTACCATATCTGGCATGCTTCATCTCTCTTAACTGTATAATTCCTATCTATTCCATGCAATATGACTAAAAGAAAAAAAAATGGTACTTTAGACACAGCATTTAAAGGTATGGTTCAAATACTTTGTACCAATTTCTATCAAACTTGATTTGCACCCTTAAAATGTTCTAATATCCAGACAAAATTGTTACAAACACTTATTTATCTTTACCTTGGTGGATCTTTGTTTTTTCTGCCCATGCTTTTTATCTACTTAGAAAGAGTTGGCAGCCACTGATCAGACCGAAAGCTTGTAGGCCTATTTTCAAAGCCACTGTGGCATTAATCATATAGTACATATATTGGTTTCTTATGATCTCTATTCCTTCTGACCAGTGGTGGGATTCAAAATTTTTTACTACTGGTTCTGTGGGTGTGGCTTGGTGGGCATGGCAGGGGAAGGATACTGTAAAACCTCCATTCCCTCCCCATTCCTGGGGGAAGGTTAGTGCAAAATCCTATTCCCCACCCCCCACCCCACTAACCTGATTTCCAGCTCTGTTCTCCTGTGCAGGGCAACAAAATAAGATCCAGCCGAACAGCTGGGCTTGGGAGGCAGAGAATAGGTGGGGCAGGGCCAGTCAGAGGTGTTATTTGCCAGTTTTCTGAACCACTCAAAATTTCTGCCACCGGTTGTCCAGAATTGGTTAGAACCTATTTAATACCACCAAATCTCAATAAGTGTCAATGATTGTAACTAATCAGTGGTCTGAGATATCAATTTAAGTTATGGAAATGAAAGAAGGAAATTGTAGAACTGTTGCTTTAACGATTAGTAAAAAATAATTAGACCAACCTGCTTTCTAATTATAATGATGCTGGTGTTAATTTGCATAAAAAGATAAACACTGGTTTTAATCTGATTCTCGGCTGAAGATAGTTAACTGTTTTGGAGAAAAAAAGAACGTTGTTGGGAGAAAACAGCTTTTAGGACCAACATTTTATTCAAGTACAGTTCATTTTATCTGACAAACTAAGTGTATTTTTTTTTTAAGTTCGGTTTTGTATGACATTTAGCCATGGAAATTGAATTAATCCTATAGATCTATTGTTCCAAGCACAGTTTATGCCAATTAAAGTATGTTTAATTAGAAAATTTGCTTATGAGAAAGATGGTTCCTTAGGGAGGTTATTCAAGTTTCATGATTTTTAATAGAAATGACTGTTTCTTAATGGAGATGGTAGCCAGCAACTAGTAATGTTTTTTTGAAAAAATCTTCAAGTAACTGAGCCGCGATTTGACTGTGAATGTGTTTCAGATTTATTCTGACCATCTGCTTTGATAACAACAGAATGAGTGAAAATATGCATAATGTGTATTAATGTTAAAGTGGTCCCTGTGTTTTTGTACCAAAACTGGAAAATCATTAAAACATAGTTATAATTCAACCAAGGAAACTAACCATTAACAGCATTTCATGTATAAAAATATATCAGGATTTTCAAAAATTCTGACAACTCAAGCATGGTCTTAGTATGTTGTGGATAATGTGATAGATCTTTTTTGATCATTGATCTTCCTAATTGAGATATTTAAATGCCTCATAAGCCATTATTACAAAAGCTTCAATAGTGCTCATTCTTTGGCTGAAATTGCCCTGGAAGAGAGCTAGACACCAAATCAGGCTAGAAACCAAAAGACTAAGTCCAACCTTAGGCACAGAGGTATTTTGCCAGTTACTGTCTCTCAATCAGTGGTGGGATTCAAAAAAAATTACTACCAATTCTGTGGTCATGGCTTGGTGGGCATGGCATGGCTTGGTGGGTGTGGCTTGGTGGGCATGGCAGGGGAAGGATACTGTAAAATCTCCATTCCCACCTCACTCCTGGGGGAAGGTTGCCACCAGTGCTCCGAACTACTCAAAATTTCCGCTACTGGTTCTCCAGAACTGGTCAGAACCCGCTGAATACCACCTCTGCTCTCAACCCTAGAAGCAGTCAGTGTCAAACCATTTCTAAAATATTGCCAAAACTTGTCTAGGTAGTCACCAATCTACATTAATTTGGAGGTACACACAGAAAAGTCCCATAAGTAGCTACTGTATATATGAAGTCCTATACATTAAGTTGGTGGCAGAAATAAATTGGTGGGGCTGTTGGCATATTGCCCACCTTCTGGCCAGCAGCATTCCCAGCTAAAATTAATCAAAATCTTTTCCATTCTGTGACTGTTTCACCCTAGCTGGTAGTGCTCTTGACTTTGGAATTGGAATCAGAGACAGCTTGGAATTTTGTTGCTTTTATGATAACCACAGATATAGCCAGTTATTATTGGTCTCATGCATACAAGAAGTCATAATGTCAATCCAGTTTTCAACTTGCAGCAGGTGCCATTTGATTTGTTCATCAATCCTCATGGACGGAACAATGGCTGGTCACTATGATTTTGATTGCTACCATAACCTCTCACAAAAGAGAGGGACTATTTCAGAAGGTTATGCCAGGTATCCGGTGGTGGGATTCAAAAAAATGTACTACTGGTTCTGTGGACATGGCTTATTTGCTGGGCATGGCTTGGTGGTCATGTGACTGGATAGGCGTGGCCAACTCAATGTCACTCACGTTAAGGGGTGCCTCACCTGGCCCCTCCCATCCCAGCCATTCCTTGCCACATCCAGCCTCAATGTATCTATAGTTCTATAAAAATGTTGTTCACTTTTTTTTTACTTTATTATTTACATATTATAGATATACTTTCATGGACCACTGAAAGGAGGAAATGGCTCACATGCTTTGCCCAAGAGTGTGCTAGGCAACAGGCTTTTAAGGGGCTGCCAGAAAGAAAGGGGAGGGACAGTATATTTTCCAAAGCACCAGAAGGCAATTAAAAATAATAGCACAGACTTTTCTCCCTCGCCCTTCCTTCCTATTTCTTTTTCTTTCTTTTTTTTCTTTTTTTCTTTTTCTCTTTCTTTATTTCTTTCTGTCCCTTCCTCTTTCTTGCTTGCTCTTTCTTTTCTTGTCTCTCTCTCTCTCTCTCTCTCTCTCTTTCTCTCTCTCTCTTTCTCTCTCTCTCTCACACACACACACCACACACACTCTCTTCCTTCCTTCCTATTTCTTTCTTTCTTCCTCCCTTTTCTTCCTCCCTCCCTCCCTTCCTCCCTTTCTTTCTTTCTGGCAGCTCTGCTCCCCTTGATCTTCCAGGTTCCAGTGTGCTGGCCAGGTCAGACATGGGGCAGTTGGCCACTCCAACAGAATGCTGTCCCTGCCAGCTGCTCCTGCTGCCAGAAAAAGTGGCAGCAGTTCTTGCTCCTGTCTCTTGCCCTGTGCCTGCCATTGCTGCTCTTTTGGGCCACTGCCCTCTCACCTCCAGTGGCGTGCCAGAATCTGGAAGAACATGGGGAGCAGAGCTGCCAACCAGAATTGGCCGGTTGGGGCTTTCCTTCCTCCCTGCCTGAGCAGGCTTCTTGCACCTCCGCCACTATGCACTGCACTGCAGCCGTCACATGGTTGGGAGACTGCCAGCTGAGCCCGGAAACAGTAGGGGAGGGCTGGCAAGTTCTGGGAATGAGGGAGCTGGCAAGGCCTGGGAATGGTGAGGGGGACAAAGTCTGGGAATGGTAGGGGAGGCCCAGCAAGGTCTGGGAATGGCAGGGGAGCAGCAAGGTCTGGGAATGGTAGGGGAGGACCGGCAAGGTCCAGGAACAGTGGGGGAGGCTGGCAAGATCTGTGAACAGTGGGAGGACCCCAGCAAGATCCAGGAATGGTGGGGGCTTACCTGTGAGCAGTCAGATCAGGGCTGCTTAGTTGGGGTGCAGCAACCAGGTGACTGGGTCAGGGGCGTGGCCGGTCAGAAGTTACTACCATGTCAAATCCTTGCTACCGGTTCACCCGAAGTGGTGCAAACCAGCTGAGTACCATCATTGCAGGTATTGTGTTAAATCATTTATTTTACAGCAAAGCAATTTAGAAAAAACTGTGTCAAATGTAAAGAAAACATTGTAAGACGGAGGTATTGAAAGCGTTGACCAGATTTCTTCTTAAAAGCTTAAGTCTGTATATCAATCCATGGGAATTCCTTGAAACATCACTTCTTACTAGAGAAACAATGAATTAGAAGGCATCCAAGGTCACAGAAGCAATCCTTGTATGACCATATTAAATAAGCACCATAAATCCAAATAACTGTATTATTTTGCTGTTTGACAAAAACATTTAATTAAAACATTTTAAAAAAATAAAATAAAATTGCAAACAAATCACTTTAGGCTACAGTATCTATCTATCTATCTATCTATCTATCTATCTAAAGAGAGAGAAAGAGAAAGTTGATTCATAAAAATATTGTAAACCTGCTACAATGTTTTGTCCATCATAATTAATGACTTATGGACATGGAAAATGCAGGCACTAACAGTAGCTTTGTGTGAACTTATGTCACTTTATCTTCCAGAAGCACACTGAGGTTGATTTCAGGAGCGATTCAGTTTCAAAGCAAAGATACTTGACTGGAATTCTGTCAAATGATTATATCCAAGTGACTTTGTCCTGCCAAACTTTGGTAAGTATCAAGCACTTTGTTTTATAAGAGGAATGTTTAAAGGAATTGAGTTTTCAGTCAACAAAAAGTAGCCCACTACACTTCATTCAGCCCACTGGTTACAAAGATGATTTCATATGGAGCAATTCTCTTTAGTACTTTCTTGAAATAAGGAATTTAAGTTATTCCATCATAGATCTTTACAAAGCAGATAACACATTATTTTATATCACATTTTTCTGGTTTACCATTTCCATGTAAGCATGTAAATTCCCTTTAACAAATTTCACATTATTTCTCTTTACTCTTATTCAATAACATTTCTTTTCTAATTTATCTGCTATTCTGACTTATTTTTGTTTTTTTTTAAAAAAAAAACAAATTTTGTTAGCTTAACAAAACTTACAAACAATCAAGGCATATTAACATAAAGAGTCATTCTGGAAGAACCAATAAAACGTATCCCAATTTCTCCTTTTCATTCTATTATCCAGATTATATTTCTTATTAATCAAAATTTTTGCCTTTAAAAAAAAACAATAGACAAAACATACATAACACAGAACATAAAAAATCTCATTTCTGAAAGCTGCTTAATCCCGGGTTAAAACTCTTCGCACAGACACAAATTCAAAAAACATATTTACTTTATATGTCAATCCATATCTTATTACCATTTTCAATTTTCTATATAACTTCTTCCCTCTTTTATCTTTCTTAGTTATATTTTGTTTATCTTATCTCAATACAATTCATAGTACTTATCATTTTTTTGTCTGTTCTTTAACAGTTATCCATTCATCTTATTTCTTTGACTATACTTCTCCTGTACACTAACTGGAGTAACACCTTTAACTCTTTTCCCTAACTTAAGAATACTTAATATAACACTTAAATTATATTGAGATTCTGGTTAGTACATTCTAGCATTACACAAAAAACTTTGTAAAAAAAGCAAATACACTACAATTACAAAATGTAAGCCTACAATCCACCAAAAATACCATAAGAAAAACAAATCATACATACTAATACACATTTTACTCTAAATACACATAGAAAAACACACTTTTATGTACCTTCCAGAATCCCTTTTTCAATTAAATTTACCCATTGTCTCTAAATAAATTTTGTTTCTTAAAGTCTTGCTTCCCAGCATTAAGATTTTTCATCCCCTCCTTTCTCACTTGTTTATTTTTCTCCTTGCCTTTTTTACCCCATTGTCTCTCCTCCTCCCTTTTCTTCTTCTGCTTACCCACTTTCTGTTGTTTTCTAACCTTATATCCATGTTTCATCGCATTCTTCTCTTTTTGGATTGTTTTCTCTACCCTTAAAATCCCCTTTTTCTTTTCCTCTTCCTCCTCCTCCCCAAAGTAAACCCCTTGCTCATCCAAAATGGCTTCTTCTTCTTCTTTGTTCCGGTCATCCTGCTGCGTAGTCAATTTTTCATAAGTGCGTACCGCCATTTCTAAAAATTGAAAAAGAGAGCCCAAAGTATCTTTTCCATCTTGCTCTTCTTTCTTATATTTTTGGTATTGAATTTTTAGTTCGTCCAAAAGCGATGCCTTCATGAAGAGAAAGACTTCTTCAAAAACAACCACCCAAGTATTTTTAGTCAAGAGTAATTCCAAAAGAATTCCAAAGTCACTAAGTAGTCCAAATAAACTATTTCTTTCAATGCTTTTTTTTTTACCTTCTTCAATTTCTCTTTCTGGGGTTACTGATTGATCAAAAGGTTCCCACTAAAATGTATCTTTCTTTAAAATTCTAGGCAGTCTCCTCCTTTTTCAAGCTCTGCTCCAAAAAGTTTTTTTTCCTCTCCCCCCCTTACAACAACAATTTCCCTTTAAACGCTCAGAAATCCATACCTCCAGTGTGGGCTTTCCAATTTCTGAGAGTATTAAGTCCAAAGTCCAAAGTCCTTTCTCTGATAGTTTCCAAGTTAAAATACCTTCGGTGCCCAATGCATTTTCCAGTTCTGCATTTAATGTTTCTGTGGGGTGGGAGAGTAAGTAGAGAAAAAGTTTTCCCTTAGCAGCTTTCTCCACCGCTCTTCTCTTCTTAGGGATACAATATATCTTTCAGGCAATAAACAATTCCACTCCAGGGTTTTAGAAGCTGTTATTTTCCCGGCACAGCCAGCACTTTCACTTTTGAATCTTCTTTCTCCTTCTTCCTCCAGCACAATCTTTTCCAGCTGCCGGCTTCTTATTGGTGGCCATCACTGACCGCCGCTCCACCGCCTTGAGAAAAGGAGGTTAAGCTGGGTGAGGAGGGGGTCTGCGACACCCCCAAACCCCTTCTCAGATCCTCCCTATCTTCGGCTGCCTCTACAGGGCAGCCTTATCCTCCAGATCCATCTGGATCGGAGGCACCAAGACGGCGAGCACAGCAGGGATCGCAGAGAGACGCGAATCCCTGCTGTCGCCGAAGCCCGGCAACCCGGAAGTTCAGGAATTTAAGTTATTGATGGCTAACGGTCCCAATTATGTTAATGGGTCAATTTTATGATTATAGAAACTGAAAATGAATGTTACACGGAAGAGAGAACATTACAAATAAATTACAAACTTTACAAATAAAAAATGCTACCAAAATGAAAATGTACATGAATTTATAAAGTCATTGCTTTACTTGTTACAGTTGATTGAATAAATATGTAAATTCAAAACTCTAGAATGTCACAAGTATCACATTAACATTTATAATAATAATTGAAGAATGAATAGTTAATGAAAAATTACATATCTGTGTAATGTAACTTACAGAGATATATAGTTACAGTTGTAATTAATTAATTAATTCTAATTTTTTCAAGGAACAGTATAATTTTGGGGCAAGATGGATCACTAAAGTAACTGAAATTTATTCCTGATTTCCAAAAACCAGTGACTGATTTGGGTTGTTTGTCAACGGAGTATTTATTTTTTTAGAAACTAAATAGGAAACAAAGAAAAAGTTCAAGCAATGTAGTTACAATTTTTGCTGTTTACTTCACCACATCTTTTCCTGTGTCTTTTTTTCTTATTTCTTTGTTGCATTTTAATTTTTAATTGTATTTTTATTCTTTACAGTTTTTTGTACATACTACTTTTTCTCCTGTTAAATAGCTAATGTAAAAACACTTATTATTTGTGGTTGAAGAATCTATTTTCTATAACTAGCAGTTATTTCACCTTAACGTTTTGAAAACATTGTTCAGCTTCATCAATGCAATAGCTATTTTAATTGCTAATTATATATAAATTATGGAGGGTAGAGATGGCAGTTGTGACCATAAATCTGTCCTCTGTATTACACTAATTATACTTTTAGTTCATGATAATAGAATATAAATTATGTTCAGGATTAATGTCTAGCATTTAATATATTTAGTTAGGTTAACCCATTTTTCAAAGGCAGAGAACTGTTCAAAATCATTTACCTGAGTTGTGCCCAAATATTTGTGACACATACATTACAGTTATTTGATTATGAGAAGAAAAGGATTCTTTTTCCAGACACCTTAAGAAGTTAATACACTTTCACATTCTATCACTGCAGTCCTTTCCAACAGATTGTTATGATTCTTGTCTATTCTTAATGTGTCATTGCAAGTCAACAAGTTTGGAAAAATATATTTCAAAATGTACAATGGAATCTTGTAATTTCTATTTAACTGTTTTTTCATTTAAAAAAAACAACCTGAAACCTGGCCATTTTGAGCTATAGGGACATGTGGAATTTCCTTTCTTCCCCTCCCTGTAAACTACGAATTTTTTGAAAAAAATCCTCTAAATATAATCTAACAAACAATTATCAGGCATATTTTAAAAGTAATATATCCTGGGTTTAAATTAAATATTGCCCTTTAAGCAAATAGAACTTTTTCCAATACTTCCATTGCATCCAAAATTATTCATAAAAATATTCCAAATTTAGGGAATATAATGTCTTTAAATCTAATCTTTCTTGCTAAAGCCTTACTGGCCATATCCTCTTGGACAAGCAAATAGGAACTCTAAATCAAGTGTATATTTATTGCATTTTCAGCATATAGCCATAACCTAACCAGCCTTTTTTAAACATCAGTTTCCCAATGAAAGTGCACACTTTGGGTCCTATTTGATCTCTCTGTGGCTTTAGACCTCTTAAACTGTTAATTATGTATTTTTCTGGATTAACTGAAAGGTTTTGAACTCAGAGGCACTATTTTACACAGTTCCTTTTGTATTTGAGCCAATGCTACTATTATTAAACATCACTATGAATAAATATTCCTACCAATATCAATTCCTAATTGATCTTTTTCATAATCTTCTGATGTTTTCTATGTCTTATTTCTTTCTTAGTTACAAATTTTCACTCCTTGGTTTTCTTGGCCTTCTGAAAAGGTACTTCACGCGAGAAAAAGAAAGAAGATCAGAGACTGGACAAAATGCAAACCTGTTCAAACTCTGGTATGATGGGTGCTGGTACTAGAATTATGCAAAGAAATCCCCTTAGATCCTGTCTCTGATTCTGTATTCTGACTCCAGGGTAAAAGCTTGACTACTCAAACCAAAGAATTTAGTTAAAGAAATGGTATTGAGATAGTATATACATTGTGTCTTTCTTATTCAGATTCACTGACATTAGAGTCAAAAGGAGCCAATCATTTGAAAATTGAGCGAAGTCCAACTGCATATCAAGTTATAACTTGAAAAAAAGGAAATGGTTTTGATTTGATTTAATCTTCCTAATTTGGGAGCTTCCAGATGATTCAAATATAATTTGTGCAATTGTTAGTAAACTTTGGACATGATCCTTCAGTTATATGTGATAATTCAAAACTAATGACATGATTGTCTATAGTGTTTAAAAGTAAGCAAAGAATATATACAAATATTGGTGGAGTAAGTACAATAATAAAATTATCATTCATAATCAAACAAGAAATCCTTTCACACTCATTACTCTAATAGTATTAATAACAATACAAGCCTAATGCAAAATAATAATAATACAAATTGACTCAGTTATGTAGGAGTTAACATAAAGACAAATAGCAACTCATGATGATTCCCTGGTTTTGCTGAAGATTGATAATCATCACAGTGTGATATATGCAAGCATGTTTTACTGATGTAAAAATCTTATATGTTAATAAATTTTGTACTTTTTAATCTTTTGGGCATTTTTGAAGGCAGTGTATCTTTTTTTTTATAAAGGAACAGAATAAAAATACAAATACTTCATGCAGTTCTTGAATGGTTTGTCTTTAAGGAAGTAGGAATTAATATACTGTAGTGTATGTGCTAATCTTTCTTCTTTTTTAGTTTGAAAAGTGCATATTTTTTGAGTTTATGAAATATAAGTTCAGTGAACCTTGGATAACAAAAAGAAAAATTGTGAAAGGAAGATTACATAGCTCTTGCCTGAGCTAAAATTCTCTTTTAAAAATATAAGAGACTCTGGTTTGCTATCATTCAAATGGCCAGCTGAAAAAAAATCAATTTAATTTTTTTTAGCTATAAATCATGTTTTGTCTCGTGAGAACATATAGGAATATTATCGTTTTTATAAAGCTAGACACTTAACGCTATGTAAAATCAGCTCTCTTATTATTAATTCTAGCCCAGTATATCTTCCATTCACTATTGATTCACCAGTTTGTTGCTGTAATTTTAGTTCTTGATATTTTAGGCAAATTTCAAACATTTATAGGATTTTTCAGTGATCAGTCAAGACATTAGACCGGGGTGTCAAACTCAAGGCCTGGGGGCTGGATCCAGCCCATGGAGTGCTTAGATCTGGCCTGCGGGGACACCCTGGAAACAGCAAAGGAGTGGCCTGCAGTGCCTCTGCCAAAGAAAACAGAGCTTGGGAGGGCCACGTATGTCTCTCCTGAGCTCCATTTTCACCGGCAGAAGGTTGCAAGGAGGCATCACAGCCAAAAACGGACCTCAGGGGCCTGTTTTTGCTGTCAGAACACTCAGGCCACCATAGGCACCCCCAACATAAGTGATATCGAGATGGCCATGCCCACCCTGGCCATGCCCACTCCCCTGAGGTCAAACAGATCTCTGATGCAGCCCTCAGTGAAATCGAGTTTGACACCACTGCAGTAGACTGTCTGTGAAAGGAAACTGGAAAAATAATTGATTAAAAATGTTTTGTGAAGTCTGGTATTTTACTTAGGAGAAACTCCAATGAATTCAATTTAATTTCAGTATATATAATACAAATATAGCTCAGACAATAGAGAAGTTTGTTTTTACAGATCTGCTTCTGATTGAGAAACTCACCCAGTATCTCAAGTAGCTCATAGTTTATCTTTAAGTTCAAGATATACTCTTCAAACAGTTCAAGCTTACTACATCTTATAGTCTACATCTTTTTCTTGAAAATTATGTACAAATGTGAATATTCAATATATCATTTTAAATGGTTACAGTATTTTATACCAATATATTCACAGGTTGGAATCATCTTATTAACATGGCTTTCTGGCAGAACTTTTTAAAATAGAATCACTGTATTTAAATCAAAAATTCAGACCCATTTTACATTGAATGACTAGCAGAAATTTTCTTTTAACCCAATCAGTATCTCCCATCTATGATAGTTGTAGCATCCCAGGGTCACGTAGTTGCTAATTGCAACTTCACCTCCTAGCTTCCCACAAGCAAAGTCAGAGGGGAAACCTGCAGGAAAGAGCACAAGTTACTTGAATAAGTCTCTTAGGTCTGGCAACAGCTGACCAAAATCTTGCTGCACTTCCATAGTTCAGCACTGTACCATCACATATTCTTCATTCATTTACCATTACACACCTTCTCTCTTCTGCAGCAGCCATTCAAAGCCTTGTTGCCCTTGCAATACATCACACATATCTCTCTCTCTCCCTCCCTCCCTCACTCTCTCTCTCTCTCCTGGGAAAGATTGAGGGCAATAGAAGGAGGGGATGACAGAGAATGAGGTGGCTGGATGGAGTCACTGAAATAGTAGATGTGAACTTAAATGGACTCCAGAAGATGGTAGAGGACAGAAAGGCCTGGAGGAACATTGTCCAGGGGGTCATGATGGGTCAGACATGACTTCGCAACTAACACACACACACACACACACACACACACACACACACACACACACACTTAAGATGCTTGGCTATCACACCAAGTTATTTTCTACAAACATATCATTGATAAAGCATGCCACTGATAAGTCATGAATTATGGATGTATTATCTTAATATTAAAATAATGTTAACTATCTTAACTGGTATGTGATTGCACTGATTGCAGTTTTTAAGATGATCTATTAAAACTAAAAAAGAGTTATTTTATAAATCTGGAACATTAAAAAGCAATAGAAATGTATTTTGTTTTTTGTTTTGTTTTGTCTAATCATCCTGAACATAGATAACCAAACATCAGGATAGAAGATTACCTCTGCTGTCTTCTAAAAGTAAACAAAATTGAAAGAACTATTTATTTCTGCAAAGGGGAAAGGAGAAAAAATATTTTCAATTGGTGCAGTCTAAAAGGTCACTAATTTGCATACTTTATTAATGATGCTCTGATTCCTTTAATTGGAATAAGCATTAGTTCTTGAAACACAGTAAAGATGGAAATAACAAAAGCAGAAGAGAATAAACAAGCAAGGAACTGAACTAAAAGAACTGGATTTTTTTTTTACATTATTGAATTGTTTTCTGATGACTGAAGAATTATAGTTAATTTTGCTGCCAAATGTATTCTGAACTGAACAAATTTGAACAAGAAGTGAAATTACAGCAGGTTCTATTTTGTACTTTTAATGTAGTAGAAATTTACCTTAGAATCATAGATGTTAAAAGATGGAAGGAACTTTAGAAATAAAATCGTTCAATAATATTCTGTATATTAATCATTACAACAGATTTGACATATGACCATCAAGACTCTAATTAAACTCCTTTAGTGAAGGAGAAATTACCTTTCTGTAGGAGCTTGTTTCACTGACTGACAGCTCATAAATAATCATAATCATAATAGTCTATCATCTGCACTTCTATAACTGTCTGGTTTGGTTCTGCAACCCAACAGGACAGACACAGACTTCAGAGGATAATTAGGACTGCAGAAAAAAAACAGTTACTACCCACCTGCCTTCAGTTGAGGACCTGTATACTATACGAGTCAAAAAAAGGACTGTGAAAATATTTACAGACCCCTCACATCCTGGACATAAATTGTTTCAACTCCTTCCCTCAAAACGACGCCATAGAGCACTGCACACCAGAACAACTAGACACAAGAACAGTTTTTTCCCGAAAGCCATCACGCTGCTAAATAAATAATTCCCTCAACACTGTTCAACTATTTATAAAGTCTGCACTACTATTACTGTTAATCTTCTCATCACTTCTTATCACCCATCCCCTCCCACTTGTGATTGTAGGACTGTAACTTTGTCGCTTACAATTTATATTGACTGTTTCCTAGTATGATTTGATTGTTGATTGTACCCTATGACTATCATTAAGTGTTGTATGTTATGATTCTTGATTCTTATCAAATGTATCTTTTCTTTATGTATACTGAGAGTATTTACACCAAGACAAATTCCTTGTGTGTCCAATCACACTTGGCCAATAAAGTATTCTATCATCTATCTATCTATCTATCTATCTATCTATCTATCTATCTATCTATCTATCTATAATAACAAGGAAGTGGAGTTGCATTATGTATAAAAGATCCCTATATCTCTACAGAAATACACAAAACCAAGGATCAAAACCTCCTAAAATCTATATGGGTCAATATAAAAGTTTTTTAAAAAGGTATTTCTATAGGCATAAAGGCTACCCAATCTAGCAGCAGAAATAGATAAACTCTTTGCTAATCAATCAACAAATATATGTAGGAAACATACCATATTAATAATGGGAGACTTTAACAACCGTGTGATCAAGTGGAAGACAAACTCTGCAGCAAGTGGGAGATCAAACAGTTGCCTAACCAACTTAGCTACAACTTTGTCATCCAAAAAATAGAGGAGGGAAATAGAGGAAAAGCTATACTGGGCCTAATTCTTACTAAAAGAGAAGAAGTGATAAAGAAAGTTGAAGTTGCCAGAATCTTGGGTGAGAGTGACCACATCATATTGAAATTCAATCTAATGCAAACACAAGCAATAGAATATAATCCAACCACCGTCTTAAATTTTAAAAGATCTGATTTTAACAAACTTGGAGAGAACGTAAAACAAATCCCACGAGTTAAAAATCCTGAAGGGTAAAAACAAGAAGGGGAAATACTGAAAATATGGTCATAAAAGCCCAGTCGAACAAAATACCACTGAAAAAGAAAAACAAGAAATCCAAGAAAAAAACAGCTTAGAGATCTCTCTGATAAAGAGAGACAAAAAGAATAAGGAAAGAGGGACACATAATTAAGCAGATAGCTCAAATCTGCAAAGATAAAGTCAGGAAAGCAAAGGCTCAGAATTAACAAAGCCTTGCAACAAAAGTCAAAGATAAATGACTTCCAACTGATATTGCAGCACTATCAAATGTGAGAAGCAGGTCTCCATGCTCCCATGCTGAGTTCTCCCTCTTGGAGGGCTCCAAAAGGAGCTGAAGCCTACCTGTAGGGCTTGTGAAGAAAAGAGAGGTGCCATGTAGTACAGGGACAACAGCAACTCTCCTGCTGGAGTAAGGGCTTTCTCCCTGTCCCTTGATGAGGAGAAGAGGCAGCCATCATGGCTGGCATGAAGCTGGGAGAGCTGAGGCAACAAAGAACTGTACAGGCGTGGTCTAGATGAACAGTGATTAGAGCTGTTTGAAAAGATTTTTTTTATTTAGACTCTAATTTTAAAGGGAAAAAAGAAAGAGGAAAATGCAGGAAAAGAGACTCTTAGAACTAGTTTTCTAAGTGACAAACAATCATAGACAGAAAAATTCTAGATCCAAAAGAAAGGAACTAAGGGGAGAAAAGCTAAAGACCTTTTAAAACATAGAAAATTGGATTCTTAAATTGGGCAGGCATTGTTTTGGAAAGGCATTATAAAATGCTGGAACTATCTCAAATCTACTTGAATAGCTGACTTTACTTCCATAAATTGAACTAAATTTGGATTAATCAAATCTAAAAGACTGGTGAATGGAATATATCAGACCCCTACAAGTTTAGAAAAATCTTTGATGAGAGAAATAAATAAAATTCATCTGGAGGACAGTGGTAACACTTACTGTTCTATAACTATTTACTTTATGATTACTGAAGACTCTATTGTGAGAATAATAAAGACTCTTAAGTAAAGTAAAGTGACTTGATTTGCAGAAGCTGCCTTTACTACTTAGCACCATATCTTTAAAAAATCTTGGAGCACCAGGGACCTACCATAGGATTGAAAAAGAACTGATATAATTCCAATCTTCAAAAAATGAAAAAACAAACAAACCCAGGAAACTGTGGGGTACCACAAGTTTCCATCTTAGGCCCAGTACTTAGATGAGGGAATAAAAGGGAACTCATCAAATTTGCAGATGACAGTAAGGTGACAGGAATAGGCAACACCCAAGAAGATGAGTTCAGTATTCTTTTCTTTTTTTCTTTTTTGCCTTTATAATATTCTAGGCTAGAGATTCCCTTTTAGCTTTCTTTTTTTTTGTTCTTTCTTTTTCTTCCATTTTTAATTAATTTTTTATTACTTAAAATACATTTGTTTGAAAAAATGAGGGGGAAAGTGAAAGTAGAGGAAAATTTGTAACACTGCTTTCTAGAGGCTTGGAAACCTTGTTTTCTTTTTTTTCTTTTTCGACCAGACAAAGCTGAGAAAAAACTGAGGCTTCTTTTCAAGGACTTTGAGCCTGTTTGATAAGATAGAGGGAAGAGCATGGGAGAGTATTATTGCAGGTGCTCTTCTGGGTTTCTATCAGTGGCTGGAGTCTGGTGTTGAAATTTACAGAAAGAAGATTATAAGACTCTAGAGAAGGGAGTTATAAAATTGTTTGGAACTTAACAAAAAGCCTTGGATATTTAAATAGGTGCAGTGTGTTCCTTCTTTTTTTTTTACGTTGAACTATTCCCTACTTCAACAAGAATATAGTGTGTATTATAAGAATGTGCCAAGCAGAATTCGATTGGAAGTTATGTATTATGTATTATATTGAAGGTCATAAACTTAAGGTATATATTGAAGTTTAAATAAGAGTTGAATGGATGTAATTAAAGGATATAAAGGTGTCATACTCCAATTAGTAACTACAGGAGAAAATTTGTTTAATGAGAAAAGATAATATGAAATTGAAACAGAACAGACAAAAGTATAAATATAATGATTTGAATTGAGATGAGATAATCAAAATAAAAGTGAGAAAATTAAAAGAGGGGAAAAACTATATAGAAAATGTAAAATAGTATAAGATATGGAAGAGAATACAAAAAGGAGCATGAAATTGAGTTTTGTGTCTGTGTAAAGAAGTTCAACCCAGGACCATGCTATTTTCAAAAAAGATGTTTTACTTCTATTTTGTGTGTGAAAACCCAAATAAAACTTTATTAAAAAGAAAAAGAGATGTATAATTTGATTTGGTTGTTTTGTGAGAAGTTAAATAAGATACTGTATCTTTGTTGAAAATAAGCATTCATTTACACATTAAATTATGGAAAATATAAATTCCCAAATAATGCTGATAACTGCATCTCTATTTTGGTGATAGGAAAAAGAAGAAAAGGATACTGGGCTGCTGAAGTGATCTTGAATCTTTGTTTAAAAGAGATAAGTTTTAATCCATCACAGAACAAAAAAACAGACAAAAATAAAATCCAAAGAATCATGTCTGTGATAAGGAAGATTGGACCATGATGTGAAAGTCATATAACAGCTCAGAAAGCTGGCTATGGAGCTAATGTACTTCCAAGACAACCACAAATATGTTAAAGTATTTGAAGTGTGTTTCTTAATTAATAGAACAATTCTTCCTGGAAGATAAATTTCAAATTTTGTAACTGAGAAATGAACCAAAAGGCATGCTTCCAAGTGCTAAAAAGAAAGGATAAAATGATTTCAGGGGGAATTGCAGTGCAGATTAAAATGATTCAAGGTTCATTCTTTTCATCTCACAAATTCAAAGTGGTTAATATTTTTTACAGCATACTAATGTCAAAACTACCACTGAGATAACAAAAAGCTGTTGACAATGCATTAATTAAATCTTTTTTTAAAAAAAAAAAGTCATTGTTTCACAATCATTTTTTTCATTCTCTTATATCCATGCTCTTTGACCAGTGCAGACAAGGGTCAGGGTTACCTAGGTTAAGTAAACACATATTCTACTGAGTTTAATATTTTATCAGAATTACTGCATCTCTAGTTAAATTTCTTCTAAAATTAAGCTTTTCCTTGGTTCTAATCTAGATCTTAAAATTATTTTATCTATATTTTGGAATTGCTATGCTTCAGAAAATAAATCTTATTTGCATCTTTCCTGTCATATAAGAACTTACAACATTAACAGCAATTTGTAAAGACCCTGTTCTACCTCCATTGTGCAAAAAAGCTTGTAAAAAGAAAGCACAGAAAATTCTCATTTGAAAACAAAACTTGAGATACTTGTTTAGAAAAGAAAAGCAGAGTTATGAACAAGTCAACATTCTACAAAGATTGTTTTAAACATGGTTTAAAAAGTGGCTATATGGGATTTTTAACTAATGAAATTAAGCAATACACTGGTGCCTAAGCAAGTATGTTATCTTTAATATGGGTCTCAGGTATATCAATTTGCAAAATTTCTATCATAACAAGGAAGAATAAACCTGAAACACTTTCCAGAAGTTTTATTTTCAGTAGCCATAGGAGACATGCAGAGATAGATGATAGTTAGATGATAGATAGATAGATAGATAGATAGATAGATAGATAGATAGATAGATAGATAGATAGATAGAT
>NW_020769322.1:7447128-7473221 GCF_900518735.1 Pseudonaja textilis
GATAGATAGATAGATAGATAGATAGATAGATAGATAGATAGATAGATTCTGTATTCTCTTCTGTTGTTTCCATACTTATGTATATGTACTGTATGTATGTATGAAGCCTTGTTTTGCATTGGACCACATGACCAAGCTTAAATGAACATCAATGGCATTTTGAGCTTCTACCTATCAGGGTATAGTAGACCTTTTAAACACTCAATTGTAGCAAATTGCAAAACCTCAATTGTAGCAAATTGCAAAGCCCATGGATAAAAGCTATTTTTCAGCCTATTCGTTCAGCTGTCTATGCTTCTATATCTCCTGCCCAATGCTAGGAGAGTTAAAAAAGTGTTGACCAGGGTGTGAATCATCCCTGAGGATTTTCCTCACTCTACAAAGGCAGCGGGTCTTGGTGATTTTGTCCAGTGGTGTCAGGGAACAGCCCATAATTTTTATGCTGTGCTTATCACCCTTTGTAATGCCTTTCTATCCATGGCTGTCAAGCCAGCATACCATTACTATAACACAATAAGTAAGGATGCTTTCTATCATAGGCTGGTAAAAGTAAGTCATCAGTCATTGTTCCATCTGATTTTTCTGCAAGACCCTAAGGAAATAGAGTCTCTGTTGAGCCTTCCTGTCCACCTGGATCATGTTATTTTTCCAGGTGAGATCTTGGCTAAGGTGGACTCCCAGAAATTTGAAAGTGGGGACCCTCTCCACACACATCCTTGATGTAGAGTGGGGCATGTTCCTCTCTCTGCTTCTGGAAGTCTAACACCATATCCTTTGTCTTGCTGGTGTTTAATTGCAAGTTGTTTTCTGAGCACCATCTGGATAACTTCTGGAATTCTTTCCTGTATGCTAATTCATCTCCTCCTGTAATAAGACACAGTATGGTGGTATCATGTGAATTATTATCATGTTAGATGGATCAGAAGATATGCAGTTGTACGTGTACAACGAGTACAGATAAGGACTGAGCACATAGCCCTAAGGAGAGCTAGTGCTGAGCTTCAGGAAGGATGATGTGAACAGCCCAACTCTCACTGTTTGTGGTCAGTTCGGCAGAAAGTCTTTAATTCAATCACAGGTGAGAGAAGGGAAATTCAAGTCAGTCAACTTTTCAATGCAGATGTCCGTCAAATGGTGTTAAAAGCCAAGCTGTAATCTATAAAAAGCAATGCCAATGTCTAAAATAAAATTATAAGGGGTTATATGAATCACTACAATTAAAGAATTGTATACTTTGCTTTTGGGGTTCAATAGGAATATAAATTAATTCCAACTCTATCATTAAAAAGTTATAAACTTTCATTGCACCAACTGAAGTTTGTTATTCAACTGAAGAGTTTTATTTTTTATGGTTTTTATTTTATGGTTTTTCTAGCTGGAGTTCAGTAGATAGAAATGATTAGAAATAAAAACAGAAAAACTCAGCTTTGGGGATAATTTAATGCTGCATCTCAGGCTATCAACAAGATAAAGCTGTTCTTTAAGAATGATCTGAATCTGTACAATCTATACACAAATGAAAAAAAAGCTGTAATTTTTGTTACCTGGGGACCTGATATGACTGTAACTCTAATTTGTAAATAATGAATTAGCTAATACATATCTTAGTAATATTTCATTTGTGATAGAATTTGCTGGATCATAGGAGAAGCATGCCATTTCTTGGAGGTATGCATATTGGTTTTTTCCCCCTATCTCTCCCTCCCTTTTACAAGATAAATCAGTTACATTTTTGCTTTTAAATCATAAGACTAGAATGATATTGAGTCTTTGATTTAGTAGACTCCACATCACTTATCTTTTTGTAATGAGAATTACAAAATTATTCTGATAATTTCAAAATTATATATGGTAAACCTCAAATCCATTTTATTTGTTTCCTTTGAGGTTATGGTTTCCTGATATATAACGTCTTGATTCGTCCAAAATCTACAGTCTTGTTTGTTTTATTTTTTAGTAGGTCATGCTATGAACTTATCCAGTAGAAAAAATGATCAACTTGCCTGGCCAACTTCTCTGATCAATTTGTTATCCACAAGGTGTCGTTGCTCCTGCTATATTTAATTGATTGTTAAGGGAAACAGAGCTTCAAACTGGCTAGATACATTTATCTTGACAAGCCCCTTAGAAAAATGAGTCCTTCACAATTTGCCCCTTTATTGTTTCTTCATTGGCAACTGAAATTCAATGCTACCTGGTGTGGTGCTTTGGGTCGATCAATTTCTATAGTAGTTATACTTTCCATTTTTGCTTCTCAGCAATCTGCTGTTGTCATCAACATTGGTTTCTGTTCATGAACTTTGGAAGAAATTTATTCAAGGAGTTAAAGTGATTTAAACTTCACAGCAAGCAAATATTATTATTAATGGTGACTTAATTAAACCATGTGAAATTCAAAAGGGCACAAGACAAGGATGTCCTTTATGACCTTTGCTATTTATATTGGTGCTGGAAGTTTTGAACAGACATATTAGACATGATGAGAAAATAACAGATATAAGTATTTAAAAGGAAGCTTGTAAACTCAAAGCATTGCTGATAATTTAGTTCTATTTCTACATAACCCAAAACTGGTATAGAATACTTGATGAGGTTAAATGACTTTCAAGCTTCAGCTGGCTACAAAATAAACAAACAGAAAACAACAATGCTTGTTAACAATATGGCATTTCAAGATTATGAAACACTGACAACCAAATTGGGTTTCAAAGTAGAAAAATGATTAAGTATCTTGTGGTTACATTGAAAAATACAAACTTTAAATTATTTCAAAACAATTTTGTATCTGGATGGAATTATATTTAAAAAGATGGAATAATTTGCAATTATACTTACTGTGTAGAATCTCTGTAATTAAGATGAATGTTTTACCACAGATGTTATTTTTATTTCAGACTTTACCAATATTGACAACTAACATTTCACTTAAACAATGCCAAAATGACATTTCTAAATGTATATGGCAAGGAAAAAACCAAGAATTGGATACAAATTATCCCAAGATGCTAAATAAGGACAAGGCTTGTGTTTATGACATTTGAAATTGTATTTTTGTGCCTGCTGTTTGGTCTGGATGAAAGACAAAAAACCAAAACAAGAGATTTCTTGAAATAGAGGACCATGAACTAAGATTTGGATGGCACACCTATTTAAGTTAAAATGAATGTTGGTTTTTAAGTATCACTTTGTTAGATGTGCCATCCTAAGAGTATAAAATAAAGTTCTAGGCATAAGTATATCTTGAAATGTCTCCTCAAGAAGAATTTTTCAGAAAAAAATGATGGCAAGATAGAATGGTGGACTTATGGTCAAATAATATGCTTTAATAAAAGTGAAGTTGCCCTCAAGCCCAAGAATTAGAGTCAGAAAGATTGGTTTACATATTTACAATTGAAAAGGAGGTTAAATTAGAGGAAAACAGATACATGTTTGATTATGGAAAAAATGAATTTGAAACTGCAATGTATGACAATAAATAATACCACATAATGGTATGGCCATAAATTATTATTAAAATTTAATTGGAATAGATAATATTTGAAATGTTGCATAATTCAATGGGCAAAGAATTTTGGGTATAATACAATGTTTGATTAATGGAAAAACATGGATAAAGGGTTTAAAATTTACATTAAATTATAATTTAAAATATTTTTTACAAATTACGTACCATTTATAATTAATACCCAATAAATTGTCAAAGATGTACTATTTTTAGACTGACCCATATATTCCTAATCTGGGTAAGCCATGGTGGTGCAGTGGTTAGAACACAGTATTGCAGGCTAACTCTCTCCATAGCCAAGAGTTTGATCCTGACCAACTCAAGGTTGACTCAACCTTCCATCTTTCTAAGGTTGGTAAAATGAACACCCAGATTGTTGGGGGCAATAGACTGACTTTGTAAACCATTCAGAGCATGCTGTAAAATATTATCAAGTATAAGTCTAAGTGTTATTTTATTGCTATAAAATAGTGAAGAAATGTGTAAGTTCCATCTAAGAACAAAGTTCTATTTGCTTCCAAAAGGTGAATGTTGTAGTATAATCCCTTCTAATCTGTACCCTCTAGCGATAAACATTGACTGAGTGTTTAGTATAGCACATATGGAATCACATAGCATGATAGCCAAAAAATTAAAAATGAATACCAACCCATTTAGAACAGCATAGCAATCCAACTTTTCATCAGCATATTTTCACTATATACTAGAATAAGATCAAACACATTATGTGATACTTGTTATCATATGCATAAAAAGCTGTGTTGGATCATCATCATCATTCCAGCATGACACTAACTTGACATGGTTGTGGAGTTGTATGTTCTGAGGAAGATGAAAGCTATGCCAGAGATTAAACCATACTGGGTAAGACTCATCAGAAGGACCAGATGAAGAGTGCATCTCCCATAAATATATTGTGAGATATAGAAATCTATACCAGGTTGGTTGTTTCCCAAGTCAGCAATGACTGTATTAGGTATTAGAGTTCCTGGACATCTGGTGACAAGTGGTTACTATCGGCTGAGCAACCAGGACGAGATTCAGAAATATTGGGAAAAAAGTCATTACAAATATACAAAGACTGAAAGCAAATAAATAATGATCTGTTGTTACAAATCGAGCCAAACAGGATATCTCAAAAGAATATATCAATCCTGGAAAGAACAACATTCAGAATGTGAAGCAATACAATAAAGGCTCAGGTCAATGTCAATTTTATAATATGAAATCAAGTATTCAGAGAAGGAGAATTGGAGAAACTGCAAAGGTCTATCCAGCGCAAAGAAATCGAAGCCTTACAGAAGTAGCTCAGACAATAGAAACACAGCAGGGTGGAGTCAGTAGTAGAGAAAGCCAGTGTCACTATTGAACCATTTTCATTTCCAAGCCAGGCACTTTTCCCAAAAAAAATTCTTCAAAAAGAATGAATTCTTCTAACTAGAAAATAAGAAGAATTGGGATAAAAAAAAATAAGTATCCAGAACAACACAGAAATAAGGTTCCCTGTATTGAAGCTTGTTACAAAGAAATAGCTAACACAAGTATTAGAACTTGCATATTTTATTAACGAAAGCAATAAATAGCAGAAGACAACTTCTATAAGAAATGGAGATGACATTAATATTTTTAAATGATTTTTTTTAAAGTATTCATTTAAATGTACTGATAAATAATATTCGTTTAACACAGCACTTAAGAAGAGTATCACAGTACCATTTTCACACTGCTTTTAGTCAGTGTGATAAAACAAAGTATCTTCTGCAACTAAGAATAGTGTGTTGTGGTGGGGAGTCTGTGAACTGAACTTTGCAGATTTTTGTTGTAACATCCTGGATATTTGAACAATGATTGTGCTTTAGCTAATGTAGCATGAAAATCATGAAAATCCTTTCCTCCTTATTGTTAGTATTGTGAGGATTTTTTGTACTATGGTTACCCAGTTCTTGCAGCAAAGCTATCAGTGCTGGTTTATGGTTTTTGCTTATCAGTTGGCTTGACACTGACCTTCATGTTTCTTAGGGATGACATCATATTACTAGCCCAGGGTCACACATCTTACCTCCATGCCTGAAGGAGAGTTCAGTCTGAGTCTCCTTGAACCCTGCAGAATTCTCAACCATTCTTCCATACTGGTTCTCATTAATCCTCTCTATTTGAATAGATAGGTCAATATTCTGTTCCAGTGCATTTGCTAATAGTTACTCTTTTAAACTATATGCTTTCATGAACATTTATTCTCTATATTCATCAACATCCAAATTACAGGAAAATTTAAATGAAAATTGAGGGTATACAAAAGTGTATTTTTATAACATGTTGTAAAAAACCCTATGAAGCATCCCATCAAATACCTATGGTCTATATGTTGTTTCTAAAGCATTTGTATACATTAATACATTCTTATAATTTGATCAACAAAAAGAAAAGGGGTAATGCTTTTATATGGTACTTTCTTTGAACTCACCAGCTCTAATGAATTATACTTTAACTATACGAATTATATAATTTTGCAAAGCAATCATCTGTTTTAACATATGTTTTAATAAAATGATCTTCTCCTTACTTTTGTGTGCAAAGCAGAGTATTTGTTTTTTCTTTTGTGCTACATGTGAGCTCACCAATATTGGAAGGCATCGAAGACAACATTGTATTCAGTGACTAGGTACTTTGAGCATTTAACATTCTGGAATGTTAATTCAACTCACTGTTTTGCTGCATTCCATTTTTATTGGGCAATCTCGTTTTGCCCTTTTGCAACTTAATAGTCACTTATCGACTAAAATCTGAATTTTATTGGAAAAATATATCTGTGTTATTCAGTTTTTGTCGCATTGATATGTTTACTTCCAGACACTAAAAATATGATTTTCCCAAGGCAATAAACAATTGCCAGTGTTTCTTGGATCAAAGACATAGTTTTTAAGAAGATGTTTTAAATATTATACCTTAACATCTTATAGCCAGATGGAAAACATACAGCTTTATGAACTTTCTGTGTTAAACCATAAAGAGAGCAGTTTGATTGACACTCAGCTCTCATGGGGAGCAACAATATTTCTTTTATTTTTATGATGTAGTAGCCAATATTCGCTCCAGGGCAAAACAACAGGTGCAGCTCTAGCCTACTAATATTTTTCCTTCTCATTATTTTTTCCGGATATGCATTTGGCAGGTAACTGAGGTTGCAATATTATCTCTTGTGCCAATTTATTGCAATAAAATGATACAATGTTCTACTTCAACTGGGTTTTTTTTTTTCATAACAGTTCTGAAGATTAGCCAATCTTTTAAAGACTGCTTTATTTAGCATATTTATTCTTCAGATTATCCTTGACCCTGAATTTTTTTTTTTTACATCTGAGTAAACTTATATTTAGAAACAATGTAAAAGGCTGTTTATGGAAGTCAATCTCTAGTAGCTGCACTGTAATTTCTCTCATCAAGCAAAAAGCACACATGTGTAGGAAGATTCAAAAGAACATAAAAATACTATGCCAATTTTGGAAAACATTTGTTTTTATTGATTCATTCTTTTATAAATGCTTGGATGGTAGGAAATGGGAACTAATCCTTCTGTTCCAAACATTATGTACCCCCAACAGCATAATTTCAATATTGTATTGACACAACAATAGCAAGTTTACATCCTTAATAATGCTTATAAAATGCACCATATACTTCGCTTGAACAATTTTGAAAATCCATGCAATAAGAAGGCTAGAAGCTCATTATTTCAATTGACCTGAAAGCTATGAAACTGTGAAATTAGTACAGGATGAAGAGAAGGAAAATCTCTTCAAAATGAATTAAAAATACATTTATGTTATCATAGCATGTATTGTTTAGCATCCTATAACTCTAGAATAGTGTCACTTTACTGATCTTAAAAGCATAAAAATATAGAAAATTGATAACAGAAAAAAACCCTAGTGGTCCGTTGAGTCTGTCCTTTGAATCTTTTGTTTTGTTTTGTTTTTAATTTATTTATTTACTGATTTGTCACACAATCAGCCAGATGTTCAGACTGGATTTGTCATTTTTGTCTAGCTATTGAGTCCTTCCCAAGGGCTTCAGATAGGCAGGTGTGGATATTTGATGGTGTTACAAATATCATCGCAGGATGTGAACTGTTCCAAGGAAAGGTGCCTTTTGCAATTGACTGGTTGTGAATTTGTCACGTGTTTATTTATTGTATTATCATTATTTTCTTTTTTTTAAAAAAAAATTGTTGGATGATAGCCATGTGTTTATCCCAATCATGTTTAAACTCAGGTACTGATGAATGACCTGCTACCCCTGCTGGAAGTTGGTTACAAGCTTCCACTATTCTTTCTATGAAATAATCTTATTACAATCAGATTCGTATCTGTTGTAGAAATGCCCATAGAAATGCAAAGAAATCAATATTAGATACTGAATGTCCTCTCTGGGTACTACTGTTGTAGCATCTAGTTTCCATGGCTTTAGGCATAGATTCATAAGTTATACATCATGTGTGAAATCACAAAAACTGGAAAGATTGTCAAATAAAGTATCTAGGAGTTTGTCTAGTTCCTTGCTCAGTCTAAAGCTTTATATTTTACTGTTTTTGCATTACTGGTACAATTATGGCAGTAGTGTTTCTAAACCTCAGATTTGAAATTTAAATTATATATTTACCAAGTTTAAATTTTATGTTAATATTTTAACCCATTGACCCTTGGAGCAGGGGTAGCCTTTGATATCAATCAAGTTAAGTTACAGCTTGCCAAATTATATAGGATCAAGAATGTTCTAAGGTACAAATCAAGCATAGCCATTCAGATATATTGAGGATGAATAACTAAAATAGATAAATAATGACTAAATATAATGTCCTTTTCTTTGCTATCTTGATAGATTTCAACACTGTTTGTAGATAGTCATTGAACCTTCTAATCACTATTATTAATGAACACTCATAAACAAGTGACTCTTATTAATAAACACTCATAAACAAGTGACTCTGGCCAAAGTACAATAGATAATGTTGCTTTGCCTCATGAAGAAGTAGCAAAGTAATTTGCATCATCCATTCATGATATTAAGATGTTGCAGTTATACTGGAGAAATTTTGATTCAAGACTACATCATCCATGAAGACTCAGTAGATTATATTGGCCATCCCAACCAAATGTATAGTGTTATTGTTGCATAAGGAAAAGAAGTAACACAATTTCTGACATTTTGAGTTCCAGAAGAGAAAAAAGGAGAGGGGACAAAAATTAAGGAAATGAATACATTCTTTTTTTTCTAGCTTGAATGAAAAGGACCACTAAAGATTTCATCATTTCACTGAGGTGGTTAATATTTCCCTCACTCTCAATCCTCCATCAGACAGCCCCTAGATCATAATGAAAGCCTTTTCACAAAACAAAAATACTTAATTAACACAGAATTGTTCAGGAGTCAATTCACAAGAGGTTGACAGGATGAAGTAGCCATGCAAAGTCTTCAGTATTCAGTAGGCAAAAAACCAAACACCCTTTACAATGCACTGCTGGAGTCACTGGCAAGTTACCACATGGTGTATATTCACCTCTATCTCCACCACCTACAAGAATCCAGGCTTTCAATCTCAGGAACAAATAAAAAATCCAAACAGCAGTCTACCATCCTCCACGCCAATAGGTCCAGCTGCCATTCTTGGAGATCAGGGGAACTCAATGCCCCCTTTCTTGCCATCTTGTGATCAGAGCTATCTTAATCACACTGCAGTTTCATTCTTCTTGGGATTCAGAATAAATTCTTGGCTAGTATAAAATAATTCATATTTAGCCAGGTGAGAATAAAGACATCGGTGTTTCAGCTGCAGGAGTTCTTAGATGAACTAGATTATCTTGACCCTTTTCAGTCAAGATTGAGAATTGGATTTTGTATAGTCATGATTAATGATCTAATATCAAGGAAAAGATGATATTCTTGGATCTGTGTGCAGTTTTTGAGACCACTGAGCACAATGGCAGCTTATTAAAGTTTATGATAAAGCTGGAGATTAAAGGTGCCTCTTTAAAATAATGATGAAAGTAATGCAGTCTAGATCTATCCTTTTTGGTATTATGAAAAACCTTCAAGTCTTGGTTATGTTGTTAGGCCTCAGGTTCCTACACCTCTTTAAATATCTCCATGTTGAGGTGGCCATTTTATATCCTCCCCTTTCTCTGGTTTGTATCTTTGCTTTTATTATATTTATTAAGAAGGTTTTTATACTGTACATGTTTTGTTTTTATTTTTTTTCTATTTATTAATTCTCCATCACATTCACTCTCCACCTTTGGTGAAATGAGGGGCTATATGAATGCGATTAATAAAGTACTAAATTCTGGCACTTATTTTGGTTATGAGACAAGGCTGCTTTGCTTTTTAATTAGAAGTATCTTCCCAAGTACTTTTCCAGCATAAATCTTTAGGTTTCAAAGATCCAAGGACAGGTTAAGTATTAGAAAGGAAAAGAAGTCACAGAGGCTACACAGTGGTAGAGAATGGAAGCAGGCAAACAAAAGTAAAGAGTCTCTCTTTGACGGAGATGGGTGGATATGAAATGTGAAAAAAAAAAAACATTAGTATTTCTTCCAATGTACATCCATAATGTTAGCTCAAAAATCACATTCTAAAGAAATTCAATGAAATGCTAAACCTTGTAGAGTGACAGGGAAAAAAACAAAAATTCCTTTGTTCTGAAAACCAAAGAGCATATGCAGACACACTGATAACAAAGAAGATCAGAACTTAAAGGACTAAAAAAGAAACGAAAAGAATCAGCTTTGCTCAGCTTTATTTTAACATTGTTTTTGAGAGCTACAAACATGTTCCCTTCTTTTATCTCATTCTAAACAACTCATTCCAATTCAAGGTTAAAAATTTATAATAAGTGCAAAGTTTATTGCTTTTCTGCCTTGCTGCCAACATTAAAAACTACTTCACTGGCATGACTATTCTGTGTTACCAGATTGTACTGTAGAAAGCTCTGTAAACAGAACTTGGTAAAATAAATATAGTAGCTCTCAGTTTACTGTTTCTCTTTTTTAAAGGAAATAAAAAATTAATACCTTATCAACATTCTCTGAAAGTTTGTATAATAACCTGATGATATAAACACAATAACACAAAAGACAAAAAAACATTTCTGAATGTCGAGCTGCTAAAGGTTCAATGTATGCATTCTATGTATGCAAACCTTGGTTCACAGCTAAACTTAAGCAGCTACGTTATTCCAAAGAGGAAGCCTACAGAAAAGGTGACAAAATGCTATACTATCAGACCAGAAACGTATTAATAAGAGACATCAGAGCAGCAAAAACAAGTTACTCTGAAAAGTAAAGGAATCAGTTCTCAACAAATGAACCAGAAAACATGTGGAAAACTCTTAAAAGCATCACTGGCTACAGCAAACCTCCTTCCCAGGCAGAAGGAAATCAACAACTAGCATATGACCTGAATGTGTTTTACTGCAGGTTTGAAAGGAAACTACTGCCACCTATCTCCACAACCCCTATCTCAAACATACCAACAACAGCCAAACCTCCTACAACTGCCCCCAACCCATTGGGTTCACAACCTCTGGTGATCACAGAAAAAGAAGTGCTGGTGATCACAGAAAAAGAAGTGCAAGATCTATTTCACAGACAGAAGCCAGGAAAAACACCAGGGCCAGACAAGATAATGTCTTCTTGCTTAAATGTCTGTGCTGACCAATTTGCCCCATCTTCACCTGAATCTTCAACAAATCACTAGAGATGTGCTATGTTCCTTCCTGCTTCAAACGCTGTACTATCATCCCATTGACAAAGAAGCCCTCCATCAGGGAACTGAATGACTACAGACCAGTTGCTCTAACATCTGAAGTTATGGAAACCTTTAAAAGGCTAGTGCTGTCCCACCTGAAAATCATCACAGATCTGCTGTTACATCCCATGCAATTTGCATACCAAACAAATAGTTTGACAAATGATGCTGTTAATATGGCTCTGCACTACATCCTATACCTTGAATCTCCAAATACTTACACAAGGGTCCTCTTTGTAGACTTTAGTTCAACATTCAATACCATCATTCCAGACATTCTTCTAACTAAACTAAACCAGCTAGCAGTACCTGAACACACTTGTAAGTAGATCATAAGATTCCTAACAGACATGAAGCAGCAGGTGAAGCTAGGCAGAATCTGATACCTGAACAACTAGCACAGCTCTCCCCCCAAGGCTGTGTGCTTTCTCCGCTTCTCCCTGTATACCAATGACTGCATCTCAAATGATCCATCTGTTAAAATACTGAAGGTTGCAGATGATACAGCAGTGATTGGTCTCATTTGAGACAACAATGAATCTGCATGCAGATGGGAGGTTGTACAACTTGTCTCATGGTGTAACCAAAACAATCTGGAACTGAACACACTCAAAGCTGTAGAAATGGCGGTAGACTTTGGGAGAAACCTTCCCATATTACTACCTCTTATAATACTAGACAACACAGTATCAACAGTAGAGACCTTCAAATTTCTAGGTTCTATCATATCACAAGACCTAAAATGGACACCTAACATCAAAAACATCCTCATTGATGTTCTTTCAGAGCTAATTCAGAAAGGTCAAAATGCCCAAGGAGCTGCTGATACAGTTCTACAGAGGAATTATTGAGTCTGTCAACTGCACCTGTATGACTGTCTGGTTTGGTTCTGCAACCCAACAGGACAGACACAGACTTCAGAGGATAATTAGGACTGCAGAAAAAAAAACAGTTACTACCCACCTGCCTTCAATCAAGGACCTGTATACTGCACAAGTCAAAAAGAGGGCTGTGAAAATATTTACAGACCCCCTCACATCCCAGACATGAACTGTTTCAACTCCTTCCCTCAAAGCGATGCTATAGAGCACTGCACATCAGAACAACTAAACACAAGAACAGTTTTTTCCCAAACACCATCACTTTGCTAAACAAATAATTTCCTCAACACTGTCCAACTGTTTACAAAGTCTGCACTACTATTACTATTAATCTTCTCATCACTCCTTATCACCCATCCCCTCCCACTTGTGACTGTATGACTGTAACTTTGTCGCTTGTATCCTTACGATTTATATTGACAGTTTCCTAGTATGATTTGATTACTTATTGTACCTTATGACTATCATTAAGTGTTGTACCTTATGATTCTTGACTCTTGACTCTTTTCTTTTATGTGCACTGAGATAATTTGCACCAAGATAAATTCCTTGTGTGTCCAATAATACTTAGCCAATAAAAATTCTATTCTATTCTGTTCTATTTAACTCTATTGCAAGCCATATTCTTATTTAAAGAAAAGATTTAATTTTGTTAAAACTCATACTTGTAAAAAATTAAAAGGTTTAAAATAAAGGGTAAAAGAAAGCAATATTAATTTACAGTGCAATATGTGTGTGAGATATATATATCACACACACACATGCACACACACACACACACACTGCAATATATGTGTATGGGGGGTGTCATGTGTGCTTATGTATTTATGTATTATTTACTTGTTGGTTTGTTGATGGTATTTCCTCTGATAAATTGAATGTCTTAAACTATGATGTTTAGCTTAATTCATTTTTCTATGAAGGCATTATGATATAAATTACCCTGAAATTGGCCTATAAATTTTATAAAGAAACAAATAAATAAATTTTAAGCTTTGATTTGGTATAATAGATTTGTTTCCAAATCATACTTCTTCTTTTTTGTTATAGGTCTCTGTGTATATCTGGTACATTTAAAAATCAATGTGATAGATGAGAGGGTAAGTATTAAACCTCAAGAGAAACATGTGATATCAAGGAATTCATTTCATTTCCCCAAATGTAGTTTGGTATGTCTAGTGATCAAAAATGTAAAGGAACACAAATTCAAGTTGAGAAGAAACAAAATATTTTAACTAGAATATCCCTATCTGTAGGATTATTTGTATAATGTAGCAATTAAAAAAATGAATTTGGACTAAGAAGGTTGAAAATTCATTCAAAAATCGAATTCATTAGGCAACTCTCTCTTTATCCTCAACTTTAATCGTTATTCAGGGAATAAAATTAAGGGAACGTCCTGAATATACCACCAGAGCTCCTAAGTGAAATGGAGATTATAAAATCCTTCCATTCATCCATCCAACTATCTATCAATCCATAATACAATTATACACTATATGTGAGAAAAGAAACTTTAACAACTGTTTCTCTTTTACTAACTGATTTCCTCTCAATATCAAGTCCCACTTATCAGATATGATTTTGTTCTCTGCTTCTTTCTAGAAGTCTGTTGCAGAAGAACTTTTACCTTGACAGGCAGTTCATCTGGTCCAGCTGCTTGATAATATTATAAACACAGAATAAGGTCTAAGAGTAACACAGATACACTAAGAATCATTGTGACATTTTATTTTAAGTTAGAAATAAAATAAAAATTGGATAAATATCCTATCTCTTTTGAAATGATTTTTTTCTGAATAATGTAGAATCCAGAATTCATCAATTTTATGCACTTATTACGCTCAAAGATGCAAAACATTGTTGATGTGTTGAGTTTATATCTCCTTCTTCTCTCATTTCCTACAATATAATAAAGGTCATAATATGTAAACAAAAAATGGAGCCCTGAAGCTTATCTGTAATCCCATGAAAAAAAAAAATTCTATTGAATTAAAAAAAATGTGTATCCCATTAAATGTTATGGTTGCCGATGTTATCAAGCAGCCTTTCCAAAAATGTCCTGGAAACTAAATCCTTAATAATCAACCTTTTCATTCAGTTTACTGACATTCTTATATTGAAAGCCACCTTTATAATTTGTTGCTGTTTTTTTAGCACCATCTAGTGAATGTACCACCATTTATTCATGGACTTCAAAGTTACTGTAAATTATTCAGCAATGTCATCTTATTTTTGCTATTGATGAACAAGATTGGAGACATTTTGATTTGCTATCATTTCTGAAGTATAAATAATTATTGCAACAGAAATTAAAGTTATTTTTCTCCTAAGAAACAAGATATAGAATGAATTAAAATCTGAAAAAATATTTGAGATGAAACTTACTTAAACCCTGACTGTTGTAATTTTTTAAAAAAAATCTATTTTAAATTGCTCCCCTCCATTGTACTTTTCTAGGTGAGCTTTTTCAGTGATCTGTGATGTGTTGTGCCAGCTACTGTATGGATGCTTGAAAAATTCAATAACATAATATTAGCTGATTGGTTTAAGAGACTGAAATCTGTCAGAAAAAGTGCCAACTGTTTTACACTTGAAAGTAACTCATACTTGCAATGCCTTCCCTTGGACATGTCTTGCCGTCTCTTCTTTTTCATAATTGTTTCCCATAGTGGTTTCTGAATTATTATGAAATTTAAATGCATTCTGATGTAAATTTAATCCTTTCCTCTAGACCTACTGTTTTTTAAAAAATATATTTTCCCCACACTCAAACAAAGCAGGAAAATTAGAAGAGCCTATTATTTTAACATCCTTCTACAGTTGCACAGGAAGATCAATTTTCATATGAAAGAGGATCTTAAAATCAGAATTATATTTCCTCTCTTTTGCACTTTTTCCAGTACATGTTAGGTCACCATAATTTTCTCCATAGTCAAGAATGTACATAATAAAGTTAAATATTAATAGATTCATTTATTTTAGTACTAAGGGAACATGTCCACAAAAAGCTAGCGGGGACAGAAAAAGACCAATTTTTTTTGTCAGAAATTATTTCTGAGAATTGATTTTTTTTTCATCCTCCTTCAAAGGATGGAGAAAGAGTTGAGAGAAATAGTTAACCCTGATTTATTGCTACTCAATGCTAGAAGTACCATAAATTTAAGAAAAATGAATAGTGCTGGAGTTCTTGATTTTAAAAGCTAAATGTAACATAATGTCTGAATGTAATGAAACAACTGTAGTTTTTTTAATTACTAAAGTCAGAATATGATGTAATATTCTGTAGAAGGACAGAAAAGCTAATGGAACCAATTTCTCAGAGAGGTGGTGGTATTCCCTTGTTAAGTTATATTCAAGTGGGATCTAGAGAGTAATCACACCACATTTTAATTTCAGGTATGTGTACTGCATAGACTAAAAGTCTATGAATTAATCTCCTATATGCTGACAAAGTGGAACATGATAATGGGTAAAGCAATTAACTCTGTTGTATCTAAAAGTAAACTGACTTGAACAGAAGAAATAATTGTGTCAACAGCATCTTAAAAATAAATGAGTAAAATTTGCTTTACTTCAAACTTTTTTGATTTTTTTTTAAAGGAAGAGGAGTGTCATGGCCCTGGTGGAGACTGACTCTGAGGGAGAGGAGGAATAGCCAACAGGGAGTGGAAGTGTGGCTCTGGAGGTTGTGGAGGAGGCTGGGGAAGGGTAGAGACCGGCTGGGCAGTCAGAAGAGGACCCAGTCTCACCCCCTCTCCATCCTAGGGCACACAGGGAGGAGAGGATAAGGGAGAGAAGTGGTCTACTGGGGAGGAGAGGGCCTTGGTCCTCTTCAAGGGCTTCTGTGACAACTGAATATGAGGACAGACATGCATATGGGCAAGTGCTGGGAACAAAGCATGGAAACATCTCTAGTTTATTGTTCCTCTCTGAATTTGGCATTCTTCCCAATGTGTGTTCTGATATCTGTGGATATCTCTTCAAGCCCTTATCTTGCCTGGTTTGAGTTGTTTTTTTACTCTTTAAATGACATTTCCTCCTTCTTGTAACTGCTTATTGGGAGTTTTTTGTCTCCAGTCAAGGTTATTTGGAGCTTGGAAACAAGGTGAAGGAATAAAAAGGACTTCAGCTGTTTTTTATGACTGTGTTTATTTTCTATCCCACCCTGGGTCATCACAAGGTGTATTGGTAAAAAAAATGTGAGAATCAATAATAAATGTCATTTCAAAGAAAGAAACACATTCAACAAGAGCTATTTGTTTACTTTTTTAAATAGCTAACATAGTAGATAAACACCATTGCTTTGCCAGTTGAACTGTTTTGAGTGAAATTGAAGATGCTAGTTATTGTTCATGACACAGATCAGGGTCACTTTCATCTCCTATTATTTTTGCCGATGCCACAAGATCCACAAAATCGGGTATGCTCAAGATATCATCTATGAAATAATGGCATCTGATGTGAACCTGGAGATATGCTTTCTCTGTCATTATAAAACGGTCTATCTCAAAATTTGAAAGGCGGATCCTCCTGGTCTTTCTTTAGGTGTTTAAAATGTGTTTTTCCTCTCAGTCATTGGGCCAAAGAGCTATATAAAATTGTCTTAAGGATTTACTTGAGAATTGCCTCAAATGAATTATTTTTGTTCTTTTAGAATCTTTTTTGATGTTACTGTTATTGTTTAACCCAATATTAGCTGCCCTAGCTCATATTTTGTGACTGAGTGATGACTGTAGACAATAACTCAACTACCTACTTATATATCTTCTAACTGTCTATCTGTCTGTTCCTATTTTGTTTTCTTCTTGTCATAGTTTACATATCCTAAAACAGAAAAAAAATTGGCAAAATATCTTTGTTCTCTCTCCCCTTTTAGTCTGATGAATATGTCCTGTCTGTGTTTCTGTGTTTGTCATGGATTATCTCATTATCTGAATTCAACGCTTAATGGAGAGAACAGATTAAAAACCAAGACACTAGCTAGCAAATATTTTGATTTCTTTCATCTGAGTGATTATATTTGCCATAATAATTTTTAGGACAAAGTCTAGTTTCCTGCAGTGAAAATACACAAAGACCCTGAGGTTACTAAAATAATACATATGTGGTAAGGGAAATGTTTTTAAGGATAGCTGCCTGCATTTAGTAACATGAGAATCAATGCTCATACAGTTTCAATTTAGCAATAGCAATAGCGTTTAGTCTTATATACCACCCCATAGTGCTTTACAGTCTTCTGTTCACAGTTTACAATGTAAACATTATTTACATTATTTACATTATTTGCATATTGCCTTCCCCACAACAATCTGGTCCTCATTTCACCAACCACAGAAGGATGGAAAGTTGAGATTGAAATCCAGGCTGTGGGCTGAGTTTGCCTGCAATACTGCACTTTATCCACTGTGCAACCACTTCTATATTAACTGGGACTGTTTCATTTTTATGTCTTTTGTGAATTATCTATTATTTGCACATGATAAGCTCCTTTTTATGTATATGGATATCTTCTGTAATAGAAGATATGGGTTGTATTTTTCCAGGAACTGAGTAAATCTCTGGAATATGTTCCCTGTATACTTAAGGAAAGTAATCTCCTTGTTAAGATTCCAAAAGGCATTAAAGTACATTGCCCAACTACCAATGGCTCTGGACAGTTTCAGCAACCCTAAGCAGTTAATTTGGATTAGGTTCATAGTGGGAAAGAAGAATTTTGATCAAGATTGGGACCTCATGTCTGCCATTATTTACTATTTAAAAACTAACCGAGCTGTTTTCCTTAATAATATCAAGATAAATATTGGATTTTATCATCTGTAGGATTTCCATTTCTTGATCTTGACCTCTACAAGACCTTTATACATTTTGACATATCTCATCTAAAGACTCTGCATCAACAACAAGTTGATGACAATGCTAACCTTCCATTAGACTAAACAAACCCACATATGTATTGCAACTTTTTACTTTCTAGGAAAGAAAGTTCATGGACAAAACAGAGGCTGAAAGATTAATGCAATACAAAGCGTTTCACCTATTCCTGTTCCTTTGATTTAATTTCTGTTGAATGTACTTTTTCACCAATAAACGCTGATTTGAATGATTTGAAATTATTTTGTCATTGTAACATTATAACAGATACAAAATAAATCCTTTTTGGTCACATAGCTGCTGAAGCAAAATAGAGAAATGGTATAGTCATTATTTAGAGTTATGATAGCACAGATTGCCTTTTCCTGATACCTTCCTTCAGCATTGTATAAACATTCTGATTCCAATAATACTTCTTAATTAATATCAATTATGTAATTGACATGAAACATTTTGTCATCCCTGCCCCCCAAAAATATGGTAGCCCTAAAATCCCCAGTTGCTTTCTCTGCTGAATCTTTTTAAACTCACCCAGGGATGTTTTGGGTATCAAATCTGTTATAAAAAGCTGCCATTCATCTGTTCAGTTTAATGCAGGCTCAGTGGGGAGCTGCTGTTATTGGCTAAAGGCAATGCCACTGTCGCTTAAAAAATTTAAAAAGAAGGCAGCCTTGCCCAGGCTAACTGTGTCATTAACATTCTGTCCATCTTCAATTTATCAATAGTATGCCAGACTTAATCATGTTTTATATACCTGGCTGACCACAGAAAATAGCAATCAGTGATATTTATTCAAAAAGGAAAAGTGTTCAGCCTTTGTCTATTTGCTATTCTTCTCGCTCCTAAAACTCTCTATTTTAAAAATTATATTGGGAGAGAAAATTAAGAAGTCTTGGCATTTTGTCCAGAAATTAGAAAATCTAAGGTTCAACAGCATAACGTATATTTGGGGAAACATTAATTCAGTGGGTCTTTTCTTCAGTAAAAGGGCATACATCTGCTTGAAAGGAATTAGCTCTGTCAAGAGGATATAAAGTAATTTGGGCTATCAGAATGATTTAATTTCAATCCATTTTTTTAAAGAGAACATAAACAGCAATTGAGTTGCCTGGCTTTTCTCCTACTCTCTGACAATTGTGGCTATTTAAAATTTATTTGTCTAGAACTTCCGGTGGCAAGGCAAGGACGGTCAGAGGGGCAGAAATCCGCTCGTGATTCTAGCCTCCCTTTTCTTGAGTTTGGTGCGATCTTTCGGGGTGCTCGAGTCTTGGAGAGACCCGTGCCGGTGTGGGGGAACCTCGGGCTGCAGTGTGGGGAAAGCAACCCCCCTGTAACGAAGAGGAAGCCCTCCAGAGCCCAACGATCAAGAACAGCCTCCTAACAATGGAGGCTCCGAAGTCCGGACTGCCACCGATGGGAAGAAAAAAGTGAGTGAAAGTTTGCAAGCTCGGGGGGGGGGGGGAAAGAGAGTCGTGGCAGAGAAGATATTTGACTGACAATAGACTGATTTCAGGCTGTTAAATACTGTGTGAATGCCAGCTGTGAGCTCCAAGACAAAGCGGCTACAAAAGAATTGGTTTAGTGAATGTGAAAGAGCTTGGCAGGCAGAAGAGAGTCGGAAATAAAAAAGAAGTAAAGAGAATTTTGGAAGTCTGGAGACTCTATTATCACTAACATTTGGATTGAAGCTATTAAATTGGATCCAGAAGCAGAACGAAGCCGATCGGGGGGAAAGACAGAGCAACGCCATAGGCAGTATCCAGAATGCTGAAACGAGTGGGAATATTGCTTACTGGCAGCTGTTACTCAGCAAATCTTCATTTGCCATTTCCGGTGTGCTAGAAGTGGAAGCTTCCAAAGTGAAAAGCGGAAACAAAAACTCTTGTCTTTGGAATTTTCTTTTTTCTTTTCCTCAACCCTTTTCTGTGTGTACATACTTACTAAAATAGCCTCTCTTCTTTCTTACTTGTTGATGGTATGCTATGTTGAAATATGCTTGCTTTTTTTTTTTCCCCTCTGATTTCCTCTTGATAAATATGTACATTTAGTAATGAAATATTAGAGTGTTAAAATATTGGATTAATTTAGTTAAGTTATTATTAATAGAGATTGTTATAATTTGAATGGGAATATAGGGGAGACAGTAAGAATATTAAGCATTAGTTACTTAATAAGCTTAGAGCTCTCTAGACCAATATTATATTTCTTTGTGTGGGTTTATCTGTGAATGTAATATATTTTATAGTTAAGGTTACTTTATATTGAAGTTAAACTAGAGAAAAATATATACACTTTACTAATTAGTCAAGAATATAGCTATTTAATAGGTTGATAGATCTTGGTCAATTTTAGTTACAGAACTAAGAATACTGAATGCCAATTTGGAATAATATATTCAATATTGTACAACAACAAAAACAAATTTTAAAGGAAATGACTACTACAACTACCACTGCTTTGAAATCTGGTAGGAAGGTTAATCCCACAATAATGACTACTTTGACAACAACTTCACCCATGGCACAAAAAACAATAGAGGAAACACTACCAACAGAGAAGTCAACTAGCATCTCGAATGCGAATATCCAAGCAATGTTCCTAACTTTACAGGACTCATTGACAAGATTGCAAGAAACAATGATTAAAAACCACAGTGAAACAAGGGCAGATATAAATGAATTGAAGGAAGAAATGGGGAAACTAAAGACAGAAATGAAAGCGGACATTTCCAAAGTAGAGGATAAAGTGGGGGTGTTGCAGCAGGCCTTGGAGAAAAACGAAGTTATAATAAAAGAAGTAGAGAAAAGAACCGAACGAACAGAAAGGGAATTAGAAAGGGTGGATGAAGATCTCAAAAGCATGAGCAAAGAAATGGAGGACTCCCTTGTCCTCCTAGAAATGGACAAGGCAGCAACTTACCTAAGATTCCAAAATGTGACAGAATCAAAAGAAGAAGACTTGGAATACTTGATGGCAGAAATACTGGCCGGTTTATTGAAGATGGATAAAGATGAAATTCAAAAAGAGTTTGATGAAGTCTACCGGGTCAATACAAATTATGCAAGACGCCACAATTGTTCTAGGGAAGTACATATACGATTCACTAGAAGATGTGTTCGAGACATGATATATAGAACCTCAAGAGATAAAACTATAACCTACAAAGAGAAAGAAATTGTGATTCTTAAACAGATACCGAGGAGAATAAGGGAACAAAGGCGTGACTATAAATTTCTGGCAGCATATTTAAATAAAAAAAGAATCACATTTAAATGGCTTATTCCAGAAGGAATGTTAGTGTCGTGGAAAGAGAGGAAAATCAAAATAGATACTATGGAAAAAGCCCAGGATTTTTACGAACGGATGGTGGGCCCACAGGAGCAAAGTAGTAGGGAGAAATTGGACACAAAGTTTCAAGAAGAATACAGTGGACATAAAAATAGAACTGGAACGGTAGGAAACCAAGAAAATACCTATCCACAACAAAAGACAGAAGGAACTACATCAATACAAGTGCAAGAAGAGAGAGGAATTGTTACACGACAAAGAGCAAAACAAAACTAAATAGATGGGAGAAGAAAAAAAATTACTATCAATAAACATAAATGGTTTAAATTCAACAATTAAGAGAAAAAGGATATTATCTAAATTAATTAAACATAATGCAGATATAACGTGCCTGCAAGAAACCCATATAAAGAAGAAGGATGAAAAATATTTAGAATGCCCGAAATTAGGAAAATTATTTACCACACCAGCAGATGAGGAGAAAAAGAAGGGAATCGCAGTATATGTGAAAGAGGATTTGAAATCTGAGCTAATATGGTCGGACTTAGAAGGAAGGACTCTGGGTTTGCAGATCTGGATTAATGATATTCCAATTCTTTTAGTAGTAATATATGCCCCAAATGGAGACCAAAAAGAGTTTTTTAAACACCTATATGGAAAATTGGTTGAATTGCAAAAAAGAAATATTTGTATGGTAGGGGACTTCAACTCCATTGCTGATTTCCAAAAGGATCACAGTAATGCCGGGAAGAATAAAAAGGGGAAGAGAGAGCTCCCCAAGATTTATAGGGAAATGATGAAAGAGCTAAATCTGACAGATATATGGAGAAGATTACATCCTGAAAAAAGACAATTTACATTTTATTCAAATCCCCACCAAACATGGACACGGATTGATATGGCATGGATGAGTGGAGAGATAGCAAATGAGACAAAAGAAGTGGAAATTTTGCCTAATGAATGGGCAGACCATAATCCAATACAGGTAATATGGAAGGGCAGGGCAAAACCAAAGAAAAGATGGACCTTAAACACTCAATTAATAAGAGAGAAAGAATACATTAATAAATTAAAGGAGGAATTGGGTTTTTTTATTAAAGAAAATGATAACGGAGAAACCACGAAACAAAATGTCTGGGATACGATGAAGGCGGTTATAAGAGGCACAACAATCTCTTATAATGCTAAGAGAAACAAGGAAAAATATTCCCAACAAAACAAATTACAACAGAGAATTAAGGAGCTAGAAACCCTTCTACAAAATAACCCAAAAGAATCCAAACTGCAAAATCAGATAAGTATAGTCAAACACAAACTGAATTTAATTGATCAAGAGAAAATGACTATGAATTTGAACTTAACTAGACAAATCTATTTTGAACATGCCAACAAGCCAGGAAGATGGCTATCTTATAAATTGAAAAAAAAGAAAGAGAAGAGACTGATATACCAGTTAATAGATAGCAAAGGAGATACATACCAGGAAATAGAACAGAAAAAAGAAATCATTCATAAATACTTTGAAGATTTATACAAAAGAGAGGATGTCAGTGAAGATAGAATAAGGAATTATCTAGATGAAGTAAAGGATAAGGCAATTGGGGAAGAAATGGCTGAACTATTAAATAAAGACATTACTGAATCGGAATTGAAATCAGCAATAGAGAGCCAGAAAAATAATAAAACCCCGGGCCCAGACGGGATCCCAGGGGAGCTGTACAAGGCAATAGCAGATCAAATCGGACCACTTATGGTGGAAGTTTTTAATGACGTTTTACTAGCAGCTAGGATGCCGGACTCATGGAGGGGGGCACTGATCTCGCTGATCCCTAAGGAGGATACAGATCCCAGATATATAAACAATTACAGGCCGATTTCACTCTTAAATACTGATTATAAAATATTCACTTCTATTATAGCAAACAGATTAAAAAGATTGCTAAACTTGTATATACATGAAGATCAAAATGGATTCCTTCCAACTAGGCAAATAAAGAATAATCTAAGAATAGTATTAGACGTACTAGAATTTTATGAAGCCCACCCAGAGAGACAAGTAGCACTCATGTTTCTAGATGCAGAAAAAGCTTTCGATAATTTGAATTGGCAATTTTTAATTCAAAAAATTTATAATTTGAATCTGGGTACCAAATTTGAAAATATTATAACAACTATATATGACACACAACAAGCTAATATAATAGTGAATGGGGAATGCACCCGCCCAATAAAGATAGAAAAAGGAGTGAGACAGGGTTGCCCACTCTCTCCCCTGCTCTTCATATTAGCATTAGAGACATTATTAACACGAATTAGGCGGAATTCAGATATAAAGGGATTAACAGTTAAGAAAGAGGAATATAAATTGCAAGCGTTTGCGGACGACATGATTTTCTTCCTTGAAGAACCAAAAGACAGGGGACCAAAATTGATGAGTGAATTAGAGAAATTTGGAGCAGTAGCGGGACTTAAAATAAACAAAAAAAACACCAAATTAATGACCAAAAACCTAACAGAAAAACAGAAAATAGAACTAGAAGAAATAATGCAGATACAAGTGACAAAGAAAGTGAAATATTTAGGAATTTGGCTAACCCCACACTGTAAGACACTTAAAGAAAACAATTATGATAAACTGATACATCAGGTAAAGAAAGATTTAGAATCGTGGGGGAAACTTCAAATTTCACTACTAGGCCGAATTGCTACTATTAAAATGAACATTCTCCCTAAATTTTTGTATTTATTCCAAACGATCCCAATTAAATTACATAAAAAGTTTTTTGAAGAACTCAATAGAACAACCCTGAAATTTATTTGGCAAGGGAAAAAACCCAGAATAAATGTAAAAGCAATGCAGGATATGAAGAGCAGG
This sequence comes from Pseudonaja textilis, assembly GCF_900518735.1. The sequence goes on from NW_020769322.1 coordinate 7,471,355, forward strand.
GGAGGGTTAGCATTTCCAAACTGGGAGTTATACCATATGGCCACCTCATTAGTTTGGTTGAAGGATTGGGTGAGTTTAACCAATAAAAGAATACTATTTCTAGAAGGCCATGATTTACAAAAGGGGTGGCACGCCTTTCTATGGGACGTAGGGAAAACCAGTCAAAAATATTTCCATAGACATTTAATTAGAGACGCACTATTAACAATTTGGAGGAAAATAAGGAAAAAACATTATACAAAAGTACCAGTATGGATTTCAACAATGGAGGCAATGATTCACCCAAACAATTTGGAGCTTACCAAAATGATTAAATACAAAGACTTATTAGACCCACAAGGAAATTTGAAACCGAGGCTGGATCTTCAAGAGCAAGGACATAAAATTGATCAATGGGTTTATCTTCAGATTCAAAGCAGATATAAACAAGACAAAAAAGAATTCGGAATTAATAACAAACTGCAACAGTTAGATAAAATTTTATTAGGATCAAATAAAAAAAACATAACAAAATTTTATAACTACTTATTAGAAACAGAACTAGAAGAAGAAATCGTAAAAGGAAATATGATTGCTTGGAGTAAGAACGTAGGGCGCAGCATCACATTAGCGGAATGGGAGAAAGTTTGGGGCAGAAACAATAAGATTACCAAATCGGCAGCATACAAGGAAAATCTTTATAAAATGTTTTATAGATGGCATCTCCCCCCTTCGAGGTTAGCGAAGATGCACCCCAACATGAGTCCGCATTGCTGGAAGTGTAGGAAAAAAGAAGGAACCTTTTTCCATATGTGGTGGTCCTGTGCAGAAACCCAAAAGTATTGGAAGAAAATCAAAACTTGGTTGGAAGAAATCACCAAAGAGCAGATCGAATACAAACCAGAGTCCTTCCTACTAGGGATTTTTGACAAGCAAATTTCCAAAAAAACCAAATACATAACAATACACATTTTAACAGCGGCCAGATTAGCCTTCGCTCAACACTGGAAACAATATCAAATTCCATCAGAAGAAATGATTATTGAAAAAATCTCAAAATGCGCAGAAATGGATAAATTGACTTTGGCGCTAAAAAACAAAGACACTTCACTATACTATGACAGCTGGAATTGTTGGTATAATTGGATTGACCAAAGATAAATAATATATTATAAGGCATAAAAGAAAAGTATCAATACATAACAACGAGGTAGCGATATAAGTTAAAAACAGGTGTGGTTATATGACACAAGTTAAGGTGATGAAAACAAAAGAAGATCTTGCAAACTGTTAAAATAAGAATACTTTTAATCCTGTAACCTCTTTCTTTCTTTCTTTTCTTAAAATTCTTTCCCTCTCTTCCTCTTCTCTTTTCTTTCTTTTCTTTCTTTCTTTCTTTTGCTTATTTGTGTATGTATTGTGACTGGTTTTAATTGTAAAAATTAATAAACTATATTTAAAAATAAATAAATAAAATTTATTTGTCTATCTTTTTTTATTTGTCTATCACTTTTTTCTCCAAATCCATTGTCTTTAAGGATTAAGATTTTTTTAAAATACCTTAAAAACCTATTATCTTTAATATAATTCTTCCATAATCAGATGCTTAGAGAGATTGGACTTCAATATATTTATTCCCGAGATATATTATTTTTGAGGAATTGTTTGGAAATTAAAGAATCTAACAATGTTAAATTGAAAATTTCGCTGGGAGAAAGCTAAAATGTACTGGTATTAAAACAAATTAGAGTCCACACCCCTACAAATGATTCAATAATATATTGTTCACCTTAACTCTAAAACATCTTCATAACTGTAGATATATATCTAAAGAGATAGATAGATAGATAGATAGATAGATAGATAGATAGATAGATAGATAGATAGA
>NW_020769322.1:7473231-7520297 GCF_900518735.1 Pseudonaja textilis
AGATAGATAGATAGATAGATAGATAGATAGATAGATAGATAGATAGACAGATGATAGATAGATAGAAGGAAGTTACTTCAAAACATTGCTAAAACAAAGTAATATCACTGCAGTGAACGTCTCCACACCTTAAAACTCTAAAAGTAAAATTTCAGAAGTGTTTTGTGCTTCATGAAACTGTTTCTCAATGTGATCATTATTTTTTTTTTACTTGAAATTTATACACATGCAAGTTTTGGGCCTTTTCTTCTAACAGTACTTCAGTTCTACTTGAACTATTAGCATGTGTATTTAAATATGAAGTCAATGTTTACTACTTTTTAGTACTCATTATATAGATATAAAATTATGCTGTGCAACAGAGATTAGCAAGACAAAATGTTTTGTTCTATTTTTTGTGCTGAGAAGTGTTGCATGGATTTTTGATCTGTGTCCTATTTTCTTCTAATGGAAGTGGAATCTGTACAATGTGTGTAAACTGTATCTTATCTAGCATAGTAGCAGAGAGTAAAAGATATTGATTGGAAGCTACGCTTGAGGAACTGACATTTGCAGTACAATGGATTAAATTTTATGACAGAGTTTGCTATTTCTCAGTAGAAGGTTTAGACATATTCCCTTGTTGATTGGGCATCATTCTGCAAAATAAACTCAGATATATTAAATGATTTGCTGACCACCTACACATACCTTGAAAAAGAATTTTCCCCAAACACAAAAATTGATGTCAACATTCAACATACAGTAAATGTTCTATGCAATGGTGGGATTAATTTTTTTTTACTACCAGTTCTGTGGGCATGGCTTAGTGGGTGTGGCCAGGTTGTCATGTGACTGGGTGGGCATTGCCAATTTAGCAGTCCATTTTGCCAATTTAGCAGTTCATTAAACAATACACAGCATCCCCTTTTCTATTCTTTTTAATACTATGTTAAGTTTTTGTTCTAGGTTTTTTTTACGAGGGGGGAGATGTTGGCAATGCATGGGGATTTATGGGAATTTCTCCTATGTGTTAGAATCACTAAAATAATCAAGATGATATGAGGTCTCCTATTGGAGCAGGAGTTGGACTAGATGACCTCTGAGGTCCCTTCCAGCCCTGGATTGATGTGCTGTTTTAAAGCATGCTCTGAAGCTGCATCTAATGTAAGGTTTGTGGTCCTTCCTTCCTCTCCTTTTTCTCTCTCCATCCATCCATCCATCCATATTTCATTCACTTTACCTTCCCTCTTTCTCCCTTCCCTCCCTCCCTCTTTTTCTCTTTTTTTCTTTCTCCCTTCCCCCCCAAATTTTCCCTTCCAGTTCTACGAACCACTTAAAATTTTCCCGAGAGGTTTGCTAGAACCTGTTCAAATCCCCTGAATATCATTCCTAGTTCTATGTATCCTATAAAATAAGATGTATAAAACATTATTTTGCAAAAGAGATGGTTTAAGGGAAGAAAAGCTTAACTTGGAGTATCAAGTGGTACTCTAGGATTTAAACAGACAACACTTGCCACATAACACCCAAGATTTAACAATTGTTGACAAGAAGTTTGGACAGTAGACTCTGCAGTATCTGGAGACAGCAGAATAGAAGAGAAAGAACTGGAAGAAAATAACAAATTATAAAGATCACTACACAGAAGTGGAATGACTGTGGCAAAAGAAAACAAGATAGTACCAATAGTAGTAGGCTCCTTGGAGCAATCTCAAAACACTGGAGTATCACTTGACCATCATTGGCATCAACAAAATCACCCTCAGTCAATTGCAAAAGGCAGCTGTACTTGGAAAAGCTTACATCCCTGCAAAGATACTTTCAAAACTATTAAACAACATCTGCCTATCCTCCAGGTCATTAGGATGAATTCAATCAGTGAATAAACACATCATATCCAATCTAAACATCTGGCTGACTGTATGGCCAACCATAATAATTAAAGTTATATTAAAAAGTTTGTGTAAGGAAAGCTTCTATTCTTTTAAAACATACTAACTCTATATTACAAAGAAATATGGCTCTTTTAAACTGCTATCTGTTATGAATTTATCTACAAATCATCTATAATTTGTATCATCCACAAATTATTAAAGTATGTTATTTTTTTCTCTTCAGAGTAACTGCTTTACCCACTTGCATATTTAGGCAGGTTCATCTAATATGGGACAGTTTTTCCACCCCTGCTACTCCCTATGACAAAGCCAAGGAACCTATAATGGAGATGAGGGGAAAGCAATTATAACTTTTTACATTTTCCCTAATAAAGTAAATAGTTTAGTATTTTAATGCCTAAAATTATTGCACTGAAGATAGATATGCTGAAACATTTAAAAATTTCCAAATAGTATTAGGACTTATTGCAAAGAACTGCAATCAGTCAACATGGAAACCTGCTTATATTTAACGGAGGTAAAAGAGTTGTTAAAATAGTTGGAAGATCCTAGAATGTAGTGAGGATGGGTGAGATGAAAAAACCTTGGATATGGCAGATCAAAACCCTCTCAAGTCCATAAAGAGGTATAACAGAATAATAGAATTGGAAGGGACCTTGGAGATCTTCTAGTCCAGGGTTCACCAACCTTTTGGACCTCAGGCTCCACTAAACTCATAATTTTAAATCTCTTGGACCACTAATATGAATCCAGCATGCCACTCGCTGAAGCACCTGGACTCCAGTGATGGGATGGGGTTATTCAGGCTGCCTGTTTTTACAAACTTAAATACTCAAAGAGTATAATTTGGACCTGTTTTCCACAGAAAACAAACACCAAGATCTCTCATCTCCCTCTCTCTCTCCCTCTCCCTCTCTCATCTCTCTCTTTCCCCCTTTCTCCCTCTTTCTCTTTCCCTCTCCCCTCTCTCTTTCTCCCTTTCTCCCTCTTTCAGTCTCTCTCTCTCTCTCTCTTCCCCCCCCCTCTGTCCCCAGGGTTTGGGGTGGGGAGAAAGGAACCTCTGAATTGGTGCTGGGTGGTGAAAATCTGATGTCCAGAGGCTGATGAGCTACATGCTGAAGACCAGATGGCCGGAAGGGAAGTGGGGCAACCTGGGTGATATCGTGGCAATGGACTGATATGCGTGGGAGATCGCAGCATCAGTTCCCTTGTCTGTGAGAGGGTAGGGGTTCAGGGGAAGGAACCTCAAACTGGTGTTACCTCCTGCCTCCTGCCTCTGCACATTGAGGAGGTCGAGCAGCTGCCAGCAATGCCTTCATTCAGATGTTGCAAGGGGGAGGCTTGAACCCCTCCCCTCAGGAGTTTCTCTCCCTCCTAACCAGTGCTGATCACCCCTCTGGCACCCAAGCCGCCTCCTTCCCACTGGGCATATGAGTGCTTCTGGTGAGGAGGAAAAAAAGTTCCTGAGGAGAGGGGTGTGGGAGATTGTGGCATCGGAGCCCTTCCCAGATGTTCCCTGGCCTGCGAGGGGAGGCCTCTTCCCCTTCTCTTCCTCCTTGCCAGAAGCACTCATATGCCCAGTGGGAAGGAGGCAGCTTAGGTGCCACAAGAGTGGAGATCAGGGAAGGCACAGGCAACAGAATACGCAAGCTGCCACCTTTGAAAAGCACTGTTTTCTGTTCCCTGTTCCTTCCCTGATCTCTGCTCTTTCACCCCAGCGAGAGCAATGTTTCTGCTCACTTTCTTTTCCTGTGCCTTCCCCAGGCAGCAATGGCTAGGGCCGTGGTGGGAGGCAGCAGATATGTCAGGACTGCTCCCCCCACTCAGCAAACTGGCCTGGAGAAGTGCAGAGAGTTGTGAGAGAGTGCTGGAGGGTCAAAAGACACACTCTGATGTCTCTCAGGGAGTCTGAAGGGTGGGTTGCCTGGTTATTAGGAGCTCATCTTCCTTGGTGCTCTTTTGGTCTGGACATCCGATCTCCCCCTTCAGCCTCCACACAAGAGGACTCCCCAAGGCTAAGCTCCAGGTTTTTCCCACTGCTTCCAAACAGAGAAGGGTCCCTCCCTCCAGGCCTCGAAGCCTCTCCCCAGAGCGCATGAATCCTGGGCTCTCCCCATGTGGGCAAGAGCATCTCCCGAGGAGGCCCCCACCCAGCAGCAGCAAGCCCAGGTCAGAGGAAGAGGAAGGGGCACCAGGTGCCTGGCTGTTGTGCTTCACCCCACCTTTAGCAGAGCAGAGCACCGAGAGGGATGAGAAAACTTATGACGATGCCTCCGCATAGACTTGCCCACTTCACTCCCTCCCACCACCACCAGCTGGTATTTTTCCTGCCCCCAGCCATCCCTACAGCCCATGGCCATCGAGGAAGAGCTCAGGCCAGGAGAGGCAAGCTGGAAGGTGCAGGAGTGCCATGCAAATGCAAGTAGTGTGGTGCTCCTGCACCTTCTAGTCATCTCCATCACCACTTCAGCCCACCTAGGCCGCCAGCCCCCTCTTGCTGCAACAGCACCATTACCTCATCCTGGCCAGTGAGGGCTGTGCTGATTTTTGCAGATTTGCACTCGGCTGAAGGGTAGGGGCCAGTGGGTGGGTGGGCCATGTGGGTGGCACAGCCTTGTGTTCTTATGCAGCCTGGATTAATTGCTTTGGGGGGAGCTTTGGGGGGATATTTCTCTGCGGACCACCAAAGTTTTCTCATGGACCATCAGTGGGCCGTGGCCCACCAGTTGGCTACCACTGTTCTAGTCCAACTCCCTATTCAAGTAGGAGACCTGTACCATTTCAGAAAAATGGCAGTCCAATCTCTTCTTAAAAACTTCCAATGATGGAACACTCATAATTTCTGGAGGCAAGGTTAATTGTTCTCACTGTCAGAAAATTTCTCCTTAGATCTAGTTGGTTCTCTCCTTGATTAGTGTTCACCCATTGTTTCTAGTTCTATCTTCAGGTGCTTTGGAGAATAAAGCTATGTTCTCAGGGTTGTGTGAAGCTTTAACTTGATGACTTGATTTGAAACAAGTTTTTTTCTGACTCAAGATAACCTTACAAAAAGGATCTTTATTTAGGTCATTTGAAATTGGCATACAAATGCCAACTTAAATAGCAAAATAAAGGTCCTTCCCCCTGTAGAAGGTTAGCACCCATCCCTCTCCTAGAAGAATGAAATATGTTGAGAAATATTAAAAAGGCAGAATATTATATTTCCCTGAATATGCTATTGGAGACAGAAATCACCCCCCACCTTTCTTAATAGCCCTCAGCAGAGGTCAGCATTAAGAGATAAATAGATAAATAGCTCTATTCATAAGCAAATACCCTCACCCAAGATCCAACACAGGAAAAAGCCATTAAGCCACAATAAAAATGGCCCAACACCCCTTCAGAACACAAACTTCTTCATTACATCATCTCAGCAGTTCAAACTTCAATCAAACCTGGGAGCTCAGACACCTCAGCTTAGCTCTGACCCCTGCATAGCCCCATGGGAGTCTGACAACAGCCAATAGAATACATGTTTTTATATGGGACAGGAACAGGAAACTCAAGTTTAAAGCCCAAGAGAAGATATAAATACCCCCACTCTCAACTCCATGTGTTCAGATACACCAGAACCACTCATGTGTTTCTGCTTCATCATTAAACATTCACCATCTTTCCAATCAGCCTCCATATTTCCAGTGTCACTTTACTTGCTTGAAACTGAACCAGATATATATTTCTTTCAACACATCAAAAGACTTTATTGACTGAGAAAAAATATAAATAAGAATCGTTCTTGTTCTGTTGAAAGAATGTAGTGGATCATCTACATTGACCCTACCTATCACGTGCTTTTGAACATAATCAGCATAATTATGCCTTTCTGCGCAATCCCTTAATTAAAGGAATTTTAATATATTTTCTTATATTGCAATAAATATTGTCCCAAATCACCCAGTAATATATTTGGATAAGAAGGTGATGAAACACATCCCAAAGTAGTGCTAGTTTCTCAGCAGTGAACAGCAGGTCCTACGGTTATGTATAAATTAGGGAGATCTCAATCATCCAATATGATTTTGCTGACAAATTGTATTCCTTACCACTTTAATTATATCTTTTTACATCCAGGAGTTGGCTGAACACTTTGCTAATTAATCTTGTAACCTATGACCTAATAGCCCTTTCCAAAGCACTTGCAACAAATTGCTGCAGTACAAAATACCAAAGAAGTCATTCATTTAATTAAAAGGTAGGTTGAAAATAATACATATATAGCCCATTTTTTCATCAGCTATTTCATTTAAAATCAATATGTAGAGAAATATTTTCAAACATTTGTTAATGGTATCTGATCAATTACTTGAGCTTTATTGCAATACTAGTATGAGAATGTGCCTTATTTAACAATTCTGTAGCACCACTTAGCTGACCTGTCCCAATTATACCAAACACTTTTTGGATATATACAAAAATATAACCTAATGTCAGAACAATAAGCTAAATTAATCAGTAGTCATGTGCAACGATGAAGCCTAAAATGAATAGTTTCCTTTTTCCCCTTATCCTTTTCATGCTTATTTCACTCTAAAGCATGAGATCATAGCTCTGCAACAATTTGCACACCATAAAACCTGGATGTCTTTCCCAATGAGCTATGCCAAACTACTAGCTCACAGTGCCAGGTCATTATCTGCATCATGCCAAGACTTGTAAATAAAGACTTGTAAATAAATACCCAATAAGGGTTTCCCTTCTCAGTCAGCTGCTCCAATGAGCCTGCCAGCCTGAGAAGCCAATAACCTCAAGGTTACCTAGGTTGCTAAGCACTTCACAAAGTGCTGGGCTACACTCTCCTCATCTTTGTTTTCCCCACCCCTTTTGAAAGAAATACAAAAAATACAGTGGTGGGATTCAAAAAACTTTTACTACCAGTTCTGTGGCTTGGTGGGCATGGCATGGCTTGATGGGCATGGCTTGGTGGGCATGGCAGGGGAAGGATACTGTAAAATCTCCATTCCCACCCCACTCCAGAGGAAGATTACTGCAAAATGCCCATTCCCTCCTCACCCCACTAACCTGCTTTCCAGCTACATTCTACTGTGCAGGGCAAAAAAAAGAAGACCCAGCCAATCAGCTGGGACTCGGGAGGCAGAAATGGGGGTAGGGCCAGTCAGAGATAGTATTTGCTGATTCTCCAAACTACTCAAAATTTCCACTGCCGGTTCTCCAGAACTGGTCAGAACCTGCTAAATACCACGTCTGAAGGAATAGTTCAAAATGTATTGTGGCTTGAAAGACTGAATTTCTGCCTGTCTGAAGTTTCTATTTTGCTTTTAGGGGAGATATTCTGCCTTTTCAGTATATCCTAAAATATTTCATTTTTCTAGGAGAGGGATGGGTTATACAGTAACTTACAGCAGCACTATCTGATTTGAAAGCCTATAGAATCCTTCTGTTTTCAATATTTTATCAAAGCAGTCAGAGGATTCAGTCTGATTTTCACAGAGACAAATCTAGCACTGCTGTACTGAAAAACAATGCTTCCTGGTCTCAGCTGCTTTTACCTCGCAATAGTTGGGCACTATTTATTTTATTTTATTTGTCAATAGCTTACAAGATAGGTATAAGTGGAAACATGAGTAAGAATACAGGAGATAGGTATGACTAAATGGGGACAATAGGACAGGGATGGTAGGCATGATAGTGCATTTATGCACACCCCTGACAGACCTCTTAGGAATGGGGTGAGATCGATAGTGGTTAGTTTGAGGTTAAAGGAGTGGGGGTTAGAGAATGTAACAACAGCGTCAGGTAGTGCATTCCAGGAATTGACCACTCTATTGCTGAAGTCGTACTTTCTGCAATCGAGTTTGAAGCAGTTTACATTGAGTTTGTATCTGTTGTGTGCTCTTGTATTGTTGTGATTGAAGCTGAAGTAGTCATTGACTGGTAGGACATTGTAGCAGATAATTTTGTGTGCTACGCTTAAGTCTAACCATAGGCAGCGTAGTTCAAGGTTGTCCAAGCCCAAAATCTCAAGCCTGGTGATATAGGGTATTCTGTTGCAAGCAGAGGAGTGTAGTACTCTTCTCGTGAAATACTTCTGGACTCGCTCAACTGTATTAATGTCCAATATGCAGTGCAGATTCCAGACTGATGAGCTGTATTCAAGTATTGGTCTGGCAAAAGTTTTGTATACTCTAGTTAGCAATTCCATATTTCCAGAGGAGAAGCTTCGTAAGATTAGATTTACAACTCTTAATGCCTTATTGGCAATGCTGTTACAGTGAGCTCTGGTGCTTAGGTCATTTGATATGAGAACTCGAAGGTCCTTGACAGAGTGAGGATCATCAACGAGGTCATATCCACCTAGTTTGTATTTGGTGTACTGATTTTTTTTACCAATGTGTAGGACAGATCATTTGTTGGTCGAGATTTGGAGTTGCCAGATGTTTGACCATTCAGACACATAATCAAGGTCGCTTTGAAAGACAGTAGCATTGTTGGTGATGTTGAATAGTTTTATGTCATCCACAAAGAGGACGCTTATAAGGTGATCACAAAGATCATTTATATAGAATATAAAGAGTGTGGGTCTTAGAACACTGCCTTGGAGGACACTGCTGTTAACTGGAGCAGGCTTTGACATAGCACTCCCTATTTTTACTATTTGTTCCCTCTATGACAGGAATGCAGTAATCCACTTATGAAGGGATCCAGAAATGCCGCAAGAGTTTAGTTTTAACAGTAGTTTGTCATGTACCACTGAACCAAAGGCTTTGCAGAACTCTATGTAAATTGCATCTATAACGTTACCCTGGTCAAGCAGAGTAGTCCATATGTATTTGCAATGTAGGAGTTGAAGATTGCAAGAATTTTTTTTCCTGAAACCAAATTGTTGGGTTTTTTTGGAGAATAGGTTTTTTTTTAATTTTATTGGTTTTTAAAAACAAACATAAAGAAACAAAACATAAAAACATCAAACTATATCCATAGGTGTACATACAGTGTGCCGGTTGGTTTACAAATTGTTTTGTGCTTCCATTTCGTAGTCTTCAATTACAATTACATTACATATAATCGCATATTGTCAATCAAAAATTAAATAACTTATTATTAATCATTATTAATCAATCATTTGACTATACTTTTATTCATTCATGTTTTACAAGATAACCATAATTTACTTAGTTTATTTTATAACAGTTCATATTATCATCCCAAATCTATCCTAAAATCATTTTGTAGATATAATAAGAATTAGAGTACATTAGAGTATAATAAGAGTACGTTTTTATATATTTATTATTTTCTAAAAGTCTACATATTTCATTACTGTACTTTATTGTCTAACCATTGATAGAAAAGATCCCAAATTTTATAAAATTGTTTATCCTCTTGTTCTCTAATTTAAAATGTCAATCTATTCATTTCAGCACATTCCAATATTTTCTTAATGATTTCTTCCTGTGATGGTATTTTCTCATTTTTCCAGTTTTTAGCAAATACAATCCTAGCCGCTGTTAATACATTTACAATCAGGTATTTCAAGTCTTTACTATATATTTCAGGTAAAATTCCCAATAAAAATATCTCTGGTTTCAAGTCTATATGATTTTTTGTCATTTTTTCCAACCACGTGTGGATTTTAGTCCAGTATTTTTTAGCATCTGCACAAGTCCACCACATATGGTAGTATGAGCCAGGTGTCTGATGACATTTCCAACATTTTCTGGATTTATTCTTGAACATTCTTGCTATTCTTGTCAGGGGAAAATGCCACCTGTAAAACATCTTATACAAATTTTCTTTATATGCTGTTGACATTGTCATTTTATAATTTTGAGACCACAATTTTTGCCATTTCTCTAAATCAATTCCATATCCAAAATTCTTCCCCCAAGCAATCATAGTTTCTTTAACTTGTTCTTCTTCTAGTTTAATTTCTAATAAATATCCATACAATTTTTTAATCACCTTTTCATCAGTACCTGTCAAAATCTTATCTAAGTCAGTCAGTTTATCATAGAAACATTCTGTTTTAGAATCTTTATCATACCTTGAATGTATTTGCGCATATGAGAATCAATTCATCTTTATACCTTGTTTCTCTAGCTTTTGCATAGATTTAAGTTCACCCTTTTCATTCAATATTTCACCATATCTAACTGTTTGTTCCTTTTTGTATATTATAGGATACGAAAATACTTCAATAGTTGATAACCAGACTGGAATTTTCAAATAACATTGTCTTTTAATCTTCTCCCAGTTTAACCACAGAGATTCCCATATAAAATGTCTTCTAAAATACCCCTGTGATTTAGTTCCTTTGTACCATAAAAAAAGCATGCCACCCCAACAACAAATGATGTCCTTCTAATGTCAACAATCTAGTATTTCTTAGTGTTATCCATTCCTTAACCCACGTCAAATTTGTAGCTTGGTAGTACAACTCCCAATTAGCAAACCAAATCCTCCTCTAATTCTAGCATCTTAACTTTATTTTAACTTTATTCTCGCTTTCTTACCTTGCCATATATATTTCAACACAATTTTATTTAAATCTTCAAAGTAGTCTTTTCCAAGCCTAATTGGAATTGTTTGAAACAAATATAAAATTCTGGGTAATATATTCATCTTGATTGTTGAAATTCTCCCTATTAGTGACAGTTATAAGTTTTCCCATTTCACCAAATCTAGCGCTATCTGATGTTTAAGTTTAATATAATCATTCTCTTTTAATGTACTACATCTTGCTGTCAAATATATCCCCAAATACTTTATCTTATTCATGACCAGAATTTTCAATAGATCTGCCAGTTCTTCCTTTTGTCTTAATAGCATATTCTTTGTCAAGATCTTTGTCTTATCTTTATTTATTTTCAAACCAGCCACCTTTCCATATGTCTCTATCTTTTCTATCAATTTTGATGCTGTTTCTAAAGGGTCTTCTAAGATGAAAACCAGATCATCTGCAAATGCTTGCAGCTTAAATTCTTCCTTTTTGATTTTCATTCCTTTTATATTCTTTTCATCTCTAATATTTCTGTTTAACACTTCCAAAGTTAACACAAACAATAAAGGTGATAGTGGGCACCCTTGTCTTGTTCCTTTTCTTATATTAATAGAGTCTGTCAGTTCTCCCTCTATCATTACCTTTGCCGTTTGCTTCTATTGCTTGAATAAATTTTCTAGCAAAACCCATCTGTTCCAACAGTAATAACATGAATCACCAATTCATATTGAATGCCTTCTGTGCATCTGAAAATATCAGAGCCATTTGTTTTTCAGGATGTGCCTCATAGTATTCCAAAGTATCCAAGATTACTCTCATATTGTCTTTAATTTGTCTCTTTGGCAGAAATCCATTTTGATCTTTGAAGCAAAGATTTTATAATCTGCATTTAGTAGAGAAATGGGACTATAGTTCTTAATTTGTAATGGGTCGGCCTCCTCTTTTGGAATAAGTGTAATATAGGGTTCTGACAATGATTTAGGTATCTTCTTCTTTAACATAACTTCATTCATAACTTCTAGCAATGGAATATTTAGTGATTCTTGTAATGTTTTATAAAATTCAACCAGAAGTCCAACTGGACCTGGTGCCTTTCCATTATTTTGCTTCTTGAGTGCTTCAGTTAATTCCATCATTGTTATATTGCTTTCTAACATTTTTTCAGTCTCTAGGTATCTGAGGTAAATTAGCATTCTGTAAGTACTGCTTAACTCTTTCCTCATCAATATTCTCTTGCATATATAATTTTGCATAGAAGTCTCGAATGATTTCCTTCTTCTCTTTGCTCCCATGGCAAACTTGGCCTTGGTCATCTATTAATTGCAATATTTTCCTTGATTCTTTCTCCTTTCTCAATTTGTATGCTAGCCAGCTACCTGGTTTGTTTGCGTCTTCAAAGTAGTTCTGTTTAGCACCTCTAATTTTCTGTGCTAATTCTTCTTTTTCTATTTGACCCATTTTGTGTTTAATTATATCCATTTTTAGCTTGATGTCCTTTTTCTGTGGCATTTTCTGTAGCTCTTTTTCAAGTCTTTTATGCTCATCCACTAGGGCCTTAGAGGCTAGCCTTTTCATAGTATTCCTTTTCCTTGTATCGTCTATTATCAAGACTCTAACATATGCCTTCATTGTATCCCATACATTCTGAATTGATGAATCTTCTTTTTTGTTTTCTCTAAAGAAAAAAGCTAATTCTTTCTTCATCCACTGTGTGTAGTCTTTTTCCTTTAAAATAGTATTATTTAACGTGCATCTAGATCCATCTAGATCTTCTTTTTTGTCCTTTCCATTTAATTGTTATTGTATTGTGATCTGCCCAAGTACTTGTTTCAATATTTATTTCTTGAATGTTAAATATTAATTCTGTTGACATCCATATCATATCTATTCTGGACCATGATAAGTGTCTATTTGAATAGAAGGTGTATTGTTTAGTTTTAGCATTTCTTTCTCTCTATGTATCTTTTAAGTTTATTTCATCTACCATTTTAAAAAATTTTTTACAAAGAAAGCCATTAAAACGCAAATGTTGCAAGTGGCAAAAGAGAAAACATTGAAATACAGAGACAAGGAGATTGTGGTCTTGAAACAAATACCCAGAAGAGTGAGAGAGATGAGAAGAGAATACCAATTCCTGACTAAATTGCTACTAAAAAAGAGATGAATTATAGATGGCTGATTCCAGAAGGTTTAATGTTCACATGGCAAGAACAGAGACATAGAATTGACTCAATTGAGAAAGCGGAATTATTTTATACAGAATTTGTTGGAAGGAAAGAGGAAGAGGCAGAAAAAGAAATCTCACTAATTGAATTCCAAGAGAACTGCCAAATGGCAACTGAAAAAGAAGAAGGCGCAGTAGGTGGAAAGGTGGAAGCCAAAGAACAACGTGAATTAAGATCTATGAGAGCTGCTAAACTTAACTATAAATATAACCATGGAAGAGAAGAAATTGATTACAATTAATATAAATGAACTTAACTCAGCCATTAAAAAAAGGAAAACCTTTCATAAATTAGAGAAATTAAAATTTGATATAATTTGTCTACAAGAAATACATATTAAAAAACAATATGAACAATTGTTGGTATAGCCAAAATTAGGGAAAATATTTACTTCCTTGACCCAATGTAAGAAAAGAGGAGTGGTTTTATATATTAAAGAGACCACCCCAGCAAAATTGATCTATACCGATGATGATGGAAGAATACTAATGGTGGAAATAATGGACAATAATATGAAAACACTCCTGATTGCAATTTATGCTCCGAATGACAAACAAGAAGAATTCTACAAAAAATTACATATGAAAATAATTGAACTGGACTATGCTAATATAGTTATGATGGGAGATTTTAATGGAATTGTAGACAATAAATTGGACTATACAGCACAGAAAACAATAAAGCAAAACAGAGAGTAGGTTGTTTGATTCTAAGTGGAGAGTGATGAATTGGCTAATGATTGATCCATGACTTTTCACGTGACACAAAACAGTGAGATTGGTTTGTAGTTTTCAACCAGGCTGGGGTCACCTTTTTTGAAGATATTTGAGGAAAGTATCACTTTCCCCCTAATAAATCAAAATACATTGAGAGATTTAACAAAACAGAGGAATTATGCTCCCTTCGAGTAAGAGGTCATCAATGAGAACAACTAATTCCTTCTCTATTCTATATTTTATCTTCAATGCTGATTGAAAGGGGTCCAAATGATAGACTTTATCTTTCATGCTCTGTAGTTGATCTGCCATCACCATCTCAACAACCTTTCCAAAAATAAAGATTGGAATCTAGATGATTTCTTCAAACAGGATAGGTCACAATTAAAAAAAAAAAGAACAGAAAAGAAACATGCATAATTTCCTGGATACAAGTATTACTGTGGAAGAGCTAGGTTGGGCAAGTTTCAACCTCACAAGTAACAAAGATTGAAATCACCCTATTCATTTGTTTGGAATATAAAGACCAGACAGACTCCCAAGTAATGTAATAAGATGATAGCTTTGTCACAAGCAAATAATCTGTCTATGAGGAATCAAGTTTTGGTGAATTTGAGTAAATTTATCATGGAAATGCCATGCAAATTGGTCATTACGTCATGTTGAGAAATCTAGGTATTGACTTTTCCATAAAAGAAAATTATTTACCTAAACAAGACATTATCACTAATGCAATGAGGGAACAAAAGCAAAGTTGTTATTCCTTCCTTATAATCCAGGTATACCCATATACCCGTGCTCAGTCCAAATCACTTGTATTATATATTCCCCAGCACTTTAGGTATGCTTTTGTTGCTTCATTTCCAAAGATCTTCAATAAACCAAGGACACAATCAGAATTGGCTTGCAACAAAAAGCTTCTTGAGAATGATCTCATATAGCACTTGGCAAGAGGTAATACAGAGGTTACATTTAGGTAATACATGAGCAAGTTAAAGTTACCATCTGGACAGCAATATTTTAATTTCTGACACATTATATCAACAAGGGCTACCTATCAAGCCACCAAGAATTTGGGTGAATCATCTTTTATACCATGAGCCATAAGTCAGTTCAGGAAAACTGTACAGAGCAGAATTGTTTCCCAATGGAAAGTAGTCTAACTTAAAATTTACATTGTATGGAATGCAAAGCATACAAATAGAGAATTTTTTGTAAATAACCTATTTACTTGCCTCAAGACATCATTGTCAAGTTGTTATGATTTAATATTTTACAGATCTTTCAATTATTTTGAGTAAGCAACTTAGGAATGTAATGAGCATGTTGTCAGTTTATTTTCTCCTTTTTCTATGTTGTTCTTTTAAAACAATAATTGTTTCAAGGGCATCAGTTAAAAGTGACATATTTCCATATTCTACATATTTTAAATTGATTCTGGATATATAATAAATGACAATCTACCTGCTTGAACAACTTACCTTCCCTATATAAATTGCAAAGCAAAATATGTTATTTTTTATAATAAAAGCAAGATAATCTACCATTTGCATTAAGGGTTTATTGCAGTGTATTTCAATTATTTTGAAATGCATAGAAAATAGTACAATACAATGACTGGATTCATAAAAAGATTTAGAAATATATTCATGGAACTGTTTATCAGTTATATCCAACAAATGTAAACTATAGCTATTGCAATGTTAATAAACTGATCACAATTCATTCTTTATTCATGCTTATCTCTTTATTACTGACTCTCATTATGGAGAACTGAGGCCAGCCATGATTTCTGAACTTATGATTTCAAAAATATTCAATGATTTTGCAGTCCATCAAACTGAAATGAACATGCCAATTAGTCAAAAAAACAAATTCTCCCGAGACCTGAATATACTGTAGAGCAAGATATTACATAGATCCTAAGATCCTGTGGACTTTCAGGTTTAAGTGGACAATAACTGGCCATCCAACCAGATATCATCATGGTAGTTGATATGGATCAGGAGTCAGTGGTAGTGATAAATGTAGCAGTGCCAAGTGACAAAGATATCAGGAAGGTATGAGAAACTGGAGAAGGACTAAGTCCTGAAGGAAGAATAAGAGGCGATGTGGAAAGTAAATTCCAAAAAGGTCCTACTAATGGTAGGACAGCTTTAACTCCTAAGCTGGTAGAGTGGCTCCAACAGATTCCATGAACAACATCAGAGTTTTTATCTATTCAGATGAATGTAGTGCTAGAAATAGTTAAGACACTGAGTAGAACTGTCAAACTCCAGGCCTCTGACAGACGACCCAAGATTGAGGAAGACACATACCACATACCAGGAATAATAAGTCAAATTTTATATACTTTCTTCCTTTTATTTGTTTACATGCTTTCTTCATTGATTGTTGCATTCATTTGAATGTTTGTGGAGATATGAGCTGTTATGAAAGAAGAACATTATTATGAGCATTCTTGCCTTGAATTCAGAAGATTTAATTTGTTATTACAGCTATTTCCTATTCACCAATCAAAAATGGGGAAACTTTGTAGCTAAACGGAAATGCTACCAGCAATACACTTACAACAAAATTGAGCTGATTTCACAGCTCACAGTTGACGATATATAATTTTATGGTCTCTTCTCTGAGCCAAAAATTGTTATATTTAAGAATACAAAATTTTGACATGTTATTTTGAATTTAAATGTCAGTTCAACGAATTGATGTCTAAAAGTATAGTTTCTTTGCTCTTTTGCTTTTAATTTATTTGTTATATGCAACACCATGGTTCTTGAAAGCATATAGAACTGCAGATACACTTCTCTAGAGCTCCCAGGATTTTCATATAAATCTAGCTAAATTAAAATGACCCAGGTATTCTAAGTACTTTTATTTTAGCTTTGTTTTCCCTTTCAACTTTTATGTATATTCTATTTTTCTATACTCCATAGTAGTAGCCAATATACCATGCTATTGGAATATATTCAATAAACTGTTCAAATCTCCATAAGTGCTATAGCAGCAGAGTACTAGTAAAGAGAAAACATATTTTTCTTGATGAATCTGATTCATTAAAATTGTTTTTGTCCAGATCCAACTAAGAATCCATAACTGTAAAAACGAGATAAAAATAAGTTCTTCTGTATGATGATTTAAGCTCTGATGACCTGGAAGTTCAGACTTTATAGGTTTCTTACCATGGTAATTGTTCCATTTCAATTTATAATTCTGAGTTTAATCTGAATTTTTGCCTAATAATCACTGCCTCACTGAAGACATACTCCCATATTAGGTATTGCATGGTTCTTTTAGTACAATCATGAATGCAGTGAAATTTGGTTATGCATGAGAATTTAGGAAGGACAAAGAGCTCTTTAAAACAAAGCTGCAATTAGAATGGCTCTAAGTTATTGTCTGAGATCCTCTCATTTGAACCATTCCTCAGTCTTTAATGGACTATCTATTCACTATGAATCATCATTAAACCATGGCATTGCTACCAGAAGGCTTTTAGATTAATGGCTAGTTCAAATTATTGTTAAGGTATAATGAGATTCTTACATCTTACATAGGTCAGTTTAGTTTAATGTTAATTCCTAGAGATGATTAGTTCCAAATTGCAGTGGGAGCTTTGGAATAATCAATAATCCAGATAACCAAATAGAGCAGTTTCTGATTTACACTACAGGATTGGATATTAGCTGTATGTCAGTTATGTTTAACAATATTGAAGACATTTTACTTTTTGCTATTATGCTTATAATTCAGGACTTCTTGCAATTGCTTGATATTAAGGCGAATGAGTAAACTTAAACTTCCTATATACACCAAATATAAATAGGCAGTAGAATTTTTTTAAAATATACATACCTCTTGCATGCTGTTGGATTTCTGAATAATTAAAAGTTGAGAAGACCATATTTGTAATTAGCAGTATGTTCACATTGGATTTCAATATTTTTGCTTATTAAGAACAGGAGCATTTATAATGTTCTGTTAAGAAAAATACATGCAGTCTAGTTTTACATACAGTTCAATGGACTTTAAGTATTAGTTCTCCAATTTCATCAGAATGGCCAATTTACATTGATGGCTGTGTAACTAGATGGTTACCAGTTGTCTTTGGAAATAATTGCTATTTGGGTTTATAAAGCATTCATTAAATGTCTACTTAAATTACATAAAGATCATAATAGGCATTTAATGGATACTTTTTAAAGTGAACTACAAATTACTTTGGATTATAAGTAACAGTAGGTTTATAAAGCTATCATTATGTGTCTATTAAGATCATTTAACTTAAGTGTTCTATAATTAGACAAGAGCTAGAATTTTAATTGCACATTTGCAAACTGTTTGCTGGGGTTTCTAAATTGAGCCCTCATTTTGCTCACTATGGAAAGGACTTTTTTGTACAGTCATGTCCTGCTACATTGAATATGGTTATGTGGTTTTTTTTTTTTAGTTTAAAAAAGAGGGGGGGGGGAGGGAGGGAGGGAGGGAGGGAAAAGAGAATGTACATGTATTTTAATTTGACAATCTTGACAATTGAATATATAATGTGTCTCATCTTATCTGGAAAATATTAATAATATTTAGAAGGGATAATCATTGACCTATGGAAATAAGGTTTGATCCAATATAGAGCTTAGATAATATATGAAAGTCATAGTTTAATGAACATTAGGCTTAGTTCCAACTTTTATACAGATGTCCATGCAATGATAATGCCAAATTAATTGGTTCTTTTATAGACAGTCTCAGAAGACATGCTAAAGGCATTATCATCAAGGAGATAGTAACCTATTCACTGATCCCAAAGTGTTCATACATTTGCCATTGATGTAGCATGTTCATTAAACCACATGGAGATACTCACATCTGTGCTATATTTCTCTTATCTCTATATTATGGACATAAGTTTAAAAGGTTCCTTAACACTGCTATAATTTACTGTAAGATATAATTTTGTCAGGAATTTATATCGATAAATTCTAGATTTTTTTCTTAAAAACTGTCTGGTGATTTTAATTCATGTTGTTCTTTTTTATGGTTGACCCTCAGATATAGTTATTAGACATTTATGCTTGTAAAATGTTTTTTTTAAACAATTTTATTGGTTTTTTTAAAAACAAACAAAACAAACAAAACATAAAAACATCAGCTCTCTTCCATACATATATACAAACAGTGTGTCGGTTGGTTCATCAGTTTTGTGCATTCATTTCGTAGTCTCAATTACGGTTATGTTACATAATAACTCTTATTATCAATCCAAACTTATATGTCCTCATATCATTATTAAAAAATCATTTGACTGTAATTTTATTCATTCATACTTTATGAGATAACTATAATTTAGGTAATTTATTCTATAACAAATCATATAATCATACCTAAATCTATCCTAAAAAACACTTTATAGATATGATGTCAAATAACAAAAGAAAAAGAAAAAGCAAAAATATTCCTTATTATCTAACATTCTAAATATTCTATTATTGTATTTTATCATCCAACCATTGATAGAAAAGGTCCCAAATTTTATAAAATTGTTTATTCTCTTGCTCTCTAATTTCAAATGTCAAACTACTCATTTCAGCACATTCCAATATTTTCTTAATAATTTCTTCCTGCAATGGAATTTTCTCATTTTTCCAATTTTTAGCAAATACAATCCTAGCCGCAGTTAATACATTTACAATCAAATATTTCAAGTCTTTACTGTATGCATCTGGTAAGATTCCCAATAAAAAAACCTCCGGTTTCAAATCTATGTGTTTCTTTGTCATTTTTTCCAACCACATGCAGATTTTAGTCCAGTATTTTCTAGCATCCTCACAGGTCCACCACATATGGTAGTATGAGCCAGGTATCTGATGACATTTCCAGCATTTTTCAGATTTATTCCTGAACATTCTTGCTATCCTTGTCGGGGGAAAATGCCACCTGTAAAACAACTTGTACAGATTTTCTTTATAAGCTGTTGACATGGTCATTTTATAATTTTGCGACCATAGTTTTTGCCATTTCTCTAAATCAATCCCATGTCCAAAATTTCTCCCCCAAGCAATCATAGTTTCTTTAACTTGTTCTTCCTCTAGCTTAATTCCCAGTAAATAACCATATAGTTTTTTAATCACCTTTTCATCAGTACCTGTCAAAATCTTATCTAAATCAGTCTGTTTATCCCTCCGTTTTAGAATCTTCATCATACCTTGAGTGTATTTGCACATATGAAAACCAATTCATCTTTATACCTTGTTCCTCTAGATTTTGTATCGATTTAAGTTCACCCTTTTCATCCAATAATTCCCCATATCTAACTGTTTGTTCCTTCTTATAAATTATAGGATAGGAAAATGCTTCAATAGTCGATAACCAAACTGGAATTTTCAGATAACATTGTTTTTTTATCTTCTCCCAGTTTAACCACAAAGACTCCTGTATATAATGTCTTCTAAAGTAACCCTGTGTTTTAGTTCCCAACCCAACAGCAAATCATGACCTTCTAATGTCAACAATCTAGTCTTCCTTAGTGTTATCCATTCCTTAACCCACATCAAATTTGCAGCTTGGTAGTACAACTCCCAATTAGGCAGGCCAAAACCTCCTCTAATTCTAGCATCTTGCAAGAGCTTTAGCTTTATCCTCGCTTTCTTACCTTGCCATATATACTTCAACACAATTTTATTTAAATCCTCAAAATAGTCTTTTCCGAGCCTAATTGGTATTGTTTGAAACAAAAATAAGATTCTGGGTAAAATATTCATCTTGACTGTTAAGATTTTTTTCTCAAAAACTGTCTGGTGATTTTAATTCATGTTGTTCTTTTTTATGGTTGACCCTCAGATATAGTTATTAGACATTTATGCTTGTAAAATGTTTTAAAATAAGGTTTTCGTCCAATTTATTTATTTGATTGCTTACTTGTTTACTTATTTACGTTACTTCTGCATTGCCTTATCATATTGACTCTCAGTGGTATAAAATAAATAAAATACAATAAAATAATTAACAGTTCATTTTACTAGTATCATTGGATGGAAAAGTCTTCTATTGATACTGCAGATGACAATAAGAGTCAGTGCTATGATTTCAATAAATATAAAACGTTATGGTTAATTACATGGTTAAGAACAAAGAAAGAACCCAAAATTTTCCATTTTTGTGAATTTATCTTCCAGTGAGAACACCAATAGAAATATTTTTTCCATAGGTATTTGCAAAAAATGGGGGTTCTCTTATTTGAATTCTTTTGTGCACTTGGAAATAATTACTTTAAAGAAAGTTTATTTATATATAATAATATAATATATTTTCACTTTACTGACTTTAAACTTTATCATTAGCTTTTTGCTTCAATTTCTTTATGGAAAACAATGACCAAGTTAAAAAATATAGATATATTTGTCTATTAAAGTTTATTTTAACTATTTTTAAAAAACAGTAGACATATCTTTTCTCATAGTGGTATACTTTGCTCCATTAATAATCTTCAATCACTCACTGCATTTTTTCCATGGGCAATAATGTAAATTATTCTTGTGTAATTTCTCATATATTACTATTAGATATGTAAAACATTTTCATTCTGACATAAAATACTCCATGCATAATACTAGAAACCCTGGGAAAACATCTAGAAAATAATTGTACTGTACAATGCTTACCATGCTGTTATGATTTGTGACAAAGTATAAATATATTCTTCAAAAGTTTTTTGACTTTAAGCTGCTTGATGCTATTCAGATTGGAATAATTTAGCATTTTTAGGAAGAGAAGATAATGCCTGGGATTGGTTTCAGATGGGTTAATGATTCATCTTATTTCTGTCAGATCCATCGTTGAAATTTTTATTTCTTTCACAGAAATATCATGAAGTGCTTTGTGAAATTGGTTTGCCGGCACATCATTTCTGGTCTTCTGCGTACATTTGATAAACACCAGTTTGCATACAGAAAAAAATAGATCTACAGAGGACACTATAGCCATTACTCTTCACACTGCTCTGACTTTTCTACAACAGTGAGAGGGCTATGTGAGGATGCTTTTTGTAGTTTTTAGTTCTGCATATAACACAATTCTTTAACATAGACTAATATCTACCCTTCTGGACCTTGGATTTTCTTATTCAATCTGCATTTGGATTATGGATTTCCTGTCGGGCCGCTCACAGAGAGTCAGATTAGGGACTCATACCACTTCAGCCCTTATTCTTAACACTGGTATGCCACAGGATTGTGTGTTGAGTCCCTTACTCTATACTCTTTATGTGCATGACTGCATTCCCACTCACTCTAGTAATACTATTACTAAATTTGCAGATGATACAACAGTGGTGGGACACATCTCCAGGGGATGACTCTGCTACCGAGATGAGGTGGACTGGTTGCTTTCATGGTGTGGAGACAATAACTTGGTCCTCAACACCAATAAGATTTAGTTATCAATGGAGAACGAGTGGAGCAAGTGGCCAGTTTTAAGTTTCTGGGTGTTACCATAAAAGAAGACCTGACCTGGGGTGCTCATATTGCAGCACTGGTGAAAAGGGCCCAGCAGAGATTATACCACCTGAGACTTCTCAGAAAACAACAACTGAATGAAAAACTGCTGGTGACCTTCTACCACTGCACCATAGAGAGTATCTTAACTTACTGCATCTTTCCAATTGCACAGTGCAGATAGGACAGTACTCCAGAGAGTTAACGTCATTGCCCAGAAGATCATTGGTTGCCTTCTCCCCTCTTTGGAAGAGCTTTATAGCTTCCGCTGCCTTAAGACAGTTCAAAACATTCTCAAAGATGCATCTTATCCTGGGCACCCTTTTTTTGAACTATTACCATGTGACAGATAGTACAAGATAATAAAAACAAGGACAAATAGGCTGAAAAACAGTTTCTATCCCAGGGCAGTAATTCTATTGAATTCTACTGTATAGTGCAATATTAATGCAATATCAGGGGTTTTCAATTCAATGTGTGGAGTGTGAGGGATGTGTGTTTGTGTTTATTTTCAGTCATAATGTACACAGAAAATGGTATTTAATTTCATTGTACGAGGTGTAATGACAATAAAGTAAACTAAGCGAAAGAACTAACATTGTCCTTGATTCCATTCCCAGTCAAACCAAACAACTCTTGCATTCTAAGGGCAAATCTGCTCAACATCCTAAACTTTTCCTATCTATGAACATGCTTATGTTTGCTTATATAGAGGTTTAAGAATATATAGATTATCCAGCGTGTCCAGACTGTGAACTTTTTTTCCAATATTTGGCAATATTAGGATTGCAGCTACCATACTGTTGAACAATTCTGCTACTGCTGACCTCCCATTTCTCCATTTGGGGAAACCAATATTTAATCACTACCCTTCCTATGGGAGAGTTTTCATGAACATACAGTATATGCCTTTATTTGTGTTTAATATGTAAGTACGTATAGTACAAGATGTGAAAAATAAATATACAGAAAAAATATATTTATATATGCACAGTTCATGTATAGATCATAACCATCTTTAAGAGTTATATTTATCTTTAATTCTAAAATAGCATTGCTTTCTGAAGTTAAGGCTTTTTTTAAAAAAACCCAGCAGAAATCTTCCAAAATTATGAATTTTCTCATTTTAAACTACTTTTCAATGGACATTTTAAAACTTATTTTTTCAATCGAGAACAACAATACAATCTAATTATCTCAAGTTTATTTGGATGATACTATACAGAGAATAATTATTCTGGTTAATTATTTTTATGTGACTGCCAGTCATCAATGACTCTATATATTGACATTAAAAAAACAAAGTTTGCCTAAATACTTCCTGATATCCTAACATGTTTGTTCCAATTCATTGTCCTATGCTGGAGACAAACAGGACTTCCATTCCTACTGGCAGAAAGTTTAATATTGTCTTCTCAGAAATAATTTGAAACATTCAAAATAACTTTAAAACCATATGTTTACTTAGCTGTTTCTCATATTCAGAAATGCACGATGACAAAATAAATCAGAAGAGAATTGTTTACTATTCATAATCACTTTTCTCAAATTAAAGTCTTTATTTACTGTTTTTTCAATAAACAATAACTTTTGTTATTGCAGGATTAAAAGTCCAAAGCAATATTAAACACACTGTTACGGGATCGAATTTCCCAACAGAAAAACATTTCTTCAATTAACTCTGTATATTTAGATAACAGATGGTATATAACCTATTAATCTAATCATAATGAAAAATATATTCAGAAGATATCTTAGGGTGGGGAATATATCTTATATATTTTTGTTTTGTTGAAATCTTAACATTAATCAATGAAGAAAAAAATCATTGTAAATAGGTGAGAATAATTTGTAAATTTAGGAAGCATTTCTATGGTAGTTAAATACAGAAATGTTCTGGGACATACTATGTGAATAATTGCTCAGTGACATAGTCCTTGATTTACAACCAGTTGTTTAATGACCATTCATAGTTATGACAGACTCAGGATGCTGCCATAAGCCCATAAAATCACTTACTGACATTGTAAAAGATCATTCTGCATTTGGGATGTTTGGCCAAAACATTCACAACCTGTTTGCAAAGGCCCTGAAATCAGGTGATCACCATTTGTAATCTATTCTGCCAATTTGAACAGAAGGACAATGGGGAAGTTAGCAGAAAGAATGCAAACAGAGGGGATGGAGGATTTGCCTCAGAAATTTAAATGAATCTTAAGCCATCTATTAACATCCAATTCAATCCTTTTTAAAGTTTTCAAAATGTTTAGAAACATAGTTGGATATACTGCATAAAGCACCAAATATTTAACAGTATCAAAACATATTTCCTTATATAATATTGATATGTATTGATATATTAAGGCATAGGGAAGCAAATAAGTAAATATGTTTTATGGGTTAAATGTTACCATTTTTTAGAAAAACTTATATCAGAATGATTTTACAAATCTACCATACAATGTTTATAACATTAGGCAAAAAAGGATACTGATCTAAAATTGCCAAAATATCATCAGCATAATCATTCATACTCACACCATGCCAATACAATACCTTAATATTTAAAGATTACCTTATTGTGGTGGCCAAGAGTTTAAGAATTGAATAAAATAGTAAGGTAGAAAGTGAACAGCCCTGCTATTGTAACTGACAAGGCACAAGGTTGCAGACCATAAATATCAAACTAATGGACAAACTCCTACGAAAGACTTTATCTAATAAACATATGTTTTAAAAATTATGCTTTACTGAATAGACTGAAATCCTAGGCCTGCTGGTGCAGAAATTTCCATATCATCATTCGGATTTTCTTCTGAAAATAGGGAGCCACTTCTAATCAAGGAAAAGAATATATATTCCTATATATATATTCATATATATGTGGAGTTTGATTCTTTTTACAGGAATATAGTGCAATGCCACTATGGACTTTCATCCTGCTGTTGATCTGCGGAAATTTATGTGATTTATTTTGCACAATTTAGCAATAATCATTAAAGTTCATTAGATTGGAGGGAAAACCACTGTCACACTGACATCTGGATGCATGAGCTAATTTTGCTGGTGATGCTTTGAGTTTTAATTATACAAGTCTATTTTTGTTCCTTTGCATTACTTACTTCTAATGAAGTGCTCAACAGAGCTTAATATTCAACACTTTAACATTACACATTTTTCATACCAAAACCTACTAAGCTATATAAAAATATATATGTAAACACATACACACAGTAGCTGTTCAGAATGATATATGACATTAGTTCAGATTTCAACATGAAAAGTTAAAGGACTTAACCAAACCAGGAATAAGATATAGGCAATGTTGGTATAGAATAATACAGCATAGGCAGACTAATAAGTATAAATAGCAATAGCACTTCGACTTATATTGCTTTATGGTGCTTTACAGCTTTCTTTAAGAGGTTTACAGAGTCAGCATATTGTCCCGAACAATTTGGATCCGCATTTTACCCACCTCGGAAGGATGGAAGGCTGAGTCAACCTTGAGCCTGGTGAGATTTGATCTGCTAAATTGCTGGCAGCTGGCTTCAGCAGAAGTAGCTTGCAGTACTGCACTCTAACCACTGTGTCACCGAGGCTCAGTAATAATGTATAAAAAGTATAAATAATTAAGTTTGTAATATCCTAATCTACACTATATCCCATTACTAATTTACTTTCATTTAAAAACTTAGAAAGGATCATAGGTTTAGACTTTACTGTGATTTGGGGATTCCTAAATCGCATGAAATTCCATTTAAACTACTTCAGTTTCTTTAAAATAAAATTAAATCAGTTTTCCACAATCTATTACATTCTCAGTTAATTGAACAGTCACAGCCACTAAAAAGAAATAAGTATGATCAGTGAATCTATTGGTTCGGAACTTGTAATGAGATACATCTAGAAAACATTAATTAGGACAAAGATTGTCTAATCTGTTGTTCCAGGACTTGGGCTATTTTGATCATTTTTGCCATAGAAAGATGAAAAACATTTTTTGTTTCTTTTATTCTTCTTTTGAGGAAACAAACTGCTTCCATGAATTTTCTTGAGATGGTTCTACATTTGTGGACACTACACCTCACATGATGTTACATGATTGTTGTCTTCCAGGCAGGACTATATAATTTTATACCTAATTCACACCTTTCACAAAAGCAGATTTTAATTATTGCTTTCAGCCAATTAACAGCCTTCATTAACAAAATACATTTGTTAAGAAACAGATAAGTTACTGCAAAGTTACTGAGCAGTCAAGTGCTCAAGATACTAGAAAAACAAGTTCAGATTGAGCCATCAATAACAAACTCTTATATAAAGAGAATGGATAAGGTAGATCACACTTGCTAACTTAAAATTAATCAGGTATGCAACCTTGCAACAGAATTAAGATATTGATTAACTAGAAAAGCTAGTGACAATCCTTTGGGATAATCCTTCTTATCAACATATTGACAATATTATGACTGATAGTTCTATGTAACAGGAATGAAGAAGATTTTATTAACATTCAAGTATTTCCTTGTTTTCACAATTTTCCAACTTTTGTATTTCATAAGAAGTTTTTTTCTATTACTCCAAAGAACATTGTGGGGAAAAAACAATAAAAAATATGCAGGAAATTGCTATAAAGTTTTGAATTTTAATGCTATATAGCTTATTATTTATTTAGCCCAAGAACTTATACTGATTCAAAATGTGGATCTTTACTGGATGATAGTACTAGGGAGAGCCATGCAAAGTTGAAAAATATTTCAACTAGGATAGTGAATATCTATATTTTGCTTAAGACAACAATACATGCCTTGATATAGTTGTGGGAACAATGAAATATCTTATCTTGAAAATAGAATTCTTGCATAGTCTTAGAACAAAAAGCAAACTAAAGACAAATCATTCTCTATGTGACTACTGAAGATGGACATCCATTTGGAGATATTAATTTCTTAATCACTAAATCACTTTTCCCCTTCTATATGAACCAGCCAGATATTGTAGAAGTAGCAATGCAATTATAGGTTTATTGGACTTTTTATCCGATTGCTAATACTAATTTGTAGCTCAATATTGATATTCTTTATCCCAATCATTCATGAGTAAATGAGTTAATGTTTTTAGAAACAATGTAGTTCATAGTTTGAGAACTGGTGTTACTAGACAGACAATTTATAAGAAGAACATAGAATAATAGATTCAAGTCCAACCCCTTGCTTGAGCAGGAGACACTATATCATTTCCGACATGGTTGTCCAGTTTCTTTTTGAAAGCCTTCAGTGATGGAGCACCCACAATTTCTGAAGGTAAGCTATTCTATTGATAAATTGCTCTCACCATTAGGAAATTTCTCTTTAGTTCTAGGTTGCTTCACTCCTAGGTTAGTTTCCAACCATAGCTTCTTGTCTTGCCTTTTGGTGCTTTACAAAATAGTTTAACCTCTTCATCTTTGTAGACCCCGTCAAATATTGGAACAGTGCTATCATGTCCCCCCATCCTTTCTTTTCATTAGACTAGATTTACCCAAATCCTATAAAAATTCTTCATATCTTTTAGCCACCAGTCCCTTAATCATTTTTGTTACTCTTCTCTGCACTCTTTCTAGAGTTTCAACATCTTGTTTGTGTTCTGGTGACCAAAACTAGATGCAGTATTCAAAGTGTGGTCTTACTAAGGCTTTGTAAAGTGGCATTAGAACTTCATGTGATTTGATTCTATCCCTGTATTAATGCAGCTTAGGATTCCATTAATTTTTTTGGCAGCTGCTACTCACTGTTGTCTCATATTAAAGTGATTGTCCACTAGGTCTCCAAGATCCTCTTGCAGTTATTAATAGTTTCATCTAGTCTATACCTATACAGTTGGTTTTCTTACCCAAGCGAAAAAACTTAATCTACACTGAATTTCATTTTGCTATTGGCATATACATAAACATCTCTCATTAATGATTATCTTTAATTTCTGCCTCACAGTTTAGGAACATTTCCATCAACATCTCATATTAATGTAAAATGCATACTTGGTGGCAACTAAACATTTCAGTTCAAACGCTAGAAATCTAAAAGATTGTGGATCACATAAGATTAAATCTTTAGCAATTTGTGACTATTCAGAATAATGTAAATACCATTCCTGGGCCTTGAGTGAACTATTACAATATTGCCACAGAACATTAGGGTTCATGTATAATTGAATGAGTAATTTGATTCTTCTGACTAAGTTACTGCTTCCCAAGTGACTATTTAGCAATAGAATAATAAGCAGCAGATGCTTCAACAGCAGGACTTCAATGAAGAGTGTCAGCTAGGTCTAGCCAAAGTCATTGCGTATGCATCATTCTGTCTTAACACTAACGTCTGGTGTATTAACTGTGAATTTCACATGCTGACTAAATTACTCTTTTAATCATCCAAAATACAGTGTTTTGTCTAAAAAGGGAATCATTTCTTTTTTGATCAGCCCAGTCAGAGACTAGATATGCTTGGTTAATTACAATTATTTTCATAAGTAACTGTACATAGAGTTGGTATATTTTATACATATACCTTAAAGACACATAAATTTCATCCTGAAAAGACTACATTATAAATTTTGAACACTTGTTTCCTTTTTAAAAATGTATATTATTATTACAATTTATATTTTCTAATAGTTTTTTCTGAAAATAAGGAAACCCTCTTCTTGCACAATAAAAATGCTCTAGTATTTTCAGAGCATGGACTGACTATAACAGCAATTTGTTGCATTACTACGCATTTGCTCTGGGCGACCATAATGTAAAGCTTCCTCTGTATGTGGAGTTCTCCAAGCAATTCATACTGTGAAATATTATAGTCTTCAATACTGTGGAAAATCCGCCCTACAAATAATTATTCTGAAAATGTAGAGGACTATCAGCCACATACATTGACAGGTCTTCTGTACCTGATAAATACCTGTATTTATCATTTCTCTGATAAATAGCAAGCATGCAGCACTTCCTGTCAGTCAAGGAATTCCAGCTGGTGAGTTCCAGGAGAAGAGCCTTCTCTGCCACAGCCTGGCTCTCTTGGAATATCTTGCCCCCTGGGGTGAGACTTGACTTCCACCCTCCTGACTTTCCATAATAACTCTGCCATATGGCTGGGGGTCTTGATGAAGAAATTTTATACTGGAGATCATTGATCGACTGCAGTTCCCATCTCATCCCTGTATATTCTTCTCCTTCCCTTGTTACTCCTCCCTCCCACATTCCCCCTCCCTCTCTCCCTATCCTTAGTTATAACTTGTATTATTTTGTAATTTTGAATGTAATTTTATATATTTATAAATATATTTATATTTTATTTAAATATTGTAAAGCCACCCAGAGTCACTTTGGTAAGATGGGCAGCAAACAAATTAAATAAATAAATAGTGGACTGCAAATCAAAGAACATGTATATGCTCAAATTAGCAATATAACAAACTGTAGATATATTAAGATACAGAAGAACTCAATCCAATACAAAGTTCATCAGAATATCTTGATCATTTTTTCTAGAATGGAATGGAATGGAATAGAGTCGACTCGAGTGCAGTCGAGTCGAGTGGTATGGAATGGAACGGAACTGAATGGAACAGAACAGAATAGAATAACAGAATTGGAAGGGACCTTAGAGGTCTTCTGCTCCAAACCCCTGCTCGAGCAGGAAAGCCTATAACATTTCAGACAAAGGGCTGTCCAATCGCTTCTTAAAAACCTCCAATGTTAGTGCATCTACAACTTCTGGAGACAAGTTATTCCACTGATTAATTGTTCTAACTGTCAGGAAATTTCTTCTTTGTTCTAGGTTGCTTCTTTCCTTGATTAGTTTTCATTCATTGTTTTTTGTCCTGCCTTCAGGTGCTTTGGAGAATAGTTTGACTCCCTCTTCTTTGTGGCAGACTCTGAGATATCAGAACCCGGCTATCATGTTACCCCAGTCCTTCTTTTCATTAACTAAACATATCCAATTCCAGCACTGTTCTTTATATGTTTAGCCCACAGGCCCATAATCATCTTTGTTGCTCTTCTCTGCACTCTTTCTAGAGTCTCAACATCTTTTTTACATTGTGGTGAGCAAAATTGGATGCAGTATTCCAAGTGTGGCTGTTCCGGACTAGCAGGCTCGTAGCCTGCAAATCTGATTGGCCCACTGATAACCGATCGTGATTGGTCGCCATAGACTGATGCGATTGGCCAGTAAACGGGCTGCCGCGATTGGCCCTGCCAAGAGCGGCAAACTCAAATCGCCTTCATTGGCTGCTAGCCGCAGCCAGCCCTATATAAGGGGCTGCTGCGGCTGGGGTTAGTTGCTCAGATCTGAAGTCACAAATAAAGAGCTGTTATTGCTATCTGAGTCCTGCCTCCGTTCTTGAACCGTCCTCCCAGATTTAACAGTGGCGTTACCACAGCATTATAAAGTGGCATTAACAGTTCACATGATCTTAATTCTATCCCCCGTTAATACAGCATAGAATTGTGTTTGCTTTTTTGGCAGCTGCAGCACATTGCTGGCTCATTCCAGGGAGGCTCTCTAGGGAATGGTCAAATATGGGATCACATTCTGGATAATGGTTGGTGCAAGAAACTCAGTCCTCCCTAATTTCCAAGGGTAAGGGAAATGGGAGGACAATAGTATTTTCAGACTTCCAAGCTTCTAATAATGTAATCTAACAATAAAACAGAATTAGATGATCTGAACATATTTCATATCAGGTCTCCCTGATGATGCTGACAGGCTGGTATTTCAGCTAGAGACTTTAGGAAGATTTGGGTGGGGGGAGACTTTTTACATAAAAATTGAAGAAAAGCATATAGTATTACTTTTTTTATTTTAAATAAATTCAGTAAACAGCTTTTTAGTTTCTCTTACTAAATCCTCATGTGTCATTCCTGCTGTTTATATAACATAAACTAAAAAGCAGATGGCTAAGGTTCTAAATGATATTTTTCATGAGTTCATATAAAGTCAGGATGCTGTGTCTGCTATTACTGTTTTGTCTTTCTGGTTTTAAGGGTTTATGAGAGCTTCCGTATAGAAAACAAACTTTTAAATCTTGCTGGCAAGATGGTACAGAGTATGCAGCTTTTATGAAACTTGTTTATTAGACCCATGTTCCAAAGAGTCATAAAATTTGTTCTTAGAAAAATCCAAGAAACAAATGATAAACATTGATATTGTTTATAGGTAAACCTATATTTAAATGTGTATGATAGCTAGATAATGTTCTTGCTATGACATCTTGCTATTACTGAGATTCATTGACTATTTGGCATTGACTATTTGGCAGGTAAACCTAGTAAATTTTGAAGTATAACCTAGCTGTCAATAAAATTTTGGCTAACACATTCCTATCTCAGTTCATTAAGTTACCAATAGGTTTCATCTATCATTTTGTTGTTTTAGTAAATGATTGACTGTCATAATTATTGCTAAATTACCTTTATTGCTAAATTACCTTGAATACAATCCAGTTTAATCAAAATAGTAATGGATCATTATTGTTCATTTATTTCAATATTGTTCACAGCTATAATATAGCAGTTCAAGATATTTCAAAATTCATTTTTGGTATTTAATATTTTAACTTATCAAATTGTCTCTATTGTTAGATAAACATTTGTGATTAGTATATTACAAATAATTTACTCTACCAGATTAATAAAAAGAAATTCTTCACTAACCCAGCTAAATCAACAAACTGATGTGCTGTAGAATATTACATTACTTGGGAGTAATCTAAACTAAATGTCCTTACCTCACCTGCATTTTAACTGCATATCCTATGAATGATCATTTATCAAAGGAAGTCAGTAGTAGCCGTAGACATGGCTGAACTTAAAGTTTTCAAAGCCAAATGAAAATGTGGAGAAATTAAGAGATTTAATGGAAAGGTTGGACTATACTTCAATTTATGGCAATTTAACTGAACATTTTTCAGGCATTGGAACAGTCCATCTTTAAATACTACATAAATGGAAGCAATAATGAAAAAGAAGTATGGGCTTCCTAGATGCTCCAGCTGCAGTGGTGGTATGCTACTGGTTCAGCCCAGTTTGGCCAAACGGGTAGTAAAAAAAAGCATACGATCAGCTGAAAGAAGGAAAACAAAGCTTCCAACAATCAGCTGAGAGGATAAAAGACTGAAAAGTGAATGGGAGGATGGGAGGGTCGCTCCTAGCTTTTCGTTTCTTCATCCTCACAGCTGATTGGTTTGTTAGGTACGCGCACATTAGGGGGCACATTCACACATGCATTAGGGGGATACACACATGCATTAGGGGTGCACGTGCATAATCACCCACTGAACCATAGCGACGAAGGTAGGATCCCACTACTGTCCAGCTGGTGATAAAGTAAGAGAGAACTCTGGCTAGGTAGGCCTGGGCTCATTAAGACTTTTATCATATTCTCATGGGTATCTTAAATGTGAAAAAAGTGCATTTCAAGAAATTCACAGCAATTAGAATATAGAAATAGGACAGGAAAAAGTGGTTATTGGAATCTGAAAACAAAGATACATGTAATAGATGTGGACAAGTCCCAAATCAAGTCCCAAATGGCTCTGCATTACATCCTGCACTACATCATACACTACATCCTACAACACCTTGAATCTCCAAATACCTACGCAAGGGTCCACTTTGTAGACTTCAGTTCAACATTCAATACCATAATTTCAGACATTCTTCTAACTAAACTAAACCAGCTAGCAGTACCTGAACACACTTGTAAGTAGATCATAAGCTTCTTAACAGACAGGAAGCAGCAGGTGAAGCTAGGCAGAATCACATCTGATACCTGTACAACTATGCTTTCTCCATTTCTTCCTATATACCAATGATTGCATCACAAATGATCCATCTGTTAAAATACTAAAGTTTGCAGATGATACAATAGTGATTGGTCTCATTCGAGACAATGATGAATCTGCATACAGATGGGAGGTTGTACAACTTGCCTCATGGTGTAACCAGAACAATCTGGAACTGAACACATTCAAAACCATAAAAATGGTGGTAGACTTTAGGAAAAACCCTCCCATACTACCACCTCTTACAATGCTAGACACACAGTATCAACAGTAGAGACCTTCAAATTTCTAGGTTCTACCATATCACAAGACCTAAAATGGACACCTAACATCAAAAACATCATCAAAAAAGCACAATAAAAATGTTCTTTCTGCACCAACTCAGAAAGCTCAAACTTCCCAAGGAATTGCTGATACAGTTCTACAGAGGAATTATTGAATCTGTCATCTGCACCTGTATAATTGTCTGGTTTGCTTATGCAACCCAACAAGACAGACACAGACTTCAGAGAGTAATTAGGACTGCAGAAAAAACAATTACTACCAACCTGCTCTTAATTGAGGACCTGTATATTGCATGAGTCAAAAAGAGGGCTGTGAAAATACTTACAGATCCTTCACATCTCAGACATAAACTATTTCAACTCCTACCCTCAAAACGATGCTATAGAGCACTGCACACCAGAACAACTAGACACAAGGACAGTTTTTTCCAAAACGCCATCACTCTGCTAAACAAATAATTCCCTCAACACTGTCCAACTATTTACAAAGTCTGCATTACTATTACTATTAATCTTCTCATCACTCTTTATCACCCATTTCCTCCCACTTGTGACTTTATGACTGTAAGTTATCGCTTGTATCCTTATGATTTATATTGACTGTTTCTTAGTATGATTTGATTGCTTATTGTACCCTATGACTATTATTAAGTGTTGTACCTTATGATTCTTAATTCTTGACGAATGTATCTTTTCTTTCATGTACACTGAGAGTATGTGCACTAAGACAAATTCCTTGTGTGTCCAATCACACTTGGCCAATAAAGAATTCTATTCTATTCTATCAGGCACAGAAATGCATTGTTGATATTAACAAATGGCTGAAGTTGGTAAGAGGGACTAAGAAAAAAATACAATTTTCTTTACATATTGTCATAATGAATAGATAAGAAAAAGAAGTATGCTAACTGCTCTGTGAAGGCTGCGCTATTTATTTATTAAACATTAAACATTAGCCACCATTTCATTAACGTGACCATAAGAGGTTTACAACTATTAAAATACTTCAAAAATAAAACAAAATAAATACAATAATAGAAATAGATTACAGGAGAACACTCATCTAAATACAATGTTACCATCTTCCAGATTCCTCGTGGAATCCCAAGGATGCTGGAAGAACCACATTTTTTGAATCTTTTGAAAGGCAAACAAGGATGATGTTAACTTCACATTTATGGTGGAATTATGTTTTAGAAGGTGAGAGCCACAGTAGAAAAGGCAAGTTATTTTGCTACCATCAGATCAAGCTGTTTAGTCTGCAACATATTCCTCAACCTGGATCTGATGGAATGGATAAATGTGATCAGGAACAAGAAAAGTCAGATAATTTGGAGCTATACCATGTAAGGCTTTAAAGATCAAACCAGCACTTTGAATTGCAATAGAAAGCAAACTGACAGTTAATGAAATTCATGGAACAGAGATGTAACATGTGCCATTCTAGACGCACATAACTGTGAGTGTGTCATATTCTGCACCAGCTTCTGAATACCCTTCAAGGACAGCCCATGTAGAGTACATTACAGTAATCCAAACAGGAGGTGACTAGGTAATTAGTGACCATGAGCAGAGACTTTCAATTCAGGAACAGGTGCAACTAGCAAAGTAAAGGCTCTCCTAGCCACCACTATTATCTGCTCCTTCACCAAGGGTCATAAAAGGAACATCCAAAAGGCCAACAAATGTAAAGAATTGAGTTTCAAGGGTTTAGCTGAAGCCTGTGGTTTCTCTGACCCCCCCCCCCACATTCTTCACCAAGACAACAACAACATTGTTTAATTTAAGGTGTCCTCTATCTCCCTTGCTATTTGTATTGACCTTGGAAGTGTTGAATAGAAATATTAGAGATGACAAAAGCATAAAAGGAATGAAAATTAAAAAGGAAGAATTCAAATTGCAAGCCTTTGCGGATGACTTAGCCTTTATTTTGGAAGACCCTTTAGAAACAGCTCCAAAGCTATTGGAAAAGATAGAGATATATGGCAAGGTGGCTGGTCTGAAAATAAATAAAGATAAAACAAAGATCTTGACAAAGAACATGCTACTAAGACAAAGAGAAGAACTGGCAGACCTGTTGAAAATCCAAGTCACAAACAAGGTTAAGTATTTGGGGATATACTTGACATCAAAATGTAGTACATTAAAAGAGAATAATTATATTAAACTTAAACAACAGATAGCCTTAGATTTGAAGAAATGGGAAAAGTTACAATTATCATTAATAGGGAGAACTTCAACAATCAAGATGAATATTTTACCCAGAATCTTATATTTGTTTCAAACAATACCAATTAGGCTCGGAAAAGACTATTTTGAAGACTTAAATAAAATTGTGCTGAAGTATATATGGCAAGGTAAGAAAGCGGGAATAAAGCTAAAGCTTTTGCAAGATGCTAGAATTAGAGGAGGTTTTGGCCTGCCTAATTGGGAGTTGTACTATCAAGCTGCAAATTTGATATGGGTCAAGGAATGGATAACACTAAGAAAGACTAGATTGTTGACACTAGAAGGTTATGATTTGCTGTTGGGTTGGCACGCTTTTTTATGGTATAAGGGAACTAAAACACAGGGTTACTTTAGAAGACATTATATACAGGAGTCTTTGTGGTTAAACTGGGAGAAGATAAAAAGACAATGTTATTTGAAAATTCCAGTTTGGTTATCGACTATTGAAGCATTTTCCTATCCTATAATTTATAAGAAGGAACAAACAGTTAGATATGGGGAACTATTGGATGAAAAGGGTGAACTTAAATCGATACAAAATCTAGAGGAATAAGGTATAAAGATGAATTGGTTTTCATATGTGCAAATACACTCAAGGTATGATGAAGATTCTAAAACAGAGGGATTTTATGATAAACAGACTGATTTAGATAAGATTTTGACAGGTACTGATGAAAAGATGATTAAAAAATTATATGGTTATATACTGGGAATTAAGCTAGAGGAAGAACAAGTTAAAGAAACTATGATTGTTTGGGGGAAGAATTTTGGATATGGGATTGATTTAGAGAAATGGCAAAAACTATGGTCGCAAAATTATAAAATGACCATGTCAACAGTTTATAAAGAAAATCTGTATAAGATGTTTTACAGGTGGCACTTTCCCCCCACAAGGTTAGCAAGAATGTTCAGGAATAAATCTGAAAAATGCTGGAAATGTCATCAGATACCTGGCTCATACTACCATATGTGGTGGACCTGTGAGGATGCTAGAAAATACTGGACTAAAATCTGCATGTGGTTGGAAAAAATGACAAAGAAACACATAGATTTGAAACCGGAGGTTTTTTTATTGGGAATCTTACCAGATACATACAGTAAAGACTTGAAATATCTGATTGTAAATGTATTAACAGCGGCTAGGATTGTATTTGCTAAAAATTGGAAAAATGAGAAAATACCATTGCAGGAAGAAATTATTAAGAAAATATTGGAATGTGCTGAAATGAGTAGATTGACATTTGAAATTAGAGAGCAAGAGGACAAACAATTCTATAAAATTTGGGACCTTTTCTATCAATGGTTGGATGATAAAATACAATAATAGAATATTTAGAATGTTAGATAATAAGGAATATTTTTGCTTTTTCTTTTTCTTTTGTTATTTTATATCATATTTATAAAGTTTTTTTTAGGATAGATTTGATATGACTATATGATTTGCTATAGAATAAACTACCTAAATTATAGTTATCTCATAAAGTATGAATGAATAAAATTATAATCAAATGATTTTCTAATAGTGATACTAGGATATATAAGTTTGGATTGATAATATGAATTATTATGTAATGTCACTGTAATTGAGACTACGAAATGAATGCACAAAACTGATGAACCAATCGACACACTGTATATATGTATGGAAGAGAGCTGATGTTTTTATGTTTTGTTTGTTTTGTTTGTTTTTAAAAAATCAATAAAATTGTTTTCCAAAACAAAAAAAACATTGTTTAATTTAAGGGCAGAGATATATAATTGGGTATAGTCAGTATGCTTCTCAAATATGGCAAAGGCTTATCTCACCCAATAACTTCATCTAGTATTCTTTCCATAGGAAGAACTAGAATGAGCCAAATACTGTGCTGTTCACTCCCATCCTGTGGCTTTGCTCCGCATTAGGAGGGCTTCTCATTGAGTCCAATGCATCAAGAAAGAGACCAAGCCGGTTCAGTCTTGGATGAGCAGCCCCGAACACGCGCTCAGGGAAGCTCTTTTATTGAACACACATTGTTAAACGTCACAAAAGAGAAAGTTCAGTCTACTTTACATGTTAAAAGAGTGGGGGGTCTCAGTGGATACATTGTAGCACCCAATCACAGTGCTTAAGGGATACAAAGTAACCAATCCGCGCCTGCAGTCCAGCCAGTAGCCCAAGGTGGGCAGCATCCTTTTGTTCCTGATACCTGCTTTCAGCCTACGTGAGGTCTTGCAGGTATTGAAACTCCTTTGCCTACGTGAGGCTTGGCATATATCAAAACTCCTTTGCCTACGAGAAGCTTTGGCATATGCCCAGGCTGTTAGATGTGGATTCGCTGCTGCACCATCCCATAGAACTAATCCAAAAGGATACCACAATTAGAACTGATCTAGAAGGATACCAGGTTGGTAGTATCAAAGAACAGATGTAACACTTATGACCCAGTCCCATCGGAGATCATTCAAAAGCAAACCAGTACATTTTATCCTATGACCAGGCTTGAATCCTGACTGAGAGAAATCCAAATACTCCATTAATGTGAATTGTTGAAAAAGCAGAAGGATAGACCTGACAGTAGAAGCAGTAACAAAATGCAGAGCAACCATTGAGGAAGTCAGCCTTCTGACCTCTGTGAAAGACCAATGTGTGAGATGCTGTGAGATCACCAATAGGTTGTTGCTGAATTTTTTACCTTCTTTTTGGAGTGAGGGAATAGGGTGAGGAACTAATGAAAGAGATGATCCTTCCAGAGACAAACTTCTCCCTTTTTCATCATTAAAACCATTCCAACCCACCACTCAAGTGATATGAACCTGGGCCATTGAAGTTTTTTTTTTTCAATCCATGTTTACAGTTTTACACTTAGTTTCAGGTTACAAAAAATGGGTGCTAGGAATTGCATATAGGTCAGTCACATTGCAAATATTCTATGGATTCAGTTACTGTATTTTTATTGTTGTCAGAATTATGAACATCTCTAATTAGATTAGCCAATTAAAAATGTTCTAAATTCAGCAGTAATTCAGCAATGTGTGATTTGCTTTTACAAAGAAAAAGAAAAATGAATAACTGAAAATGCAAAGAGTCTACTTGACTATGTTTTGTTTGTTTTAATGGAATATTAACCTACAAATTTTATTTCAGGACTCAAAGACAAAGTAATAACAGAGCCTTTTAACCTCCAATGTTGCTCTATGGCAGACGTCAGTGACCATTTTGGAAAATAGCATAATTGAGCAAGAAATTGCTGAACTCACATGCATCAAAAGGTTTCAGGCAATTTCATAAGGTCTCAACAATGTTCTTAAACACATTACAATTGTTAATTGACAAGGTTTTTATAATCTGTTTTATATTAAATTCACTTCTGCAAAATGTCACATTTTCCTCTCCCTCACATCCTTGCTATTTAAACTCTGTATCAGTCCAACTGCATTAACTAATCCTAACAGTTTTAAAACTTGTTCTACTTTATTTCTAGACATTTTTTTCTAATGTCTTAATTTTTATAAACTTCAACTTTTGACCTTGAATCTCTCTCTTTTTGAATTTGCATCTTTCTCTAGTTGAACAATGAATTCTTCTATTCTCTTGTAAACTCTTTCTATATTCTTTTGGAGTTGTTCTGCTTAACTCTGACACTTTATTTCATTATCTCTTCCTATCATCTTCCCTCTTCCTTCTCAAATTCACTTCTTTGCGACTTTCAGCATCTTCATTCTAGTGTTTGGGCATTGAGTTCAATTGCTCAAAACATAAAAGATGACATGAAGATGACATAATTTGTCATCTTCCATTAGAAAATGATTTCACGTGTTCCATGATGGACTTCATGATGGACTTAATTACAATTATTTTCTTCCAACTTTGATAGCTTCTGTCTGGCATTACTTTCCAGAATCGGTTTTGTGTGAATATTGTCTCTTTTTACTAATTCACTGTTTTTGTGGAGCCCACTAAATTTACAGTTGTCTTTTCTAACTTTCCAAAGCTGTCACAACTCTTAATTCTTCATAAAAAGTGTATGGGCACTAAAACATTGCTTCCATATTCCATCTACTTTTGCTTCCAGCTAGGTATGATAAGAAAGGGTGATTGGGAAACGAGCATAGGGCAGAGTTAGAAGTGATAAGCTGGGTTGAGTAAAGGAATAAATTACACTGAAAGGCAGATGCTCTCCAGTGGTAACCTGTATCGGAATTAGACCGTTCTTGCTGAATGCTGTGTGTGTAGAAGAATAAAAGTACTTCAAACCTTCCAGTTTGCCGACTGATATTTCTTATCTATGATTATCCATACCAACAACTGAGAGTAAGTATATAAAAATTATGGCCACTTTGTTGGCCCTTTACACAATACACGGCAGACAATTGCATTATAAGAATAAGAAAAATAAACTATCAGTTTGAAAGTTATTACTATGTTTTTATTTTGAAGTACTTATTCTCTGAAGCAATTTTCTTGCATCTCAATTTCAATCATAGTTCTATTCTTTGAGAGAGATGATTTTCACAGTAAGGGTGGGGGGGCTTAAATGCATATCATTCGATTTGGCCAAATATATTATTTCCATTAACTTTATTTTATAGAATCTGCACTAGTTTCCCTGGAGACCTGGCAACTTAAATAGATATAGTAGTTCATAATTTTCTTCCTTATAATGCTCATTTTATTAGGAATGGTGCCGGATATTCTAATAATCATGAGAATAAAAGTATATCATTTAGGGAAATATCTTATTAAGTATGAGACGTTCCTTATCCAATTCATTTTCTTGGTGGTGGTGGTCTGAGGTCATTCAGGCAACTAAATTAAATACATAACATTATGCATGGTTCAATTGCTTTATCACAGGAGGGTTATCTTAGTCAGGGGAAAGAGGTAGCAGTATTGTTATATCCAGTGAACGTACTTCAGGTTGCAGTTTTCTAAATAACAGCCCTTGAATTAACACTGGATGCTGTCAATAAGTTCTTACTTGCTACACTGTAGCTTTATAAGTTCATATAGAAAAATATCTGGATAATCTGTTGTGGTTATAGTAAGAGTTTTAAACCTCCAAAAACCACTCATGTTTCTTACTCTAAAACTGCCCCATTTGAAGAATACCTTCATGATACCTTTCCATATATAGGTATATATTTCATTCATATATGTGTGTGTGTGTGTAT
This sequence comes from Pseudonaja textilis, assembly GCF_900518735.1. The sequence continues at coordinate 7,513,521 of NW_020769322.1, forward strand.
GTGTGTAATTAATTTAAATTGATTCTAAAATAAAATTCTTGAAAATTACATTAAAATATAATATAAATATAAAATATAAGAACCATAATACATTTTCAAAATGAACAGAACTTATATGAAAGTCCTAACTATGGGATATTTAATATTTTTTTAATTGAATCATATTTCTGCTCAACATTATTACTTTTCTCAAAGAAAGGAAAACCAGAATAAATAGATAGATATCTCTTGGGAAAATGCATCTATGAATTGTGGGAAAACAATGCACATTAGACTCATTTAATGTCCAACTGTGTGTAATGTAGGATTTCATCATTGGTCTATCTACCGAGTTCTTTAAAACATATTTTATACATGAAGCAAAGATAATTGATTAATACGTATAAGTCCAGTGCTCTGACAGATACCTTGATATAACTATCCCTGGCCTGAATTCTGAAACTGGTTTATATTATCCCTTCCTTATATTATGCTGATTTTCATTCTTATTACTTTGTTAATTCCCTAGATCGTTTTATAAAATGAATAGAAATGTTATTTGCCTATAGCTTCCAAAGGTATACATGGTTGATTGTAGAGTTTATACATTGCTTTAAAATTCAGATGTAGCAGCAAATGGCTGTGATCATTTATTTTCCTATCTTATTAGTCATTGCACTTTGACTTCACTAGAAGAATATAATTTATTTGTGTACCATAATTTTCTGCAAAATAACCTAGTGAGACCTAACCATTTTTCACTAAATGGGCATTCAGTTGGTGAATGCCATATGTACTTTCCCCATTTTTGTATAGCAATCAAAGACAATGTTATGCAAAATTCACACACTTTGCCGGAATATTAGAAATAACAATATTTATAGTATGTATTCTTATGCTGTTTCAATGGATTGCAAAGGAAATATTATTTTTATCATTTATGGAAATTTACCTGTTCCAGCTTTGGTTCTTTTCTAATCTTTGTGGAAATGTTTTGTTTTGTTAAACTGATTGTTTTTATGCTAGCATGTTTGTATGTGTGTGAATTATTTGCATTAATATGCTAATAATCTTTGCCTCCTTTAAAAAAAAAAGAAAACCCAAGGATTATGAAGGGAAAATCAAACTTTCATTGCCTGCCCTTTGAGATATCTTAGTGATAAACATTTGCAAAGTCCAACAGCAGTGATATATTCACATCTACTATTAGATGCAATTAAATCAAAGATTTCATTATCTGACCAGAAATTTTTTAGACAACAGTTCCAAAGTTGTTAGCATCTTGTTTAGGTCTGCTGATGGGAGCCTTTCCTTACAAATTCAACTACAATTAGCTTAATTGATTTTTTTTCTTATTTCCAGTTCAGCTAGAGTGAAATCCTGTTGTCTCTGTTTGTTTTTGGTCATTTTCTGGAAAGATAGGGGTTTTTATTCTGTGTAGAACAACCTACCTTTAAAGCTATTTGCCCACTTATACTGGTCCCCCAGTTTTTCTTTATCAACACTGCAGTTGCTTAGGGATGCAGCAATTCTTTCTGCACATTTTGTGGAATAGTGAGAGTTGTTAAGGGAGAATCTTCTGTGTCCTTTCCTGCTGTATCACAATTACAATTAAGAGCCATCATTTGTCAGGACTGATTTGTTTACCAAGTTCTGTAGGAATTAAAGAAGAGGAACATAACAGGTACCACGAGGTGATTTTTGTTTTATTTTTTATTTATTTTATTTTGTCAAGCTAAGATAGCAGGTATAAGTATAAACATAATTATGAATACATGAAATGGATACATATAAGAAAAATAAAATGAAACAATAGGACAGGGACAGTAGGCATGTTGGTGCGCTTATGCACGCCCCCTACAGACCTCTTAGGAAAGGGGTGAGGTCAATAGTAGACAGTCTAAGGTTAAAGTTTGGGGAGTTTGGGGAAGAAACCACAGAGTCAGGTAGAGTATTCCAGACATTGACCACTCTGTTGCTGAAGTCGTATTACCTGCAATCAAGTTTGGTGCGGTTTACCTTGAGTTAGTATCTATTGTGTGCTCTTGTATTGTTATGGTTGAAGCTGAAGTATTCTTTTTTTAAAAAATAGATTTTATTGAATTTACAATTCACATCGACACTACATTTACAAAATAGAAAGAAAACGGCTAGGGGGAAAGAAGGAAAACACCCGGCCTAACCCACCGGATAAAGGCCGGTTGGGGGGAAGAGAAAAGATATAGAGGGAGAGAAGGGAAGGGAAGGGGAGGGAGAATAGGGTAGAAAATACAATTAAAAACAAATGATATCTTTTTGTGACAGTCTGTAAGGATCATTTCTCTTCGTCATATCCAATCTACTCCTCTTTTCCATTATGTTTAAGTTACTTTTTATCATTTACATAATTTGTCTCTGTGTAAGCCAATTATACCATGAGTCCCAGTTGTCGTAAAATGTTGAGGACTCTTTGTTTTTTAACGCTATCGTTAGTTTATCCATTTCAGCACACTCACAAATTTTCTGAATAACCATTTGCTCTGAAGGTGTATGAGGTGATTTCCAACATTGAGCAAATGCTAATCTAGCCGCAGTTAGAATATGGATTATTACATATTTTGTCTTTTTGGATAAATATCTATCAGATAGATATTTATCCGAAGCTGAAGTATTCATTGACAGGTAGGACATTGCAATGTATGATTTTATGTACAATACTTAGATTGTACTGAAGGCGGCGTAGTTCTAGGTTTTCTAAGTCTAGAATTTCAAGTCTGGTGGCATAAGGTATTCTGCTACAAGTAGAGGAGTGGAGAACTCTTCTTGTGAAATATTTCTGGACTTTCTCTCCTGTGTTAATATCAGATATGTAATGTAGTTCTGATGAGCTGTATTCAAGTATTGGTCTAGCAAATGTTTTTTATGCCCTAGTTAGTAGTGTGATATTACCGGAGAAAAAGCTACGCAGGTTAACAACAACTCTTAATGCCTTTTTGGCTGTGTAGTTACAGTGGGCTTTAGCACTTAGATCATTTAAGATAAGTACTCCAAGGTCCTTGACAGAGTTTGGATCATCAACAAGATCTTGATTATTCAGCTTGCATTTTATTTTCTGATTTATTTATTTTTTTGCTAATATTTTAGACAGAGCATTTATTTGTTGAGATTTGAAGTTGCCATTTGTTTGACCATTCTGATACATAGTCGAGGTCTTTTTGAAAGGTAGCAGTATTGTCGGTGGGGTTGAATAGCTTTATATCATCAGCAAAAAGAACACAGTTGCTCTTAATATGATCACAGAGGTAATCTATGTAGAGTAGGAAGAGAGTTGGTCCTAGAACACTGCCTTGGGGGACACCACTGTTGACAGGTACAGAATTTGATAGGACACTCCCAATTTTGACCATTTGTTGTCTGTTTGACAGGAATGCTTCTATCCAGTCATGCAGGTGATACCATAAGATTTTAGTTTTAGGAGTACTTTGTCATGTACCACTGAATCAAAGGCTTTACAGAAGTCAATGTAAATTGCATTTATTGCTTTGCCATGATTGAGTTGTGTAGTCCATATGTTTTTGCAGTGTAAGAGTTGCAGATTACAGGATAGTTTTTTTCTGAAACCAAATTGTTTATTAGAGAGTAGGTTGTTTGTCTCTAAGTGGAGGATAATGGATTGGTTAATAATTGATTCCATGACTTTACAGGTGTCACAGCATAAAGAGATTGGTCTGTAATTTTCAACTAGGCTGGGCTCTCCCTTTTTGAAAATGGGGATGACCATGGCTAATGACCATAGGTTTGGCAAGGAGCTGGTCCTGAAAGATTTTTCAAAGATTATGCTTAGAGGTTCGGCTATGGCAGTGGATAGCTTTTTTAAGAAGTAGGCACATATTCCATCCGGTCCAATTGATAGAGACAGTTTTAGATTGCATAGTGCTTTTTCAACATTGTCTTCTGTAAAATTGATATGTCTTAGATCATTTTAGTTGTCTGTGGTTTGACTAGGAAATACTGGGCATAATCCATTGCTGTTTACGAATACTGAGCCAAAGAATGTGTTAAAGAGGTTGGCTTGAATGGTGTCGTCATTGCAGTCTTTACCATTAGGTCCTTTCAGGGGTGGGATGGACCTTGAGTCTTTTAGTTTGTTGTTTACAAAATTGTAGAAAGCGTGGGTGGCACTGGTGCATAGAAGGTTTTCTTCTTGTTTAGAGTATGCATTGCTGTAGAAATACTTTAGGAATTATTGAGAATAATTTCTGGAATAACGCTTATCCTCAGTTATGCAAAGTAAAACATTTTCTTCTGCTTTTCAAATCAACAAAATATGAAACAAATCCAGACAGAATATTGAAATTCCAAAGAAATGCTCAGTCAAAGGTGTTCATCTCTTCATTCTTTTATGTATTCAATATATTCAATGGAATGTAGCTTTTATATTAAGAAAATATTTTAAAAATGGTAGAAAATAGGGAAGAAAATTGGATACTTTTTTGCATGTTAGCAATAATAATAGCAACAGCACATAAACTTATATACTACTTCTGAGTGGTTTACAGTTTGAGCATATTGCCCCCAACAGTCTTGGTCCTCATTTTACAGACCTCTGAAGGCTGTGAGCAGAGTTAACCTGCAATACTGCATTCTAACCACTGTGCCACCACGGTTACTATTAAATGACATTGTATAATGCAAGCAAGTACCTTTCATTCTATTAAGAGACTGCAGTGGAAATTGTCTATGATAGAAGAAGGCAATGGAGGGAGGGAGGAAAACCATTTTTTGTACTTGCCAATTCTGAATTTATTTTTAAAGATTGCACCAAATAAAATTTAAGTGGGTGTTGCTATTTTAAATACACACACACACAGGCATATATGCATGTATACATACATACATACATACATACATATTTTAATAAAGGAGCAGTGGTGCCACCAACAGGACATTTTGAAGATACTTCTGATACTAACAAATTTGTACAGGAACATTTATTTTATAGATGGAAATTAAATTAGATTATGTGATGTAATCTGAAAACATTATGCTGACTCTGGCACTCTTACTTTTGCTCTTGTTCTCTGCTTCTGCCTCAGTCTCTCTCTCTCACACACACACATAAAGGAGGGAAGGAGAGAGAGAGAGAGAGAGAGAGAGATTTTCAATGTTTTATTGCTGTCGGTTTGGAATAAAGAACAGCTAATCACTTTTAAAATAAATCATTTTAGAAGCTCATTTATTATGACATCAAATAATTCTTCAACATAACATTCTCAGATTTATATCTCCCTTTCCTCTAAGTAATTTCCCTCCAAGCTTTCTCCCAAAGAACTATTTTTAAGGAAGAAAACTAGGGTTTTATTACAATATTGTGTTTGGGTGTTATATATTTCATTGCTTTTAATTGCACAGAGTCCTTTAGAATGGTTAGTATAAAATTTCATTTAAGAGAGGGAAGATAGAAAGAGAGAGTAAAACTAAGAAGTTGAACACTTTGGCAACCTTAGATGTATTTCAACTCTACTTCCAGAATTCTCCACCAGCAGCAAATTTGTGAAAGTTTGCTATACTGTAGTGAAAACTCTTACCATTTGGAAATGAAGTAGATAAGAGTGATATCGAAGTGATTTTCATGACTTTTAAAAAAAAAAAAATTATCCTGCTTTTTTCATACTCAGTTCAACATGGCAAACACATTGATGCTTCCTCCACCTCCTATTTTCCCCACAATAAGCCTTGAGGTGAGTTGGGCTAAGAAAGAGTGACTGACCCAAAATCAGGCATTTTTTTTCATGCCTCATGTGAGAATAAAACCTACAGTGGTTTGGTTTCTGGCAGCCTTAACTAACATTGTAACCATTATACAAAACTGGCTATAGTTTACTTATTTGCATTATATGGCAGACATATTGATTGTTTAAATAATTTGAAATCAAGAATACAATCAAGATTAATCTTGAGCCCCTTAATGTTAATTCTATCCAGATATTAGGCTCTTTTCTATTGAGTTCTAGCACCTATAAAAAACTAAAAGGTGGAAATTGTGGTTGAAATACCGATAGTTTATAGAATCTCTAAAATGAATGTGGACACTCAATGCCAGTAAGATTCATTTTTCTTAAAGAAAAGAGATGCTTTATATATAGATGCTATAAATTCTTTTGCAAATGCCACAAATGTCTTCTTTTGTGTCCCTTTCTGTTGAAGTACAGATAATCAATCAAGTTCTTGAAATGGTACTCTGAAAATACATTTTTGTTCATTTAGTTTCTTTCAGGAGATTCATAGCTTCTGAGATCTGAGAGAATGCTGCATTTTACCATTTTTAATTTTTTTGTCTTCCCAGTCTTGTTACCATGGGAGATGTTATAGGTGTCTTAAAATGAGGACTAATAGACTGAGAAACAGTTTCTTTTCCAAGGCAATAATTGTCTTGAATCAAACAGTGCATTTGTGATTTAGTCCTATGTATACAGTGGCATTTTTAAACTATTTAACTTAGTTTTGCATGCTCATTTTCGACCACTTTTTCAGGCTTATGATCCCACCAGTTCTTTGCTACAGGCAGGTGGAAGTTGTGACACAACAACAACAATAAATAATAATAATAATAATAATAATAATAATAATAATAATAATAATTGTTATTGCTATTATTATTATTATTTTTCAATACTCTGTAGTGTGATTGTGATGTGGTGTCTGGGGCACTGGGCTGGACTAGCTTTCAAATTTCATTGTATTCATGGAATGCAATGATAATAAAGGTATTCTATACTATACTATACTATACTATACTATACTATACTATACTATACT
>NW_020769322.1:7520307-7531166 GCF_900518735.1 Pseudonaja textilis
CTATACTATACTATACTATACTATACTATACTATACTATACTATACTATACTATAACTGTGTGGCTCTCCTTTTAGCTAGAAGAAGTTCATAAACCATTTCCAAAGTAGAAAACAACTTTCAAAGTAATATTTAGAATTTTAGCAGGTTGTATGAAATATGGTAGCTTATAATGGTACTTAATGACTAGAACTTTTGTTCTACTTTAATCATTAATATATTTTTCAAAATTGTCCATAGTTCTTATTCTCAGCTTTCTGAGAATTCAAGTAAATAATAAATCTGCTAGTCTATCGAAATAAAAAATCATCAATCATCTATGAAACATCTTCAGTCACCTTTGGGAGATTTTGACAATAGCTATGTCATGGTTTGTTTCACTACTGTTTGAGCACAATCTCTTTGCACATCTTGGTCAATTCAGAAATGTTGTTATATTATTGCCTCTCTTTTTTCATTAAGGCAGTTAAACTGTTCAAAAACCAATGTACCATCAAATCTGGTTCTCAACTCATTCTGACACACACAAAAATGTCCTGGTGCTCCTCATTTGTTTGATGCTCAATGCACAAGGTAGAATTGACAGTGTTGGCTGCCTTGTAACTCACTACATTATTCTTTATTGAAAAGTTTGGTGCTCATCATTTTTTGTACTCATCACACTTCCCAGAATCAATTATTGATGAGTAACAGGTAGCACACTACTAGAATTCCCTGCTAAAATTCTTAGTAAAAAATGAAGGCAATTATCAGGAGAGTATCTATCTGTATCTATCTATCCCTGCTAAAATTCTTAGTAAAAAAAAATGAAGACAATTATCAGAGAGTATCTATCTATAGCTATCTATCATCTATCATCTTTCCTGAAAATTGGATGTATCTAAAATAAGTGCTATTGATTAGAAACTGATAAAGATTTTAGGAAGTGTATCATTCTACAGAATAAATCAAATAACAAACTATAGTTCACATTGACTCAGGAGACCTATAGTGTCTTAAAATTTTGGATCTCTGATCAAAATCTTTCTACCAAACCTTTTTTTACAATTTTATATTGCTGTCATACCATTCTTTCCTTTAATTCTTCTTCAGCAGTCTGGTTTCATTTCATTAAGTCACTGGTACAATTCAGCTTTAATGGAGTGAAATACCAGAAAAAAGCATTTTCAGCATATTTCTTCTGATCTGGGCTGAACAGATTTTACAGTCTTTTTCTGCCACAAGCAATATCATGGTTCTTTTGCAGCCTGAAAGAGATCTAATGACCTGTTACTTAATTGCATGCTTGAAAGTAAAATATACAACCAGTCTCTTGAATTTGCATATTTGCACATTCTGCAATTGAGGACACACAGGTCAAAGTGTAGATTGATAATGAGACCATCAAAATAGTAAAGGAATTTATCTTTCTGGGCTCTAAAATCAACCAACATGGCAATTGCAACCCTGAGATCTTGGAAGAACTATAATGTCTGGCATGAATAACTTCTGGAAGAGTAAAGATATATAGGCATCCCAAACAAATGAAGATTAGTTAACAAAATAATTTTCCAATTAGTACTTGTAGCAGCAAAATTTGGACTCTGAAAGAGGCAGTTAAGAGAAGAGTGGATGCTTTGAAGTAAGGTGCTGAAAATGACTATTATGCATCCCATGCACTGCAAAAATACCAAAAATATCTTAGACCAACATCACCAAAAATATCACATGGAGAATGTTGATCCATGGAGTGGCCAAGAGTCAGACAGGACTGAATGGTTGAAAAAGATGATGCAGTTTGTCCGAAATCATGTTCTAGATACGAGACAACAGTTTATGTATAAACCCTACATTGCTCATAATCTCACAAATTATCAACACAGGATATTTTGCAAAACTATAGAAAATATTGATTTGATATTAATATAAAGAAGCATATGAAATCATTAAGTCATGTCTTCCACACTTAAAATAATGGATGTTGCAATAAAACTATATTCATAAACTCAGTAGATGAAAATTGGAAGTGTCTCTATTGAAGAATAGAATAAATAAAGATTCAAGACTCAAAAGCCAGCATTATAATACATCTTTTGGAGTTTTTGATATATGTGAAATATATTACAAGAAGAAATAGCCATTTGATTATGACATTATGCCATGAATAATTGCGTATCCAGAATTCACCAATTAGTATCCAGATTCTTCATTCAAATATATTTATTTATTTACATGTATATATTTCATATCATGTATAATCTGAAATGTGATGCAAAATATTCATGATGGCCTTTATCAGCTTGTTGCAAAATAATGTCATGTTTCATCTGTAATGGCACAGATTTATCATTTAGTGTTTAGAAAAATTAAATTCAAAACAGTTAATTTGATAATTTTATTCAAAAAATTAAGAAATAAAAGTAACAAATAATAAAGCTAAAATAACATAAAAAGGAAAAAAATGCAAAAAATAACACTAAACATCAAGAAGAAAAAAGAAGGTAGAAGAGAAATAGAAACATAAACAAAACAGATATAAATAACATTTTAAAATGTTTTAAACATCATATTTTTATGTTTATTTTCTTCTTCTCTAGTTGACAAATATTTTATATAACAATAGAATAAAGCAAAGTAAGCAAACATGAACATTTTTCTAAAATAACAGCAGCTAAACTAGTGGTATGCATTATTTGCTTACATTGAATTCTTTAGTCAATAAATGCAATATTGAGAAGGTTTGTAATATAGAGGCTTAGTCATATAGAGGATTGTCACAAATATTACTTGTGACAATCAGAGGCTTACTTTTTAGTAAATAGTAGTAATTTAGTAATAAGGTATAAACTGCCTCTTTTAAGAAGCATGGTATTTAAGTGTCAGATAAGTTAACAGTTCTGCTTGGCTGCTTCAGCTGTGATATTACTTCTCCAGTCATTACAGTACTGACATCAACAAACACAGAAGATGTGAACTTTTTTTTAATCTTGGCATGTTTCCTGTAATGAGATATTTGAAGCTTTGCATTGTTTTCAACAATCTGTTCAGTCCTGTGAAATGTTAGCAATATATACCCTTATTTCAAAATGCTTTGTATCTTACATTTCCCCTCCTCTTCCTCAAGTTTGCTCAAGAGCAAAAGTGGTATATGTTTTCAGTAGCTTTGTACAGACACAACTGAATGCATTTTACAATATTGAAAACTCAAGGAAAGGCAATTATAATAGTTCTATGCATTTTAATCGGCTATAAATATCCTCGGCATACATTTTATACACACACTTACATACATACAAGGAATGTATATATGGATATACAACCTCATCATCTTGAGCCAACAGTACATAGCATAAAATCACTGTCACATGAAAAGAAAGGACATAGCCACTGAGAGTTCTGTCAGCCTTGAGCTTTTGAGCAAGTCATGTTTATTGCCTGGTTAAATATTAATATGATGAGAGTTCATGCTCTTTTCTGAAATCCCATTAGCAGACTGCATGCCAGCAGGAAAAAACATCCACATTCAGTGCTATTTGTAATATGCTCTGTTTAGAAGTGCATGACTAAAAGCCACAAAGAAAAAACCCAGACCAGTTCTTCCTAATACTGAAAGCATATTGTATAACTTCTCATGTCAAAATGTTTTGCTCAGAATGCTTTTTGGCCTTGCATTCTCTCAATTGTTCAATTATTAAAAACAAAGTTTTGGGGTGACAATCCTGCTATATCTTAATAGGAAGAATTGAACTAACCTGCAAATGCACAAACCAGCTATTTTTATGAATAAACTCTGAGATCTGCCAACAATACTTGATATGATAGCTATAGTTGTCTGATTCTATGTAAGAAGATATGGAGAAGATATCTATTACAAACATGGAGAGCTTCCATTGCTTCAGTCCTTCTTGTATAATCAGGGTCTCATTTTGACTCCTTATTCCAACTATCATCAGAGTGGGACCATAGAGGCAAGCCTTTTCTGTTTTTGCTCCTTTCTCTGTAAGAGCACTACTGTGGAGATTAGATCAGCCCCAAGCCTTTTATATTTCAGAAAGTCAGTGAAACCAAGCTGCTTCAGTGGATCTTTAGGAACAGATTGGAGCTTTGGATTCTTTGCTCAGCAAGACAATTAGTAAAAATCTCTTCAGAAAGACAAGACATGACTGTTTATTTTGTATAGTAGCCATGTCATTTCACAATGCTTTTAAAACACTGCTTCTAATTATTTTTGTTGTTGTCAACTCATTATAAGATTGTATTTTCATCTGAACAAAAAGACAATGACATACTGAACTGTGTCACATTGAGAGCCCCTGGTCCCAAAATCTTAATATTATTGAAGGGGACCTCCTTGATTCTTGGTTCATAGATAATTCCAAAGATATGGGGCAATTGTGATGGCTTGAGTAATTGGCACATTGCTCTTATCATGACAATAGATATCACTTCCAGCCATTTTGATCAATATTCCAACACAGTTAGGAACTTCTTTACCTGAAATGATTCTAGAAAGGCAATATGGCTTCTTTATCTTTATTTTATTTATTTTATTTTGTCAAGCAATTATAAGATAACAGGTATAAGTATAAACACAGTTATGAATACATGAAATGGATACATATAAGAAAAATAAAAAGAAACACTTTGCAGGAGGACATAGAAGTTGTTGGAGTTTTTATGTTATTGTTTGTTTTCTTTTGAGTATCCTCGATTGCACTTCCATCCATTTGGGACTTTGCAATGTGTAAATGAATTTCCAGTTACCAAACATCACTTTTAGCCAAAGCTATCATGTGAATTATTCGGAGAAACACTTCATTCAATGTTGTTAACATGGGGGCAGGTATGATTTCTATATAACAATACCTCTCCATGTTGGCAGATCTTCAATACCTTAACTTTTTCTAGAAAACTGTAAACTGACCTCCCCTTCAATGATCAGTTTTATTTACATGCCAGTTTGGGATTCCAACATCCAGATTCAACAGATGATCTGGTAAAGTTTCCAGCATTAATATTTCATGTGATAATAAAGGGTTTGATATGATACACAAAACAGAGTATCTGAGATAGCTATTGTTTATCCTAATTTATAGGCAAGTGCGACATCATAGTGCTAAATAAGAAACTTCACTATAGTTTTAGAGAGCTGATATTAAAGCTTCATATTGGCTGTATAAAACAAAACAGAAAGTCAGTAGAGAAGGCAGAAAGAAGAAAAGGAGAAAAAAGTACAACTTCATGTTATAAAAGTTCCAAAAAATAAACTCACATTCAATATAATTTCAAAAACGTTGCCATAGACAAAGTTATGGAACTTATTTACCTCTGTAATAAAATCAAGGGTCTCTTTGTCAACTGGTCCTTAGTTCTTTTCATAGAAGATATGGTCCTAGAATAAGAAGCACTAATACCTCTGGGTCATTTAGCAATTTGTTACAATATGCAACACCAACATGTAGAGAAGCTTCAATTATCAACAACAGTAGGTTTCTTATCTAGAATTAAAATCATCCTTTTTAATCAACTCAAGCCACAGAAACCTAGAGAAAATCTCAGCAGTTTGCTTTCCAGAAGCATCAATAATTATACCGATGTGTATAGTTTTTTTCCCATCATCTCTACAAAAATGATTTTATTAAAGTGAATTCTCCTCTTCAAAAGGGGAAGACAACAGGAGAGGGCATTAGAGTTGAACAAATTGCTTTTTATGTGGAATAGACATTATTTCACTTTCAAAATATACCTCAATTGTAAAACCTAATTTAAAATAGTGTAAGATAAGATTCTGCTTACCATTTAATAAACCAGGCAGGATATCTCAGGCTGAGAATATTTTCTCTGTGGCTTCACAGTGTGGCTTCACATTGGAAAAGCCCAAAAGTCTTGGCTACCATGTTGTCCAGCTGAACTGGAAGTCAGCTGAGTTGACCAATATCAATGGAGGTTATTTGTCCTTGGACAATGATTCATAAGTTCTTTCCTGAAATATATATTTACTTCAATTTTTGTAACTAGAAATGAACACTTTGCTCCAAGGTTCAATAAGATCAATGAGCAACAGAGAAAAAACTATGGCATAAGCTCTTTGGGAAGAAACTCCAATGAAGTTATGCAATTGATGATCCAGACCTGGAACCTAATTGCATGTCATACTCCTGAACTTAACTAGCAGTGTTATAAGGATTATATCATGCTTTATTTTATGAACACTCACTTTCATATGAAATTGGATGATTTGACTTTTTTACAATTCCTTGATTTCATACTAATAGTAGTTAAACAGGATACTCACTCAGAGTGGCCATTTTTATACCTGTACATCTGTGATTCTGTACTTTGAACAAAAATTGTATGACAGTACCTACTGACATTGTAAATAATTTATTTATTCAGTTTAAACTGTTCTAAATTCTCAGGCTTTTGGGGCTGAATAATATTTGCATTAGTTACTCTGTCTTCAACAATTTTTACTGTGACTTGTAGTAATGCAGTTTTTAATGGATAATACTCTGAGCTACGGTAAATGTCAATTTCAATTCAGATAAGAGCCTTCATTAGAGTATTTCATCATAAATCTCATGTTGAAAGTGATTTGTTAGCATTACTTCTACCAAATTTCCAATGTTGAGAAAATTTATTCACGTCTCTCTTATGGACATCTTGTGTAAAAAGGAAAAAAAACATGAAGTTATGATGTATGGTTTTGATAATTAAATAGGATAGATTATAGAAAATAGAGGGTCATGATCTGAATTTACGGAAAGAGATTGATTTATAACCACACATAACTTCTGTAAAGAAGATTGGAACTCACTTCTTTGCATCTTTTTTCTTTCTTTTCTATTTTTCTTTTACTCTTTTTTCTTTTGGATCTTTAGTTTTCTCTTTCTTTTTCCCCCTTTTCTCTTTTCTTCTTTGTTTTATTTAAATTTATATTAATCTTACTCTTGTGTTTCAAATTTTCAGTAAATAGTCATGCCTTCCCCATATTGCTGAACCACTCTGCATACGAATCCCAGGAAGCAGTCTGATGAATATCAGCACGTCAATGTGTCCTAAAGCCTTTTTTGCCACAGTCAGTGTCTCTTCAGGCTTCCATTTAAAGATTATTTTTGACTGCAATTGAATGCTAAACCCTCTTCCTGCTGGTCTTTGCTTTCAGTAAATCCTACTACCATTCCCCACATTTAGAATTGTATATCAGGAGCAGAAGTGGCACACATGTGTTCAAACTTTAAACCAACTATTTGTATGAATAAATAAGCTTCTTGACAAAACTCTGTGCAACACCTTTCTGAAATGGCATGACCTGTAAAGCACTAAAAGCTACTATTAATGCACAATGACATCAACATACATTTAAAAATGCCATTGATTTAATTAGTAGAGGTAACCAATGGTTCTGAACTTGTAGGGTAAATAAATTAATCTTCACAGGGTAATGGCTATCTTTTTAACTGTTACTTTTTAAACAGTATTTATTTGATTCGGTCCACTTATCCAGATATTCCCATATTCCTTTTTCACATAACTCATTGTTTTAATCTTTTCTATCATAATCTTTAACCTATTTATGAAGCTGGCAGGAAAAAACCCTACATAAAATCTTTATTTTTACTTTACTTTAAAAGAATTATGTGGATTCTCTCTGTCCAAAACCAAATCCAACTTGTTGACATCTATGAAATATGTTTATGGACACCACAAACATTCGCTGTTAAAAGTTTATTTCCATTTAGTAGGATATTTATACATCATGTTCAACTGGATTCATGAAACATAGAAACTAAATATATTATAATATTATTTAATACATATTATAAATTGTGACAACTGGTATGCTTACTTTTTGTGCTTTACATAAATTCTAACAAAGTATTTGCCATTGATATCCATGTGATGTCATAACACAAATTCCATACCTGACATACTTGTGTGGAATATCATGATGCCAATATGAAAGTGTGACACTTTTGTCATGATGCTGTAACACAATTTATCAGTTTAGCATCTTTGTGAAAGAATAAGCACTTAATTTCTAGAACTATTTGAAAATTCAAACTAAATTCTCCTAAAGGTCCTAAGAATTCTATGAGGAAAAAAAATCTCTAGAGAGTGGGGAGTAAATTGTGAATTAAATGGGCCACCCTAAAAAGACGAGTATCATAAAAGTCTCATATATCATTTGACTAGCAAAATATATAAAGGTAATGTAAAAATGAAGATACAATTATAACTCATTACAGCACATCATAAAATTAAAACCTTTAGTTTGAATTGCTCCTTTTATTTTATTATCCCGTTGTTAACTACATTTATTTAAAATAGATTTAGCATGGCCTTTTTCACCTGCATTCAGAATTTCTGTGCATTCGTATCTATGATATATCCGTCTCTCTCTCTCTCTCTCTCTCTGTGTGTGTTTCTGTGTGTACGCAGAACTACATATTGCATATACTTTTTGCAACAATTGCCTCAGTTTCAAAATTTCTGGTTTCTTCTAAGGTTATTTATTAATTAATACTTTTAATTAGGTTATGGTTATCTATATAATAAAGCTGGCCAAAAAAATGTAATAATTTAAATCACAGTCCTGCTTGTATTAACTTCAGATGAGTATGAACTATGATGTTTCTTGAAACATAACTTAGTGTTTCTAAAGATTAAGCTTTATCCTAACAGCATACCCTGTGCACTCAAAGCTACATACTATTGAACTCTAGATATTATATTGACTACTCAATGTATAATTTCATTTTATGAGAGCTCACATTAAAAATTATCTCTGGTAAAATAGTAAGAAACCATCTGACATAACAGCCTTATATAGCTTTAGTGTTGTATGTTTGTTTGTTGCTAACAAGGGCATAAATTAGATCTTTGGATAGAGTGGCAATATGCAATCAGTCATGGCTCAAACTGCAGAGGGTTTTTATAGCACTAGCCCAACCCAGCCCCAACAATTACTGTTAATTTCTTATTAGCTCTAGCTGTTACAGACCTTTTCTTCTGACTAAGCTAGAGGTGTTCCTTCAGTTGTTATTGAAGCTCCTAGCCTAGAACTTCACTATCATTGTAACTCCAATGAATGATGACATAGGTCACTTTTTGTCATGCTTTTATAGGTACCTACAATATATGCCATCCTAATTTCACTTTTCCAGAAATATCTACTAGGTACAGAAGATAAGATATAAATAATATCTTTTGTCCAAAGAACTAATATTGCACCAATATTATCTGCACCAATAATATCAGTCCAGACCCAAATTCTATTCAGTAGTTGTGAAAAACTGCCCTGTGAGGTCATCTGGCACATTAGGATGATTACCGAAATGATCATATCCTCCAAGCCAATGTTTCCTAAAGAGCTACTCTGAGGTGTGTAGATTCCTCCAATTCTCTCCCCAGCATGTCTTGCTATGATTCTGGGGGTTGAACAGTGGTGGGATTCAATTTTTTTTACTACCGGTTCTGTGGGCGTGGCTTGGTGGGCGTGGCAGGGAAGGATACTGTAAAATCTCCAGTCAGAGGTGGTATTTGCCAGTTCTCCGAACTACTCAAAATTTCTGCTACCAGTTCTCCAGAACTTCTCAGAACCTGCTGAATACCACCTCTGGGGTTGAAGTCCACACATCTCAGTGATGTCCAGACTGGAAAACATTGCTTTAAACTGCCCCATTTTTCTCTCCTTACAATAAGATGAATTTGCCATTATTAAGCATGTCTAAATATGTTGGCAATGATAAGTGACAAGGTTCTTTTTAATTAAAGAAAGACTATTTTACAACCACATTAATAGCTGGTATATTTTATATATTATATATTTCATATAATCCTTACTTATTCTAGTGTGATATCATATGTGCACCATTTATTTTCATTTGGTTGGGCCAATTGATCACTGGCCACAATACATTTAAAGAAAGAAAGTGGTCAGTAAGTGAATGTTTTCCAATTTGAAATATTACAGTAAGTGTTTTAGTTTCTGTGTTCTTGAGAAAATAATTTAAAAATCATGCTTCAGGATACCGAATATTTGGTGGATGACAATTTGTTTTTATGTTCAACTATCCCTATATTTTTGGAAAGCATTATATTAATTTATTTAATTAATTTATATTGCCGCCTATTGCCCAGCTCTTAATTCTCCACAATTGTGAAGTTCTAATCTAATTTAATCTGGGCATTTTGAAATAAAGTATCCATTCTTTATGTTTCTACAGGTAACAACTGTTAACTCTAGAAGGTCAACCAGACAAAGAAACAGACATCACATAGGCCTAAACCTATTTTTATTAGAATGGCTATAGTCAAAGAATCTTGGGAAGCTGAATATACCACTCTTCTCTCTTTTATCTTCTTGAGAATTAGTGTGTGTGCGGGGGGTCTATGGAGATTCTTAATCATTCAAGTCATGGTTGCCCAAAGATGTTTTTTTACAAAAGTCAAGTTGACTTTCTTGGGGGGTTTTTTTCCTTTAAAAATATTTTGCATCTCATCCAAGAAGCTTCTTCAGTAGTGGGCAGGAGGATGCTCTACTTGTCTGAAATGTTTTCTAATAGAAGTCAAAATAAGTAACTATGGGCTAAAACCACTATTATCTCTGCCTTGACAATGGATCTATATTTCTGTTAAGGTTAACTTTATTTATTTGATTTGATTTGTCAATCACTTACAAGATAATAGGTACAACTACAAGATAATAGGTATAAACTGTAAGAATACAGGAAATAGATACGAATAAATGGGGACAACAGAACAGGGACAATAGGTACGATGGTGCACTTATCCATGCCCCTTATAGATCTCTTAGGAATGGGGTGAGGACTGTTGGGTATATGGATACTCCAACTGGTTTGGGTTGAATAAATATGT
>NW_020769322.1:7531176-7552251 GCF_900518735.1 Pseudonaja textilis
ACTGCTGCTGTGCACTCTGCTAGGGGGTTTATCCCCAAACACTAACAAGGACAATAGTTTGTGAGGATTTGAGGATGTAATAACAGTGCAAGGTAGTGCATTCCAGGCATTGACCACTCTGTGGCTGATGTCGTACTTTCTGCAATCGAGTTTGAAGCGGTTTACATTGAGTTTACATCTGTTGTGTGATTTGTATTGTTGTGGTTGAAGCTGAAGTAGTCATTGACTTGTAGGACATTGTAGCAGATAATTTTGTGTGCTACGCTTAAATCTAACCATAGGTGGTGTAGTTCAAGTTTGTCCAAGTCCAAAATCTCAAGCCTGGTGATATAGGGTATTCTGTTGTGAGCAGAGATGTGTAGTACTCTTCTCATGGAATATTTCTGGACTCGCTCAATTGTACTAATGTCTGATATGCAGTGCAGATTCCAGACTGATGAGCTGTATTCGAGTACTGGTCTGACAAAAGTTTTGTATGCTCTAGTTAGCAATTTGATATTTCCAGAAGAGAAGCTTCGTAAGATTAGATTTACAACTCTTAATGCCTTTTTAGCAATGCTGTTACAGTGAGCTCTGGAGCTTAGGTCATTTGATATGAGAACTCCAAGGTCCTTGACAGAGTGAGGATCATCAATGAAGTCATATCTGCCTAATTTGTATTTGGTGTACTGATTTTTTTTTACCAATGTATAGGACAGAACATTTGTTGGTTGAGATTTGGAGTTGCCAATTGTTTGACCATTCAGACACATAATTAAGGTCACTTTGAAGTACAGTAGCATTGTCAGTGGTGTTGAATAGTTTTATATTATCCACAAAGAGGGTGCAGTTGGCTTATAAGGTGATCGCAAAGGTCATTCATAGAGTATAAAGAGTGTGGGTCCTAGAACGCTGCCTTGGGGGGCACCTCTGTTAACTGGAGTAGGGTTTGATACAGCACTCCCTATTTTTACTACTTGTTGACTCTTTGACAAGAATGCAGTAATCCACTTATGAAGGGATCTGAAAATGCTGTAAGAGTTTAGTTTTAACGGTACCACTGAATCATGTACCACTGAATCAAAGGCTTTGCAGAAGTCTATGTAAATTGCGTTTATAGCTTTACCCTGGTCAAGTAGAGTAGTCCATATGTTTTTGCGTGTAGGAGTGTAGGAGTTGAATATTGTAGGACAATTTTTTTCCTGAAACCAAATTGTTTTTTGGAGAGTAGGTTGTTTGACTCTAAGTGGAGGGTGATGAATTGGTTAATGATTGATTCCATGACTTTGCACATGACACAACACAGTGAGATTGGTCTGAAGTTTTCAACCAGGCTGGGATCACCTTTTTTGAAGATAGGGATGACCGTAGGTAAGGACCATAGGGTCAGTAAGGAGCTGGTTCTGAATGATATCTCATATATAATGCTTAGAGGTTCTGCTATGGCAGAGAACAGCTTTTTAAAGAAGTATGCACATAATCCATCAGGGCCAATAGATAGGGATGGTTTTAGGTTACATAGTGCCTTTTCTACATTATCTTCTGTAAAGTCTATATGTAGTAGGTCATTACAGTTAGTTGTGGTAGGTCTAGGAAATGTGGGGCATGAACCATTGCTGTTTACAAAGACTGAACTGAAGAATGTGTTGAAGAGATTGGCCTTAGCGGCTTCATCGTTGCAGTCTTTTCCATTTGGTCTTTTTAGGGGTGAGATGAGTCTTTAAGTTTGGTGTTTACAAAATTGTAGAAGGCGCGGGTGGATTTTTTACATAGGAGGTTTTCCTGCTTGCAGTGGTAATTTGTGCATTCTGCCTTTATCTGTCAGCATAAAGTGTTGTATTGGTTTTTAAAGTTTGCTACATAGCTAGTTTTGTTTTTACGTCATAGTGAACATTTTTAAATTGAAGTTTCCTTATTGTTATGGATATTTTTTTTGTTTTGTTTTGGGGAGTTACTAATGGTACATATAGTTTAATGACTCTTTCAAGTTCAAACAAAAATGCATTATAATGGTCTTCTGTAGTATTACAACTAGAGAACAGAATGTGCCAATCAAGAGATTATAGGTCAACATCTATAACTTAACTCTATACTCTTCACAGGAGCAGTTAACCAACCTTGTCCAGATCTGGAAGTCAAGCAGGGTCAAATCTAGTTAATATTTGGAAACTTCCAAGGAATACCTGAGCTATGGACCAGACTGGGAGACCAAAAGACGCTATGGAATAAGTAACAAGTAATGACAAACAAAAATGTATTTTTCTGTCTGTATTTCTGACAAGAAAACTACTACATCTATGAAGTAGTTTCAAATCTATGAAAGCATCAGGAATTAACTTGCAGGAGACTTTATTTTTATTATTATCTCTATTAAGGGAAATTCCTTTATTAAATAATCCTTAAATAAACATTCAGGCTGATTTTATTTTTAAAAAATGTGTTGTAGAATGAACTGAGAAACAGAAAGTCAGAAAACCATAACTGAGATACTCACCCATTCCAAAATAAAGCATGTGTTTCTTTTTAACTTCAAGTACTATTCTAATCTTTCCTAAACAGGGAATTGCATAAGAAATAAAAATATTGGCACTGCATATCATGCTATAGAAGATGAAATAGATGTAATACAAGCTTGCAGATGTTTATATTTCTTCTTAGCAAAGCATCCATAAAAAAGAAAAAGAAAATTTTTGATGCAGAGCAGTACTGCACCCCAGTGGTGAATTATCTATTTATTCTAAGAATTTTGCATTTTTTTCTACATTTGTTTTGCTTTGTAGTTTAAAAGGAAACTTACTTGTTCAGCATATAGAATCCATCAGTAATTTTTCTTCTTCTATAGTGTAAAATGTATTTGTTTACCAATATCAAAACACCATACACTTTAAGAATAAAAAGCATGCAGTAAATAACAGCTTAGCTGTTACTATTCAAGTTTATGATGCATGCATTTTATCTGTTCAATATACTTTTTAATAAATGTATCTTTATTAATTTAAAGAAGACATCCAAATTAATACACATTAAAATGATTTCACACAGGAAAAATATCTTAAGAATGTTTCCAACAAACTGGTCACAGATCCTCCTATATTTTTCTTTGTTCTGCATTGACTACATTGTCTGTCTGTGTGTGTGTCTCTCTCTGTATGTAGTACAGTTATGTAGTATAGATGTGTGTGTAATGTATATGTATATATCTCCATATATATATATAAATGGAGAGAGAGAGTTTTATATATATAGTTTGATATATAGTTTGATATATATTTATATACCTATAAAGCTATATAGCTTTATATATATAGTTTTATACATATATAGTAATGTGTGTGTGTGTGTGTGTGTGTAGGTATGTATATTTGTGTGTGTGTGTGTGTGTGTGTGTGTGTGTGTATGCAGGTCTTGGCATGTTCAGGTCTTTTCCCATGTAAGATTGAGAGTATCTTGGCAATGTTTCGACGAGGTCCCACTTGCCATCTTCAGGCTGGTGCTTTCAGCTTCGTGCTTGTGCGAGCAAAGCATGATCTGAGCTGCCGTCTCTATAAATACTGGTGGGGAGGTTGGCTGTGTTGTCATTTCTTGATTTGTTGATGGAGTTAATGTTTGCAGATTGGCTGGCTTATTCGTAAGAACATGTGTGGCTGGGGTATTGGCTGTGTGTCTATCAGCCTCCTGTGTTGCAACGACCTGGGTAATGGGCTGTGTGATGACCTTCTGAGTTCTATTGTTTTGACATCCTGGGTCTTGTGCTGTAATCTCCTGGGTCGTTGGCTGTGTTGCAACATCCTGAGGTTTTGTGGTGTAACCTCCTTAGTTCCATGATGTGATATCCTGACCGGGTGGCTGTGATATGACGTTCCAGGTTTTGGTTTGGCTCCGAGGTTGAGGCCTGGATATGTGTTCATGGCATCTGTCCGTTTGCTTAGTTTGGGGGTCGGGGTGTGTGGCAGCTGGTGATGCAGCCATGGTCTGGTTTCTCGACAGTGGTTGTCTTTCATCTATGGGATGGGTTTGGGTCTGAGTCTGGTGAGGGAGACTGGTGGTGGTGTCATGTGTTGTTTTGGGTCCAGTGTTGGTTTTTGTGGCTGGGACTCATTTGTTGATAAGAGCTAGTTTCCAGATGTCTGGTAGGTGGGAGGCATTATCCCATTTATTCATGTTATGGGTGTGTTTCTCTATTTCAATGGTTTCCCTGATTATTCTCTTGTTGAAGTGTTCAGTATTGGAGATTAATTTGGTTCCCTCAAAATTAATTCCATGTCCTTTGGCTTTAAGGTGCTGGAAAAGGGAGGAAGTATTTTCTTCTTTTCTGACTGTGTTCTGGTGTTCTGCGATGTGTGCATTTATACTCCTGTTGGTTTGTCCAATGTATGTGGCTGGGCAATTGCTGCATGGTATTTCATAAACTCCTTGGTTTTCTAGCTGGATCTTGTCTTTGGGGTTTCTTAGGATGTTGGCTATTTTTTTGGTCTATTTTTTTTTTTTTTGATATTGTGTTTGTGGAGAATTTTGCTGATTTTATCTGTGGTGCCTTTGATGTAGGGGAGGAGGGCAATACCATTGTCCCGTTCTGTGCCTCAGTTTCTGGGGGGGGGGTGTCTCCCTTAAGATTAGGTTGGTAATTGTGCTTCTGTGGAATCTGTTGGAAATTAATACGTTAGTGAGGGTGTGTAATTCTGTTCTCAGGTGGTCTTTGTCGGTTAGGTGTTTGGTTCTGGAGATGAGGCTCTTGGTTACGGAGGGTTATGGTGGAATTGTGTGTTTAAGTAGTGGTTGGTGTGTGTTTTCTTCCGGTGGATGGTGTGTCCAAGAGAGCCATTGGGTTTTTTGTAAATTAAGACATCTAGGAAGGGAAATTGATTGTTGGCTTCTGTTTCCCAAACATGCCAAGACCTGCATACCTGTAGCAGTGAAAATCTACGAAAACACACACATATGTGTGTGTGTGTGTGTGTGTGTGTGTAAATTGTACAAAATATAAAGAAATTACTATCTAGAATTAGTGTCTTAAAAATCTATCAGTATGGCAGGAGATTAAAAGTTTCCTAAAACAAAAGCAAATTTTGAAATCAAAGCTTGACTAAATTTTTATTATTTCTTTACAACTATAATAATAGTTGAATTTAAATTAATACATTGTAAAATACAAATTGAGAATTTATTGTAAAGATTCTATGGAAGAAAATAAAATTCAGAATAATTGACAGGCAGATAATTGCATAAACTTTATTATAAGATTCTAAATGATGACACATGGAGATAAACTAGGTTTGGTTGGGATAATGCTTTGTTTAGGCTACTAGCCAGAAAATGTTCTTTTTCCTTTCTTGCATCACCTCCCTCCCACCAATATAGCTTAAATAAATATATGCTCTACCAAATTTCCCTTTGAAGCTTTGCAATAAGGTAACAATTCTATGATAATAAAATAATACAGAATAGAATTCTTTATTGGCCAAGTATGATTGAACACACAAGGAATTTGTCTTGGTGCAAATGCTCTCAGTGTACATAAAAGAAAAGATACATTTGTCAAGAATCATATGGTACATTACTTAATAATAGTCATACAGTACAATAAGCAATCAAATCATACTATGAAACAGTCAATATAAATCGTAAGGATACAAGCAACAAAATTACAATCATACATTCACAAGTGGGAGGAGATGGGTGATAAGGAGTGATGAGAAGATTAATAGTAATAATAGTGCAGATTTTGTAAATAGTTGGACAGTGTTGAGGGAATTATTTGTTTAGCAGAGTGATGGCATTCAGGAAAATACTGTCCTTGTGTCTAGTTGTTCTGGTGTGCAGTGCTCTACAACATCGTTTTGAGGGTAGGAGTTGAAACAGTTTATGCTTGGGTTTTGAGGGGTCTGTAATTTTTCACAGCCCTCTTTTTGACTTGTGTGGTATACAGGTCCTCAATTAAAAGCAGGTTGGTAGTAATTATTTTTTCTGCAGTCCTAATTACACTCTTAAGTCTGTGTCTGTCTTGTTGGGTTGCAGAACCAAACCAGACAGTTATACAAGTACAGATGACAGACTCAATCATTCCTCTATAGAACATATCAGCAGTTCCTTGGGCAGTTTGAGCTTTCTGAGTTGGTGCAGAAAGAACATTTGTTGTGCTTTTTTGATGATGTTTTTGATGTTAGGTGTCCATTTTAGGTCTTGTGAAATGATAGAACCTAGAAATTTGAAGGTCTCTACTGTTGATACTGTGTTGTCTTGTATTTTAAGAGATGGTAGTATTGGAGGGTTTCTCCTAAAGTCTACCACCATTTCTATGGTTTTGAGTGTGTTCAGTTTCAGATTGTACTGTTCACACCATGAGGCAAGTCATACAACCTCCCATCTGTATGCAGATTCATTGTTGTCTCAAATGAGACCAATCACTATTGTATCATCTGCAAACTTCAGTATTTCAACAGATGGATCATTTGAGATGCAGTCATTGGTATATAGGGAGAAGAGAAGTGGAGAAAGCACACAGCCTTGGGGGAAGGCTGTGCCCCTGTGATTCTGCCTAGCTTCACCTGCTGGTTCTTGTCTGTTAGGAAGCTTATGATCCACTTACAAGTGTGTTCAGGTACCACTAGCTGGTTTAGTTTAATTAAAAGAATGTCTGGAATGATGGTATTGAATGCTGAACAGAATTCTACAAAGAGAACCCTTGCATAGGTATTTGGAATTCAAGGTGTTGTAGTGCAGAGACATATAAACAGCATCATCTGTCAATCTATTTGCTTGGTATGCAAACTGCATGGGTTCTAATAGTGGATCCGTGATGGTTTTTAGGTTGGACAGCACTAGCCTTTCAAAGGTTTTCATAACTAGAGATGTTAGAGCAACTGGTCTGTAGTCATTGACTTCCCTGATGGAGGGCTTCTTTGGCACTGGGATGATAGTAGAGCATTTGAAGCAAGAAGGAACATAGCACATCTCTAGTGATTTATTGAAGATTTGGGTGAAGATGGGGGCCAATTGGTCAGCACAGACTTTTAAGCAAGAAAGAGTTAACACATTGAAAAATATTGTTTTAAAAAGCTGATCTGATTGTACTGAACAGTAACAAGTGACTGCTAATTAACCTGTTGAGCCATTGAATAGCATAAAATAAAACTTACATAAGCTGATTAAGAGATCATGCTGTTCAGGATGTTTAGTTATATGTGCTGTATTTTCAAAAAGTCATTGTGCATTACTTTATAATAGCCAAAGTTCCAAAAAAGAGAATTGTACTAAAGATAATAAAATAAAAATGTAAAATGTTTTTCATATTGCTGAGACCACTGGTATTTGGGGGGAGGCAGTTTCACTACTTGTGGTCAATATTACATTCCAGCATCCTGTGCTCAGTTCTAGTGTTTAGTTCTCAAATATTCCACATCCCCAATTACAGCCAGAAAATAAAGGTAATAAAGCTTCTCTCATCTATGATTTAAAACATTTAATTTAGATCAAGGATTAGAACACCAATCTGGTATATATTTCAGAAACTGGCTAAACACAAAAGGATTTTCTCCCTTTTGGATATGTCTCCATCAAGTTTCGGGTGTAGGATCAGCTGCAATTCTGGGACAATTGTGGTAAACTAGCTATTACCAACAAAGGAGAATATTTGTAGCTCAGGGTTGAAATGAGGGCTCCTTAGTGCTCTCTAAGCTTGGTTGTTTTGTTGTAGATGTTTCATTACCCAAATTAAGCAACATCATCAGTACTTATAGGAAGCAAGATTTCCTCTCAGTTTATATTTTAGTGGCTTACTCTGTCAGTGTTGGTGGGTGTGGTCTTGGTGGCTCTTTGGTTGGGTTGTTTAGGGTTATAATAGACTAGCTATTATTATTTCTGAGATTCTTGTGGCTACCAGGAGCTTGCTCCATAGATAACCAGAAGACATACCCTATTTTTAAAATTAGGATCAGATGTTTGGTGCTATTTACTGTTGTACAGCAATTTCCCTGTCTGAACTGCTTGATGTTATGGCTGAGTTGGCAGTAGAGTTCTCCAGACTTTTGGTGAAAGCACTAGTGGATATATTAGGGTTTATTGCAACCAAATTGATTATGGGCCTCATTCAAGCTGTTAATGGTCCAACTCACTGGGGGGCTCTGTTCTTTGTCTCAGTTTGTGGTGAAGTGATCTGATATTGACAGATGTTTCATCAGTCCCTTCTCATGGATGAAAGCTCTTCACTGCAGGGAAGAAGGACTGATTAAACTGGTTCACTCCAGGTGTCTGAGGGACCCAGCCAAGTTAAAGAGGGTACTTGCAGTCATTCCTGAAGCTTTGTTTCACAACTCAATCAAGGCCTTTAATATTGTTTGGAATGAGCAGGTGATAGTGACCTTGGATCTGATTTCATCTGCAGACTCTCTGTGAGCATGGACCCTAGAGGATCACCTGATTTTGTTTCTTTAAAACAAGTATATCAACATCGTCCATTTTCATTTCAATGTTGAAGTAGAGATCCCAAACTTGCTTTCTTGAGGATTGTAGACTAGCTTGCAACTCTTCTAAGTTGCACAGGGGCATTTGTAGTTAAAACATCTTTGTAATAGGTACTGTGGATATCAGATTTACTGTATATTTCAAAATTACAATTAAATCATTTTTATTGTCAAGTACTTGTGCAGTAGCCTCAATGGTTTTCTGCATTTGGTTCCATCTCTGATTTACTCATCTTTCCTCAAATTACTTGAGTAATTTCTTGCTCCCTTTCATGACATCTCTGTAACATAGTTGATCTATAAAATTAATTGTTTTGTTTAAATATTACTCCAAACAAATTTTTGCAATCTGTCTGGCTTGGATGCCTTGGATGTTGTTTCATTTTCTTCTGTTCTTAGTGCCCTCTTGTGGTCAAAGAATATTTTTAAAAAAATACAAAAGCTTTTTGTAAATCAGCTGGCATATCATGCCCAATCAGAATCTATTAAAATGGGAAGATTTCAGCTTCCCACAACAAATCCAAATAGTCAATTATAACTCCCAATATCAAATAAATATAGTACATTTTTAGAATTAACAAAGTAAAATCACAACTTTGAGAAACATACAGGTGAAACTCAAAAAATTAGAATATTGTGCAAAAGTTTATTTATTTCAGTAATACAACTTAAAAGGTGAAACTAATGTATGAGATAGACTCATTACATGCAAAGCAAGATAGTTCAAGCTGTGATGTGGCATAATTGAGATTATTATGATTTACAGCTCATGAAAACCCCAAATGCACAATCTCAGAAAATTAGAATATCGTGAAAAGGTTCAATATTCTAGGCTCAAAGTGTCCCACTCTAATCAGCTAATTAAGCCATAACACCTGCAAAGGATTCCTGAGCCTTTAAATGGTCTCTCAGTCTGGTTCAGTAGGAATCACAATCATGGGAAAGACTGCTGACCTGACAGTTGTGCAGAAAACCATCATTGACACTCTCCATAAGGAGGGAAAGCCTCAAAAGGTAATTGCATAAGACGTTGGATATCAAAGCACATTAATAGAAAATTATGTGGAAGGGAAAAGTGTGGAAGAAAAAGGTGCACAAGCAGCAGGGATGACCGCAGCCTGGAGAGGATTGTCAGGAAAAGGCCATTCAAAAGTGTTGGGGACTTTCACAAGGAGTGGACTGAGGCTGGAGTCAGTGCATCAAGAGCCACCACACACAGACACACATGGGCTTCAAATGTCGTATTCCTCTTGTCAAGCTGCTCCTGAACAACAAACAACATCAGAAGTGTCTTACCTGGGCTAAAGGAAAACAGAACTGGTCTGTTGCTCAATGGTCCAAAGTCCTCTTTCCTGATGAGAACAACTTTTGCATCTCATTTGGAAACCAAGGACCCAGAGTCTGGAGGAAGAATGGAGAGGCACACACTGCAAGATGCTTGAAGTGCAGTGTGAAGTTTCCACAGTCTGTGTTGATTTGGGGAGCCCTGTCATCTGCTGGTGTTGGTTCACTGTGCTTCATTAAGTCCAGGGTCAGCACAGTCATCTACCAGGAGATTTTGGGGCACTTCATGCTTCCTTCCACAGATGAGCTTTATGGGGATGCTGGCTTCATTTTCCAGCAGGACTTGACACCTACCCACACTGCCAAAAGCACCAAAACCTGGTTCAATGACTGTGGGATTACTGTGCTTGATTGGCCAGCAAACTCGCCTAACCTGAATCCCATAGAGAATCTATGGGGCATTACCAAGAGAAAGATGAGAGACATGAGACCGAACAATGCAGAAGAGCTGAAGGCTGCTATTGAAGCATCCTTATCTTACATAACACCTCAGCAATGCCACAGGCTGATAGCCTCCATGCCATGCCGCATTTAGGCAGTAATTGCTGCAAAGGGGGCCCAAACCAAGCACTGAGTACATCTGCATGCTTATACTTTTCAGAGGTCCGATATTGTTCTATGTACAATCCTTGTTTTATTGATTGAATGTAATATTCCAATTTTCTGAGATTGTGGATTTGGGGTTTTCATGAGCTGTAAGCCATAATCATCACAATTATGACAAATCATGGCTTGAACTATCTTGTTTTGCATGTAATGGGTCTATCTCATATATTAGTTTCACCTTTTAAGTTGCATTACTAAAATAAATAAACTTTTGCATGATATTCTAATTTTTTGAGTTTCACCTGTAATGTTTCTCCATCATTTTTTTAAAAAAAACCATACTCCACCCTTCCTTATTTTAACTCACCTCCAGCAACTCTCGTCCTTGTTGTTCAACAATAATGATGTCCCAATAACAGCACAGAACTTCAAAAAGGAATAACATTGTGAAGAAATGGGCCTCTTTTAGGTTAGTAAAGAACATACTCTGGTGTTTAAGAAGTGAAACTTGTTGTCCATTTAAATTCGAAAACAGCTTATGGACAACTTACCTAGCTGATTTATATGGAGGATTTTGCAGATTAACTTCTGGGGCTCTCCCTCATCCAGAAGAGTCATATAAACTGAGGAAATGCAGTTCCTTGTTTATAAGTTGAAAAAGAAAGCTTGTACCTGAAGGTTCTGAACATTACTTAAAATCCTACATAATCAGCCAGGAAAGGAAGCTGCCATTACCATTGTTAGATTATAAAAGTTGGGCCAATAGCCTGGCTTTCTCTTGCTACTTTTGGAACATCTGTCTCTTGAGTCCTCACACATTATCCTTTGGGAAGTTGGTAAAAGCAATCCTCTTCCTCAGGGAATTTGGCGAGACAAACATTCACTGAACACAACAAGAAATACAATTTTAAGGTTTCAACTATTGATTTTGATAGTGTTTTCATTCAGTTATACTGCAAATTGCCTCAGGTCATTCAACTAAGCAATACTATAAATTATAAGTAAGTAAAATAAAGCTGATTCAAACCTTATTTCTATCTTACTTGAATCAGAGGAAGAAAGGGCAAAAAAAAAAAAAAATCAAGGAGCTTGTATACTGCAAAAGATTTAGACATTTCTTTTTGCAGTAAACAAATTGAAATGATTATTCCCATTTTCCACAAAGGACACTGATGTGGAATAAAGTATATTCATTGGTATGCAGCAAGGCTTGGCTACCCAGGAATTCAAGTAAAAGAGTAGGCCACAAGAGCAAAGATTTTAAACAGCATGACTGCAGTTCTTTTATCTTTACTTCTTTTTTTCATTATTAATACAGCTTAGGGATATGGCTCTTCCCTAGGTGCGTGCATATAATTCTCAGTAGCACTAATGGGAATTATGCATTCAAAAGAGAATATAACCCTAAATTGAACATTTACAATATAACTTTCTTCCTGCATTATACTTGAACGTGAACCATAAAACTAGGACAAGCACAATGAAGCAATGCTGGAGATCAAAAACAGACACAAACATTTTCTTTTTAGAGGGGAAATCATTGTTCTATTGTTGTTGCTGAGCAGCATTAGTTGTTCTTTTCTTTTTTAGCTTCCAGAAGTTTATTGTTGAAAACTTATCAACTAAGCTTTCCAAATAGGAGAGCACATCCTGTCATGTTAGTTATGGCAATCTTTTAGGTATATGGGAAATTGTAATCCCACATATCTAAAAGATATCAGATGAAGCTACCCAATTACATTCATTTATATAACATATAAAAATATAGACTGTTATAATACTTTTCTTCTGAATTGCAGTAAATAAGCAAGTGCTCACTCTTTAAAACCTGATGTTATGCTTGACTACAATGACCAATTGAAGAACCTGAACTAATGACAATGTTTGTGAACTTCAGTGGAATTTTCTAAACTATAAAATTACAGAGAAGTTTGGTGTAGACAGACAAATCAACATAAAAAGTATTCCTTGAAGCAAACCAACTTAAAAACTTTACTTTTAAATAAATATGACAGAGCCATTTGCTATATTTCCTGACTTCAAAATTTATGTTCAGCAATTCATAGTGTACTGAATAAAACACATGTTATGGTGTTTCCTCAGCCATAAACTTGGTTTGCAAATCACAGTGGGTTGTACACTAATCTACTGAGAATTCATGATAGGCTTCCTACACAAATTATCTACTGGGCCATTTTGGAAACTTGCATGTATGCAATCATCATTAGCAATAATAATTAGAACAATGTAAGTTGTGGCTTTTGAAAGAGACAGTATTTTAAACACTTCTATGAAACTGCTCAAGGTTCGGATAATACTGTAATATTATTTAAATAGGTTTTCTGGCACAAACATTAGACCTCATAAAGACAAAGCACAAAGTAAAACTTTCCAACTATCCAAAGTCAAGTACTTACAAATAGTAAAAGATTGTTTGATTTAAGACTCTGAAAGAATCCAGAAGAACAGAGAAGAGAAATGGCTAGTAAATATTTTATAGTGGTTTGTTTTCCTAGGTTATCTTTTCCCAGTCCAGCAATAGCAGATTTCTGTGTTTTAGAATTAAGCAGGAGTGTTCTGCTTAAAATATATCTGACAAAATTACTACATTTTCAGGATCACAAATGGCTTGCATGCTCAAAATTATTTGCCATAATGGATTTTAATAAAAAGTATCAATTTTTATGTGGAGAAAAAATATCTGTGTACAACAGGACTGTCAAACTCCCAGCCTGCGGGCCAGATACATCACACGCTGGCCACACCCATGCTCAGTTTAGTGAAGGGGAAAAAAGTCCCAATACATCACATGATGCCACCATGACAACGTGAGTCTGGCACTCCTGATTTACAATATTTTTCTTGGAGTTCACTAATAGCATGCAGCCATGGGGCTTATGTGTTCTGAAGCCCCTTCCTTGCCTTTCAGTTAATATTTAACATTGAATTTTAACTATCTTTGCCACTTATTTAAAATTAATATACAGTTTTTATGTTTTTAATTTGTATTTGTATACCCTCCTAGAGTCTCTTTGTGAGAGAGATGGGTGGTTTTTAAATGTGATAAATAATAAATATTTCAATACATTTATGGGCTCTGAATGAAGAAGGAAAGGAAATGCACATTTTTATTTCATCTAAAGTATCCTGCTATATATAGTACAGAGCAGTAGTGGGATTCAAATCATTTAACAACTGGTTTCAAATCATTCCAACAACCAGTTCACCAAACTGCTCAGAAAGTTAACAACTGGTTCTCCCGTAGTGATGCGAACTGGCTGAATCTCATCACTGGTGCAGAGGGTGATAAAAGACACCAAGGCTTTATCTGTATTTTATCACAGGCATTTATTACTAGCCAGGTTACTGATAATATGCTAGAATATATATTATGATGTCACATCAGCTTTTACTGCAGTTTCTTGACCATCATCTTTGCTTTTTTGTTACCCAGTATAGATTCTGCTGCTTTTACTGATTTTCACAGATAGGGACTCATTCTCTCTAAATTTTAGATCTTCTGCTTCTGTCTGCCTTGTATTTTAATTAGATCAGTTGTAATTGTTTCACATATTATTTTATTTTGGTTTTTGTCTTGATCAAATTGTTTTGATCTAATTTTGTTTTGATCTAAAAGGAATTAATATGAATTACAGTGTGTTGATTTAATTTCCCATACTAGCATATGGTACCAATGAAATACTCTGATTCCACTGATATCAAATTCATTTTAGAATCTATCAGTCCAATTAACTATACATATTAGATAGATGAGCAATGTCTTATAAAATCAGAGAATGTCAAGTAGGTATGATTTTTCCCCTAAAATATAACATGTAAAATATAACATGTAAAATATAACATGTAAAATATAACATGTATAATAAATAATCCACTTACTGTTTTTCAATTCAGATTTATGATATGTGTACGTAAATGGGTACTTTATTAATATTTCATTAATAAATAGAACTTCTGATCTAGAAAAAAAAAATCAAGACCATTCTCAGCTCAGAATCCCAAAGAATGGCATGCATTTGAGCAGCATTAACAACTGTGCCTTTTCTTCTAGGTAACATTTTCAAATTATCATATGGCCTAAATTAAAAAAAAAAAACCTCTTTCTAGTACACTATTAACTTTTTTTAGCAAGAGCAAACAAATACACCATGTAGTAACTTTAGGAAAATTCTCTCACATAGTTTTCTAAATGCAACTCAATGATTTGAGAAGTATGACAACTTCGAATTTCCCATAATCAAAAGGCCCATCATGCCAGTCTTTTCTTCATATTTATTTCTCATTCCTCTTGTCAATTATCCACTGTGAAGTGCTAATTAGGAACAAGAAGTTAATTGGACTATCATGGAGGTGTATCTAGAATACCTTTTCCCATGAGTTTCTTAAAAGGTATCTTTCCTTCAACAGTTTCCCTGATGACTCTAGATATAACAAAGAAGAAAATTGTAAATGTGACAAAGCAATTTGAGAATCCAAAAAAATTACTTCTGTAAAATTGTTCTCTCAATTATCTAGGGATATAACACAGTTTGTAAGTAATATTGTCATCCATTCATCAGTAAAAAAATGTAACACCTCATACAATGAAATCAAACACAATCTTCAGTGCACATCATGACCATGAAAATACAAATACACATCCTTCACCCTCCACACATTGAATTGAAAACTCCTGACACCGCACCAATACTGCGCTATACAGCAGAATTCAAAAGAGCTACTGCCCTAGGATAGAAACTGTTTTTCAACCTATTTGTGCTTGTTTTTAATATTCTGTACTGTCTGCCAGATAATAGTTCAAAAAAGGGTGCCCAGGATGAGATGGATCTTTGAGAATATTTTGAACTTTCTTAAGGCAGTGGGAGCTATAAAGCTCTTCCAAAGAGGAGAGAGGGCAACCAATGATCTTCTGGGCAATGACATTTACCCTCTGGAGTGCTTTCCTATCTGCCACTGTGCAATTGGCAAACCATACAGAGGTGCAGTAAGCTAAGATACTCTCTATGGTGCAGCGGAAGAAGTTCACCAGCAGTTTTTCATTCAGTTGTTGTTTTCTGAGAAATCTCAGGTAGTATAATCTCTGCTGGGCCCTTTTGACCAGGGCTGCAATGTGGGCACCCCAGGTCAGGTCCTCTTTTAGGATAACACCCAGAAACTTAAAACTGGTTACTTGCTCCACTCAGTCTCCATTGATAAGCAAGGGCTGGATGTTTGTTCCTTCTATAGTCCACTATAAGCTCCTTTGTCTTATTGGTGTTGAGGACCAAGTTATTGTCTCCACACCACGAAAGCAACCGGTCCCCTCATCTCAGTAGGCAGACTCATCCCCCCTGGAGATGAGTCCCACCACTGTTATATCATCAAGAACATAATATTGTTTTCTTTTTTTTTCATAAGAGTTGTTTTCCCTTTCTCCTTGTTGATTGTGCATATAAAAAGGTAGTATGTGTGTATCCATATCCATATCCATATCCATATCCATATCTATCTATCTATCTATCTATCTATCTATCTATCTATCTATCTATCTATCTATCTACCTATCTATAATATAATATAAATTACATTCACTGTGGATAGCAGGTTTTTTTACATGAAATTTATCTGTCCCTGAACTACTTATTGCCAATTACAAGCATAATTCAAAAAGACCTAGTATAATCTATAAAGCCTGAAGGGACTATAATGTCTGAAAGATTACCTTGAACCAAATAATGCAACTGAGATGTGCAGTTTTCATCTAAAGTTCTTCTCCATATTTTCCCACAACTGATGTTTGATGAGCAGCCACTGGCAGCAAGAACTTTTGTTGCTTCTGCAAACTACCTATTGCATATCACCCCAGAGAATTTGATCCATCTTTGTTGTGGTTTCAGTAGGAAGTGAATAACTTTTTATTTGACAAGGCATTTTAGCATGTCATTTAATTTGCCTTGGGTTTAGCTTTACTTGCTCTGCTGAATTTTATGACTGCTTTAATTACTGTTTCTGCTGTGGTATTCTTGTAACCTTTTATGTACAGGATGTCATTGTTTTATAATTTACTTTATACTACCAGAAAACTTTCACTTAAAAATAGATCAAACTTCTTACAAATAAATGATATATTATTTTTTAAAAAAACTAAAAATAAGCAGATAAAAATAACAATGTATCTATGTCAAAATTTCATTAGCTCCTAGTTTTCTAAAGGAAGGGAATATTCGTGGCATTAATTCTGCAATGAGAGGAGACTTCATCATTTTATATAGACACAGTAGTAATAAATAGGAATATCCAGCTGGATGAAATTGAGAATAGAATATATTAAAGGTAAAAATCTCATTATTCTGCAGAAAAGGCTATATCAATGTTCTCTTTTGGTGAATATATTTATGATTTTTTTAATTTCATATGTGATATATATAATATTACTTAGTTAATTATAATGTTTAAACCCAATAAATTCTTAAGGTGACTTACATAATAACATGTTACATAAATAGATTATTAATAACATACACTAAATATGTTTTAATTATACAGCAAATAAAGCAGAACTCGTAATGACAAAAACATATGTTAAAATATGCAGGTGATCTTTTTTTAATGACAGGTATAAGACTTTGCCCATCACCAACTAATAATTAACTCATTGATCTTCTCATTGACCATAAACATACACAATGGCACCACTGCCCTTTTTTTCTTCCTGAAATGCTCCCCTTTGCTGCCACTAATATTATCAGTACAGATACAAACTGATTCAATTCCAGTGTTATCACAAAACTTTACCTTTGGCAGATAGGACTTTGGCACATCTGATGTGTATTTATACAATATATGATACTCATTTTCTAAACACAATTTAACTCAACACAATGAAAATTGAGTCATTAATTATCCATATCCACCCCTATTTCATTTATCTTAAAGAGCAGTGCCAAAGTAGTCTTCAATGCTGTGATTTAGGATTTAGAAATCACAACAGGGTAAAGGTTACAGAAAACTAGTCAAAATGTATTATTTTGTAGTGCTACTCCATGCAAAAGAATATAATTATATAGATGAGATGAGATGAGATGAGATTACATTTGCAGAATTGGATGGGATCTTGTGGGTCATCTTGTCCAACCCCCTGCCCAAGCAGGAGACCGTATACCATTTCTGACAGATGGCAGTCCAGTCTCTTCTTGAAAGCTTCCAGTCATGAAGCTCCCACAACTTCTGAAGGAAAGCTGTTCCATTGGTTGATTGTTCTCACTGTCAGAAAATTTCTCCTCCTTTCTAAGTTGAATCTCTCTTTGATCAGTTTCCATCCATGATTCCTTGTCTGGCCTTCATGTGCTTTGGAAAATAACTTGATCCCCTCCTCTCTGTGGCAGCCCCTCAAATATTGGAGCACTGCTATCATGGTCAACCTCTTCACTAGACTAATCTGCAAATTGGTGGGAGCAATGTTGCTAATCACATCCTTGCCCTTTTTTGTTTTTTTATCACCTTGACATATGAATGTCTAAGGCTTAACATCCATATATTCTTTTATATTACAAACTATTCTTAAACTTTTCTTTTATGGTCTTTAAAATGGAAAGGGATTGGGGAAAAAATCTAAGAGTTTTGAACTATTGACATTTCAATAGCAATACCACTTAGACTTATTTACCACCCCATAATGCTTTACCACACTTTCAGGACGAATTATAATGTCAGCATATTGCCCCCAACAATCTGGGTCCTCATTTTACCAACCTCAGAAGGGTGAAAGGCTGAATCAACCTTGAGCCCATCAAGATAAAACTCCAGGCTGTGGGCAGAGTTAGCCTGCAAACTGCATTCTAACCACTGTATTACCACAGCTCTTTAATCTCCAGCTTTAATCTCCAGCTCTTTAATCTCCAGTTTACATCACACAACTTGTAAAGTATACATCAAAATGTTATTTGAATTATAATTGATTTTTAAATCACACATTATTTTGTAACATGAATGTTGTTCCTAATTTGAGTTTACACCCTATTTTTTATAAGTTATTACAACAAAACTACTCTGCCTCATAATTCATGTGTTCTCCATAGGAAGCTTAGTGGTCAATTATCAGAAGCACAACATAGCACTTGAAAACTCCTAAATAAAACTATGGAGAGCAATTTATCTTGACAATGCTACTTATTTGTTTATTGTATTATATTTATTAAATTTAATCCCCTCATCACAAGGCGATAGCTAGCTATACTAACTGATCCAATTGTCTTAATCAAAAGGAGGATAATGGAAGGGAATATTACATATTGGAGAATTTGTGTCAGAAATTCTTTCAAGCAGAAGGCTGACAGATAGTTTGTATATTTTTGATGAAAGAGATGATCATGGTTAAGGAGTAGAGCTTCAAAACTCAGATGAGTATTAGGTAACAAAGAAATAAGGGTAAAATCCCATCATTATCTAGGAATATACCTTTTGACATTTTAACAGGACATCATATTGATTTAGGTTGGTGTTGTGCCAACATTTTTTTCAGGTTTCTTGCATATAAACGATCCAGCTTCTCTTAATGTAGCATCAGCAACATCTTTTTTAGATTTTTATTGCAGATCTGTCAGTGTGCTTTATCCACTTACTTTTGCAATAGTCAGCATTGCAGAATGGACCAATTATTTAACATAGCTGCCACAGAAAAGCTGACTCTGATTTCATCTTGCTCATGAAGGGCAATCCTATGCACATAACCAAGTCATTTTCTCACAAATAACTTAGAAAAATGCCAAGTTCTGCCTTCTTTTTTTTTTCATTGATTTTAGTACTAGAATGCTTCTTAAAGAAATACAAACACAATGAGCCAAAAACATCACAGCAAAAATATATCTCTCACAGAAACCACACATAGTGCTGAAATAGCAGTTATTTCATTACAATAGAGATCTCCAGGGTTACTGCATCAGATATCAAACTGGTGCCTTGGAAAGAAGCAAATCAGCACCCTGGCCTGACTAATACTTAGAGAAAACATTAGATAATGTTAAATAAAAACACAATATTTAAAGAAAAGTAAGTTAAAGCGAGATTTTCCATAACCAATATAAAGCTTAATAGCCTAATAATTTGATCATTATAGAATATTAGAATCCTAGGCAGCTATGAGGAAGTAAAGGGCATAAATGATGACCATGATGTAATACGCCATTTCTACACTTCCATCAGGTAGTCAAACACAAGTTGAACTGAAGCATCTGTGTTATTACATTATCACAAACAAAGGATCATTTCTGCATAATTGCAATTTGCTACAGAAGCTACTGATCAGAAATCATTGGAATAAAACCTGTACAGTGGTGCCTTGGTGCTTGACTACTTCAAAACTCATAGAATTTGGGACTCAATGTTGTAAAAGAAGCAGGGGTCAACTGCAGAGTATGAAGAAGAAGTTGGCCATGCTGGGAAGGTTGATGCAAAAGGAAGCAGGTGACAGCCTCAGAGGATAGACAGGAAGTTGGTCATGCTAGGAAAGTTGCTAGCATAGGAAAAGAGACATAGGAATTTCTTCCTGGTCAAAACAAAGAGTCAAGTGATAAGTTATATACAGAGGTAGAATTCTGTGGGTCTGGCTTAGGTAGTGGGCATGGCTTGGTGGGCATGTGACTGGGTGGTCATGGCTTGGTGGTCATGAGACTGGGTGGTCATGGCTTGGTGGTCATGTTATTGGCTGGATGTGGCCAACTCAATATCACTCATATCAAGGCACGCATCTCCTCGCCTGGCCTCTCATGACTGTGGGGATGCTGCAACAGTCCTAAGTGTGAAAAATGGTCATAAGTCACTTTTTTCAGTGCCATTGTAACTTTGAATGGTCCCTCCACACAAACAAAGTACTAGCAAAGGAGTGGGGAAAAAACTCCAGACACATTCCAGAGACAGGAAGTCTAGTCCTGCCAAGAACGTAATAAGGGTTAATGGAGAGGCAGTTTCTATAAGCAACACCAGAATGTTTCCTTCCTGCCTTCCTTACAGGATTAGGCCAGTAATTTCTTCTAACAACTGGTTCTCCAAACTGCTTAGAATGTTAACAACCGGTTCTAGCGAATAGGTACGAACCTGTAGAATCCCACCCCTGGATATATAGTTTGTTTGATATATATCCTTTTTGTAATTGCTGTGCCTACTCAAATCAATTAAGGATGAGTACTGAGGTACCACTGTAGTTCAAAACTGCATTCTGTAATGTCTAGAAAGATTCTCTTTCATACAGATCATGGTGGTGCCATAGCTGTCTAACTGAACTCAGAACTGAAGAAGTTTCTTGAATGAGAATCAAAACACTTTCAAAAAGAAAAAAAAGACAAGAAAGTCCAATTGCTTTTTGGAAAAAGCATCTTTGCCTTCCAGGATGCTTTTAAAAAAATCAGAAATCCTTAAAAAAATAGCATATACTTGACATAAATATGAGATCAGTAAAATGCAAGCCCTAGTTGAAGAGGGGTTATTATTTTATCACTGGGAGAGTAGATTCAGTGCTTGATATCATCTGTCTACCTAGTAAGTCAAAACTTTTATTTTGAGGCTGTACCAATCCACTTAATGAGTCTCCATAAATCCTACTTAGCTATCACTATAAAAAAGAAATTTTCTTGTGGATATGTTTCCTAAAATTTTATTGTATGGTTTGTTTGTTTGTTTGTTTGTTTGTTTGTTTGGTTAGTTAGTTAGTTAGTTAGTTAGTTAGTTAGTTAGTTAGTTAGTTAGTTAGTTA
>NW_020769322.1:7552261-7592895 GCF_900518735.1 Pseudonaja textilis
TTAGTTAGTTAGTTAGTTAGTTAGTTAGTTAGTTAGTTAGTTAGTTATTGTATGCTCTGTCTTACATACTGGCAAAAAAAATCAGAAAATAAAATACAAGCTGAATAGTCAAGACCTTGTTGATGATCCAAGCTCTGTAAAGGACCTTGGAATACTCATCTCTAATGATCTAAGTGCTAGAGCCCATTGTAACTACATAGCTAAAAAAGCATTAAGAGTTGTTAACTTAATCCTATGTAGCTTTTCTCTGGTAATACCACACTACTAACTACAGCATGCAAAACATTTGCTAGAGCAATACTCGAATACAGCTCATCAGTCTGGAACCCACATTACGTATCTGATATTAGCACAGTTGATAAATATTTCACAAGAAGAGTTCTCCACTCCTCTACTCATTGTAGAATACCTTATGCCATCAGACTTGAAATTCTAGACCTAGAAAACCTTGAATTACTTGAATCTGACCTAAGTATGGTATATAAAATCATACATTGCAATGACTTACCTGTCAATGAATACTTCAGTTTCAACCATAACAACACAAAAGCACACAATAGATACAAACTCAAGGTTAACCACACCAAACTTGATTGCAGGAAATATGACTTCAGCAACAGAGTGGTCAATGTCTGGAATTCTCTACCTGACTCTTTGGTTTCTTCCCCAAACCCCAAAAACTTTAACCTTAGACTGTTTACTATTGACCTCACCCCTTTCCTAAGAGGTCTGTAGGGGGCGTGCATAAGCGCACCAACGTGCCTGCCGTCCCTGTCCTATTGTTTCTTTATTTTTCTTATATGTACCCATTTCATGTATTCATAACTATATATATACTTATACCTATTATCTTGTAAGCGATTGACAAATCAAATAAATAAATAAAAATGAATAAATAAATGGTTCTTAAGTCCCAATATATCACGGTATACACTCAATTATAGGAATTGTCAGTTCTACCTTGTATTTTAAAACATAAGAAGCATTCTCCATTTATGAAAGAGGATTGACACATTTGACTTAGTAATTCTGAAAGCAATTTGAATTTATTTTTAAATATTATGTTACCCTGAATTATTTTGAATTATACAAATGTTCCCTGCAGTATGACATTTGTAAGTAGGTAGCAAAGTATTTCTATATCTATCTTCAGAAAACAGAATGCAAAATATTAACAATTTAATATAGTAAGATAACTTTGGATTTTTGGTCCCCGTATAGATTGATATAAGCAAGATAAATACTAACAACCTTCCCCATGATTTATTTATACTTTATAGAACTGCACACTCAGTTTATTTCATATGTTATAATGCTGCCCTATTAGGATTGATGAGTAGTTTACTGGTAATATTATTATAGCTTTTTCAAAATGGAATGGTGTGTTAGTTCTAACCTCTGTCACCATATCTGCTGTTGTCCCTAAAATGTTGGAAAAATATGTGAGGCAGGAGGCATTCTGGGTTTATCTCTTCAGTCAACTGATGACTCTACATGTGGAACTATAGGAGTGTAAAAAGACTCCCTGTTGCAAACTATTTATTCCACACCTTGTGGAATAAAATGAGATGTTTCCCCAATTATGTTTTTGAATGCGGCATCAATTTCTCATGCTACATATGGAAAGAGGCTTATAAATATGTCTTTAATATTGTTGTTGAGATACCATTTCTGTTATGAAATGAAACCAGTAGGAGATTTTAGTGATCAGAATAAGTTATATCATATACTGTATCTACTATAGCTCTCTTTAGAGGGAACAGTCAGTCACTATGAACGTCCAGAGTTTGCCAGCTAAGCCAATTGTCTTAAGGTACTATTTGGTAGGACTATAAAAAAAATAAGGTAATGAACTAGAATAGCATATTCATCTTCACTGTTCTCTCTTATATGTACATTTTTTAAGTTTAAATGCCTTTTTTCCAGCTACATAAAAAACAACTTTTCACTCCATGGAAACAGGTGATCCTCAGTTCTACTTTTGCATACATTAGAACTTCAATCGTAATTTGTAAAAACTGAAAGCTTCTAAAAAAATCCAAGTTTATAATAAATTCTCCTTAAAATTTCCTCATCCTCATATGTGAAGGTCCTCTAGCCACTTTGCATCTCACAGGCTCCAAAAATATTTTAGGTGTATTTCTTGTCCAGCAGATTTCCCATTACTGCTTTACATTTTGATTTATCTCTTGCCAGGTACAAAGGTAAATTGATCCATAATTTCCAGCACTTGGAAGTAACTATAAGCTAAACAACTGAAAGTATCAATGTGCAATTTCATTGCAATTTCGCTAGTAGCACATCAAAAAATAATGCAAAGTTGAAGATTAACATTTACAGCCCTGGCTTTTGAATATGTACATATGTTATCTTGAAAAATATTACCTTCTGGACATTACTATCATTAGTACTTTTTCTTTGGGTATAAAGTCTACTATATGACAGAACCTAGAAATGAAATTATTAAATGCATTATGATTAAAGCCTTTTGTTTTTTCATGTCTTATGATGTAAACCTCTGGAATCATTGAGTCCAGCAGTATATAAAAATAAATAATTAACTAGAATCATCTTAATTATATACCCATCCTCAAATTATAATTATTATTCTCAAAGTTACAGGAAACTGGCAGCAATTTCAGTTCCCAGATCAAAATGAATAAAAAAGTGGGATTCAAGAAGACAAACATCCCTTTTAACAATTATGAACTTTTTCTCACTGTTCTATTTATAATCTCCCTATGTATTTGTACTGTTTTATTAACATTTCTATGGTTGTTCAACAAGACAACTGAACAAGGTAAGAAACTACAACTTTGTAATTAGTTTTATGTTGAAAATGAACAATCTTAAATTGCTGTTGATATATACAGTATTTAATTGCTCATTTTGTTTGATACTGTAATGACTACTTGAAAAAAGCAACATATTAAAAGCAGATATTCTACCCTGGAAGTTTGTAACAGCATGATATATTTATAAGATATTGATTAACTATATATCTGAGAAGTTAGTGCTATATTTAATTTATTTTAAACAAACTTTAAAAATATGTTCTAATTATCATTTTTCATAATGTTGTATCTGTATACCATAAACTATAAGAAAACTGTTTCATGCCTAAGAGAA
The DNA here is from genome assembly GCF_900518735.1 of Pseudonaja textilis. The sequence goes on from NW_020769322.1 coordinate 7,555,391, forward strand.
GTGTTAATCTTTCATTCTAATAATACTCTGAAAGTATTAGCTTCCTAACATCATACCTCATACTAAAATTGTCTGCCTATTATTGCTCTCTCACTAGTATCTCAGCAATATTAATCCAACTTGAAACTATTGATTTACATGACTAAAGCCATACATATTTTTATATGTATTATATCAGTTTTCTATGGTTTTATTAGTATGAATTAAAAACAACTCCAAGCCTCTTCTTAGGTCCAGTATGGTCTATGTCAGAGGTTTCCAAACTTGGCAACTTTAAGACTTGTAGACTTCAACTCTGAGAATTCTGAGAGTTGAAATCCACAAGTCTTAAAGTTGCCAAGTTTGGGGACCCGGGTCTATGTAATTAATTAAAGTAAATAAAACAATACAGCAAGATTGATGAAATTTAAATTAATAACTCAGTTTATATCATATACCTATCAGCACGGTATTATAAAGGAGGCTAATATAAAGAAGTCATTTTATCTTACAATAAAGCACTAATATAATTCTTAGTATGTGAATAGGGTTGGTTGACCATATATTTAGATCTGTAAAAGATAACACAACACTATTTTCCAGAAACATGAATCTAAGTGTTCTCAATTTGTATCAACTTCATAAACTTCTAAACATCAGACCTGGCTTTTTAAAAAATACATATTCTCCCACAACCACATCCTGGTCTTCAACTGTAGCATCATTAGTACAGAATAGTTCAGTTGTTTGTGTTCTGTCTGAACTAAGAATAGTCTTGGAGTTTCTGCTTATGCTGTTGTCAGAATGGATCATCCATTGTTTCCTAAGTACAGAAAAATATGATGTCACTCTCCATTAGGTCCCATGATTTGAATTGTTTTGTGTTCTAAGTTGTCTTAAGCCCTTTTAAACATAGGGTTTTTGATCTAGCAAGAATCTATCTGATTGACTACAACATTTGCCAAAGTTCCCTCACCTCCTATAGTTGATCATTAATCTGTGTAGCCATTTCATTCTGGCCAGCTAGGCTCCTATGTTCTCTGCTTTTTTAATGATATTTTTTACAGTTGTTCCAGTGATTGTTTATTAATTCAATAAACTTTCTTTGACTCAGGTTTTCTCACCCTTTCACTGCATCTAATTCTTACATCTTTTGATTTCTATCCAAGTTTGGAAAAGTACATTTGTATTACTTCAATGCAATGGTGGGATTCAAACAATTTTACTACCGGTTCTGTGAGTGTAGCTTGGTGGGCATGGCATGGCTTGGTGGGGGCATGGCTTGGTGAGCATGGCAGGGGAAGGATACTATAAAATCCCATTCCCTCCCCACCCTACTAACCTGCTTTCCATTCTCCTGCGCAGGGCAACAAAAGAAGACCCAGCTGATCATCTGGGACTCAGGAGGCAGAGAATAGATGGGGGCAGGGCCAGTTAGGTGGTATTTGCTGGTTCTCTGAACTACTCAAAATTTCTGGTACCATTTCTCCAGAACTGTCAGAACCTGCTGAATACCACGTCTGTTTCAATGCTAGAAATAGAATGAAAACTGTATATAATGACAATATATGCAATTAAATATTTATTCCATCTCTACTTGCATAAATCCATTCATTCATATCTATTCATAGATAGAAAAAATTCAAAAAAAGTCTAAACTAATAATAGAATGAGAGAAACAATTTGCTTTCTCACTATACTTTTTTTTAAAATCAGGACCAAAAGACCATGAAGCAAAGGGAATATTTACAATAAAATCAGGAGCATTGTTCACCCCTGCTTTGCAAAATAAATCATCAGTAGACTTCAAAGTTCTTGCCTTTGATGTTCAGCAAATGGTAAAGATAAACTTATTTTTACTGAATTATTTCTGTATTTCCACCTTCCCTTTTTTGATTAAATAAGTCAATGCCCTATCAATATATGTGAATGAATGTGCAAGTGAGAAGAATATAAAAGCTATAGCACTTAAACTTATGTATGTTTTGCAGCCATCTCTAAGAGGTTTACAGAGTCAGCATATTGCCCCCACCAATCTAGGTTCCCATTTTACTGACCTCGGAAAGATGGAAGCTGAGTCAACCTTGAGCCAATAACAATCAAACTGCTGACAGCCAGCAGAATTGGCCTGCAAAACTGTATTCTACTCATTGTGCCACCATGCATGTGCATGTATAAGTCCATAAGAGATGGCATGTTCTGTGTTCATCAATTAAAGGTAATCCCTTCCCTGTTGTAGTGACTTCTCTATTATCTGCCTCCAATGTCACACTCATAGACATAGAAGACTTTTTCAAGCCTATGTGCAAGACATCTTTTTAAAAGGTTTTAACTATCTAAATATTCCCATAGATATTGAATTAGATTGACATACAAGCCCACTTTAAATGTAAATATATAATGTTGCTGACAAGTATGGTCAGGTATGTATTTTATTTTTATATTACTGCTTTTAAATTTTTATTTTTTAAAAACCTTTTTGTTGTTCAAAGTTTTTCTACAATAGAATGGCAATATACTGCAGGTTAAATAGCTACATAGAACTACAGTATAGACAGAAAAGTTTAGAAAGCAAGCAAATTCAAAAATTGTATATAGTATACAATATTACAATGCTAAGAACAAACAAAACATAGAAAAGAGCCATAGCTGTCTAGAGAAGGAAACCATGTGAGCTAACCAAAGAATATTCTTACAAGAGATTTGCCACCCACCATAATTTAAGGCCTGAAGGGATAACCAGGTTTTCAAACATTTTTAAACACAGTCACGATGGGAACTATAAGGGCCACTTAGGTGACATTGGTTGTGGAACTCAGAACATGAGCATTTGTCCAAGTTAAACATGTCATAAGTTTACAGTTCTTTACATTGCCACAAGAGATCCAAATCTAGTCCCGTTGAATTCCGTTGATGCTTATCTATTGCCAATTTAGTGCTGACCATAGATTGATTCTTGCTCATAGGCTTGAATAAATCTTCTATGTTGAAAAAGGTTTCGACATAGAAGATTTATTCAAGCCTATGTGCAAGAATGGTCCTGATTATTTGCCTCTGACAGTCAATTGATATAAATCAATTAGTGTATGCATATGTATGTGTGTATTCTTTTCCTTCATGGTCATTATTTTTGAGCAGAATAATGTAACTGCTGAATTAACAAAAGTTTATCTGTCTGTCTGTCGGATCAGCTTTCTTTTCTCTCTCTCTCTATATATATATCTACATCAACAAAGCCATGATATTATTTAAAAAATGTTAATTTGTAAGAAAAAAACCCCTGAATATTTCTTGCCTTTATAGGAAGAGGAGTTCAGGGGATTTTTTTTTAGATATCATTTTTTTATATTTTTTATATTAGAAAAATATAAAATATATTCTACAATGTTTTATATTGTTCATCTTTGTATATTTAGATAGATGATATGTTACATGGAAGTGAACTTCAAAATGATTATAAGGGAAGTAAAGTTATACAGTTCAGGTAAGTTCATTTTGCATAAAAATTAATATTAGGATGGACATTATGTGCACACGTTTGAAATATTACTGAAATCATAGGATCTCTCACACTAGCATTATGTTTATTCCTCTTCATCTGCTTCTAAGGCTACAGTTTTAAAATCCATACATAATTGTCTTATGCTCAGTATAGATTCTGTTCTATGCTCTATAGGAAAATTGGAGTAAATTTTCCTTATTTCCTTATTACTTAATGAAAGAGTAGTAGTAAAAATAAATGAAAATTAAGGAAAGAAATCAAAAGTGGGGGAAAAGTTCCTTTGCTTTCCATTTATTAGCCCAAAGGAATCCATTCCTGAATGAAGCATACTTATAAATTATGAGCTATTATATAAGTGATCCTTAACCTAGAATTGTGATTGGAACTTCCATCACTAAGTGATGCGGTCATTAAGATGCACTTGATTTTATGATCTTTTTTTCCATGGTTGTTAACTCATTAAATGAATTATGCCACTATTAAATGAATGTAGTTTCTGCCTTTGAATTTGCTTGTCAGAAGTCCCTGGAAAGATAATAAATGGTGATCATAAGACCATGGGGGTCTGCAACTATCATAAATACATGCCAATTACGAGCACCCAAATTTTGATCACATGAATTTTGTGCAATGACCATAAATGGGAGGACTGCTCATAAGTCAATGTTCAGCAGTGATGTAACTTCAAACAGTCATTAAATGAATGATCGTAAGTTGAGAACTACCCTTAGAACCATACTGGTCTGGTACGATTTGCTAAAAAATATGTTTTATTACTTTCTACTCTAGAGGCAAAAGAAAGAGTGACTGATCCCAAATCATCCAACCTAATGTCCTCCATAACAGAACTGGCTATCCCGGTTCATAACCACTCTCTTTACCTATCACAAAATTATGGAGGATGAATTTCTCCAGGAATCATTTTCTTTAGTCCATATCCTAATCAGATCTGTTAAGAAATAAGATGCGTTTCCTCATCATTCATTTTAACAATCATTGAATACCTTGGCTAATGTTATTAAAATATAGAATCACATTCTCAAGTTCAGTAGTTTTAATTGTCAGATTATTTTATATATGCTATAAATTAAAGAAGAGGGCAAATGTTTGGCTTAAATAAAAATGAAAGTATGTATTTGCTAACGTTTCACTAACCAGGATCATCATTCTCAAGTTCCACAGGATTAGCTATCCCATTATATTAATAAAAAGTTAAATAAGAGGGTAAATCTTTTACTTGAATAAAAATGAAGATATGCTGTATACAGACAAACATCTCCAGAGCAATATCCATTTCAGTATTCTAAAACTCTCATTCATAGTCTAGTCCAGAATTCTGGAATTTTTGATGAAATCTTGTCCAAGTCATAACCACTCTCAAGTCTGTTTAGCTTTTAACATTAGACAATCTCAGCCTGGTTTTATGTTCCTCATTTCAATTAACAGATGGATTATTGTGATAGTGCTCTAAATCCATGTAATCATCATAGACCAAAACATGATTTTAAACATGACAGTAGAAATCATATTATGCATATAATTTGTAGAGGTTTTTATCTTTCACTTCTCAAGTTATGAGGTTCATGAAATCTTTCTTCATACATAGTACTTAAAAGTGATAAAAATAGGAGTCTACTCTCATACACTTGACATAAAATTCTGTGTGGTTTAGTTCGGGTTTCGATTTTAGCTTTATTAATCAGTAAACCATAGGTTAACAAAGTGTGATTTAATTGTGAAATGTGATCCTTTAGAATGGCTGTTCAATATTTAACAAGAACAAGCAGTTCTTGTTGAATTGATTGCAAACCAAACCCACTCAACTTGTAGAACTTTGATTTCATTACTTTTTTGTCTGCAGTACATGTATCCTTTTAATTCAAAGAACATTTCCTTGCAATTTTTCTATTGAAAACATGCATTGTATTACAATGTTCTTTGTTGCAATCTGATTTCATATTTGAAATTCTGATAAGTCAGAAACATAGCATAGAAATAATTGCCTAAAGCATTACAGTATATGAATCATTTAAGAAATTAAAGGAAAAGTCTTTGAATATACTGCACCTTCCCTTTGACCTTAAAAGAATTAACCATTTCTTAGTCATTGCTGCCTCAGTGACAAAATACTGATATAGGTCTTTACAATGACTAAAGGCTGTAACTGAAACAAATGTTTCTTTACATCAACAGAAGAAAAATATATAGTTACCACTAACCTCAGTCCTATTCTTGCTAGAGAAAATGATACAGAGAATAACTGACAATAAGAAAATTAAACTAATATGATGATGGCAATAGATGAAGTTATCTAGTTTAGATAAACTGTAAGATGCTAGATAATTTTAATAGTCTGCAACAAAAAACCAAGCTCAGAGGGTAGCAAGGACCCCTCATTTGTGGAAAATACCAATGTTCCAGTTAAAGGATAGAAGACGAAAAAGATATGTCACATCAACAACAATATATAGAAGACAAATTCAGATAAAATTTACTACATTTTTAGACTCTCAGAGACTAAGTGGACTTATCTCAGGGTAATTTGGCAACATCAATAAATCATATTTTAAATAGCATCCTTTGATCTTATTTCTTGGCTGCGCTGGATAATATTTTTAAAAATTAATAAGATACAATAAAATGAAGTACAAAACTACTTATTTCACTTAAAACAATGCCACATAGTCAAGATAAAGCTATAAGCTAGGAGAGTCCAACCATGTGGGGGTTACAAATAACATGTTAACATAACAGTCTTCAAGAATATAATATGTAATATACCTGGTGCTCTCATGAATTTCTATGGAATAGCAACATGATTAAAAAGAGTTATTTTATAGTTCCATGGTACAACTCCTTCAGAAAATGTATTTCCAATGAAAATAAAGGTGAGGTATTGAGCAATTAATTGCTCTTATGTTAAAACCCCACATCTTTTGGAAAATTGATTTTGTTAATGTCAATTTATCAATGGACATAAATTTTAAATTTTATTTTTTAAAATTAAAGTTCAAGTTTAAATTGTAAAGTGTAATTTAAATTATTTTAAAGTTAAATTTAAAAAGTATATCATGTTAATTACTTTCAACCACTGCACTTCAATTATTTGCAATTTGTACTCCTTTATTCCTTACTGTGTATCTATATAAATGTATAAAGGAAGTAATAACTGATCATCATTCTGGATTCTGTGGATTTATCTGTATCTAAATTTTAAATTTATTTTTTTACATATAATCATAATTTCCTCATTGGTCTTAGACTGGTTAAGCAGATTGTTAAACTTATAATAGTTTTAATATTAATTAGTTCATTTATTAATATCATTGCTTGATTGTAAACATGATTTCTATCTATGTAAGACAGATGTCTGATTCCATGTCTTTTTAAATTAATATGTTTAAGAAAATAGGAAGCTATTATATTGATATAAGCCATTGTCCTATTTATGTGATCTCCCAATTGAAGAGTAGCTTGGCCCACTCATTCCAACTGAAGAGGCTTGCTATGGGTCCCATCTGCTGAGGAATTCAAACAGGCAGGTTCTAGGAGAAGAGACTTTTCTGCTGTGACCCCATCCCTGTGGAATACTCTACCACCGAAGGCAACGACTACTCCAGTGGTGGTATTCAGCCGCTTTGCACCGGTTCAACTGAACTGGTAGTGTGAGTTGCAGAACTGGTAGTAACTTCTGGCTGGCCATGCCCCCAACCCAGTCACCCAGTCACTGCTCACTTACTTGCCCCATCCACCCAATGCTCGCTCACCCCGGCTCACCTGCCTGATGCACGCTGCCCAGTCACTTCTTAAAGTATTTCTTTTTTTCCCCCTCCCAACAATCAGCTGTTCCTAATATCAGCTGTGCTGGGATTCCTCTCACTTACTTACTGCTTTGACAAGGAGGCTTCCCTGAGGCCCAGGAAGGCAAAAATGGAGGGAGGCACAGCCCCCCACCCCCTCCATCTTTTGCCTTCCTGGGCCCCAGGGAGGCCCCAAAATGAAGCATGGGGGAGTTCTGTGTGCCGCTCCTGTCCTCCATTTTCTAACTTCCTGAACCCAAGGGAAGCCATCTGGGAGCAAAAACACCCCCCCCAGGAGACTTCTCTGAGGCTCAGAATGCCCCAGAACAGAGTGCAGGGGAGTGCTGAGTGCCCCTCCTATCTTCCTTTTTCTGCCTGACTGAGCCCAAAGGAAGCCTTCTGAGAGCAAAAATGCCCCCCAGGAGGCTTCTCTGAGGCCCAGAAAGCCCAAAAAACAGTGCGGGGATGTTGCAAAAAACCACGCCCACCCAGTCACATGGCCACGCCCCCTAGCCATGCCTACAGAACCAGTAGTGCAAAAAAATGAATCCCATCACTAAACTACTCCCACCATTTTGGCTTTCTGGAACAGTATTGAAACATGACTTCTCCAATTGGAAGGGCCCTACATACAAACTGGCTCTCTAAGTTAATCAAAGTGGGTGGAAAGCAAGCATGTTTTAAACAAAAAAATACACACACACCCTTTTTGTTGCCTTTTAGCCTTTAAATTTGTTACAAACAATTTCAGTGTTATATAGTTAGATGTATATGATGTTATAAAAAAGGAGGAAAATTCAAGCCATTAAGAATCATGCTAGTTTAGTGCCATGATTCTGGTTATTCATCTGTTATTCAATAAAAATCAATGTATGTTTGTATACTAATTTTTGTTGTTGTTTATCTCTGTCCAGAAATGGTAGTGTAATTGTACTCTTCAAACTTTTCTTTGTACGGTGGGTGTCTGAAGTAAAGATAAAGAATGTGTTGGTCTATGGCATCAAAGAGAATAAAAGTGAACTCTTACAGACTTTTAACATTGATGTGAACAGTATAGAAATAACAGGTAATCCACATTTTTTTTTTAAATACAGGAAAGTGTTATCTAATTGGTTATTTTCTGCCAATTCTTGCTTTGATACTGGCATCTTCACCACTGTATTTATGTTCATACCAACACTTTCTATTGCTTTCCATTGTAAAATATTTATGATCCCAATATGCATAGATAAATAGATAGATGATAGATAGTAGATTTTATATTTGTGTATGTGTGTGTGTGCGTGTGTATGTAACTCGAAAAATTAGAATATCATGCAAAAGTTCATTTATTTCAATAATGCAAGTTAAAAGGTGAAACTAATATATGAGATAGACTCATTACATGCAAAGCAAGATAGTTCAAGCCGTGATTTGTTATAATTGTGATGATTATGGCTTACAGCTCATGAAAACTCCAAATCCACAATCTCAGAAAATTAGAATATTACATGCAATCAATAAAACAAGGATTGTACATAGAACAATATCGGACCTCTGAAAAGTATAAGCATGCAAATGTACTCAGTACTTGGTTTGGCCCCGCTTTGCAGCAATTACTGCTTCAATGCGGTGTGGCATGGAAGCTATCAGCCTGTGGCTCTGCTGAGGTGTTATGGAAGACCAGGATGCTTCAATAGCGGCCTTCAGCTCTTCAGCATTGTTTGGTCTTTTTCTCTTGGCAATGCCCCATAGATTCTCTATGGGGTTCAGGTCAGGTAAGTTTACTGGCCAATCAAGCACAGTAATCCCACGGTCATTGAACCAGGTTTTGGTGCTTTTGGCAGTGTGGGCAGGTAGCAAGTCCTGCTGGAAAATGAAGTCAGCATCCTATAAAGCTTGTCCGCGGAAGGATTAATTAAGTGCTCCAAAATCTCCTGGTAGATGGCTGCGTTGACCCTGGACTTAATTAAGCACAGTGGACCAACACCAGCAGATGACATGGCTCCCCAAATCAACACAGACTGTGGAAACTTCACACTGGACTTCAAGCATCGTGCAGTGTGTGCCTCTCCATTCTTCCTCCAGACTCTGGGTCCTTGGTTTCCAAATGAGATGCAAAAGTTGCTCTCATCAGAAAAGAGGACTTTGGACCACTGAGCAACAGACCAGTTCTGTGTTTCTTTAGCCCAGGTAAGATGCTTCTGACATTGTTTGTTGTTCAGGAGTGGCTTGACAAGAGGAATACGACATTTGAAGCCAATGTCCAGAATCCGCCTGTGTGTGGTGGCTCTTGATGCACTGACTCCAGCCTCAGTCCACTCCTTGTGAAAGTCCCCAACACTTTTGAATGGCCTTTTCCTGCTAATCCTCTCCAGGCTGCGGTCATCCCTGCTGCTTGTGCACCTTTTTCGCCCAACCCTTCCACATAACTTTCAATTAATGTGCTTTGGTACAGCACTTTGGGAACATCCAACTTATTTTGCAATTACCTTTTGAGGTTTTCCCTCCTTATGGAGGGTGTCAGTGATAGTTTTCTGCACAACTGTCAGGTCAGCAGTCTTTCCCATGATTGTGATTCCTACTGAACCAGACTGAGAGACCATTTAAAGGCTCAGGAACCCTTTGCAGATGTAATGGCTTAATTAGCTGATTAGAGTGGGACACTTTGAGCCTTTTCACAATATTCTAATTTTCTGAGATTGTAGATTTGGGGTTTCATGAGCCATAATCATCTCAGTTATGACATATCACGGTTTGAACTATCTTGCTTTGCATGGAATGAGTCTATCTCATATATTAGTTTCACCTTTTAACTTGCTTTACTAAATAAATGAACTTTTACACAATATTCTAATTTTTCGAGTTTCACCTGTATGTGTGGGTGTGTCTCTCTCTCTGTGTGTGGGTGTGTATACACACACACACACATATGAAAATTATTCCAAGTTTCAAACTCACGATTGGCTAGAAGGTGAAACATTTTTCCAGCAAGAATGAAATATTAATAATATGGTCTCACATGACTACATGGCTATGTGAATCTGGGAGTGGGGGAGAGACTTCATATTCATTAAACCAGCTTAAAGGGGTTTACAAAGTATTTTTTCATATTTTAAAGATAGTACTGAGCCTTAAAACTCTGATCGAAATGTTATTTGAGATTCAGGATCTGCTGTTCTTCTTTTTCCAATGAACCTGGTGATTATGAAAAACTGGGGTGATTTATTTAGTTCATAACATATATACAATTTTTTCTCTATTTTGTAATCAGTGATGTTACCTAGTTTGAGTAATGAAATGTCTGCAAGAAAATAAGCAAGCTCAGAGAGTATCAAGGACTCCTCATTTCAACCCTGAGCTACAAATATTCTCCCTTATTTTGTAATTGCTATAATCCATGCACTTAAAAAAAATATTTTATAGCATACATTGTGTAGGAATATTTAAAGTATCATACTTTATATTCAAAATTTGAACTCCAAACTGAAATTACTTGGGAAAAAATCCATCACTTGGCACAAATTTCCTCCTTTCTTGTCTTTGATTCCTATATATAAATTGCTCTCTTACAGTTTATCTCACATGGCTGAAGTTGTTTTAGTTGATGATACAGAAACATTTTCATTTCTTTTATCAACTTAACTTAGAAGATCAAATTCTAAACAGTACTGTGTATAATTCAATGGTAGGTTAGAAATTTAACAATATCAATATGTAATAACATATAATATATTGAAGGAATATAAAGTCAGGAAGCAGAACAAAATTACAATCACAAGCAAAAAAAATGTTTATATTGAGCTTTGATTTTATTTAGAAATAATTGCACAGGGAGAGGCTGTTCATTTGCTTTACTTTCTGTTTCACTAATTTTGGAATATTTACTAACAACCCTTTCGTAACACCTAGTTAATACGAACAAAATTCATTCATTTTTTGCATTATTGTATAAAGTGAAAATAATAAATACAAATTAAGTTAGAAACATAAAGCAGAATTTTTATGATTTTTTAAAAAGTCTGTTTGGTTCATTTTGCAGATTTGGGAATATTTACTTCAAGCAGTCCTTTGACAACATCCGGTTAGTCAATACAAAATGCATATTATTGTTTTATTAATTAATGAAAACCCCTTGAGAAAATTATCCCTTTTTTCTTTATTTTGTTTGATTTATTTTGCAGATTTGGAAATATTTAGTACAAGCAGTCCTTCAACAACTTCTGGTTCATAAATATAGAATGTACCACTACACTGGAGAACTTTTCATTCTATTAATTAATAAAAACAGCTTTTAAAAAATTAACTTTTTCTTTTGTTGTTTGATTCACTTTCCAGGATTGGGGATAACTAGTACAACTATTTCAACAACACCTGGTTAGTAAATACAGATTTTATTGTTTTAGTTGATGATACAGAAACATTTTCATTTCTTTTATCAACTTAACTTGGAAGATCAAATTCTAAACAGTACTGTGTATAATTCAATGGTAGGTTAGAAATTTAACAATATCAAGATGTAATAACATATAACTTAGGTACGGTATATAGAATCCCCCAACTTTTTAAAATAAAATTGCTTTGTGAAAAAATTTTCATATTAGTTTTAGTTTTGTAATTGAAACTTTCACTTTCCAGGGCTAAGCACAATAAATACAAGTTCTGATTTCATTTAAGTTAATATATAGATTGTGACATGTTAAAAAAATAAAACAGATTAAAATTCTGGGTAAACAAATTGTATTTATTTAATTTTCAAACTCAAACATACATAGTCATTTTTTTAAGTACACTAATGTCCTTTTATCTATTTTTATAACAAAAATATATGTGTATATATATATGTGTGTTTCTTCTAGAATATATCTATCTATTCAAATAATTACAAATAATTTTCATTATTTTATAACACATTCAAATACTGGATTCGGGAATATTACTCTTTTTCTGTAACAGTGAATTGATTTCTATCTATTTTATTAATTGGAACATATAACAATTCGTAAATATTTAGATAAATAAGCCTCATTTTTAAACTTACATTTCAACATGAGTTTGTTAAATGAATCTCTCTCTCTCTCTCCCCCCCCCTTCCGTGTGTGTGTGTGTGTGTGTGTGTGTGTGTGTGGTCTCTGTGTGTGTGTGTCTTTGTGTATGTGTATCACTTTAACTTGGAAAGAAAATCAGTAACCACAAGTAAACATACCCAATGGATTCATTTTCCTTCTCCAGTAGATGGCATTGTTGTTTAGTTTTCAGAAGAACAAATAAAAAATAAATAAAATAAATACAATAAAATAAATTAAAATAACTCTGTTGTTGACATCAGCAAAAAATTGTTCTGGCAAATTTCATAAATTTTGCCATTGGAAATAATCAAGGCTAAACTTTCTCACTTAATTTAATAGCAGGATTAAGTTTCCAGAATAAGGAGAAAACATCTCATTAAAGAAAGGCATAGCTCAGTAATTTTATCTATTTCTAAAAATTCACATTTATTGTGATCATAGTAATATTTCCACTATTATTTAACATTATTATTGTGTCAGTTTACTGAGTGCATTTATAATTCATCTTCAATACAAAACTCTCAGTAAAAAGCCACTAGAAAGCAAGCCCGCTTTTATTGTCAGGTGCTAGATAATAACAGAGAGAGAATCCAATCTAAAGCCACTTCAAAAGTTTTATTTCAGATGAGTAGCTGTCTTACTTTATACTACATCAATCTCCATTGCATATTCACATCACAGAGTACAGTATAGGTCAATGTGAAACAGAACTTTCTTAGACAAATAAATTATGGAATTTTTCATTACATTTTAAGAAGTCCCTTTAATTGCCTATTTCTGAAAATATGTCATTCAAATGTAAGATAATTGAATAGGTTCTTGATTATATCCTATGGGTGGAATATTTTCTATTCTGGAATACAAAAATTAATCATGTATTCTTTTTGAAATATATGTTAGGTAAATGTTTGCCTTCAGATGATCTTTGCGCTGATGATGAAAGCTGCATCAGAAAGGAATTATTTTGTGATGGAATACCACACTGCCCAGATGGCTCAGATGAAAACAGATGTGGTAAGAATGTAAACTTCTGTAATTAGCCTCTGGATTTCCAGAGGAATGTTTAATATGAATGTTTAAAATATAAAAATAAACTAAGTCAAGCAGGGCTGGCATTTGTTTTGTTTTACTTTTCAGATATAAATTCTTCAAACGTTTATTTAAAAAATTCTCTTCTAAGAATATTAATAGATAATTTATTGTGGTTGTCAATACTGTATGACAGATAGTTTTGTGTAGTGGTTAGGGTGCCATTTTATAAACCAGGAGAACATGAATTCCAGTCCTCCCTTAACCATAAAGCCACTTGGCAATGTTGGGCTAGTCAATCTCTTTTATCCCAAGGAAGCAGCCAATGGCAATCCACTTCTTAAATGTTGTCAAGAAAACTGGAGAGACTCGTCCAGGTAGTCACTAGGAGACTGACACTCTCTCCTCTCCCTCCCTCCCTCTCTCTCTCTCTCTCTCTCTCTCTCTCACACACACACACACACACACACACACACAAATAATTGTGGTCTACAAAGGAGTCTTATATTATTATGTACATATTTAACTTTTATGCTAAACAATATGTATATTTGATACTGCCTTCAGTTATGCTTATGGTAATACTTACAATTGTGCACTGGATATGCTAAATCCTAAATGAAATTGGGAGACTTTGAGCTGATTCTATGGTTCCTCCATGTGAAGGGAAATGCTTATAAAAAGCAATCTGAATTGAACCTTCAAAAGACTTGTGCATAATTTGAAGCCACTATCAATATATTCCCTTCTATGTAATCCCTTTTGATAAAAAGGAGTCGGATACTTCCAATCTGAATTGTGCATGATCTTCCTTTCTTATTAATGGAAATATCTTCTTCAGTACTTTTACTTTATTTACTTCCCTTATTCTTGAAAAATTCAATTTTCCCATCTGGCAAAAAAGACAAAAAGGTTGCACTCACCCTCTGAGAATATAAGCAGTTTCTGATCTGAAAAGTTTCCTGAGAAAGACATAATATTTTTATAAAGAAAATGTAGCTGTATGAATGCATTGCATATACAATGCATTTTTCACTTTTGTCATATTCAATTAAATTCAATTTATTACAGTCATAGACCAGAGATTTTCTCATATTCATATTTTATTTTATGTTCATCCAATATTTAGCTTTGTCTACAGAACATAATGTTTTCAAAATTTTAACATTATTTTCTTATAATTATCTCAAAGTTCAGGTTCCAATATATTAGTATAACAAAAGAATTATAGATATTTGAAAATTGTCTTCTGGTTGTCTATAAAATATTTATTTAACCACCTTATTGGTGACATTTAAAGCCATTCAAACAAAAAATAGAGGGGGGGGTGTTCCTCCTTCCCTGGTCATCAAGTAGATTATAACAAGGAAACAGCAATGAATATATGAAAATTGTAGAAATATTTTAGAGCGATGCAAAGGTCCTCCTTTTCAATCTTCCAGTCATGAAATTCATTAACTCATCTGCTAATGAAACTCACTGAAAAATCCAGCTAACTGAGAAATTTAGTTTAGCTGATTATTCTCATTGTCTGTTTATCATGTACAAACTATGAGTTGCAGGCTTCGTTTTTTTCAAGTTAAATTAACTCAAAAATTTCTACCAAGAACTCATTATTTACTTAGAGAAGATCACTTCAATTACTAAATATACAGTTAACATTAATGTCCTTTGTTTGAGGTTCCAATAAGAATTGCATGTAGTCAAGATGTTAAGTTCCATTTCTCATACCATAATGTCCATAAAGTGCAGGATGCTAGATATCAATCAGAAAAGCAATTTAATGTTTTGATTATCATTTGTAATATTCAGAACTACAAATAGTAAACTTGAAGGGCCCAGAGCACCTCTATATGGAGAATTCACAAAGAGCAGAAAGAAGATATTTGCAAAATTATGGTGCATTATATTTTGCAGCTTTTCAGTATTGCTTTTTTTTCATTCACCAAATGACAAAATTAATTCTACATGTGAAATCATGTAGAAATTGTGTATATTAATAATGTACACTGCACTGATATTTTATTGACAAAAGTTCTGTACATGATAGGGATATAAAGCCAAGAGCCAATTTGGTTTAGTGGTTAAGGCAGCAGGCTAGAAAACAGGAGAACATGATTTCAGCTCTTGAGCTCTTTCTCAGCTCAGCCCATCTCACAGGATTATTGTTGTGGGGGAAATAGGAGGAAGAAGATGTGTTGGATATATTTGCTGTCTTTAGTTATTTGTAATAATAATAATAAAGGTGGAATACAAATTAATGAATTAAAGGCACAGTAAAGGTATAATTTTAATAGTTTCAATAAATCAGTGCATATCTCAACTAAAATATAACTAACAAATAACCCAAGAAGCCCTCCTTTCATAAAATTAAGCAACTCTTCAATATCTTAATTCAGCTTTCAAAACATAAGTACTACTGATGTACTGAACTATTAACAACAATACAACTTTCTGAAAATCCAGAGTTATGTAGAATATAATTTTATTAAGCAAATTTTTATTTTATTTTTTTAAAGATGTTGTTTCAGAATGATTAAACTCTTTGTTCAATCTTTATAGTTTGAAGTATTATTTTGAAGTGGTATTTTTTTGATGATTAATAATTTTTGTTATTTTTAAATAGTTTTTCTAAACTTAGAATTTTATTTGAGTCACACAGAATCTGTCTCTAGATAATACACATAAATTAAAATTTGTTTTCTAATCAATGACATTATTTTTTGAGTGGACATATTTTTATCATTACCAATATTTACTCTATCAAAGATGAAATACTTTGAAATAAAATCAAACTGTTTTATTTTCCTCATTTCTTTATCACCCTGCATTTACAGCTACACCTTGTGATGGAAAATTCATTCTAGATGGCTTGTCTGGATCTTTCCATTTTATTCATTATCCAGAACCCTATAGCTCAAATCTTTTTTGTCGATGGATAATAAAGTAAGGAACTTTATAACATTCTAGATTTTAACTGAACACTTTCTGCAATCAAAGTGATCTTTCTTCCTTATATTAATATTTTAACTGTTTAATTTATGCAATCTAGCCAATATTTATCATGATGCTCCTCATAGATCTATGTGTCAGGGTTCCAACCGATGCCCTAATTAAATCATGAGCCTCAGGCAAGCTTCAAAAGAAATTCAGTTATTTATTAGGAGCTTTATGTCGGCACGGACCAAATGGAGCCAACTCTGACCTCACTTAATTCGTGCTTTGGCTCTGACCCTGCTTCCCTCTCCCCTCAAGGTGTGTCATCAATCACATTCCCCAACAAAGCAATTTTGTGGATTGTAGAAACCATTTCCTCTGGCCACTGTGGATTTCTGTAGAGATGACCTTGATGTGCTGGCTGGAATGTGCTTTGTTTTGATTGAAATACAAGCTCCTTGATGCAGCTGTGAAGTTCAATTCCCCATCCCCCTTTTCTAGGCAACTCGAGGGCAGGTCAGGGATGCTTCATGAGTTGACACCATATTTTCCTAATATTGCAATGGCTATCTAATTTGAAAGCATAACAAACCATTCTCTAGCTAACTCATGTGAGCCATTTTCTTATTTATTTAATTATTTCATTTGTAAGCTACTTCCAAGTGGTTATAGGCAAAAAATAACAAAATAGGAAAAAAATACAGCTTTCTTGAAAATACAACCTACCCCAGAAACAAGCCCTAATTTGATTTTCATAGCTCTGCCTAATATAAGCCTTACCCCAAAACTAAGCCCTGGTTAAGTCTTGCCCACCATCTGGTTGTATAAGGTGGGGTGAGGTGTATGTATAAAAATAAAGTTAGGGAGTGGGTAGAGGGATGGAGCTGCCCCATGCACCTGCTTACCTTAGGACTGCTGCAGCCAGGTCCCCCATGCCTTAACATCTGTCGTGCCGCTGCCTAACTTCTGCGGGCACTTGCAACTGCTCACAGCCAGATGCCACATTGTGCATCATGCAAGTGCAACTGCTCATGGCAGGCCACTGTGAGGTTCATTGCACTGGTGCCACCACTTACAGCAGGTGCTGCATGGCACATCATGCTTGTGCCGCAGCTCATGTACACAACAGCACAATATGCTATGTAGCCTCCTGCCATGAGTGGCAGCACCAGTGTGAAGTACCATGCAGTGCCCTGCCATGAGCAGTGGCACTGATGCAGAAGAAGTCAGCCAGTGGTGTGACAGGTATTTAGGCATGGGAGGCATGGCTATGATCATCCTAAGGTAAGCAGGGAAGACATCCCCTGAAAATAAGATCTGATACTTATTTTAGGGCCAAAAGAAAATAAGATCAGGTCTTATTTTCAGAGAAAAACAAGTAGTAACACCAAAGATAAAAGCTACTACTATATACACAACATGGAACCAAAGAACAAAATGCTAACATCAATGTGGGGTCTCAATTAATCTGCCATAGGATTTGACAATAGGATTGAAGCTGTGCAGTTTTTTTAATCTACTTGTCTACCTGATCCATATTAATTGGTTCCCTAAAGATTTTAACAGAATATCTTTTAATTGCCTTGAGACTCCAATTTGCATTTTTTTTCCCCTGGAATCAAATATTAAAATGTGTAAGAAAGAAAGAAACTATTACAATTCATCTGGTGAAGAAACTGTTCACATGATTGTGTGTATATTAAGGAAATATTAATTGAATATTTTTTGTATTTTTACAGTCCTTCATGGTAATATAAACACATATTTCAAACATTACTCATAATATTGTCATCATCTGCTTCTGTAGGAATTAATAACAAAAAAACAAAAACAAAACAGAATTTCAGCTGAAGCTGAGAAGGATTTTTATCCTTGCTGTTTATACTAGCATTGCTTTTATGGTGACATTACTGTTTCTTCATTCAATTTTATATTTCTTTCTGAACCATGTAACATTATTCATTTTAATGTACTGATAAAAAAAAATGACTTATTTTGGTCAAATTACATGTTATGGAACTTAACAAATGAGCTTTACTAAGTTGCATTTTTCAAAGTTTTCTTGTGTTTATTTTTGTCAAATATAATTTTAAGATTTTGCCATCTGCATAAGTACTATGAAAGAATGAACAGAAAGAATTATAGACCACATAGATCAATGCTCAATTGTTGTTTCCAAACTGATTGTGACAAGAATGTTGAAATTATTGTGATCAAAAATATATTTTACATGTCTTTTGGAAACTGTAATCGTTACTAAAATTAAAACAGTTTGCTGTTTCGCATTTTGATATTTGCCTCTTGAGTATTTGAAATATTTGTTCTTATATAACATAAACTGTAACACAGAGTGTAAATAAGCACTGTTTGTAATATAATGCAACTGCCATGTTTAATAATCATTATAGTTTGAGTTCTATTCTATGGTCCCTGGGATAAAGTCCTAAAATTATAGAATATTTTTATTTCTTTATCAAA
Organism: Pseudonaja textilis; assembly: GCF_900518735.1. The sequence continues at coordinate 7,574,164 of NW_020769322.1, forward strand.
ATTCTCTTAGAGACTTCTAGCCTAAAGACAATAGGAAATATGTTGTTTTGCCTTCTATATCAGATAACCATAGATAATTCTTATAGAAATTAGAAATCTATAATCTTTGAAAATTACCAAAAAATGTTATATATAGGGCCCTTTACCATTCCCTGACACTCCTATAAATTTAAATCAGCTTGAGTTCTTATTGCTACCCACACTTTTTGGTTTTGGAACCATTATTATATTCTGATAAAAGCTTCTATCCCTGCTAAGTAATATATTGCTGCACTGAATATAATAATCCTTAGCCAACCTACAAAAACTACTTGTTAACTGGGAGAAAAGAGATTGTCCCCTTGGAGAGTGGTTAGATGTGACATACCATTCTGGTGGAAAGTTTAGAGAATGGTAATCAATTCACCACCTAAAATAAGCCACACAAAAATTTGATCCAAATATCACAGAGAAGCAAGAAACTTGGCAAGTATACACAATCAAAATATTTATGATCACATTTGGAACCTATTCGTCTAGCCCTGAAACCACATGTATCTGCATCATTCAGCTGCTTGGGCTCCTAATGATGGCATACTTGCTCTCAAATTTAAATCTTGCAAACCTAGCACAGACATTTAAAGTAAACAGAAGACTCTCTGAATCACATTGTACACCAATACCTACTTTCACCAATCATTGCTGTGGAATTTTTCCTTCTCCTTTGAATCTAAAGGAAGCCATTCGAAACTGTTTGGTGGGGGTATGGTGGCAATTGATGATGATGATAATGTGTTGCATATTCCTCCATTCATTCTAAAAATGTTCCAGAAAGAATCAAAGGAGTTGGCTGAATAGGTGGACAAGGACAGGGAAAAGGTTCTTCCTTCTTAGTTGACATGCTTCCTAATCTGCTCTATTCAGCAGAGCACTCTGACTTTCAAAAGCATTTTCAGATAAAGCTGAGAATGTGCAGTGAGATTTTTTTTCAGGAAAGTGAGTTTTCCCTACTTTCTGTTGCAGGTACAGAACTAAAAACAACCAGTAGTAACAAAAATTTCACTTCACATTATCGTAACTCTGCAATACAGCTTTGATTTCCTAATCATTAATATGGCAACTTTCATGATGTTTTTCTTTTAGTATGGAGAAGCACCTATCTATCAAAATTAACTTCACTGCTTTTAAGACACGAGAGTTTGTGGATATTCTAAGTATTTATGAAGGCATAGGTCCAACGAAGATATTAAGAGGTAAGATGCCTTTTTAATTCAATGTTAAAAATAAATGAACCCTATGATTTGAACAGGATGGTTGAAATAACAGATAATAACTCAAAAGTACTTTTAATCGCAATCTATGCTCCCAATAACCAGCAAGACCAATTCTATAAAAATCTACATAATAAAATAATTGAACTTGATTATGATAAGATATGCATTCTAGGAGATTTCAATGCAATTGTAAATACTAAACTGGACTATAAAACACAGAAAACAAATGAGAACAGGAAAATATTACCTAAATCTTTTTTTAAGATGATGGAGGAGCTGAGTATTAAAGATATTTGGAGAGAATTGAATAGCAAAAATAGACAATTTACATTTTACTCAAAGAGACATTTATCATGGTCAAGAATAGACATGATTTGGATGTCAACAGATTTAATACCTAATATTCAAGAAGCAAATATTGATACAAACATTTGGGCTGACCACAACCCAATAAGGATTAAATGGAAAGGACAGAAGAAAAGATCAAGATGGACTTTGAATAATTCAATTTTGAAAGAAAAAGAATTTATTAAACATCTTGAAAAAGAGTTAGCTTTCTTCCTTAAAGAAAACAAACCAGGAGAAACCTCATGACAAAATGTATGGGACACTATGAAAGTGTATACCAGAGGGCTAATTATAACCTATACAAGAAGAAAGAACACTAAAAAGAGACAAACACAAAAATCTTTAGAACAAGAGTATAAAAAATTGGAGAAGGATTTACAAAAATATCCATAACATAAAAATACTAAAAACCAAATGGATATAATTAAACACAAAATTGGACTAATGGAAAAAGAAGAACTTACACAAAAGATTAGAGGAGCTAAATAGAACTATTTTGAAAATGCAAATAAACCAGGGAGATGGTTAAAATACAAATTAAAGAAAAAAAAAGAATCAAAGAGAATACCACAACTAATGGATGAAAATGACATGTTATGTTATGAAAATGAAGAGAAAAAAATAGTACAGAAATTTTATGAGAAACTATATGATCAAGGGACAATAAAAGAAAATAAAGTACACCAATATCTATAAGAGGCAGAACTAGCAAAAATACCCAAGGAAGTAAAGACCATGTTAGATTAAAAAATAACAATGATAGAGTTGATAGAAGCAATAAATAGACAAAATACTAGAAAAGCTGAATTTTATAAGATAATTCAGGAAACAATTTCTACTACAATGTTGGAACTATTGAATGAAGTTTTGACAATAAATAAAATGCCTGATTCATGGACAGAAGTATATGTTAAACTTATACCAAAAGAAGATACCAACCCACAACAAATAAAAAAACTACAGACCAATATCCCTGCTAAATGCTGATTATAAAATATTTGCTTCAATAATGGCAGAAAGATTAAAAAGATATTTAAACTATTTTATACATTCAGATCAAAATGGATTTCTGCTCAAGAGACAAATAAAAAACAATATGAGGATAATATTGAACACATTGGAAAATTATGAAACCCACTTAGAAAAACAATAGTTTTTAGATGCACAGAAAGTGTTTGATAATGTGAATTGACAGTTTATTTTGATGCAATTGGAGGAGATGGGTTTTGGAGACAGGTATATGAATGCATTAAAAGTGATCTATAAAAAGCAAACAGCAAGAATAATGATAAATGGAGAATTGACAGAAAACTTCAATATTTTAAAAGGAACTAGACAAGGCTGTCCGTTATCCCCACTATTATTTGTGTTGACATCGGAAGTCTTGAATAGATATATTAGAAAAAATGGAGAAATAAAGGGAATGAAAATAAAAAATGAAGAGTATAAATTACAAGCATTCGCAGATGATTTGGTTTCTTTTTTTGGAAGAACCATTGGAAACAGGCCCAAAGTTGATTAGAGAAATAGAGGAGTTTGGCAAAGTAGCAGGACTGAAAATAAACAAAAAAAAACCCAAAAATTTTGGTGAAAAATATGAGAGAAAAGCAGAAGAAAAGACTATTGGACAAATTTAATATTCAAATTACAAAAAAAGTGAAATACTTAAGGATACAAATGACAGCTACATGTGGAACACTTAAAGAAAATAACTATGACAGATTATTACAAGAGATTGCGATAGATCTAGAAAAATGGAAAAATCTACAATTATCCTTAATAGGTAGAATAGCAATAATTAAAATGAACATACTGCCAAAAATATTGTATCTATTTCAAATGATTCCAATAAGACTGATATTTTTTTTTAAGATTTAAATAAAATGATGATGAAATTTATTTGGTGGGGAGAAAAGGCAAGAATCAAGATAAAATTACTACAGGAAGCAAGGTTGAGAGAGGGTTTTGGATTACCCAATTGGGAATTATACTATCAGGCAACAATATTGATGTAGGTGAAAGAATGGATTGTATTGAAAAATGCCAGATTACATGTTAGAAGGACATGATTTACATTTGGGTTGGTTGGCATGCATTTTTATGGTATAAAGAAAGTAAGACACATGGATATTTTAGGAGACATTATATTAGAGATGCTTTATTAACAGTATGGGAAAAGATAAGAGACTGTCATTATTTGAAAATACCAGTCTGGTTATCAACTTTAGAAGCCTAGAAGCTAGAACTATTTTAAAAGGAACACATAATTAGATATGATGAAATTTTAAATGAAAAGGGTGAACTCAAAACAAAGCAAGAATTTAATTTACAAGGGATAAATACAAATTGGTAGTCATACTTGCAAATACATACAAGGTATGAAAAAGTAATTAAGATGACTGGGTTTTATAAGGAATTGACTGAATTAGATAAAATCCTAACAGGCACTGATGAGAAGTTGATTAAAAAACTATATGGTTATAGGAGTGAAGTTAGAGGATGAACAAGTAAAAGAAACAATGATTGCGGGTGGGGGGGAAATTTGGACATGGAATAGATCTTGATAAATGGCAGATATTATGGTCTAGAAATTATAAATTAACTATGTCAGTGGCCTATAAAGAGAATTTGTATAAGATGTTTTACAAGTGGCATTTATCCCCAATGAGAATTGCTAAGATATTTGAAGATAAGTCGGCGAAGTGTTGGAAATGCCAGAAGTTACCAGAATCAAATTACCACATGTGGTGGACATGCACAAAGACTAGAAAGTATTGGCTAAAACACACATGTAGCTGGAGAAGATGATAAAACAACCTATAGACTTAAAATCAGAGGCATTTTTATTGGGAATTTTGCATGAGGGTTATAACAAAGAAATAACATATTTGATATATTTGAAAATATTTTAACAGCAGCTAGGATTGTATTTGCACAAAATTGAAGAAATGAAAAAATTCCGACAGAAGAGGAAATAAGAAAATAATGGAATGTGCAGAAATGAGTAGATTAACAATGGCGATTAGAGAACAAAAAGAAAAAGACTATTATAAAATTTGGAATCTAGTTTATGAATGGTTGGATAGAAGAGTAAAGAATTGAATTATATAAGTATAGTATAACATATTGTTGCTGATAAATAGATGAGTTAGATAGAGTAAGAAAATGAACTTGAAATATATTATTGAAAGTTAAGGACTTAAAAGTTAAGGATAATAGAATAAGTGACAAATGTGATATAAAATACTGATAAGAACAATTATAACTATATACAAGTTAAATATGTATGATATTATTTTGTGTAGGAAGAAATATGTACTCAACTGACACACTGTGGAACAGAAAGATTTGAATAGGAATAGGTATTTTATGGACTTTGAAGAAGCGGGATAGAAAGAATATTTGGTGTTGGAGATCTGAGAAGAGGTCATTAAAACAAATATTGAAAGATTAATCCAGAGTTCTTATTCAGAGTAAAAGGCTAGGCTTAAGTTATCATATTACGGCCACATTATATGAAGATCTATTTCTCCTGAAAAGTTTATACTGCTGGAAAACATGGAAGAAAATGGAGTAGGATAACCAGCATCTAGATCATTGGACTACTTAGAAAAGTGCACTATTGGAAGGCATATAGCACCAGGTTTGGACAGATCATCCTCAAGAAGATCTGTGTGGTTGCTAAAAGTTGACACTGACTTGATGAGACATAATTATCAATCAGACATTCAGTCAGGCTTTGCAATGTATTTATACTATTCTGAGCTTTTTATGTACTTAATCATTCAGCTGACTGTAATACAAAACATATTCAGTTTTTATATATGACAAATGCAAATATTGAAACATAAGGGGTTTTTTAAGGGTGGGGGAGGGATTTAACATTTTCTTTTTTGTTTACACATTTCAAAAGTTTTTAGAAAAATAAATATTACTACACTGTCAGGCCCAGCACAGAATGACATAGAACAAGCCAATCAAATTTTAATTCTTTATTTGTTCACACTCTCTAGACAAAATTTTGCCAGATTAAATCTATACCACTCTTATCCTAGATACACCTAGGGAAATTCTAGGGAGTGACTATCCTAAATCTCTTCCTCTGACTGCAATCCAGTACCAGGCTGTTTTGCCCTGTTTTTGGAATATGCTCCCTCTGTCCTGAGAAGATGATACTTCACTATAGTCCATCACCTTCGTAGACAAAATCTATCTCACACACTTTCTGAAACATTTTCCCTGGATCGAGTGATAGTTATGGAAAACCAGTAGACAGAATAAGGCCTCAGTCTTTTGTGTGAAGATGACAAAGTTTACTTATATTTATATAATGATTTGCTTACTTTAAGTTCATTAAATTAGCTGCAATTGATTGTTGTGACTAGAATCCTATTGAAAGTTCAGATTTAAATTGTTACTAAACAATATGAACATTAATGTTTATAGTTTTGTATCAACTTTCCATAGAACAAAATCAATTGACTCATTTTTACTTGAATAGATATACTATTATTCCATTCTGATTTGTTTTCCATTATGTTTTTTTGTTCTTAGCTCACATCTCAGGTTCAAATCCTGTAACAGTTTATATTTTTTCTGATAAAGCCACTGTAGAATTTGTCACAGATTTACATGAGAACCTTAATGGTTTTAATGCAACCTACGCTGCATTCAATACAAGTGAGCTAACCGGTAAGTATACCTGTAATTTATATTTAAGCACTACAGCAAACTAAAGTCATGACTACTGTTTGAAAAATATAATTATAGCATACAGCTTCCTTGGTGTGCAATAGCTGATCAACTATGTAATTTAGAAATTACAGATCCCTTTTTATCCCATCCAACTACTCATTGAGATCTCTACCATCACTTTCTTATTGCTATCTGGTTTCTGTAATTTTCTTCTTAATCAAATGCTTCAGCTCATTGGTGGTAATATTACACGAAAACCAATATGGTAGTCTGGAGTCCAGGATCATGTTCCCTTCAGTTAGGTAATATATTTGGCAATTAGGCCAGTTATTAATGTGCCTTAGACTCACAGGGTTGCTACTTTAAGAATAAAAATGCATCATCTTGACTTCCCGACAGGAAAGTCAGTTGTAGATGCATACAGTTTGTGTGATGCCTGCTATAATTCATGGCTTAAGCTCTCTGCCTTTTCCTTGCCTAACAATTCTTTTTCCAGCAGTGTTGGCTGTGAGAAAAGTAAATAAATAAAACAAGCAAATATCACTGTGCAGAGCTTACAAGGCCAGAGTGCATGGCTAAACGTTTCATGTGAAACAGCCATTGCTTATGATGTCCATCTCACTGTAACAATAGTACTAAATAAGGGGTGTCAAACTCAAGGCCCTGGGGCCAGGTCTGGCCTGCGGGGTGCTTAGATTAGGTGCCCATGAGGCCATTCTGAAAACAGCGAAGGACCAATACGCAGTGCCATTGCCAGCGAAAATGGAGCTCTGTTTTCATTGGCAGAGAGTTATAGGAGGCCATCGCAGCCAAAAACAGAACTCAGGAGCCCGTTTTCACTGGAAAAGCACTCAGGCCACCAGACACCCCTGACATGACTGACATCAAGCTGGCCACACCCATCCTGGTCACACCCACCCCACCTGAGATCAAACACAACTTTGATGCAGCCCTCAATGAAATCAAGTTTGATACCCCGCTACTAAATGCTGTTACTCTGTCTGTACCAGTTGTTACATTAAATGCCATGGATATGGAAACGTAACCATTCATCATACATATATGTCTTCTATTGCACAGTATATCCAAGTAATTGTGCTTTTTTTCAAAATGTCATTTCAACTAATTTCAAAATGGGACTTTTCACAGAGAAAGCACCATAAATAAAATTATTTTGTGAACAGTATCAAAATGATAATAATCAGGATATTTTTTCTTTTTATGATGCTGTAATCCCTTGATTCTGAGTATAATTAGGATATGCATTATAAAATTTCAATGTGTTGATTTTATTATTTTTACTCCAACTTTGTTTGAAGACAATGAAAAAATCAACTGCACTTTTGAAGATGGATTTTGTTACTGGATTCAACATATAAAGGGAATGAATGAATGGGAGAGAGCTAACGGCTCTTTTTTTCCTCCTACATCTGGTCCAGATTTTGATCATACCTTTGGCAATTTATCAGGTAAGAAATACTGTATGCAAATGCAATTATTGTTGTTGGTTTCCAATTTAATGTATTTTGGAGATAATAGAAATATTTTATATTCTTTCTTTTGCTTAAACTGAACATATCAAAGAATCAGAATAGAGCTGGAAGGGACCTTGGAGGTCTTCTAGTCCAGTGGTTGCCAACCCGTGGGCCGGGGACCACTGGTAATCTGTGAGAAAATTTTGGTGGTCTGCAGAGAAATGTCCTCCACCAAAGCACTCCCTCCAAAGCAATTAATCCAGGCTGCATGGGAACACGAGGCTATGCTGCCCACATGGTTCGCCCATCCACTGGCCCCCACCCTTCGGCCAAGCACAAACCTTACCTTGAGAAGAGCCATGCGAGCTGGAACTGGAAGACCAATGGTGAGAGAGGGAAATCCATCCCGGGGTGGCTTGCTGATGTTGGTGGGAAAGTCAGTCCCATATTCCAGAGCTGCAATAGTCACAAGACTGGCTCTTTGGTGATCTCAGAGCAGCTCCTCCAGTCCATGGCAGGCCTGTGCACTTGGGTGGAGAAGCAACTGCTTCGGGATGACCAAAGCGCCAGTCTTGTGATTACTACAGCTCTGGAATATGGGACCAACTTTCCCACCAATGTCAGCAAGCCACCGTCAGTCAAAATTCATATTAGTGGTCTGCTGGATTTAAAATTACGAGTTTCATGGTCCCTGAAGTCCAAAAGGTTGGCAACCCCTGTTCTAGTCCAGCAGACAAGTAACTGTCCAGTCTCTTCTTAAAACCTCCAGGGATAAAGCACCCACAACTTCTGAGAGGAAGCTGTTCCACTGGTTAACTGTCCTCACTGTTAGGAAGTTTCTCCTCAATTCCAGTTTGCTTCTCTCCTTGATTAGTTTCCATCCATTGTTTCTTGCCTTCCCTCTGCTGCTTTGGAAAATAAATTGACCCCTTTCTTTGTGGCAGCATCTCAAATACTGGAATATTGTGATCATGTCACCCCTAGTCCTTCTTTTCTCTAGACTAGCCAAACCCAAATCCTCCAACTGTTTTTCATATGTTTTAATCATTTTACTTGCATTTAACCATTTTACTTGTTCTTCTTTGCATTTTTTCCAAAGTCTAAATATCTTTTTTGTAATGTGGTGACCAAAACTGGATGCGGTATTCCAGGTGTGGTCTTACCAAGGCTTTATAAAGTGGTACTAATATTTGACATGATTTTGATTCTATGCCTTTGTTTATACAACCAAGGATTGTATTAGCTTTTTTGGTGGCGGCTGCACACTGCTGACTCATGTTTCAGTGATTGTCCACTAAGACTCCAAGGTTCCTCTCACAGTTACTGTTTTGGAGCCAGGTTTCACCTAATCTATACTTATACTTTTGATTTTTCTGCAAAACTTTACAAAGTTTTCTGTAAAACTTTGCTTTTCTCCATATTAAATTTTATTTTGTTGGACAGGGCCCATTGTTCAAGTCTGTCAAGATCTTTTTGGATCCCGAGCTTGTCTTCTGAGGTGTTGGCTGTTCCTGCCAGTTTAGTGTCATCTGCAAATTTAATGAGTTCTCCTTCTGTTCCCCCATCTAAGTCATTCATGAAGATATTGAAGAGTATTGAGCCTTAGACAGAACCACTGCTTACTTCCCTCCATGTGGATGTGGTACCATTAAGGACTACTCATTGAATACAGTTTGTCAGCTAGTTACTAATCCATCTTGTGGTGAGACTATCTATCCCACATCTTTCTAGCTTAGCAAGAAGTAGGATGTGGTCTACTTTGTCAAATGCCTTGCTGAAGTCTAAATGTACTATGTCCACAGCATTTGCTGGTTTGCTAATTTAGTCGCTTTCTCAAATAATGAAATAAGATTGGTTTGGCATGATCTGTTTTTAAAAAACCTATGCTGGCGATCAGTTATAATTTTATTTGTTTCTATTGTTCACAGATCTGTTTCTTTGTGGGTTTTTTCAGTATCTTCCCAGGTATTGATGCTAAGCTGATTGGTCTGTAATTTCTTGGTCTGTTTTTTTTTTCTCCTTTTTTGAAGATGGGAACCACATCAGCTCTTTCCAATCCTCTGGTAGTTTCCCAATGCTCCAAGATTTTTTAAAAATATGGTAATGGTTCTGAGATAACGTTTGCCAGCTCTTTCAGAACTCTGGGGTGCAATCCATCAGGTCCTGGAGGTTTATATTCATCAAGGTCAGACAGGTGTTCTCTTACCATTTTTTTACTTATTTTAATTTTTATTTCTAGCCTGTCTTTTACAGTCATTTTTGGTTGGTTGGGCAAGTCTCCTTTGGTGTGAAGACTGATGCAAAGAATGAATTACGCAGCTCTGCTTTCTCTCTACTGTCTGTCGCTTCCTTGCTATCTTCACTCTTTAGTGGACTGACTGTTTCCTTGACTTTTTTCTTGTTATTTATATGTTGAAATAAACTTTTTATTGTCTTTGATTTTTGTTGCAGGTCTTTGTTCATATTGAGTCTCTGCTTTGCAGATTCGGGCTATCTTCTTATATTTTGCCTTACTTATGTGCCCCTCATTCCATTTTTTGTACTTATCCTTGTTGTCTTTCAGAGAGATCTTTATGTAACCATGCTGATTTCTTCTTGGATTTCTTGTTTTTCTTTCTTAATGATATTGTGATAGAGTGGGCTTTTATGATCATATTTTTCAGTGTTTCCCATGCTTCTTGAGTTATCTTCCCCTTTAGGATTTTTATCCATGAAATTTTGCTTAGAGTCTCTCTGAGATTGTTAAAATCAGATATTCTAACATTTAAGACACTGGTTGTATTATATTCTATAGCTTGTGTTTGCATTATACTGAATTCCAGTATGATGTGATCACTCTCACCCAAGGTTCCAGCAACTTCAACTCTTCCTATCACTTCTTCTCTATTGGTAAGAATTAGATCAAGTATAGTTTTTTTTTTCTAGTTTCCTCTTCTACATGATTGAATCTATTCACTCTCCCACTTGCTGCTGAGTTTGTCTCTCAGTTGATGTCAGGGTAGTTAAAGTCTCCCATTACTATTGTGGTATGTTTTCTACATACATTTGTTAATTGATTAGCAAAGAGTTCATCTAGTTCTTCTGCTTGGTTGGGTGGCATGTAGTATACTCCTATAACCATATCATTTTTCTTTCCTTTTATATTAATCCATATGGATTCTAAGAGGTTTTCATCCTTGGTTTTGTGTATTTCTGTCAAAATGTAATGATCTTTTATATGTAATTCATCTCCCCCTCCTCTTTTTTTGTGATTTGTTTCTTTTGGATAGTTTGTATTCTTCTATCAGTACATTCCAGTAATGAGTTTCATCCCACCAAGTTTCAGTAAAGACTATATCATATCTGCCTTCATGTATTAATACTTCAAGTTCACCCTGTTTGTCCCCTAACCTTTGAGTGGTGCAAAGCAGTGCACACATTTGGAGGATTAACGCCACTAAATTCAGGGCTTCAATTTATAAAAATGGCTCCAAGTAGGTTTTTCTTGCCTTATTACTTTAATACAGTTATAACGTGATGATAATATATTGAAAAACACAGGGCCTCAAAATATTTTACATGCATATTTATCAAAATAATTTCTTTTCTGCAGCATGCTAGGCAGGTGAATCTATGGACTGAAATAGAAAAATGCATGTTTTTTTTACAGAAATTTCAGTACAGAATTCAGTATAGAAATTCACTAATTAATCAGTTAATAGCTATTTATTTCATTTGATTTAATTGGTATGTTCATCCATCTTTTGTAGCATGGCTATTTTTTATTAATCATAGTTTGAATTTAATGATGCTTGACGTATTCCAGCTGTAAAATATCCAGGCTCTGGTAGGCTACATCCTGATGGCCTCTGATGGTTTGACCATTCAGCATTTCAATTCTATTACTAATTGTGATCTTTTCCCTCATTTATTTCTATTTCAACATATTTTTCCAGACCACATTTTGTTGCATAAGATTCTGAACTAGGCTATGATTCAGGATAGAAATTTGGTTAAACACATAAATACGTATTTAGGCTTGAAACCATTTCAAAGTAGAGCAACACTGAATTGACCATAATAAAAAATAAGAAAAATAAAAAAGTCTCTCACCTTTAGTCCTGTTGGAAAAGGCTAATTAAAATTGGCATTTAACTATAGTCACTTCTCTAGAAATCGTGGCAAACCTGTAAAGATATTACTTAAGTGTACATATTCTTTCTCTCTTTTTCTCTTTATTTAATTGATTTCCTTCCTGTTACCAGTATGCTTTAAAAAATAAGCTGACCGAATATAAAAGAGATGAGATAAAAATAAAATCAGCAGCAGTATTGCCATCACTGAGTTCATGTCGTTATTAGCAGGATGATTTCTTAACTCATCAAGAATCAGAAATCCATATTATATCTCTCATTAAGTGCATATACACTTATATATATTTTACTTTGATTTTTTTTCAGGCTACTACATTTCAACACCAATAATTCGGTTAAACTGGCCATTGAGAGCTCAAATATTTAGCTTACCCCTAAACCCTATTTCAGATGCATACTGCCTAAATTTCTGGTACAGTAAATATTTTGTTTATATAATAAGAAATTATTGATTTGTAGAAATAGTCTTCCTTTAAAAGCTTGGGAAAGAAGAAAATGTTTTAAAATTGAGTACTGAGGATACCAAAAGCTCATAGAAAGATTCTGTGGAAGGAGAAGTACTCTGGCCTAAATAAATGGATGGAATCCAGAAGTGGTATTCAGCAAGTTCTGACCAGATCTGGAGATCCAGTAGTGGAAATTTTGAGTAATTCGGAGAATAGGCAAATACCACCTCTGACTGGAGATTTTATAGTAACCTTCCCCTGACATGCCCACCAAGCCATGCCCATAGAACCGATAGCAAAAAAAATTGAATCCCATCACTGATGGAATAATGCACATCCTATCTGCAGTTTGTTAATTTTTAGAAAACAAGATGTGCAACTTGTTTACTTGTAGAAAATGATGTATTTGAAAACCAATTCCCAAATTGATTATGTGAATATTTTCTATGTTATGTGAATATAGACTCATGTAGTAGCTATAGTTCTACATTATAAAAGGATCTTAAACATTTGTGGGACAATGTAAACAAAAGTTCTTTTGTTTGAAGATAAAGTTTATGGAACCCTATTAGACACTTCTGACTGAAAGGCATTTTGACATCTGAAGCTGAAATAAGAAGAGCTCTGATCAACTAATCAGTTAAATAAATGGTGGAAGATCCTGGTTTGGTCAGGAAAAGCGGGATGACCAAATATAATAAGGACATTAAGTGTTCTACCATTTGCCCAGATGGGGTGCAATTTACAAGTAAAACCATGTCTGCCTATGTGAATTCACTCATAAAGGTTATTTCTTCTCCAATTCCATCTACTATTGACAGAGCATGTTCTGAATTTAGAGTGATAGTCACTGGGTAGATTTCACTTTAATATGATATTATATAATTTATGAAATTTGTTTTTCATTTAGGTATCATATGTATGGTATTAATGTGTACCATCTAAATATTAAAATTATATATGATGATAGCAGTGAAAAGATCATCTTCCAGAAAGAAGGAAATTATGGAAACAATTGGAATTATGGACAAATAACATTAAATGAAACATCTAAATTTAAAGTATGTTAATATATTCATGTTCAGCAGAGTTTGTAATCACAATTATCTTCATTTTGTTATCATTCCTCTTCTTTCAGTATTCATACACAAACACACAAACATTCACAATTATAGCACTAAGATAATATCAGATGGTATGCATATATATTATGCTGTATTTTGGGCAGCTAAAATTATTATTGGAATGTTTTTTTTCTGCCTTTGGCAGTTGTGTCACTAATTCAGAATTAGGTAGAGTGATTAGCTAGAGTAATGAAATAAATTAATTTGATGTGCATTCAATTATTTCCTCTGCATCCCAGCTTTTTGATCTCATAGAGAATATTTAGATCCCCAACTAATACTACTAGCACTTGATTATATACTTGTCTTGTCAAACTTGGCTTCTAAAGGAATGTGTGGTTTAAAAATTATTGCCCAAATGTGACTGATAAATCATCCGAATGCTCTACAGAAGATTTTTTTTTCTTCATCTTCTGTGTACTGAACAATTGAGTTAGTCCATATGTTTTCAGAACTCATATCTCATCTTCCCAACATTTCTGGTAACAGTGCTGTCAGCAAGAAAAAAAAGAGTTCCAAACAATATCTGAATCTGGATTTTTATTAGATGTGTTTAGGAGAAGTAGAATTCCTTACAAAGCAATTCTAAAATTAGTAATTTATGGCTGTTTGCATTAGCATCAGAAAGGCAAATGTTCTGGACCAATAGAGATAATTAGAATTTTATAACCATGTCAAAATATTTCAACATAATAGCAGTCAGAGTACAAAGAACCAGTTGCAAACATCCATTTTGGCAAATTGATAAGATGGCACATAGTTTTTGCCTATTCTTTTTTGAGCTCTTTTATTTTTTCATATAGATCAGGAAATTTTGATCACCTAGCATCTTTATTCTCTATGAATGCTGACGTCTACTTATAAAAGAATTAAGATATCTACAAAGGGTGATATTCTTTTTCACAATATGCCAAACACATTTGTTTTAATTAAAATAAAATGAGAAAGGGAAGGAAACATTGCCTGTACCTGAATTTATACTTCATAAATTGTAAGATAGCAATGATTTCATTTAGAAATATAATGTAAAATAGCTTAACTCAAACATAAGTTTTCTTGAATATTACCTGATATAAATCATTATTGTCTTAGTCATTAATAAAAGTAAATTTGTAATGCTCTGATAATATACACTATCAATTTTACTTATATGCATTCATATTTTACAAAGTTACCATAGGTTAATGAAGCTGTCAATCATTTCCACATATAAAATAATAATCCAATATTAATAGTCCATTCTTTTTATAATTTTTAATTCCAATTTAATACATGTTTTATTGTCATTTAATATGTAGATTCTAAATAAACAGAATCTCAACATTGTTGTAACAGCTGCAAAAATATAGAATGATTAGCTGTCTAGTTTACTTCTTAAATGTCTCAATCTTTCTCACATAACTCATCCAGCATGAGTACTTAAAGTATATATGCCTGGCAAGAGTCCCAAACCTATTTGATGAAGAATATTCAGTAGATTCTATAAATTATCATAAGAAAATGAAATGTTTACAGAAGTGGGGAAAAACTGATCAGCAAATATACAAAGATCAAGATCTATCTATGTTCCTGGACAAGCCTACAGATAATGAGACAAATAGGAAATATTTACATATCAGATATCTACAGATAATGTAGGATGTACATATTCAATACACCTTCTATTCTTTATGTTATTAATCATGCAAGATGTTGGGTTAAAAAAAAATTAAAGGCTGAAGTAAATGCCCTTTCTTTTAATGATATTATAAATATATAGAATTATTCTTTCTTGTTATCCATTTGTATAAATTTAATATTTCAGATTTTAGTATGGTTGTGGTTAGGAAATGAATTCAAAATACCAAACATGGGTAAGAGCAATATATTTCCATGTGCCATTTTTAAATGGATTTTTCCCTAAAAAATAAGTTATACAAAATAACCATCGTTAAAAAGAAATTGAATCGATCTACTTCATAGCATGATTGAATTGATTATTGAAATAGCAACTAAATAAAAATATGCAGGATTAATCAATAGGAAATAGATATTAATACTTTGTTTCTGCATTCTCATATATCCACTAACAGTTTCAAATAGTGTACAGATCAGTTCATTTCTTTTTTGACTTGAAACATCAAATGATATCAATAGCAAAAGCATTCCAAAACAGCATAATCATCAATAGCACAGTAATAATAAAAGCTACTTAATAGTGCTAATATTAGTAATATTATAAAACAATTACTTCTATAAATTGTAAATGTGTTTTTAAATGCGTGGGAAAATAAAAGGGTGTCTAACTAAGATACTGGATGAACTTATCATGAAATGGGCAGTAATACATATTTGATTAATGAACACAGTTCTTCTCTCAATTTTCTTCCTAATAGTGTATCTGGATTTATCACTAAATTTAAAATAGAGTAAGAAATGCTATTCTCTGCAGTCAAGCCCCTTTTTATAAGCCAATATTTATACCACTTGACTTTTTCCAAATTCCACACTAACTTATCAAGCTTCACTGCTATCCCCACAGCATTTTTGGTGAGCCAATATTAAAAGATCCCTATGAGTTTCAATTGTAACCCTATGAACAAGAAGCTGTTGAGACTGCAGCTCTTATACTGCTGTAGGTTTCCCAATTTCAGGAGTCAAGAGCTCACCTTATAATTCCTCACCTGTAAAACACCTGGGAAACACCAGTTCAGTTGTTATCAGATGATTCAATCTCTTTGAACGTGGCTAAATTTTGCTTCAATTAGGCAAGCTTTTTTATCCACTGATAAAACCCACCACCAATTGTAACATTTTATCTTGTTTTGTTTTTGCTTCATTTTGATTTTTAATGTCAGTGGCCATAATAAAAATACTCATTCATTATAAGTTTCTCACTCTATAACATTTGTTTATAGGTTGCTTTTGAAGCCTTTAAAAGACCAGGTTGGCATGATATTGCCATTGATGATATAGGGCTTTTAAATGGAGCCTGTGCTGAAAGCATGTATCCAGAACCCACTTTGGTCCCTACAACTCCTACAACACTTCTGCTACCAAGTAAGTCATTATTAATTCTTAATTATAATATTATCAATCTATACTGAAGTCAACATTACTGCAAAACAGACCCAGTAAAAAGGAAAAACAATAAAATATTTAGTATTTGTTCTTCGTATATTCCTATGTTGTCCTGTTCTATTTGAATCTTTCATATTTGCTGCAACCAGCAAGGAAGTGATTCGTTTTATTAAGTAGTAAGCAAACAGGAATCTCATTAGCATTACAAGTAGTCCTTGACTTACTTTGACATTTAACATTATTTGAAGTTACAATAAGGCTTGCACTTAACTGTAGCAGCATTTCCATGGTCACACTTGTGGCATATTTGGCATATATTTACCATAGTTGCAGTGGTTCAGAGTTGCGTAATCTCCATTTATGACCTTCCAGGGGGCTTCCTCAAAGCAAAATCAATGGTTAGCCTAGATTTGCGTAATGTCTGTGTGAATTGCATAACAATCATGGAGATTCTAATTTTATGGTGATTTTAATTTATGGCTATGGCAAAAAACATTGTAAAATCAGGCACTACTTACTCAATTACTGCATTGTTTAGTGATGAAAGTTCCAATCCTAATTGTGGCCATCAGTTGACTATCTGTACTATATATTACTAATTGCCATTTATATTAAAAAATTATAAAAGTATACTTGACTCTAAATTTGGACTGATATTTTTGCCAGATTTAATGCTTGGCTTCATTTCACATTTTTAATTTATTGCTTTATTCTACCTTTTTCCATTCAGGGTGAGATGCAAAATGTTATACTACTATCAGTAACAGTTTGGTGGTCAGAACTATTTTTTCATCAATAGAATAGAATAGAATAGAATAGAACAGAACAGAACAGAACAGAACAGAACAGAACAGAATAGAATAGAATAGAATAGAATAGAATAGAATAGAATAGAATACTTTATTGGCCAAGTGTGATTAGACACACAAGGAATTTATCTTCGTGTAAATATTCTCAGTATATATAAAAGAAAAGATACATTCATCAAGAGTCGAGAATCATGTACGACATGATATGAAAAAATATGGCAATACGGCAGCAGCTATATGTTTTTTATAGAAATTCTAGTTATCATTACATCCCAGGCCATGAATAGTATTTTTCCATATAAACTTCTTACAGTAATCAAGTCATCCAGAGAACAATTCACAACACAACAGTCCTTATTCCCAATTTCATAAAATGTTAAATAAGCCTTGAATCCACTGGCACTATTAATAATCTGATACCCAACCAACATCACATATTGACGAAAATCTCTATATTGCATTATTTTGTACATATAGATCATTAATGTAAATATTATGACACACAGCAGATGATTTAAGCAAAGAATTAAGGAGCCTTAATTAAATTCATTTATTTCCAGATTTGACTACTTAATGTTGAAAGACACATAACTGATGATGTATGGACCTAATGCTATCAATTTTAGGAGATGATATTAAACTTATCTAATAAATGCACAGTAAATTAGCAAATAGGGGTAAGGTTAGAAAGCACAAAAGGACAAAAGTTCAGGCATGTATGGTCATGACACTGCTAATGAAGTTCAGAAGAAGATCAACTTGTTTGCATTATTCTTTGCTAACCCTAATTTATATGCTGCAAAAATTGACTATAATTTATTATCTTCTTTCTGCAGCTAAACACTTTTCTCATATTAAAATATTGGAAATCTAGTGTATCATAACTGAATAACTAACTTCTCATATTTTATAAAGCCATGATATTAAGTCTGTATCAATAACAGCAGCCAATAAAAGCAATCTGAATTCAGCCTAGACTATCTGAATAGATATTGATGGTAATCTACTAACTGCCAGTGCTAACTTACCAAAAAAATTATTCACTTGTGTTGATTCTGTAATATAAGCACCTGAAAAATTTGCCATATTTTCCATTTTTTCCACACATTAATATTAATATTTATCAAAACTATGTCCTTTTTCACTTTCTTTTTTATTTTTTATTGACTTTTTGTACAGGTTAATGCCATATAAATGAAATGGAAATACTCAGTTCATTGAGTATATAACATTCCTTTTAAGTTCAACAGAGTTGGTTGTTATAGTGCTGGCCTAGAAACCAGGCGACTCCAAGCCTCTTTTAGCCATAAAAACTGGGTGTCTAAGTATAGTAGGATAGATAGATAGATAGATAGATAGATAGATAGATAGATAGATAGATAGATAGAT
>NW_020769322.1:7592905-7603142 GCF_900518735.1 Pseudonaja textilis
GATAGATAGATAGATAGATAGATAGATAGATAGATAGATAGATAGATGGATGAGAGGGTGGGGGACTAACAATCACTACAACCACATCAAATATACAAAATAGCTTCATTAGGAAATGTGTTTCTTCACAAAATGGCTTGGAAAAAATAAAAGATAAATCTGACAAAGGTCAAATTTGAAGAAAGTCAATAAGGTTTTTTTTTAAAATGTTTATAATTTTGCTTTACAGAAGCAAAACCAAAAAAAAATAGTTAAATAAATCTAAGGAACAGCTTTCTGAACAAGTTGTCTTTCTGAAAAGGACTGTCTTTTATAACGTAAGATATACGATTATTGTGGCTAAGATGGATGCATTCAGTCTTGTCTAGTTTCTAGAAAAATAAACTAATTCCTCAGAAATCTTTGTACAAAAAAAATTCTAGAACTTGCTAGAATATGCAGCTTTGTCTTGCAGCATGTCATACTCTTAGACTCTGTTGTTGCAGTGTGACAATTACCAAACTACTAGTGCCTCCCTGGATAAGACTCTGAAGTTTCTTGGCAAGAGTTTCAGAAGTTGTTTGTCATTGTCTGTGTTTTAGAACTGAGAGTGACTGGCCCAAGGCAACCCAGTTGGTTTCTGCCTTAGAAAGGACTAGAAATTAGAGTTCCTGGTTTCTAGCCTGATGCCTCTAGCACTAGACCAAACTGGATCTCAGATATACATTAGTAGCTAGTTATATTGCTATTTTTGAAGGTAAAAATAATAGTACTATAAAACAAACAAAAAGCATGATTATCCATGTTCTGTTCTTTGTATAGGGTCACAAACTAAAAGTCAAACAAAAATAAAGATTTTTGCAGTGTAGTCAATATATATTATAACTGATTCTTTGATACATCATATTTTGTTATCTGTAACACAAAATACTAAAATACTAACAAAACACTAATACTAAAGAACAAGGTTCATTTTATCTTTGTCACTCTTTATTTTTAATCAGTTTTTTTTAAAGAAAATTGAAATGTTAATAACATACACATTCACCTATAAGCAAATAAGACATACAGAAACAACACCTTCTCTGAAAGTACTAAAACTTGAAATTCTTCCACTCACTTCTGGCTTGTCAAATCAGAGTTTTTAAAGCATAATGCTCTACACTAGACTTCATTGCAGAAATGAATAAGCAACTCTCAATCTTTCTTCATTACATGATGTTCTGCAGCTGAGACAACATAGCCTAATAAAAGAGTGTAACAGGCTGCAAGAAGCAGTATTATAACAGAAAATCTTTTCTACCCAGACTCATCAAATTATCATTAAATTTAATGGCAGCATTATAAGCATAATGGCAGATCCTGTAAGTACTTCTTTCAGCCCATCTGTATCTCAATTGCTGCTAATATATTTTGCTAGAGCAAGAATAAAAAGATGCCATGCTCAGTGAGCTGTTTAATGTAAAATTATACTTTAAAATTATCTTAAAACATAGTTCATTTTTAAGATAATGATAAGCTATTCTATTTGGTATATAGACAGCAGAAAATCTAGTCAATTTGCTTGGGTCATTAGTGTTGTGATCCTGGTTCATTTTTTCCCTTGAACCATTATAACTCTCTTAAGATACCAGCTTTCTTTTGCAGATACCCAGTTTCTGCCTGTATATTTAAATTAAAATTTAAAATTTAAAACATCATTTGATGTTTCCATGTTGCTATGAATTCTTAAATGCTAATAATAACTTTTTAGTATTATACATAAACAGTAGAATCATATAATTAGATGATGTAGCTCTTTCCCTAGTTTTAAAGAAAACAAATACCCAATTTTAATTTTTTTGGACCAGTGGAGACTTTTTCAAATTCATAAAGCATGTTGTGTGCATTGATTACAAAATACCTTAGCAAAATGTTTAATTACAAAAACTCCACTATGTTGAAGATTACCTATTCTAAAACAGCTGCATATCAGAACATATCATAGTACCTTCAAAGAACAAATAAATACAAGCTTCAAAAGCTAGGAGCTGCAATCAGAAAGTCTAATTTTACAGTTTGCAATATTTTATTTGAAACTACTCTACAGTTATAATGGGAATGTGAAAGACATTAAATGAAGCTAGAATTCTAGTACATATCCACCTATACTAGTAATGCTGTAGGAAAGGCTTTAGCCATAAGGAAGGAAAACAATTGAAGATCTGTAACAAAGTTATTTATAGTCATACAAAGAATACAGTGATAACCGATCTCTCAGTTAAAAGAACGTTCTATATACAAAATTGTATAAGGTAAGGAATATGCATGATGTCATGAAATATAATTCTCTTCCGAAGTCCCAAGAAATTCCAAACCTGTGCATTATGCGTCCTTTAAGGAAAGAATAATTGATCTGTCACAATAAAATTATATGATTCATTACCTCCTCAAACAGAATTCATATATTGTTGAATTTGGAAATATTTAATAGCAAATCATGAAAGTTTTCATAAACATGTGTGTATATATTTTTAAATACTTATAGGTTAAATGATACATAAGGCCTGTCGCCTATACTAGAAACATTCAAAAGATGAAATAAGGACATCAGAAGTATATAGGTAGGTATAGGGATAAGGTTTTAACCCAACATTGAGTCTTAATTTTTAATTCAGTAAGCAACTGACCTGTGCAGATCTTTGGCTATCCAAAATTCAATGATTTGCCATCTCTGATCTATTTTGTTTCTTCTAGCTGATTGTGGAGGTCCATATGATTTGTGGGAACCAAACACTACATTTACTTCAATGAACTACCCAAACAACTACCCCAATAAAGCATCTTGTAAGTTACATGTCTTCAAAATTTTAGACGTTTGCTTAAAAATATGAAACACTTTATATGGCCATGAATAGAATTATTGAAGATCATATTGAGGTTCATTAGAAGCTTTTGACTTCACATTCAATAAAATTTTAATCATTTTTTTAAAACATAAAGATTATACTTTTTATGATCTTTTTAAAGGAGCACATGCTATTGTAAAAATATAAGAAAATTCTCATTATGTCTCATTTTCTGATTTGTTGTAGCTATTATAGCAGCCAGAGCCTAAAAAAGCAAACTGGACAAAGCTAGATCCCCATTCTCATGTAACTAGGAGTCAATGATATAGGCAGCTCATCATATCCACCAACTAATGGTAAATGGATGTGCTTTTTATCCATCTGGCATTAAAAAGCAAAAAAAAAAAAAAATTGAGGCAAAATGATCTAGTGATCTAGTTCCATGAAACAAACAATTGGACCAAAAGGAGAGAATCTTACAAAATTGTAGGTCCCCTTTTTTCTAGAGAGTTCACCCAATTACCCATTTTCTTTGGCAATTACAAGACAGCTTTGTTAGATGCCATAGTCTCCTCTGATCTTATCTCAGTAGGAGCAACAAACCCACCCTATACCATGAAGCCCACTGTTTACTTCATTCTACCATGAAAACACTACCTATCAATAACCACTGGTCAATCTCTTTTGGACACCCTCCTATAAAGCTTTACTGCTGCTAGAACCTTGATTCATCAGATTTCCTATGTTCTACTCCAGGATTTGCTATCTTGTTTCACTTAATGTTTCTTCTTTTTAAAATTTGTTAATTAGAATTATACATAAAATAACAGTATTAAAAAAGATAAAGGAAAATATTTTCTTTCGGGAAAAAAAGTCTATGTAGGGCTTCCAGTCTTTTTAAAAAGTCTATTCACTTCACTTACTGTTTCTGGTTCAGAGTGGGAAATTTTTCACCCCATTTTTTCTTCATAACACAGCTACAACGATTCCAAAGTAGTGGGCAGCCATCTTTCATGCATCACCTGCCTCCAATCTTGGCCCCTTGATTATCCGTTTGCTTACCAAAATCACATCATTCTGCATTCTTTTCCTATCAAGCATCATCAACCACTGCACAACTTCTCAGCCCATTTATCATTCCCACATATTTCATCCCAAAACTTTTTATTTCCAAGTAGCAGAGTTAAAAACTTGGAGTGAGGAGGCTGAAAATCTGAAAGAAAACATATAGAAAAGATAAATAGGAAAGGTGTCTCTAAATTGTCCCCAAAAGTTGGAGTAATTAAGTCTTTAGTGTAATCCAAATTTGTCTCTTTCTATGTACTTGTTATATACTCTTATACTTCTGTGTAATGGAAAAACTATTAAGAAGAAACCTATCGCCTTGCACACCTAACATTAAAAATAATCAGAACACTATTTCTAATCAACCTCTCCTGAATTTGCTCAAAATTTTAGAATATAATAATAATAATAATAATAAATTTAAAATTTGCAGAATATATTAAAGAAGTCTGATTTGAATAACCACAACATTAGTGAGAAATAATAATAGTAGTAACATAATAATAGTGATAGGGACAACATCTCTGGCTAGTTGTGGCCATTGTGCCTCAGGTGAACTTGGAATCCCAGAATATGTTTTTTAAGGTGCAAATGCTAAGAAGAATCTCAACTAACTCACTGCCCAACCACCCATCAATGGTTAAATAATTCTGGTTATCTTCCTGAAATTGCCTTTTTAACAACTAAGTTAGTAACCTATAACCCATAAGGCTGTGTCATACTGAGAATTGTTAACAGATATATTAAACTGTTGTAATGCCATTATACTTTGGGGATGTATTGGAAGTATTTTAACATATAAAAAGTGGATCTTAATAAAAATAATGATTATGATGACAACTAATTATGTAACCTGCTTCTTTATGGAAACTATTGACAAATCAGTATTTTTGATTTCTATCTTAAATTTTATAATTTTAGGTGTATGGTATTTGAATGCAGAAAAAGGAAAAAACATTCAACTTCATTTCCAGTATTTCAATTTAGAGGATATTTATGATGTCGTAGAAGTCAGAGATGGTAGAGGAACTGAGTCTTTATTTTTAGGCAAGTACATAAAATATATCAGTATGTGTGAAAAATTATACAAATTAGAATACTTCTCTAATTATGCTGTACTTTTAAAAAGAGTACACAGTGAAAATATACAGCAGGGGTATCAAACTCAAAGCGCTTATATCTGGCCTTTAAGGCCATCCTGGAAATAGCAAAGGACTGGCCCATGGTGCCTTTGCTAGCGGCATCCCTCACAGCCCATTTTTGGCCTGGATGGCCTCCTGCAGCACTCTGCCAACCAAACAGACTATGGAGGCATTCAGAGGCTTCTACAGGCCATGTCTGGCTGAAATGGAGTCTTCATGGGCTGCACTCGGCCCTCTGAGCTCTATTCAGACCTCTAGAGGCCTCCCTCAGCCTGTTACAGGCCAAAATAAAGCCTCCATGGGTCAGATTCGGCCCTCCCCACGCCATTTTCCATGGCTTTACTATACTTACATGTTGAAGAGCTCCAGAAGAGGCTGACCCATGTGGCAGAGAAGCCAAAGTCTTTTATTCAGAAGCCTGTGAAACTGTAAGAAGGTGTGATGTAAGAAAAAGCTTTCCCCATCTAAATAAAACACCAGCTTCTCTGCCATGAGGGCCTGCAGGCTTAGTTTGGGCCTAGTCTGGCTAGTGATAAGCAACCTCCTGCTTGCTGCTGCTGGCTAGTTTGAATGAACAGCTTCAGGCATTGGGGTATGGCAGCCAATCAACAAGGGGCTTGCAGTTCAACCCGATAAGACAAAGGAAGCAAGCTTCTTGTTGATTGGCTGCTGCTGCTGGCTCGATTTCTGAAGCAAGAGGCTGCTGTGGCCCAGTCCGGGCCTTTTGGGGAGCCACATGACCTCAGCCAATGTCTTTACTCAGAACCTGGTGAAATTTTTTTCCTTAGATTTCACATTCTTACAGCTTTGCCATCATCTGAATAAAACACTTTGCCTCTCTGCCAGTTGGTCAGCCTCTTCTGGAGCTCTGGAAATCTTCAAAAAGTAAGTAATCCATGGGAAATGAGGTGGGCAGGAGTAAGTGGAATCCTGGACACCAGCAAAGCAGGCCCAGTCTATGGGGACCCAGTGGGGTAGGATGGAGGACGCAATTGTGGGGACCCCATGGGAGTATGAGGTATCTTAGTGGATTGGGGAGGCCTTGGATGGCCTGCTCCAGCTCTAGGCCCTGTATGTTCTTCCCCACTCTGAGATACCTGCTCATTCAATTTACAAATGCATTGGAGAAAGCAGGGAGTGATCATGTTCATTTAATGTGATTCAATCAAACAAATCATTGGGTTACAAATGTAATTGGCAGACTCTATTACATTCATAACTCAAGGATTACCTGCATATGAAAATGAGGGGTCCTGCCTTAGCACTTGGCACCACAGGTGTCCCTCAACATGAGTCCTGTGTCACGCATACTATGACCATGCCCACCCCAGCCACATTCACTATGCCCCCTAGGCATGCCCTGCCCAGCCATCTGGGTTCAAACACAACCCTAATTCAGCCCACAATGAAATAAAGTTTGACACTTCTGATATACAGTATACAGTGTTTTTAACAATTCCAGAAATCTGTAAATTCCATGAGTTGAATGTGACAATATCATTTTCATTCATAAAAATGTCCACTAACAATAATATTTCAGATAAAATGTGATATATTTTCCTACATATAATTAAACTTTTATGTTGATTGATATAATCTAATTTAAGTTAACAAAGTTGCAGTATTGGGGAAATTAAGAAGATTGTGGTGTGAATATTTTCTTTCTCATCCATTGTTGCATCATTGTGCCATTTGCCATATGATATGCAAAGATTCCTGGAAGTTGTGGTAAGTTCTCAGAGAGAACTCTAATAGAAAATCAATATTTCTGATATATTATACAGCCTGGATACAGTCCACATAAAATTTCCAATCCAAACATTAAATCAAGTGTATATTTTAAGTTACACTACATTCAATATTGTCTATGAATAAAGAACATTTAAGGTTTAGCATTTGTCAAACTATTTAAAGTTTCAATCAGTATTGGTTTGTTCATTTGTTTTTCCCAGATTAAGCTTCAAAGATCATCCATCTAAATATGGATGAAAAAAGTAGAAGGAGAGCTTTTTCTGTCCTTTAAGTATTTTATTTTCTATCATTCTGATGTGTAACAAAATTATATTATCTTTGGAATAATGATATACTTTTCCTTGCTATGAAGCTGTATATACTGGAAAATCCCCATTGCCAGATATATTCTCTACAACTCACCAAATGACTGTGCTCTTCTTTTCGGACAAATCTGCAACCAGAAAAGGATTTGTAGCAAATTTTACTACAGGTTATCGTCTTGGCATGCCAGGTGAGTTTCCCATATACCACATACCACACCAAAGAATAGGAAACGAAGAACAGAGAGAAAATAATTGTTCAATTCCAGTGTCTTCTCTTTGATTCATTCTTATTTTTTTATTTGTTTTTATTCCCATCCAAGAGATTTGTAGGTTTGCCCATCTGTCTAGATCTTTCTGTATCTGATCTATTAATTTGTCATAGTTATCAGCCTTTATTGTAGAACACTTTGCTGTGAGCCAAATTCCTAGATGTTTTATTTCTTTTTGTTGTCTGAATCCCTGGTTCGCTTGTCAATTCCTCATTTTGCCTTTTAGTACAATTTTTTGTTATTATCTTAATCTTCTCTTTACTAATTTTAAGTCCTGCTGCCTTGCCAAATGCCTCTATTTCTTGTAGTAAATTTTTGCTTGACTCTTTTGGGTCCTCCAGTATAAAAACCATGTCTTCAGCGAACACTTGCAGTTTGTATGTTTCCTGTTTGATCGTTAGCCCTTGAATGTTTCGGTTTTTCCTTACCTGCGTTAACAGTACTTCCGCTGATAGAATGTATAGTAATGGGGCAAGCGGATACTTACCTGGCAGGGGGGACACCATGATCATTCTTATCTTACTTATAAGTTATACACCAGCAGTCCAGGTCAGTGATAAATTTTCACCTGCAGTATAATCCTGATTACTTATTAACTGCATTGTGCAGTTGAGACAGTTATGATTTTTCAGTAGATCATAATTAAATGAATTATGGCTTAGAGCAATCTAAGGACTCTGTCTATCTTTACTTCATATATGTGTTTTTCTAATTCCAAAATTTATTGGAAATAGCTTTTCAGAAATTAAAGAGCATGGGGGTAGGAGGGTAGAATTCAAACGTATTTCTAGCTACGTTTCTTCACTACAAATTAACTACATAGGAAGAAGAACAAAGATAGTCAGTTTTGGCCCAAGTATTATTGGCCTTTAGAGTAGCCCCTCTAAAAGATTTCTACATTAATTGCAATTCATATTTACTCTGAGTGTTCACCTCATGAAATTACTTGGCTATTGTGCATCAGAAATAATATATAAGATATGTGAAATATTTTACCTTATGTATGAGATATGAGAAATGTGCTTGTGTTATAAAAAAAACCATAAAAACTACTGATTTATTAGCTAATTTTCATAGGCCATAATAATCTGTGTCTTCTTCATTAACAGCTTCATGCGGACTGAATTATTATCAGTGTGGAAGTGGAGAATGTATACCCCAGGTTCAGATTTGTGATCAATTCCAGCATTGTAAAGATAATTCTGATGAAGCAGATTGTGGTAAATATTTATAAATACGAAAAATCATTTATAATTCTAAATTCAGGGAAGGTAACTATTTTCAAAGGGATAAGCACTCCTCACAAGCCTGCTGTACAGTAAAGTAAATCCCAAATGTACCTTAGGTTCTGTATGTAAAAGAAGGAAAGAAAGAAATGTTCTTTTATGTGAATGAATGGTAAAGTTTTGAATAAAAGAATTGGAATGTAAAAGAAAAAAGAAAAACCTACACATTACAGCAACCACATGCTGGAAAGCTGCTATTCTAAAGTGGGCAGGAAAGATTTTTGAGGAGTCACAGATCCCTTTTAGAGAGGGGACTAATCTTTTAGAAAAGAGGTTACCCAACCATCTCACTAAAAAAGGGAAATCTGTACATTGTTTTCTTTTACCCGCTTGTGTGCCTCTCCTTTTCTAATGAAGGAGAATATTTGTAGCTCAGGGTTGAATGGTGCAGTGGCCTATAGGTGAAGTTCTCACCTCACAATCAGGAGGCCGTGAGATCAATTCTAGGTAGAGGCAGATATTTCTCTCTCTGGACATGTTGAGAATATATCTGCTGAATATAACTCTTAACTGGTGACAGGAAGGGCACCCTGTCAGTAACCTCTCAACTCCATTCAGTTGCCCAGATTCTACTCTGAAAGGGATTACGGGGTGATTTGTAGCACAGGGTTGAAATGTGGGGTCCTTGGTGCTCTCTGAGATTCATGGTTTTGTTGCAGACATTTCATTATCCAGACTAGGTAACATCATTAGCACCAAGGACTCTTTTTCTATACAGTGAAAATAGAAAATATTAGTAAGTGGGGACTTCAGTCAAATACTCTGCAACCAAAATACATTTATTTTGATTTAGGGCCTTTTTATGTACATAAGAGCAGGGGTGCTTCTGCCAGTGCAGACTTATATATATTCTGCTCAACACATCCCAAAAAAAGCATCCTTAATCTTCTTTTCAAGGAAATTTAGGACCAAATGTAAGCTCAGTAAAAGTGTTTGACTGGAGCATAAAACGGCTGTGACAAGCCACATTTCAATTGTTTCACAACACAGATGCAGGTTACTTTGACAACACTGACAGCTGTTGTCACAGCACCATCTGTGAAAGTAGTTATTTACAAAATCAAATGTTCTGTGCATTGCTCTGTTTTAAATAAACTAAAAATAATAGACTCTACACAACATTGTATATGCAGATCCAATGATAAAATGATACAGAGAGCTGGTAAAAAAAAGTAATAGCAGTAACAGTTAATCCTCTGTAAGAACTGTCAATGGTTTGTGTGGATAGATGCTTAAATTTGTAGACATGGTTCTTTGCCTCACATTGGATATATTTTAATTCTTAGTATAAAAATCTTAAGACATTTTTTGTCAGGTATCTTACCTTCACTTGTTATTTTGCCTCCCACTGTGTTTGTGAAGAGGGAGAAAACTTTATTGTTGCTTTTCATAACATATCCTTAAAGCACACCAAGCACGATGGTTAAAAACTGGAAACATTATGGAAAATTTTCTTTACAGGTTAAATACATGAATTGCAGTATGTGGAATAAACTTTTTATGCAGATCCAATAGACATATGGTTGGATAATAGTATTTGTAACATTCAGACCCAAGTGAAAGATATAAACAGTGGTGGGATTCAAATAATTTAACAACCAGTTCTCTGCC
>NW_020769322.1:7603152-7620513 GCF_900518735.1 Pseudonaja textilis
TTGAAGACCCCTGCCATACATCTTAAAGTTGCTGTGGTTGGGAAGCACTAATCTACAGGAATAAAGACTTTTTCCTATGGATTATCTAAGTATTTCTAAGTGTACTATATAAGGTATTCATCATCCAAAGGCCCATGAGTCCTCAATTGCTGAATACACTATTTATATGGATCCCAAGTAATTCAAGAATAACTATTGAACAATCAGCATTAAACACAGCAATGTGAGCTAAGAAAATAGTGCATTTTTAAAAACAATTATCATTTAAAAATCTAGTTTTATTACAGTATTTGATTTGGATATGGAAAGAGAAAACAGGAAGATGTTCAAATCATGCCTTTTCACATCTGTTAAATTTGAACTTGATCATACGCAAATTGCTATGAATAAAATTAATCCTCAATCAGTGTTCTAATATTAAAACTTATTTTTATGACAGTGCACTTGATCAATGGTTCTCTCAGCTCCAATGGGTTAGTCCAATTCAAAATTGAGACACAATGGTTTACAGTTTGTGCTAATGAGTGGACAGAAGAATCATCAACCAGTATCTGCAATCTGTTAAAACTAGGGTAAGTAAAGTTTTTGATTATATGTTCTTTCAGAGCTAATTCATCCATAATACTTTATATGACAGATATAATACTGGCTTGGAGGTTTGGAAGTAAGAGCACATATAAAGCTCTAATGTTCTGCATAATGTATAATGTACCTGGCTTTCCCAGTGGCATTTCCAGCAGCAGAAACTTTCTTCAAGGACTAAGGCATGTCTGCTTAATGTCAATTTGATTACACTTCAGTCAGGAAAAAGAATGTTGATATGGAAGACAATTTGGCTTTTTATCAGCACATGCTGAATGTTGTTGTTATTATTGTATTAAATTATGCATTAAATTATGTAAATTATATATATTAAATTATGCATTTAGTTATTCTTTGTTAGTCCTTTAATATTAAATCTATAACTGCCATTCACTGGAAATACAAATTTTATAAAATAAGTGAAGGTTTACTACACATAATGGAAATTTACCTGTCAAATCCGGAATAGCTTTGAAAACTTGGAAATCTCCCTTCCTTCTCTTATTTAAAAGATCTTTTTTAAAAATAACAACAGAGACAACAATGCTGGCAATAATATTTTTAAGAACAAACACATACACCCAAACAAAACAAAACAAAAATCCCTGTAGAAAATAAGAGAATGAAAAAAAGGAAGCTAATAGCTTCCAAATACTGGCTTTATTAGCCATTAGTATTTTCATAGTTGCTTTATCAAGTTCCCAAGATATCTCATCAATTTTTTTAATGACTTCTATTAAATTTATTCTGACATTCAGTATAGAATATTGGTCTATATTTTCATTTCCTCAATATACAGGAATAAAATATTAAGCTCTATGTGTAATACTATAACATTGTACATTAACACTGAACAATTACAGTGGTAATTGTAGATCTAAATTATAACAATTTACCTTTTCTCCCCTATGATTTTCTCCCCTACTACTATACCAGCATTGTTATATTGGAACCAAGCTTGCAGATTATGCTTATGTTCATTTATGAACACATGTATAGTTTTATTATTCTGCAGACTTCTTAATCATATGTAATTGGCTACAATATTTCCATGTCTAGATCAGACAGGTGCATTCACAAATGCAAGGTCTTAATTTGATATAGGAGGAACAATATCAACAAGTAACTAACTCTATTTTGGCCATCAGTTTGCAAAATGTGTAGCCCAAGTCCAAAGTAAGTTCCAAACTGTGGTAAATGCCAGGTTTCTCTTTCTGATTCCTTGTGTAGGTAGAAGTATTGGCATATTTTGATTGCTCAGTTTTGCATATATCTTCATAAAGTAATCATTTCTGAATGTGCTGTAAATATATCTACTAAATAATTTCTTTATCTTATTAAACCACACATAATACAGTACAATAATATCTATATTTTGTTATAATTAAAAGGATATGTTTTAAGAAAGTTTTTCCTTTTAGAAGTGGGAACAAGTCATCTCCTGTCTTGTTTACTGGGGCAGGTCCATTTGTCGAAGTTAAAAAAACAACTAACAGCAACTTCATATTAACACCAAGGTAAGGCTTTATAAATGACAGTTAAAATGGTGAAGAAAGCATAAGTAAATCATTGAAAATATGGTAAGTGGGGATTTTTAATTTTTTTCTTTTTCTTTTTGCTCCTAAGAGGTCTGTAGAGGATGTGCATAAGCGCACCAATGTGCCTACCATCCCTGTCCTTTTGTTTCTTTTATTTTTCTTATATGTACCCATGTATTCATAACTATGTTTTTACTTATACCTAATATCTTGTAAGCAATTGACAAACCAAATAAAATAAATAAATAAAATTAATTCTCTTATTATTTATGAGTAAAAATTGTCAAAAGGTATTGATATTTCCATATAAACTAACGAACATTTACGGAATAAATGAACATTTAGGACAAAGTAACAGTCCCTTCACTAACAACAACTGATATGAGTCAAAATAATGAGTTCTTGTAACCACTTGAGGTAACATGACTGGAGGAGAAATTCTGGGAGTTGAAATCTACAACTCTTAAAGCTGTTAAGTTTGAAGAGTCCTGCATTTAAAATTCTGATATTAATAATCAGTTGTAATAGAATTTCTTAAGTAAATCTTGAGTGCAGATAACTATGGATATGGCAACAATGTGGAATCTGTTTGCCATTTTCCTTCTTTTTCAAAGGCTTTCATATACCCCATACTAAATTCTCCATCTAAATACCAACCCTTATATTTCCCAACAATCATTATTAGAGTAGATCCTGCTTAATTTTTGAGATCAGCCAAGTCAATTATGTGTTGCCATCTATCTTGACATATGAAAAGTTGCCGAGTGTAAGGTTTCTGTTCAGCAAGAGGCTAGAAAAGAAGACTTCCAAGGTCCCTTCCAACCCTACTTTTTCTATGTTCTATGTTGTATTAATATAGCATTTGATATACAGTATATAGGAGTATAATTTTTAATTTGTATGTTATTAAAGCAATAGTAGTAGGGCATATTTTAGAACATTTCAATTCATCAAAGAGCTTTGCATATATACTGTATTTTTTTGTTTTCAACTTTCCCTCTAATATAGTTTTTGAAAGAAAAATGGCGGGGGAACACATTTGAAAAAGAAAGTAGCACTTGATTGGAGAAGGCAGTTCAATCAAGAACATTTCTTACAAACAACAGAACTGCCATAGAGAAAAATCATTTTGATAAGCTCAGCCATTGAGTGAAAAATGTGTTACAGATTGCTTTTATGTCTCAATATGCAACTTTATTTATTGTTCTTTTAGTCATCACAGAAATCTAATAGAAACTAGAAATTTAATTTTATAATCAATATGGTAAAAAAAATGTTTATTGGTATTGAACAAAAGTGAATTAAAAGGGCCTCAACTTGAAGATTGGATAGTGAGATGTACTAACTTTATATTTAAACCATAAAGAAATAGACGTATATTTTACTTGTAATAAAAGTAACACGTTGCTAGCCTCATTTGTATTAAACAATACATTATATATATCAAACATTCATTTTGAAAAAGTATTTCAATCAATGCATTTATAAGAATGTTATTTGTTTAAAAACATACATTGCTTACAATCAAATTTAAAACAATAATACAACAATAGTTAATATAAAACATGTTACATTAAAATGGGTGGATATAAAAAAAAGCTATTATTTACACAGGAATAGTGAAAACAATAGCTCCTAGCTGCCTAAATAGTATAGTGGTAGGTGACCCTAAAATGTGGAAGATTATTCCAAAGTGGAGAACTGTCTATAAGAGATCACAATTCATACCCTGCAATAGGAGTTCATTGCTTAATCATAGTAATAATGTATCTGTAATAGAAGGTTGTGTAGAACATATCCTGAAATTAAAGCTTTATATGTTAAAAATAAATGAACTTAATATCTAACTGGGGTTAATCTATGGTGTCTTGGTGACAGTAGGTGACCAGAAGCTAAAAAGTGTAGTGCCTGATTTGTACATGGGTGGGAAATTTAATAGGATGCCAGGACCCTGGATTGGCTTAAAAGTATGTCAGTTGTCATAACATAATTATGCAGTTGTGCATATGTTAGCATTTTGACATAATTGTTTGCTACAGATAACCATGTTCTAACTCCAGCTAGTACACAGCTGAAATTAGCTCAAAGCTCTGCTTACTACCCCCCCCCCTTTTTTTCTTTCTCTCTTGGATTTTAATCTTCTTGGCTGATGAAAGATTCTAACACATTTCAAAGCTTGAAGTGATTGTAAAATATCAGTTGGTTCAGTCTGGCCACTGTGTCTTTTAATTTTTACCTCTCTTTACACCCAACATTGGGTTTTCTTTGGTCAGTTTCTAAAACTTTTATGGAGAATATTATATATGTAAAAATAGTATTGTTTTCCATCAAGCTGTTTAAAAAATGGGTCATAGTAACAAACGTGTAAAGTGAAAGATAATGATCAGAGCTAATATTTATCCTTTTCTAGGATTAATTACTATGGATAACTATACTGGAAATGATTGGCTTTTTAAAAACATAATCATTTATCATCATAGAGAAGTCAAACAATGTTTTAGAGTATTTACAGAGCTTTGCAATTTCCATTGATAAATGGAATATTGTCTGATTGATATATATGTGTGTGTGTGTGTGTGTGTGTGTGTGTGTGTGTGTGTATGTATGTATGTATATGTATATGTATATATTCTTAAGTTTTTGCGGGTACTTACATGTATGGTATTCAGGTTGTTCAGGTATTCTCCCATGTCATTATAGTTGTGCTTTTAAAGTTGTAGCAACGTTTCAGCAGAATCTCATCTGCCATCATCAGCTTCTGTATTGTGTTCGTTTGTCATAGACGAACATAATAAACAAGCCTGATGATGGCAGATGAGATTCTGCCGAAACATTGCTAAAACTTTAAAAGCACAACTATAATGACATAGGAAAATACCCGAACAAAGCTGAATACCACACACACACACACACACACACACACACACACACACATATATATATCTTTGTGTCTGGACTTTATTACCTGATTTGTATTAAATATGCTCTCTTTCTAGGGTAAAGTGTTTGAATAATCTGGTGATTCATTTGCAATGCAGTGGTAAATGTAAGTTTACAAAAAATCAACATAAAAGGATAACTGTTCATATTTTTTCCCAATATTACATTTTTTGTTTACGTTGTTTACATTTGTTACATTGTTTCTTCCTGCTGAAAAAAATATTTTTCATGTCATTTTTAGGATCCTTCAGAATTTATGTATGTATTTATGTTTTTAAGAATATAGTATTGTTGCACTATTTTGCCCCATCACTTTATGTATTTATAAATGTATTAACGTAATAAAAAATACAGGTAGCATTTAGCGTCTCAGGAAGGAAGATGAGAGGAAGAGCAGATTTTATTGTACTTTTTCATGTTGCTGTTATAATGCCATTTCTCAATTAGACAAAAATCCAAATAGATCTATTTAATATATTTATTATACAATTTTCTGCAATCTTTTGTTGTTGTTGCTAAAACTTCACAACTATATTTATTTCATTTTTAGAATGAAATTTAGAATTGGATTAATATTTCTTTGACACTTTTGATTTTAAATAGTTTTAAATCATTTCAGAAGGTATATTGATATTGTTTATCTTACAAAGCTTTTTATTTCATTGTTTCATAAGAATGTTTTAAATGTGAAGTTATTAAACTATGTAAAACAAGGGAGGACAAACATTACTTCAGTGTGGATTTATACAATGAAAGTCAGGATATCTGTAAATTCCCTCAAAAATTGCACTGATTTTTCACCTTCCCATGATAATTTTAACTTTTTCTAATACCTTGAATTTCTAAACAATACCCTTTTCATTAGTGAATAGGAATTGCAATAACAACAGAAATAATTTATAACAAAAATATTATTTACCCAGCAATAGTTTTCACAGAAAATAATCATAATAAACTAAATATAGCAGCTTAAAAAATTCCAAAAATTAGATGATACTGTTGAGTTTTTAGAAGGCTTCAACATTAAGGATTAATTGTAATAAATATTTAATTAAAATGTTACTTTGAGCATTATATCTATCTAGATATGTGTGTACATGGCCTTAAATATGTTTAAGATCTCTATATATTTCTATATCGACCTAAGAAAAAGTTTTTTATAGAAATAGTCCACAATCTATGACAATTGAGCCCAAAATTTATATTGCTAAATGAAACATTTGTTAAATGAATTTTGCCCCATTTTACAATCTTTCTTGCCACAGTTGTTAAGTAAATCACTAAAGTTGTTAAGTTAACAAAATTGTTGTTAACTGAATTTGGCTTCCCCATTGACTTTGCTTGTCAGAAGCTTGCAAAAGGACACTATTACAGTGCCTATTACAGAGTAGGTGAAATTAGCATATTATTTCTCAGAATGCATCCTTTTTACTTTTTATTTTCCTTACCCGTAGCTTGTGGGAAAAGAATGATTACCCAGAAATCTCAACCAAGAATTGTTGGTGGTTCCGATGCTCAAGAAGGTGCTTGGCCTTGGATAGTCTCACTGTATTTCAATTACAATCCAACCTGTGGAGCTTCTCTTATCAACCATGAATGGCTAATCTCAGCTGCACATTGTGTATATGGGTAAAATTTATTTCCAGAATTCAACAGATCTTACATTCCATATCTTCATGTATTCTTTTAAAAAAATGGATGTCAGAATTTAAAAGATAAAGTAGAGACAAGATACATATCTCATATTAAAGAGAAGATCAGCCACAAGGATGTGCAGGAGTTATATTTAAACTTCTTAAATCAATCGATTCAGCGTATAGTTCACTTGAACATCTACTACTGTTATTAATAAATGTAATATACGTTTTCCCAAAATAATATACAAAATGAATTAAAAAACACCTTTCATAAAAAAGATTTTACCTTAAAACAGTGCTTAAGAAAAGAACCAGTACTATGAATGATACTTATTCAATAAAACCCATTACTATCATATCGGCAAAAATATGAAGCACTATAAAAAAAAACAGGAAAGAATTGCAGTATTATATATCTCTTTGCTGATATCTGATAGTATTGATTTTTGCAAACTAGGTACCACTACATGAAATGGAACATTTGCACCAGTCCTTTCCTTAAATAATCTACCTCACATTTCCTTAAATAATCTAGCTCACATTGAGCCAATGGCCTTATTTGCTTGAATCTAATGATCAGACTTGGATTCTGATAAAAGCAATCATATATTATTGTATTAATTAGATTTTTACCCTGCCTTTATTACTTTTTAGGAAACTCAAGGTGGTGAACATACCTAATACTCCTTCCTCTTATTTCTATTTTCTTCACAGCAATAACTCTATGTGATTGTCATATATGAATTCTGGTACATGTGAATGTGTTAGATTGATAGAATATTTAAAATTAATAAGAACAAGATATCTACATTAGAAAAGTTTCATGGAATTTATTTATCTTCATTTATCTAATATTTGTCATTGGAGACAATGAACTATGGGAAATGTCTGAGAGGAATGTAATGAACACTCATATCAGAAGAAGAAGCAGTTTCTTGTAAATATCTGGTTTATAGAAAAGGCAAACAGGAAAATCTTGGTGGTCAGAATTTATTAACTGGTTCTGCATCCAGAAAAAAAAGCCCACCTCTGAATATTTATCTATATGGAAATTTTTCCTGGATCAGCACTATTCACATTATCCACTGTAGAAGCTGTCTACAGCATATTAAAATATGAACTTTTTCTCGTAATATAACTAATATATTCAAAGCATTTCATTACTAAAAATAGAATCCAAGGGTAGTGATTCCTCAATTACTTTCAACCTTATATCTCATTAGTTACAATATAGTTATAAGTAATTCAAGAATGTAATGTAGTTAGCTGCATTATAAAGGCTGTATTAGCCTAAGTGATCCATTTTATATACAATCAGTTGTATTCCTCTGAAGTGTTGCCAGATTTGAGATTAAAGAATGTCTTATAGGAAATACAGCCTAACCATCCATATGAAACTTATCTAAGTAAATATGAATAATAAATGTTCTTTTTTTTCTCATAAGAATTTGCAATATTTGTTATTAGCAACAATGGTACTCAGGCTTGCGCTAGCATATTCTGTGATACTTGTATGATTCTCTATCATAATCTGAGCTGCTCCTTCTCCTAATAAAGGCCATTAGCTTTTCTCTCTTCAGAGCTATCTTGTTAAATATGTATTAGATTTCTGCACTGTCTCAGCTACATCACTGCTGGCATATCATTCCTCAATAACAAGACACATTTTTCATAATCAAACAGTTCATCTTATTCATCTTATACTTATTCACCAAATTGTGCAACATTATCTCCCTAAGGATGCAATGTGATTCAACACAGTAATATACATGGACATGAAGCAGTAAACCTGGAAATAATGTTCAACTTTGTGATGGCTATGCCCAGAAATGAACCTATGTTTAATTTAATTTAATTTAATCTATATTTTGTTCAATTCTACAGTGTATTACAAACATAGATTTTGTGTAAAAATGTGAGCCCTTTATTAAATGTGGTAAATACATTGATTTCACAGCAAGAAGTATTACCTAAGCAACATTGACTAATTTGAGAAATTGTTCTGGAGAAGTGATCCTTAAGGAATTTAAAAGCTATAGGCTACACTGAGACATTAAAACAAATCACGGACTTCCATATTGGTGATAAATAATATAGATGGAAGTGACAATAAAATCTTTGAGAATGAAGCTTCACTCAATGGAGTATTTGACTTAATAATGCTGGTAGCTTGTCTAAGCAATTCCACCTATAATTTGAGTTTTGCCTATTAGCATTTATTAAAAGGAATATGTGAAATGGATAAAGTTCAATATTAATAATATTGAGTCAGTATACATCCATTTTAATATATAATGCACATTATATCCCTATAATCAGTATATATTGTCTTAAATATATTATGCTAGTGGCAGATGATAAATGGAAGAGAAAATAGAATAGAATATTGCTACTACTGGCATTGGACAGTCACACATTTGAAAGGATAAATAGGCTCCTCATCCATTTTTGTGAGAATGGTCAAAACTAATTTCTATTTTTAATTTTACAAAAACCTACTCTCTAGTTGCCATAAATTTGGCAACATTAGATGTAAGACAGGATAAGTAATTTGAGGACCCTTGAAAGTTTGATCCCTGACATACATGACTGGTGGAAAGATTGTGGCATTGGCATCCAAAACATTTGGAAATTTAAGCTTATCCCTGACTGTCAGTAATGCTGAAATCAGTAAAAGTTGTGTTTGAACATATTGTGTCAATGTGGTTCAAATATTAAAATATACAAACATTACATCTCATAAGCTATTTCAAACCATAATTTAAGCATGTGTTATTTTGACTTAGGAGGAATTTAAAACCATCTCGGTGGAAAGCATTTCTTGGGCTGCACACAAATCTCAATCTATCATATCCTCAAACAGTGAGCCGAGAGATTGATCAGATTATCATCAATCCTCACTATAATAAGCGAACAAAAGACAGTGACATCGCTTTGATACATCTCCAATTTAGAGTAAATTACACAGGTAAAATGATTTTCTGCTGCAACTTTGCCTTTATGTTATTAACAGATTAGGGTCTAAATCTAAGAGATATTTAAAAATTTTCCATGTAATTTCCAATAATCATCATCACAAAAGCGGGAGTACTGCTAAATTTCTTTGGGGATTATTTTTCAGCAAAACTATTTGTGCAATGTTATCATCAAAGCCTGGAAAGAAATAATTGTTTATTTCTTTCACACAGATTATATTCAGCCCATTTGCTTCCCAGAAAAAAATAAACAATTTTTGCCAGGCACTAAATGCTCTATTGCTGGTTGGGGAAAAACCACACAAGAAGGTATGTCATTGTCATGTTAAATCTCTTTCTTCATTTTATTATATTTTCCTGATATAATTACTATAACTTAGAGCAGTGGTTGCCAACCAGTGGGCTGGGATCACTGGTGGTCCACGAGAAAATTTTGGTGGTCCGCAGAGAAATGTCATCCCCAAAGCACCCCCGCAAGCAATGAATCCAGGCTGTGCAGGAACACAAGACTGCGCTGCCCACGTGGCCCATGGGAACAAAAGGCTTGCGTCGCTTGCATTGCGAACAACATGAGGTAGTGGGAGGAGGGGAGAAAGGGCGAGGGGGGGAACTTGCCCACTCACACCTACCGGGCTGCTTCTTTCCACTTCTTTCTTCTGCTTTTGGCTGTACACAAGGAAAGCAGCAAGAGTCTTTCTTTCTCTCCCCCAAACTCCACCAGAAATGAGTCTCTGGGACCCTGCAAGGCATCCTGCTCCAAGAGTCAGTGCCGGCAAGGACTCATTTCTGATGGAGTTTGGGGAAGAGAAAGAAAGAAAGACTGCTTCTGCTGCTTTCCTTGCATGAAGCCAAAAGTCTCTCTCTCTCTCCCCCTGAGAACGGAGCTGGAGATGGTATCCTGCAATCTCAAAGAATGATCGATTGGTGGAAAAAAGGGAGTGGGGAATTTTCCTGCATACTTTTTGGGGGATTTTCCAGGATCCCTGCTGCTTTCTGCAGCAAGCAACGTCAGCAAGCCACCATCAGTCAAAATTCATAGTAGTGGTCCACGGGATTTAAAATTATGAGTTTGGTGGTCCCTGAGGTCCAAAAGGTTGATGACCCCTGATTTAGAGTATAAAAACATTTCTCTGTCAGATGTTTCAACCATCATAATATTAGAGTACATTTTATGAAACAGATCCATTGAAGCTTCGTATTAATTTGCCATCCAAAGTAATGGTTGGGAAAATGTACATAAGTGGGGTTGTTTTTAAAATAAACTTTGATTTTACATTAAAAATACAAAAAGAAAATTACTAAAATTGTTGGTCTCATATAATTAAATGATAAACCAATCATAAAGAGGTAAAGATTCCTGCACAAAA
Source organism: Pseudonaja textilis (assembly GCF_900518735.1). The sequence continues at coordinate 7,614,192 of NW_020769322.1, forward strand.
GCAGTTTATGATTAAACAGAAAATAAAGATAAATAAGATTAAACATATTACCATAGAAAATTCATTTTTTATTTTAATAAAGGCATCTTGAATAAACAGATATTAAGTGAATTACATAAAGAATATATATTATTGACAATAAATTAGATTTAGTCTAGAAATACATTTTAAACAATGGAAACCACCGAGAAGTCATTATTCATAATTGAAACTTATACCACATATAGCCGAGGGACATGGAACATGGCCTCAAATTATGCAAGTAGTTTGCAGGAAATATAGAAACATATAGAAAGACAATCCTTGGTACCCCAAGTGGCTTTAAATTTAGCAAAAAAAAAATCTGTCAAAGAAAGCAGCTAAACAGCTAAAATTAGTTTGCTAAGTAGTGCAATGCCTTAACATAGTTGTTTTTCAGTTATGCATAGATCTTCCCAATAGCATATTCCTTGGCCCCCTAGTAGGATTTGCAGTTAATAACGCAATATATTTATTTTGCAGTTGCAAAGCACAGAAACTTTTCTAAATTGGGATCCATTAACTCAAACAACAGCATAATATGAAAAATACACATCACCTAGGTCCCAAGCCATCAAGCTGACCATGCACAATAAATGTCTTTTGCAGAATAATATTTAAGGGTACTAATAAATAAGGGAAGAACAAGCATCATGCAGTGCTTTCAAGACTAGATTATGGCATAAATGGTAATGGAATAGAGCCTATCTCATTAAAGGAATACAGTGATGCACAAAATGTTGTGCTCCATTGTTACTACACCTTTGGGTGCAGTGAATAAAAATGATAAACAATGTATCTATGTCATAATCAATCTATTTTACTTCAAAGTTGCCACAACTACCAGCTATTCTATTCTTCCAACTGGAGTGTACTTATATCAGAAACTTTAAATTCCATAGCTTTTCTATTAAAAAAGCAGAAGTGAGAACCGATATTTACTTCTTCCTTCTAACTGTATTGTATTAATAGGACTATGATTCTCTGTAATTATAAATTCAAAGGTCAACCCTATAAGTCAGGGATAGAATGTCACACCACTTAATCAAGAATTTTTTAGAACTAATATCAAGCAAAAATAGGTGAGGGAGGAGCAGTTGCTACAGCAAGTTGAAAGCTAGAAAACTGTAAGAGCTTCCTATCCGTGCCATTCGGAGAGCTCTCACTAATCTGCTTCTATAATCCACTATGGATTTTGTTTACATCTGTACTGAATTGTGTACTGCAGTATTACAACTGTGCTATACTGGGCATCAATAGAAGCTCTGATGCTTCCAGACAGGTTTCCGTGCAGCTTGGAGAACTGCACAGAAATCTTTTCCATCTCTTGAAAATGGAAGCTTGAACTGGAAGACAAAAGTGGTAAGAGAACCACATTACTTACATTAGATGTAGCTATTTGGCAATGAAAATCTAATGGGCCTTGCATAGGTCTGCTCTGGAGGTAAGTCATATAGTATAGGAATGACTAAATACTGTGTATTATTTGACTTACGTGATATGCATCATTTTATCAGTTACAACAGTGCATATATTTCTGGTTTTCAAATAGATTCAATCTCAAGTATATTGCAAGAAGCAGAAGTCCCTCTTATAACACATCAGAAATGCAAGGAGCTGATGCCAGAGTACAATATTACTGAAAACATGATATGTGCTGGATATGATAAAGGTGGAATTGATGCTTGTAAGGTAAATGGTAACAGTGTTTGCATTGTCATAGTGTAGTCAATAAATTATTCATTAGTTCTTGATTCTTTTTTATAATGTAAACTTTTTATATAGATACCAATGAGATAAAAAGTAAAGTTATGAGGAATGTTTTTTATAATTACATCACTGCTATTACATTCTGCTTTCATTTACCACTGTATGTTAGTTTGAATTAGTTTGAAGAAAGTATGTTGAACATTTAGAACTCCATCCATCAAATAAATAATTATTACAAGTGATGTACTGTTACCAAAGCATAGTGCACTATGTACTTTGCACTATGTTCAGCAAAAGGCTTTCCATATGGCAACTATGATTGTTTTTTCCTTTACTGAAACCAGCTGAAAATGAAGCTAGTTTAATACATTTCTGCCAGATTCAAATCCATTACTCAAGCTTGGAAATGATGGCTAGCTAGGTATTCTGTCTGGATAATGGTTACCAATTGATGGATTCCCCTGCTCATTCTGAATGTTTGCATGAGTCCTGTTACCTTGATTCCTTTCCCCTCACCTCCTTACGCTTAAGTATTTTCCATTTGGGATATCTCCAAGTATGGTAGCAGGAAAAAATAACTTTTTTCTAATCATTTTGGCTGAAAGGAAAATAATAGTACTATTGTCAACTTAACAAGGGAGATAGGTAGGGAAGGAATAAAGGTTCATTCAAAATTTCACTAGTCCATCAAAAAACTTCTTCAAAAAACCCTAGTTTAACTATTGAAATCCAATACATCACTAGTTCTTCTTGACCAGCTATAATTAGTGCTTCAGAAATTATCAGAAAAATAAATCATCCATATAATCCCTCGTATTAGCATTATAAAATATTAAAAAGCACCAGGGGATTAAGGCTTCTATGGATGTGTCCTTCTCCCCCCAAAAGCTACAAAGAGCAGTAACAGTGACTAAAGGGAATGGCCCATGCCATCCTTCCTGCAAGCAATTAATAAATAGCAATAGCTGTTAGACTTATATACCTCTTCACAGTGCTTTTCAGTCCTCTCTAATCAGTTTACAGAGTCAGCATATTTCCTCCAACAATCTGGGTCCCCCTTTTACTGACTTCAAAAGGATGGAAGGCTGAGTCAACCTTGAGCCGGTGATACTCAAACTGCCAAACTGCTGGCAGTCAGCAGAAGTAGCCTGCAGTACTGCATTCTACACCACCTTGGTTCTTACATAAAAATACATAAATTACATTGAGTTGACATAAGAGCAAAGAAACAGCATGGTCAGGTCCATATAGGCACAAGTAATAGACATCACTTAGACAGCAACAAAATATGGTTGAAGGTTGCCTCAATGTCAAGACAAGTAAGCTCAGGGTGATAGATAAATTCCTCTCAATGAATTTATCTCACTGAAGCATTTCCTGCCCATGATTAACAGATTGGGTAAAGGACGCTTATGAAAGGCATTTCTTTCCTCAATAAGGATAAGTATCATGACATAACTTTTACACAGGCCCAGTATGTTTCATTTAAACTTATGACTTACAGAGAAGCTTGCAGAAATATTATACAAAACTGACAAGTCATCTTATTAAACAGTTAAGTTCATAGTAATAGTGTTGTCAACAATAATATTATTTTAATTTTTCTTTGTCATTTCAGGGAGATTCTGGTGGGCCTCTGATGTGCCAAGAGAATAAAAAGTGGTTTCTAGTTGGTGTAACATCCTTTGGCTATAAGTGTGCACTTCCAAATCGCCCTGGAATTTATGTAAATGTTTTCAAATTTGTTGACTGGATAAAACGTACCATTAATTATTAGCATTTAAAAAAAATTAGAAAGAATATAGAATTGAAAGTGATTATAGTATTTATGCAATAAAGTTTGTAGAATCAGGCAAAAGTTAATAATTCAAATTCTGTCCAAGTTTGTGTTAGAAGTGATCTGAAGAAGTACCTGAAATTTTACTGACACTTACCCAGAAGATGCAATATTTTTCTTCTAGCTACTCTCTTAATGCTTGAATAAGAAAGAAGGGTAGCTCAGGTAACATACTGATTTGTTGAAAGTACAACCCTCAGTAAAACTGTGCCTTTAAACTTACTAAGAAGAGCAGTTGATCATCAATTAAACTCTTATACAATCTACTGTAAATAGGCTGTCAATACATTTTAATAATGAAAATATTTCTTGTGTAAGAGATTTTCAAATGACTGTTTTTTTCAAACAGTGATGATATTTCAGTATATATGTTTTCACTAAGGCTCCAATCAGAAAACCTCAGTCATGTACATCCCCAATCATTTCCTATTAACTCAGTTTATTAGTACAGGAGACAATGCAAAGTGTATGTATAGTTTATGAAAAAGATCAAGATACAGTTCTGATTAGCAGTACTCATGAAACTCTCATGCCTAGTCAAATGAACTAGAGAATACTATGGATCTACAAGTGAAACTCAAAAAATTAGAATATCGTGTAAAAGTTCATTTATTTCAGTAATGCAACTTAAAAGGTGAAACTAATATATGAGATAGACTCATTACACGCAAAGCAAGATAGTTCAAGCCGTGAAGTGTCATAATTGAGATGATTATGGCTTACAGCTCATAAAAACCCCAAATCCGCAATCTCAGAAAATTAGAATATTGTGAAAAGATTCAATATTCTAGGCTCATAGTGTCCCACTCTAATCAGCTAATTAAGCCATAACACCTGCAAAGGGTTCCTGACCCTTTAAATGGTCTCTCAGTCTGGTTCAGTAGGAATCACAATCATGGGAAAGACTGTTGACCTGACAGTTGTGCAGAAAACCATCATTGACACCCTCCATAAGGAGGGAAAGCCTCAAAAGGTAATTGCAAAAGAAGTTGGATGTTCCCAAAGTGCTGAATCAAAGCACATTAATAGAAAGTTATGCGGAAGGGAAAAATGTGGAAGAAAAAGGTGCACAAGCAGCAGGGATGACCACAGCCTGGAGAAGATTGTCAGGAAAAGGCCATTCAAAAGTGTTGGGGAATTTCACAAGGAGTGGACTGAGGCTGGAGTCAGTACATCAAGAGCCACCACACACAGACATGGGCACATCCTGGACATGGGCTTCAAATGTCGTATTCCTCTTGTCAAGCCGCTCCTGAACAACAAACAATGTCAGAAGCGTCTTACCTGGGTTAAAGAAAAACAGACCTGGTCTGTTGCTCAGTGGTCCAACGTCCTCTTTTCTGATGAGAACAACTTTTGCATCTCATTTGGAAACCAAGGACCCAGAGTCTGGAGGAAGAATGGAGAGGCACACAATGCAAGATGCTTGAAGTCCAGTATGAAGTTTTCACAATCTGTTGATTTGGGGAGCCATGTCATCTGCTGGTGTTGGTCCACTGTGCTTCTTAAGTCCAGGGTCAATGCAGCCATCTACCAGGAGATTTTGGAGCACTTCATGCTTCTTTCCGCAGATGAGCTTTATGGGGATGCTGACTTCATTTTCCAGCAGGACTTGGCACCTGCCCACACTGCCAAAAGCACCAAAACCTGGTTCAATGACCATGGGATTACTGTGCTTCATTGGCCAGCAAACTCTCCTGACCTAAACCCCATAGAGAATCTATGGGGCATTGCCAAGAGAAAGATGAGAGACATGAGACCGAACAATGCAGAACGGCTGAAGGCTGCTTTTGAAGCATCCTGGTCTTCCATAACACCTCAGCAGTGCTACAGGCTGATAGCCTCCATGCCACACCGCACCGAGGGAGTAATTGCTCCAAAAGGGGCCCAAACCAAGTACTGAGTATGCTTATACTTTTCAGAGGTCCAATATTGTTCTATGTACAATCCTTGTTTTATTGATTGCATGTAATATTCTAATTTTCTGAGATTGTAGATTTGGGGTTTTCATGAGCTGTAAGCTATAATCATCGCAATTATGACACATCACAGCTTGAACTATCTTGCTTTGCATGTAATGAGTCTATCTCATATATTAGTTTCACCTTTTAAGTTGCATTACTGAAATAAATGAATTTTTGCACAACATTCTAATTTTTCGAGTTTCACCTGTAATCATTCAAATCAGGTAGGTAACTTTATATTCTCAATTTAATTAATTTTGAATGATTTTCCTGCAACGCATGACAGACTAACCAAACAATTACTGCATTTACTATAAGATGGAAATCTTTGAAAAATAACTCATATCTATAAAGACCAGCTTTCTATTGAAACCAATGGAATATGCTTTTATACTTTCTGGGAAATCACATCTGCATATATTTGATTCATTTGAAATCATACTGTCGGAATGTATTCAAGACATTCCTGTATTTTAAATGAAATAACATTAATCTAAATTTAGATAAGAAATGTTACAAATTCAAAAAGAAGAGCTAAACTTCTCACTGTAATGAGAAAAAAATCAGCTTGTAAATAAAACACTATCAAAATCATAGTCACTAATACAATAGTAATGAAATTATTATTTGATTTGGCCAAAACCATTCTGCATGTAGCTTAGGATTTAGGATTTCAACAGAAGAATTTATATGTGTGTGTGTGTGTGTGTGTGTGTGTGTGTGTGCGTGCGCGTGCACGCACACACACAAATCAAAATTTTGTAACAGAGGTTTGAAAATGGATCCAATATAT
>NW_020769322.1:7620913-7717449 GCF_900518735.1 Pseudonaja textilis
ATATATATATATATATATATATATTTCAGTTCCGTTCCATTGCATCTAAAGGATAAGTACTTCTGCTGTTAATACATGTTTCTATGTTGGCCAAGAGACAGAAAAATTGCAGCATAATTTTTTTTGGGAAATGACCGGCACAATAACATCAAACTCAACTTTTGATGGTTTCATAGATATCTCTATGTTATTTTCTTGGCATATGGAAGCAATATTGTTATTGGGTTGTTTGTTTTTTTTTTGAGGGGAGAAGGGAGGCAAGGGAATACTTGTTTACATCCAAGTCTGTCCTACAGCTATGATATTTCCTGCAAGTCTTTTTATAACACAATAATTAGGATAAGAAATATATTTCAATAGCTCTATATGCATAAGTGAGGCATATTAATAAAACTTCTAGATTCTGAATACAGAATTGTGTGCAATTATTTACAAACACATAAAGCTTTTATATATGTTCTTTAGCAACCTTTTCACACTTATCACTGTCATATAAACAATGCCATACTGAGGATCTATTTTGCAGATCTGAGGAGTTCTGAGGCAGTCTCACAAATATTTTTCTTGGTCTTCAAATCTGGACTTTTGCAAACAGGAACAAAATTTCCGAAAGAATAAGAAGACTCTTAGTTATCTGTAGGAAATATTTGTAAACTGTTATTTGAGTCAAAGGAAATAATGCAAGAAGGATATTCTAGCCTTTCAACTCTACTTTCATTGTTTTCTTATTTTGAATCTATTTTAAAAAAAACTACACAATTTCTTTATATATCCAAGTATGCATAAAGTGATGCTATATAGAAGTGGTCGACTTCTGTCACTCGGAGATTAGGAATGTGGGAGGGAGGGAGGGAGGAAGGAAGGAAGGAAATTTTGTGACAATCTTTTATGTTTCATGAGTTTAAGTGATAGCATTTCTAAGTGGCATCAGGGTGACTTCTCTTTCCCATGATTTAAAAACAAAATAATAACAAAAAATCCAGAACATAACAAGATACCAGTATACAAGTTGTCAACCATACATTTCTGCCATTGCTTGTTCCAACAGTAAAGCATACATAGGAAAAAGCTACTTTCTCTTTCAGCTTGTTTTCAGGGAATTGAATGTGTCAATTCTATTTTTGTACTAATTAATAAGACCTGAGTAGAATAATTTGTGCTAACATTGGACAAGCATTATCAAAAATAGATGGTAGCAAAGAATAATCAAGTACTGTGCATCATTTTCTTTGCCTTAAAATAAATCTCATCACTCAAATGAATAACACTGATAAAACAGTTTTACATATATGAGATTACAATAACTCATATTCTAGTGTAGAATTTTTTTATGCAAAGATAAATTATCTTAATATACTGTAAATTCATATTAGCTGGAATTACAGTCCATCCTTTAGTGAGAAATAATACAATATATGTGGAATTAATAATGGAAATAAATGTTAAAAGTAAAAATAGAAATATCTGTTCTATAATTGACACATGGAATAAATTCAGAATGTTCTGTCCATCTCATTAGTATCTGTAGCCAAGTTACTTTCCTTAGCAAAATAATCATATTTTATTTTCTTTTAGACAGCTATGTTTGCTATGGGATTAAAAACCGAAAACCATAAAAAATGATCCAAGCAATAGCCTCAAGGGGGAGCTTCCACTTCATTCTGTTGATCTGTTGCAATTTCAAGCCATTCCAAATTAATATTTAACAAGACAATCTAAGAAATCCTGGAAAGTATCATTCCTGCTTTCATTTCAGCCAGTTTTCTATACTTCCAGGTTACTGTCCTTTCTTGGGTTCTTAGAAATCCACAGTGTTGACTGATCAGGACTGGTTTTTGTTCTTCCTTTACTGGAAAATTAAAAACACAAATCCATGGCTATACATTTGGTTCACATAATTTCACATATTCAACTAGGAACTCTGCAATAAAAGAGGGTGGTAAAGAATAAAATGTAAAAAAAATACCTGAATATTTGCATTAGGCATATTGCTTCATTTATCCTGGTTCAAAAGCATTATATATATACAGATGAATACTGATCTTAGACTGAGGAAGGAAGTTAAGCAAGCTATAAATCCTGTGCAATGTTTAACGCTAAGGCCTGTACTAATTGGCTTACCAATGACTTAGTGCCAACCAAGTTTTTATAAATAACTTCTGCATTAATACAAATAAAGCATAAAGCAAAGTATTAGCAAGAAGAAAACAGCAACAAAACCAAGAAAATCTGAAGAAAAGGCTAATGATTATATAAAAGTGGGAATCCTTCCTGTGAAACAAGCACCTGGCTAGGTGATCACTTAAAGACCTTCTTAGCCAGTGGCTTCAAATTCTATTGGCATAAGATGGTGTTTCCCAACTTGGAGAATTCCCAGGAATATGAAATTCTACTACTAAGGCTGGCTGGGAAATTCTGGAAGTGGAAGTGTACACATCTGGTTATGATTGCCCAGGTTGGGAAACACTGCTGTAAAGACTAGCAGTCCATATTGAATGAAATTACTCTTTAAATGCCAATCTCTGAACAAAAATTGCAAGCTTTTTGACAGCGAGTGATGTGCCATGGACTATGTTCCTTAAAGGAAGGCAGAATAGAAAGTAACAATTTATTATTCTTTGTATATTTAAAACTTTTACTTCTTCCACATTAACAATTGCAACTCGGTGGCAACATTTTTGATAGGCTGCCTTTTGGATGATGATGGTGGGGATGATAATTCATTTGATTTGCTTCCCATTTTTCTTCTGAAAAGGCATTCAAAATGGTTGTTTTAAATATTACAGCAGCATGGAAGGAAGTCAAATAAGTTATTAATGTTGCTGCTGATTTTAAAGGATTTCCTCTGAACAAATGTGGCAAGAACATCTTCCCCAAACTATTGTTCAGTAGAAACATTGCTAACTTTTCATATGTTTATAGCGTTTATCATAATTTCAAGATTTTCAAATCTCAAAGTAATCAACATGTTTAATTTTTTAGAAGAATGCTGGGTAGGTTAGGCACTGACATTCTGCCTTCAAAACAGAAGCAAAAGATGACCTTAGAAACTGAGCAATGTACCAAGTTAGAATCTAAATGTTCTGTAAAGGATTCAGATGATAATGGTGATGAATCATTGAAGCAGTTTCTCCTTGCTTCCCTAGAAGAAAGAAAGGGAAAGCCTCTAAGCATGAATGATTTGCCATAAAGCAAATGCTTGGTTCCTAATATGATGGGTTAATATCTGAATGTCCGATATCATTTTCCTCTTTATAACTAAATATTTCTTCAAGTATTGCTAACTTACATTCACTAAATACTAGATTAAACTTCCATAATTCCTTACTAGCATATAACATATTTGGGAGGCAAGAAAAAATTCTTTGCTGCATTTTCTGGAGGAAATAAAACATTTTTTTTTCCTGGTGCTCAAAAATATAAGTATTTTATATGTGGAATTCCTACTAAAATGGCAAGTTTGTTTCAATACCTTTCTCTTGAAACATTTCATTACTCTTCCTGTGTTTCTTACCCATGTTCCTGATTGCACGTCATACACCCCTGCTCAGAGGCAGAAAGTAAGCCTGTTATCTTGTTGGAAACCGAATGTCATAATTACAATATAGTTATTTACATACAATCTTCCCAACCACCATTGATGTTTGGGGGGGGGACAGTTAACAAATTGATTACATAAATACTCCAGAAGATTGTGCAAGAAAGCAAGACATCATGTGAGTTTTTTGGACTGAGTAAGCGGTCTTGATTTTTTTTTTAAGGACACACCTGCTTACAGTATATTTGATAGGTCTGCATTGCCAAGAAAATTGGGAAATACTACATTAAAGTAAAGATTAAAGTAAGATTAAATATTATGTAAACAAGTGGATAGAAAGTTTCATATTGGAACATTGTTTAACTCTTCTGCAACAGCGCTCCAACTTCACAATACAAAATGAATAGTGATCATAATATTCTAAAAGGAGATGGGAAATGAACTGATTTCTCTTTGGAAAATGGTTCCTTTGAATCTTTCCAAAGCAGAAAATACTATTGAGCATAACTGCTTTTCCTTAAAGCAGAATATATAATCAAATATATTCTGTTTCATATTGCAAAGTTTATATGCTTTACTTTGACATTAGACTGAAATTCTACTTTTCTAATGAAACGTACATAAGCAACAAGCTTATCTATATTGGTTAACAATACTTTTTGATCTATGACAGGGCCTCAATTCCCTCCTTCTATTTACGCTGCATATTTTATCTTTGAGTAGGTGGCTACATTTTTAAATATATTCTTCTTTTACAATACATCCACTATGTAATATTATGGATGTCATTCAGGATGACTAGTCTTGTATTTTATGTAGACTACACTTGAATATGAGTGACTGATGTAAACATACATTCCAAAGTACATAAATCACAGATACAAATTGTTGTGTATGATAAAACACTAAATTACCTTTTATGAAGCATCTGAAAACAGCAAGTCCCAAAAGCCACTAATATCAACAACAATAGTGGTATGGTTGGTATAACAACATAAATTAAATTAGGAATAAGACCTATAAGAAAAAAGAATGTCATTACAATTTAAAATATAGAAAGACTAGTTTTTTGTACTAAAATACATATATAAATATTTTAATTCCCTTGGTGTTGACACCATGCAAACCAAGGACAGTGATTAACAATATGTAACTAAATATTTTAATCCTGAAATTTCTTTAAAGCCTCCTAGCACTAATGGCCCAAATAATTTCCCCCTATAATATACAACCAAGAGAAAGTTGAAAATGTATTTTAAAGTTGCTTACTCTAGTAATTCATTCACCATTGGGGTAGCAATAGTACTTAGACTTATATATCACTTCATATTGCCCTCAACAATCTAGGCCCTCATTTTACTAACCTCAAAAGGATGGAAGTCTGAATCAACGTTCTGCCAGTCAGGATCAAACTCCTGACAGTGAGCAGAGTTAGCCTGCAAAGCTGCATTTTACACACTGCACTGCCATGGTAACTCCTTTGGTTATACATAAAGTATAGTCAAAAATCTGAATGATGTGAAGTACAGGTGTCCAACTTTTAAGTTCATCTGTGCTGCATTGTGAAGAGAAATTGTCTTGGTCCACATATAAAATATATATTTAATGTTCAATTTCAAAACGCATCAGGTCTGTCGCAGCCATTTTCTCTGTTTCTCAGCTTGATACACTTTGGGGGGGGGGGGAGAGCTGGCCAGAGACTGAAAGGGGTTACCAAGGAAATGCCTGAACACTTAATTGGACAATGTGACCTCTGACAAGGAGGGAAGGGACTGTCTATTCTTTTACTATACTAAAGTGTGGGAAATAACCAGAGCTGATTTTGTATTTCAAAAGTGTTGTTGATATGATGTACTCAATAAAGGAATTCTTGAGAAAGCCAGAAGTCTCAGAGTTGATGGATTGGTTGGGTTCATTACGCTGAACCTTGACATAATGTGTATAAATCACATAATAATATTAAAGGTTTATAATCTTGTGAGCCACATTACAGCTGTCTAGGCCACATACAGCCCAGAGGCCACTGGTGGACACACCTATCTTAGAGCATATGAATCAATTTTTTTTCATGAATAGAGTTCCAAGGTTTATATGAAATTTGTTTTGATGCAATTCAAATTCATATTTTTTTTAATTTGAACATTTCAGCCAAAGAACACATTTTAAAGATAGTGTAGAAACCAATTTATAGTTTTAATTGTTATGTATGGTACAGTTACAAATGAACCAATCTGAATTCAGTTTAATAAATAATATTTCTTAAATGCTATGATCTATACATTAACAAACTTGGAAAGACTCTTTATTTCCCAAATATCTTATTTCTTATTCATGAATACATTTATATGCAAGATTTAAATCTTCCAAACATATTGAATAGAATTTCCCTAGCCTGAGGCCTGCATGAACAGCCAGGGTTTTAAGACTTTCTGGAATGCCATCAGGGTGTGTGCCATATGAATATGGGGAAACCCCAATCCACATGACAAATCCCATCACAGAGATGTAATCCTACATCCTAATCAGGGGTGGGATTCTACCAGTTTACACCTATTCGCTAAAACCGGTTGTTAACATTCTTTTCTTTTTTGTAAATTTTATTTGAGTTTTCACAAAAAAAGCATAATACAAATAAAACATCTTTTTTGAAAGTAGCATGGTCCCAGGTTACACTTCTTCGTACAGATACAAATTCAATTTCATGCTCATTTTTGTGTTCTGTTCCATATCTTATTGCTGTTTTACATTTTCTACATAGCTTTTCCCCTCTTTTAATTTTCTCAATTTTATTTTGATTATCTCATTTCAATTCAAATCATTATATTTATACTTTTTTGTCTGTCCTGTTTCAATTTCATATTATCTTTTCTCATTAAACAAATTTTCTCCTGTAGTTACTAACTGGAGTATGACACCTTTATATCTTTTAGTTTTATCCATTTAACTCTTATTTAAGCTTCAGTATATACCTTAAAGTTATAACATTCAATATAATACATAACTTCCATTCGAATTCTGCTTGGTACATTCTTAAAATACACACTATATTCTTTAAAAAAAGATTATAAATATATATAATTAAAACACTCATTCCATTCTAACTCAGTTCTATCATTAATATTAATGTTCATTAAAATCTTAACTTCCTTTAACATTACTTTTCAATTCAATATCATACTTCTTTGGGAACAATTATAAGCTTTCCATAATTAATTTTTTTCCCCTATTCCTCTTTGTTTGTATTTTATAAAACATTAAATAATTAAAATGTTCCCATCCTTTCCTAATTTAATTCTCTCATTCATTTTATTTCATTTATTTATTAACAAACATTTCACTGGGTTACAATAACTATTTTATCCATCATTTTAATCATACATTGTTTTAAATTTTCTAAAGTTATTTCTATTTCTAATATAACAATACAATACAATACAGTCTTATGTACCTTTACAGAATCCCTTTACAATTAAGTTTTCACCCATTATCTCTAAATAGGCCCTGTTTCTCTTTATCTTGTTTCTTTCCTTTGTAACTTCTTTTCCTTTCCTTCTTCCCTCTCTTCTTCTCCCTCCCCTTTTTACCCCCTTGTCGCTCTACTTCTATTTCTCTCTTCTGTATTCCCCTCTTCTGTTGCTTTCCAATATTATACTGGTTTTTCAAACTATTTTTTTCTTTGGTTGTTTTTTAAAATCTTAAACTTTTCATTCTCTTCCCCCCCTTTCCTTTTGCTTCCCCACATAAAATTACTTGTTCATTAAAGATGGCTTCTTCTTTGTCCCAATCTTCTTGTTCTACAGGCGATTCTTGTTGTTTCTCATAGTTCCAAACCTCCATTTCTAAAAATTGAAATATGAAGCCAAAAGAACTTCTTCCTTCTTGTGCATCTTCTTTGTACTTTTTAAGTTCCATCTTCAATTCTTCAAAAGTGGTGCCATTTTAAAAACTTTTAAAGAACCACCTGATTCATTTTAGTCATTCAAATGCAATAACCAAAAACCCAGAGATCACCAAATAGTCCAAATACTCCCAAGCTGTTTCTTTTTGCTTCTTTTTTCTACTTTCTCTTCCTGGGGTTCTACTATTTTATTACCAAGTTTCAGTTAAAATGTATCTTTTAGAAGTCTTGTTAAAGTTTTACTGTAGATTCCTTTTAATTCCAGGCAGTCTCCTCCCTTTTTTCCAGATCCTGCCCTTTTATTCTTTTTCTCTCCTTTCCTGCTTTTAAAAGCTTTTAAGTATCCAGAAATCTTTATTATCCCTTTGACATTTTATTTTCAGCTTCAATGCCTATTAATGTCAAAGTGGATTTTTTTTCCAATTTCTTGCTTACATCTCTTAGCTGTCAATATAGGGAAAGGGAGGGAGAGAGAAAAAACCAAATCCTTTCCCTTCTCTCTCGTTCGCTGCTTCAAAGTCTTCTTTGGGAATATTACTTTTTTTTTGTAGTATAAATTCCAGGATACCTTAGTTGTTGCTTTTGCAGTTTAACCTGGTTAACCAAGACTTTCTCCTCTTATCTTCCTCCTCCGCATTCTTTTCTGGTTGAGTTCTTCTGTGAGGTGGCCATTTCTGACCACCGCTGCAACCACCTTTGGGAAAAGAAGTAATGGCCAGCTGAGGAGGAGAGATGTGGCTCTCCTCAACCCTGCTGGCAGTCTCTCCCTTCTTCACCACTTCTACAGGGTGTCTTAGCCCCAAAACCAGCTGGCTTGGAGTGCTCCAGCGGTGAGCACGGATCGAAACCACGCACGATCGCGGTTTCGGTCTGTCAGCAAAGAAGCTCAAACCGGAAGTCCCCCAGTTGTTAACATTCTAAGCAGTTTGGAGAACTGGTTGCTAGAAGACATTCCTGGCCTAATCCTGTAAGGAAGGCAGGAAGGAAACATTCTGGTGTTGCTTACAGAAACTGCCTCCAGGTTGATCCTTATTACATTCTTGGCAGGACTAGACTTCCTGTCTCTGGAACTTCTCTGGAGTTTTTTTTCCCTCCTTTGCTTGTACTTTGCTTGTGTGGAGTGACCATTCAAAGTTACAATGGCACTGAAAAAAGTGACTTATGACCATTTTTCACATTTACGACTGTTGCAGCATCCCCACAGTCATGAGAGGCCAGGCAAGGAGATGCATGTCTTGATGTGAATGATATTGAATTGGCAACATTCAGCCAATAACATGACCACCAAGCCACACCCACCACCTAAGCCAAGCCCACAGAACCAGTTGTTAAAAATTTTGAATCCAACCCCTGATCCTAATATATGACAAACTTTACTTGAAGGAATCATGAAAATTCCAACCCCAAGCAAAGCCTCCAAGTCCAGAATAGATACAACTGGAACACAAGATGAATCTCTGCAAAGTTGCCCTCCTTCAACAGGAGCTGTGAATCTCGAAAGATCCCAAACTATACACCAACTCTGTGCCACTCCAGCTAGTGACAAAGATGATTTCACCCGAACCTGCAATGCTTAAAACCTAAAGCCACTCTGTCTTGCCAGGATTAAATTAGAGCCAGTTTCTTCCCAAAGTTTCATTATATTCATGCACTGTGTCACTGCAGCACATCCCCAGAGTAGAAATTTATAACTTGATATTATTGGCATAATGTTGATGTTGCACATCATGAATGACCTCCCCCATGAGTTTTACATAGATATTAAAGGGCAGTGGTCAAAAACCTGAATCCACCCACATTACAAGAACTAGGTTAGAGCTATCCTCATCCCAACAACACTTATATGTCATAATCAGCAACTTGAATCTTCAATCTTGCTGATAACCAGTACAGCTTTCAAAGAAGTGGTATCACATAAGCATACCAAGGCATGCCTGTAGCAGCCCTTGCCACTGCATTCTGGACCAATCTAAGCTCCAAGTAGTACTTAAGGACAGACACATGCATATGACAACAGTCAAGCCTGAGATAATAAATGCATGAATGATCCTTTGTGCTCCTTATCCAGAAGGATATAGCTAGTATACCAGTTGGAGCTGTACAAAGACCTTCCTGGCCACAACATCTTTTTGCTTCTTTATTGATCCTGAAAATGCACTAGGATTTAGGGAAGCAAAACATTCACCATGCAAGCATGTGCCACAAAAACATAATAGTTATCATGTGATTAATCAGCAACTGGGTATATTTCTAAGATGCTAGCTTTGAAATTTCAAAGTTTCCACAAATGTATAAGAGCAAACTTGGTACAACGGCATGTTCTTATTGTCATGGCCAATAGAGCCACTTTATTTTTTATTTATTTATTTCATCAGCTGCCATTTGTAAAAACTGAATTAAGAAAAATGTTAATTGGAAAAATGCAAGCATTTGTTCACTTGCCAACATATTATTGGATTTTGTTTTTATTGCTGCCCATTTCTCTTGCATTCATTTATGTTCAGTTGGCATTTCCAGAAAATTATACTTGAAATTCCTTATCTTGCTGCAATTTACTTTCTGTTGAATCCTAGGATATCTATTCCAAATTTATATCTTTTTTCCTTTAAAATGCTAAGTGCATCTAATTGGTCTTTTGAAATAGCATTCTGAAATGTGATTTAAAAACTAAATATATCAATTACCACCAGTTTCAGTAACGACCAATGGAAAATCATCTTCTGTCTTGCTTGGATCGTTAGGCTTCACAGCTGGCACAGTTGCTTGAACTTCTGAAAAAACAGTTTGAGGGGGGAAATTACAGTAAAATTGTTTTCTATGTTTTTGCATCTGCTTTTGTCATTGTACTTAAACAAGGGAACAAAATTCTACAGCTAATCATTTTTAAAAGCAAGCGTGGGTGATAAATTCTGGCTACAGGTTTCATTGCAACGTTGGAATCACATCTGGAATAAAAGTTACCAAAACTGCAATATTCTAAACGTGGTCATATGCTATAAAACACACAGTTGGATATTTTTCTGAATTGCAATGATAGTTCAGATGTTCCAACTTAGCCTGCTTTTGTAATCTGATTGTTTTGATTTCAAAAATAATTCAGGTATTATTTCTCAAAACTGCAATTTGGTCCAAAATGTCCTTACCGTGATGCGAATCTGTTCTGCCTCCTGATTCTTTTTCTACAATGTCTTCTGTTAAATCAATAAGAAATATTTAAAAAGTATATAATTTTTACTGTTTTGTACGCAACATCAAAAATAACTTTAATAAGCTTTTTCAGTTTTTATAACTAACCTTCCCGGTCTACTTTCATTTAGAAAAGCAAACTGAATACTCATTCAGTTCATTTTCAAATGAATTGGACTTGTTGCTGCAACTTTCAAGCCTCAAGAGGCACTAAATTGTGGAAGACTCATTGAAACATGAATACGAAGCACTGTATTTCATGGAATGATATTTAGGAAAAAACAAGGTCCAGAACTTTAAAAAAAATCTGTTTTTATCCCATTCTTATTTCAAGGACCATGTGATATATATGTGTCTTTTTTTCACAGAAAATCCAAAAGTAAAAACAGTGAACAATGAACTATATATAATAGAACAGATCATAAACTAAGACATTCTTTTACACAAATATTTTATGAAGGGCATTGATCTTACTTGGTTATTATTTTGAAGACCTTTTCTGACCTAGTTATGAGACTACTTAGGAGAGCTTAACTGAGCTTCTATTGTTCAATATCAGACCTATTAAATCTATTAGACTGCTATTGCACTGAATGATTTAGCAGCCTAAATGTCATTAGTATGAAAAATTCAGAACACAAACACAAAGGCAGTAACATTATTTAACAGTAAACTATATTATTCAGGGATTTCTCCCTTAGTTCTGACTTTAGTTTGCAAATAAAGTGCCACTGCTGAATTATCTGTGCTTCAAAAGTAAAGATTGCATCAAGAACCTGGTTTATTATGCCCTACCTGATTTATACTTGCAGATAAAATTGTGCTTCATGTTACATCTATCATCATTCCATTGATAAAGATAAGGCCCTCCTAAACCTGGATTTGCAGTTGGCTGGTGATACATCACAACACAAGCTTCACTTCCACAAGAAGGCTCATCAGTATACCAATTCCTATAAAACAGAAATATAAGAAATTCACACTATAACTTTTGGATATTTATTATTCTGTTAGTTTTTTCTTCCTTTTTTAGTTTTTCCATGTTCCCAAGTTAGCTAAGAAGTTGGGCTTTGGGCAACTCCTTCATTACATTTTCCCATGCCAATAAGCATAAATTGGCACAAAGATCTATTGCAGAAGTTATACTAAAGTTTTACAAAACAAAAAAACCTGAATGGAAATTGTTGGCATCCAAACTCATAATGGAAGGAAAAACTACTGAATAAGTAATGTAAAAGTAATATGTAAAAATATGTTTGGAAACATTATTGAATGATAATGCAGAATATGGGAAGAAAGAAATATGTTATCCAAGATTCAGGAACAAGTGAGATCAAAAGTTATATTCCAATATATCCAATATTTGAAGGACATTTCTTGGTAGGATACTATCTACCATCTCACTAACACAATAATGAATTATATGTGAACAAGGCTAAATGGAAAAGACTGGTACAAGGATAATGATAAAAATCCATGCTGATGTGGGGAAGCAATAGAAAAATACAGTATGAAACTCACAAATGTCTGATAAAAAAAGATAATGCAAAAATGACAAAATACATGACTTCTCAACACAATCCCCAAGTTGGAGATTATTTTTTTGCTCCTAGTTCCATATATATCTTGGTGTTTTATTGCTAGGAGTTTTGGAATAAAATATTAAGAGGATTTACCTGAAGATGGAACTGCTTCCATCTGTCCATTTGTAAAGATCAGGACAGGCACTGGATGTGGTTTGTCCCTCCCCATTTCTCCACAGACCAATCCAGAAATCTCCATCAGAAATCCCAGCACCTGATTTTGTGAGATTCTGCAGCATGTTTTCTATCAGTTTCTGTTCTGCTTCACTTTCAAGACTGAGAAGTACTCCACCACCCATTTCACAAGCTTGGCGAGCCTCCTGAAAACCCACACGCCGAGACATGTCTTGGAAATAGGCAATCTTGTAGCAGGGATGTGCTGAATCACCATAGCATATCTTTTGGCCTAAAAAAAATCCCACAAAATAATATTGAATAAATTTTTTATTCATATCCATAGCTTTTCAGCCACATCTTTTAATATAACTCCTTTATGTTCAGACAATATTGCTTCTCCCACTTTCTTTATTATTACAATTAAAATTTTAAAAGGAAAGACACAATGCATGCATAATGTACTTGCTTGGTACGTTTAGAATTATCCATTTGGAAACACTTTTATTTTACCCAACATATATGGCATGAAGAAAGCAAAGAAAACATGGGTCTACTTGCTATTTTCTGAATATATTAAAATTGAAGTATTAGGAATAAGTATTAGGAATAAGTTGCTGGCATGTTATAGTTTTATTCCACACTGTATTATTGCCTATTTTGATCTGTGTTGGACAGCTATTATATATTTCTCTTTAATCATGGAAAGTTCTTGAAACAAAATACATGAAAAGGTGTTTTATTTTTTAGGAGGTGGCTTTCCTGAAATGTTTCAGCTTATTCATTGTTATAATCTGAGTATGGGTTGGGTTATAGTATAGTTGAAAACATGACTTTATGCTTACTTCATAATTTTTCTATCAAAAATATTCAAATTTAAATCTTGGGTTTGAACCACTCAATATACTTGCTCCATTACTGAATATACACTGCTCAAAAAAATAAAAGGAACACAAAAAAAGACATCCTAGATCTGAATGAATGAGATATTCTTATGAAATACTTTGTTCATTACATAGTTGAATGTGCTGACAACAAAATCACACAAAAATTATCAATGGAAATCAAATTTAGCAACCGATGGAGATCTGGATTTGGAGTTACACTCAAAATTAAAGTGGAAAAAAACACTACAGGCTGATCCAACTTTGATGTAATGCCCTTAAAACAAGTCAAAATAAGGCTCAGTAGTGTGTGTGGCCTCCACATGCCTGTATGACCTCCCTACAACATCTGGGCATGCTTCTGATGAGGTGGCAGATGGTCTCCTGAGGGAACTCCTCCCACACCGGGACTAAAGCATCCCCCAACTCCTGGACAGTCTGTGATGCAACATGGCGTTGGTGGATGGAGCGAGACATGATGTCCCAGATGTGCTCAATTGGATTCAGGTCTGGGGAACGGGCGGGCCATTCCATAGCATCAATGCCTTTGTCTTGCAGGAACTGCTGACACACTCCAGCCACATGAGGTCTAGCATTGTCTTGCATTAGGAGGAACCTAGGGCCAACCGCACCAGCATATAGTCTCACAAGGGGTCTGAGGATCTCATCTCGGGACCTAATGGCAGTCAGGCTACCTCTGGCAAGCACATGGAGGGCTGTGCGGCCCCTAAAGAAATGCCACCCGACACCATTACTGACCCACTGCCACACCAGTCATGCTGGAGGATGATGCAGGCAGCAGAACATTCTCCATGGCATCTCCAGACTCTGTCACGTCTGTCACATGTGCTCAGTGTGAACCTGCTTTCATCTGTGAAGAGCACAGGGCACCAGTGGCGAATTTGCTAATCTTGGTGTTCTCTGGTAAATGCCAAATGTCCTGCACGGTGTTGGGCTGTAAGCACAACCCACACCTGTGGATGTCGGGCCCTCATACCACCCTCATGGAGTCTGTTTCTGACCGTTTGAGCAGCCACATGCACATTTGTGGCCCGCTGGAAGTCATTTTTGCAGGGCTCTGGCAGTGCTCCTCCTGTCCCTCCTTGCACAAAGGCAGAGGTAGCGGTCCCGATGCTGGGTTGTTGCCCTCCTACGGCCTCCTCTATGTCTCCTGATGTACTGCCCTGTCTCCTGGTAGCGCCTCCATGCTCTGGACACTATGCTGACAGACACAGCAAACCTTCTTGCCACAGCTCGCATTGAGTGCCATCCTGGATGAGCTGCACTACCTGAGCCACTTGTGTGGGCTGTAGACTCCGTCTCATGCTACCACTAGAGTGACAACACTGCCAGCATTCAAAAGTGACTAAACCATCAGCCAGAAAGCATAGGAACTGAGAAGTGGTCTGTGGTCACCACCTTCAGAACCACTCCTTTATTGGGGATGTCTTGCTAACTGCCTATGCTTTCCACCTGTTGTCTATTCCATTTGCACAACAGCATGTGAAATTGATTGTCAATCAGTGTTGCTACCTAAGTGGACAGTTTGATTTCACAGAAGTGTGATTGACTTGGAGTTACATTGTGTCATTTAAGTGTTCCCTTTATTTTTTTGAGCAGTGTACTACATGTCATTACTTAACATTCAAAAAGCTTTCTTTCTCTCTCAACAGGAGAGGAAGGGATATCTCCTGGAAAAATGGGGTTCTTTGCTTGTGAATATTTATTATGTGAGATAGTAGAAATGCAAAACTGGAAAAGCATTCTAACTACCAGAATGTGCAGTGGTGACTTATAACCCATTTTCAAATTGTTCCCACACACAAGCCTAGCTCACCTAAATGTCTAGAGTACTTGGTTAATTGGGAACAACTTTTATCTCTTAAAAATTATCTACCTGAAGATAGATATCAAAGTCTGGTATAAATAAATTAGGCAAATTAAAGAGCAATGGTTTCTTAAAGATCCAATGGTATCTAATACCAAATCAATACTAGGTCCAGAAAAATTAAATGATCTATTCTTGCTTAATATATACATGTAACTGGTTTGTGCTGTATGTTTCTTTTCTCTCATTGCAATTTATATCAAACACCAATATCAACACACAATATCACATGTTCTATAAAGAAGCATTTTATTTCTTTTCTTTGCATAGCCTCTCAATGAAGTTATAATTTCACTAGATATGGGCAGAGACTAACTTCTTATTGAGCAACTGTGTTGTGGAGTCCTTAATTGCAAATGCTATAAGAGGGGCCATTATGCTGAAGCAAAATGGCAACAGTTGGAGGAAAATCAAAGGTGTGACTGAGTGGTGAAGAAATAAGATCTGATGAAGGACCAAGACTTTGCATTTCACAACCACCTCCTAGAAAATACCTGAAGATCAGACTTGATGATAGAACTGATTCATGTTGTGCAACTCTACTGAAAATCTAAGCAGGGAGCAAAGTCCAGAAGACTTCTAGGAATAATCTCCCTGGAAGAACTTCAGTAACTAGTCTTGGAAATATCCTGGAAATCAGAATCAAAGTAGGATATTGACATTAAAAATTAGGATCTAGTTTGTTCTTCATCAACTAAGATGAAGTTGAAAAGAAAATGTAGACTAAAATGTAGAGTCAAAAGCTAATTAAAATGCATTAAACTGAAGAGTAACAAGAAACATAATGAACCTGAAAATGACCCTTGAAGCTATTTTATTAATTTAATTTTTAAAAAGTATTTAATTCACTATAAAAATAATTAATTCCACGTCTTTTAAACTTGTTCATTTACCTTCTCAACCTATAATGTAATACATGCTAGCTACCAACAATTTCTTTTTGCATTTCCAGAGGATAAGCAGATCAATCTCTGTAGAAAAATAAATAAACAACTGATCTCATAACAACTGCAACATTCAGGGAGAAATGACAAAATATTTCAATATTTAGAGATAATATATTGCTGACCCCCAGGCTACATTCTTCAAAATAGAAATTTCATTGAGAAACTCTAGATGAATCAGAACTAATGAAGACTTTATTCCATTCATTTTTGCTTGAATAAATACAAATGCTTCTCAGTTCTACTACAGGTGTTGATTAACATAGCAAAACTGAGTTTGCCACCAATTACAGATATTATGAATTTGTACTTTCATATTTCATTGCATTCAGAATGATTTCCAATCTTTGTGCATTTATATAAGTTTATAGAAAATTGGAGATACAGGCACCAATTCAGAATAACATTTCATGTGCCACAAAAGGTTTGTATGGGATGGTAGTAGCATAGCATAGTAATTTTCTATGGCATAGTAGTTTCCTCACATTAAAATTGGAAGTAACTAACAAAGCATGGAAGTTATCACAAGAGTCCTGCCATTCAATTGTTTATAGAGAACAAGAAAGAATAAGGATAAAGATTATTGCATGGACAAAAAAATGGTATTTATTGAAAATATTTGTATGGCTACCCATCTTAAAGACAAATGTGATGGCTCACAAGATAATGCCTATTTTTTTTCTTAAATTATTTCTCATGTCTCCTGTTCTCATTTGCAGTAATTTATTTAGTTTGTAATATATCTGCTCCTCTAATATGGTCTTTGGCATATTATTTTACCATTTAAATTAGGTATCCTGGAGTCACAGCAAGGAGTGGTCCATCCATAACCTATCATCAATCTATCTTACCAATATCCTATCTTACCATTTGGTAAGAATGTTCATCTGTTGATTAATTAAATTAAGCATTACAAATGTTTTACTGCAGTGTTTTCTTTTGTACTGTCAGTGTAACTTAATTAGAAATAGAATCATATTATATTATGACGCTTCAAAAGCAGCTGCAGGACTGTAATTTCATAACTGTACTCTGTATATCATTAGAAACAGAAACATATACAATTTAAGTACTTTTTGCTGGCAAAGCACATTTTACTGGTTTAACATTCTGAGTTATCTTTTATAATCCACAAAACTAGTCATTAGTTACTGATACCTTGTGATTCTGAACAAGTGTTCAACAGTAATAGAAGAGCTGTCTAATTACATTAAAAAGTAAAACACAAGTAAAGCAAGTAGAAATATTAAATATCTATTTAAAAATTAAGATATCTTTCTTAAAGGGCAATTAGGATGGAGAGGCCAGCAGTATATTCCAAAGTGTAAGAGAACCATGAAAAAGATCTTCCTCTTCTCCAATCTCCTCTTATCTCTCAACATGTTATTTAGCAGACTCTCTCTAGGTGCCCTCATAGGACAAGTAATATATTGAATAAGTTATTCCTGTTTATTCTAGAAAATACTGTACTATGAGTCTAGATGACAATGTAACTGCACCTAAAAAGTTTCCCATATAGACTTTTTACACTGATTGGTGGTGAGGCTATAGATCTTCCAGTATCACTTAGAGTTGATATAAGAAGCGTATAAAAGTGTCCCACTTTCTTTTACCCTACTGTTGCTTTGGAAACATTTTCCATTTTTATGACTTCACTATTTTCTCTGTCAATACTTTCATAGTTTCTTAGCAAAGACAATGCCTTTAAATAAATGTATCACCCAAGATCTTTGAAAAGTGGCTTAAGAATCAATATAATGTATATACCTGATGGTTGTGTGGAGAAATATTAAAAATGGTATTGTTATTTATAGCTTGTAATGTTGCAAGTAGTCCTATAATTCTTTCTGGTACATGACCACTAGTCATATATATGGAAATCAAGTGATGTACATCCGTATACTGTATGCGTTTACTAGGTTTAATGTAAAGCAATATAGTAACTTGATCCTGATGAAAAAATCTGCAAATTTGGCAAACCTCATTTTGCATATGACAATAATTTTATAAACATATTCAACCACCAATCTTATTTTGCCTTAAGAATTTGAGCTACATAAGCTTATCTCTCAGAAAAATAACAAATTAAAATTTGACAGTAGCAGACAATATTAGTGTATGGCATATATATAGATACAATACAAGCTATATTCTAGTAAAAAGTTACTATGTGGTCTTGGAGAAATGTCTGATTTTCAACTGAATCTTTTTTTTTTTTTAATGTGGATGTAATACACCATGCAATGAAATCAGCTGAAAGATGGTGGTTGATTTTTTCCCCCCCTATCATCTTGGACAGAGACAGGAGGATAAAATCCAACTGAGTACTTGGTCAGACAGCGCTTAGAATTGCAAAAAAAAAAAAAATCCTTATTAACTTATTATAAACATGTTTCAATTTTAATTGAAAATTGAAAATCTTCCCAAAGACCATTAGACGACAGATCACATCTTTAATTAATTATTGTAAGCATAGCTTAGAGGGCTTACCTGTACCATTCATTTAGCACAGCTGCAAGGCCTCTCTTTTGATAATTTAATAATTATAAAGGAAGATGTCATCTAAGCATATGTAGCCCTACTGGGGAATTCACAATGTTACACTATAGTACTGTGATGGTGAACCTATGGCATATGTGCCAGAGGTGGCACATATTCACCAGCTCAACTTCCCGCACATGCACACCTCCTGCCACCCAGCTGGTCTTCAGGTTTCTGCCATGCATGCCTGGGTGGTGGGGAGCATGTGGAAGTTACGTGTGCATGCATGGGAGCACATGTGTGGGGAGCATGCATGCATGCATGCTCAGGGAGTGCAGGGGAGTCATCATGGGGTGTATGCATGGGGCACACATGGGGCGCATAGGCACAATGCACACACATTGCATTTTGGGATGTGCACACATGCACACACTTTGGGCACTTGTTACCAAAAAGGTTAACCATATATATATATGTATGTATGTATGTGTATATATGTATGTATGTATGTATGTATGTATGTATGTATGTATATATGCCGAAATGAATACTGACCCAAGGAATCTGCAACTACATGAAGTACTCTCTTTGGAAAAACATATATGAGCAGCCTCATAGAATCCTACATCGGAAGTAGCTATTGATGCAAGAATTCTTAAATTTAATTGTGAGTTTCAGTCTATTTCTCTTAATCAGAATATTTAAAATGTTATCCAGAATATTTAAAATATTATTTCTCTCTTCTAAGGTATTAAGTTTTATGGCATCTGCAAATATAGTAGCCACTCTCACCAATTCATAACTAAAGTATTAATTAAAACATTGGGGAATAAAATACCTAGGTCTTACCCTTGTGGCATCCCTCTGAATCTCTCTCCAATATGATGGAGGATTTATGCTGCTCTTTGACCGTAATAAAGGTTGATTGATTGATGTAGGATTATTAAAGATCACTCTTTGAGCCTAATCTTCAAGACAGCTATATATCCACTTAATTGTCATGCCATCCAGCCCACATTCAGCTAGCTAGCTAATCAGCATGCCGTAGGGTACTCTGTCAAATATTTGGCTGAAGTCAAAATAATATTAAAGCTACAACATCTATTCAGGAAGTTACCTGATCAAAAAATGAGATAGTCTGGCAACATTTGTTCGTAATAAAACTATGCTGCTTTCTGATAATTATCACATTGTTTTCCAGGGGCTTATATATCACTGTCTTCTCTATCTTCTTCTTTTCTATCTTCTCTAGAAATTTCTGTGATATCAGTGTCAGAATGTCTGGCCTCATAGTAGCTGTTCATGGAAAAGTAAAACTCCCAAACCTAAAAGCCATTCAGAGCCATTATTGCATTATTTAGTTTCCAGACCAGGCACAAAGATAATTATATATATTCCAAATTCCCTGTGATACAGATTGATATAAACTCTTTTATGTTCTGCTTGTATAGTGTAGAAGCGTAGTTATTAGTTGAACATTATTAGCTTTATTGAAATTCTGCCCCTGGATTATGCCATTCTTTAGTAAAGTTGTTGAATATCAATTGTCTTCATTTTATGTCTGTGCCATTACAGAATAGATTTGAAAATTCCACTCTCTTACTTCAGTCATCTAGATTGACATTGCAGAAAAATTCTCCAATAAAAACAAAATGAAAAACAAAAATAAATTGACAGCAAACGAGACTTCTTAAGGAAAAATGGCTTTGATTAATATATTAGTTGTTAAGTGGCAACTAATAAGATTAACTCTCTTCTCCCTTGCCCAGCAGTTACTTAAAGTAATTGCATTTTTTGAAAACTGTATTATCATCATTTTGTACTATGTGATGTCATAGAAACAACAGTATGGGTCATGAACCACTCAGCAAATGTTCCTGACTCTGTCATCACAACTTTTTAAAGTCCAACACTTCTGCCAGTTGAAGATATTCTAACCTATTGTGTTTTAAACAATAAGCATAGGGCATAAACAATAATGAGCAGCAATTTCATGAATCTATACCCTGCTTACAACAGTATTATTTCAAATCACGATTCAGAACATCACTGCAATGTGGAAAATAGTCATAAGGCACCATTGAACAGATGAGATGAAACAGGAAAACCTGT
This sequence comes from Pseudonaja textilis, assembly GCF_900518735.1. Next base: position 7,641,542 of record NW_020769322.1, read on the forward strand.
AAAATACAGTAAACTTCATGTTATGAAAGAGTCAGAACAGTAAAAGGTGGACTAAGTAATAAAGATCAGGACTAGTTTATGGAACTCATGATGAAAAATTTGAAAACTCAAGGTATCTTTTTTGAAGTTCATTTTCTAGGTAGAACTGAATAAATGATAGAATTGCCTTTGATAGTACAAAACAATTTGTCTTTACTGTTTGATTATACTTAAAAAGGGGAAAGAGGGGAAAGGAACCACACGGGACAGATTGAGTGCACATCTAAACTGAACCCTTAATCTACACCTCTTCTGTACTCATAAATATGAAAATCCTGGCTGAGACACTTTGGCAAGACTTGTGACTACATACTACTATGTCTTCCTCCATTGGACAACTACTTTGCTACTGTGCCCTCTCACTTCCCTTTTCCAAGAAAACATCTGCCAATCATTTTTCTTCCTATGGGGAAAAATTACACATATGCACAGAAACATATGTGCATAAACACACTTGCAAAGTTCAGTTAAATTTATATATACAAAGTTAAGACATATATATGAGCCATGACAACACAGTGGTTAGAATGTAGTATTGCAGGCTAACACTCTCTGAGCTTGCTTGTTTTCTTGCAGATTTTTCATTTCCCAAACTAGGTAACGTCATCATTGCTAGTGATTATGTTACCTAGTTTGGGTAATGAAAGCTCTACAAGAAACCAAACAAGCTCAGAGAGAAACAAGAACCTTCATATCAACTCTCAGCTACAAATATTCTCCTTTATCAGGCTTTATCAGACTCTGCCCAGAGTCAGGAGTTTGATCCTGACCAGTTCGGCTTGATTCAGCTTTCCATTCTTTGGTTAGTAAAATGAAGACCCAGATTGTTAGGAGCAATATGCTGAGAGAGCTATAAAGTCATATGGAGTGGTGTGTAAGTCTACATGCTATTGCTATATATTCAAACACAAGGGCCATCTTTCAAAAGAAAAATCTTTTCTTGACACTCTGTTGTACTCTTATCATCTTCTAGGGCAGAGTAGAGTTGAAATAGGAATGCATCATTTCATTGATTTTCCAGACCTTTTTTTAGTTTCTATAGAAAAGCCTAGGACAAAAATTAGCTCAGGAAAAGAAAATATGTTTTGCCAGATTTCAACCCAAATATATTCAGTTTGCTACACAAAGGTAATAGCAACTCTTCTATTTCAGTCCTTTGTTTTAAAAAAAAGTTCTAAAAATCATTAGAAATGAAGAAGGGCAGCTACAGACTTAGCTGTGGGTATATTTCTTCCTCTACACATAACTTCTGACCTGCTTATAAATCTACAGTATGAGGAAGTAAATCACTCCATCAAAAGTCAAGATGACATGAGAAAACAATATGTTAAAATCACGGTAGACTATTGTATACATAAATCACTTCTCTAGTAAAAGTGAATAACGGTTATAGATCTGTTCTTTCATTTTAAATGTGTATAGATTTAATTTATTTTAAACCATAAGGAATCTAGACTTCCATCCCCTGATTATTCTTCTAAAGAGAACTCTTTTGTATAAAGTAAGCTGGAAAACCACCCTAAGTAGCATACTTTGTCTCTCTGAATTTACAAACTATTACTATTAGCATTTGCTTAAGGGGCTATGCCTTTTATGGAAATATAGCCTAATTTAAAAAAACATTTGTTTTTTCTGCTACCTCTGATTACTAATATAACACTACTGAAGTCATTAGACAACTACCAATAATAATAGGAATAATTCATTTACAGTAGATTGCTAATAGAAAAAATGATATTTACAATCTACCAGTAGATAAGAGAGAAATGTGATATGTAGTTGCTAAGACCAAAGATATCTTAGGGGTCACCTCTTTCCAATGAAACTAGCCCAACAATTCATGCCAATGGAAGAGACCTACTACAAATCCCATCTAAGGAATTCTGGCAGGAGGGGTCAAGAAAAACGTTTTCCACTGTGGCCCTGTTCATGTGAAATATTTTACCACCAGAGGGGGGAACTCTTCCAACCCTTTTGGTCTTCCAGAACAGTATTAAAACTTGTATTCGCCACTTGGCTTGCTTTGCCAGTGGGGCACTCACCACTGGAGGTGCTGGCAGAATAAGAGGACCTCATCCCCATGCTGTCTCTTTGTCTTTGTGTTTCGTATAATTTTAAATGTTTAACTTAAAATAAGTATCATAAATAAAAAATGCATTTCAGTTTATGTTGTTTGCCTTGATGTTTGTTTAGTACTCCTAAAATGTAAGGATTGGCAGCCAGTGATTTTTTGATAAACCATGATAAACAAGATACATAAAGTACCTGATCACAAACCATAAATAAAGCCAAAAATTAATGAGAGATCAATAACATTTTTATAAATGACAACTTGTGTTCCTAGATTTATCCCATGAGCAGCACAACAGAGCTTCTAAGATGCTTTCCAAAGCCAGCATATCTAACAAATCTGAATGCTGGGTAGATCACTTTGGATCCACAAGGTAAAAGCGAAATGAACTTTCATCTTATGTGAATTTTGTTGGCATTCATCTGGTGGTTTACTAATCCACACATCAGTTTAGTATTCAATTCATTTAAATCAGATGGCAATGACTACAGATGGATGTCAGCAAACATCAGCAATATCTTGTTCCAAATCTTAAAATCGTCTTATTCTCCCAAAGGATATTGCCATGCATTTGTCCAGACAATGTATCAGTTTCCAATTGTACTATTGTTTGGGTCTCTTGAAATGCTTTTACAGAATTTCAAGACTACATGATTGTACCTCCTGCACTCCAATAAGATCTATTCCTTCCCTTTCACATTTATTGGGCCAGCATAACTACAGGTAGGAATACAGACTAATGGATCAATACAATAATAAATCAACTATTGCCACCATTGTCTAGTGTCTTAGTTCTGTGGAATATTTAAAAACCCTTACATTAGGTACACATGATGCCTTAAAAAACTGCATATACAAATGAAGATTTGGAACATGAATTATGATTACCTATTAATCCTCCACAAAATAATACTTTTCTGGCAGAAATATCACCAGGAAATTCCTTTACTGTTTCAGTTATGTTAAGTTTAGCTTAAGCTATTGGGGGATATCTGAGGACAAATGTATTTTCCTCAGCCTTTTTCCATAAGTGAGTGCATTTCCTTTCCACTGACCATGATCACTGATTTCTTTCCTGGTCATGGCCCAATCAACACTTCTGTCTAGATTGATGTGCCACTTCTTCTCATTCAGAAGATTAAAAGGCAGCAGTAAATAACAAGTAGATTGATCAGAAGTGCCAGTTCTTACAGAACTGTTCCATCACATCAGTAGTTAAAAGGGAAAAGGGGGTTTGTCAGCTGAGATGTATCATACCTAAGAGAATCCATTAAAATGTGTAAGGGTAGACTTTTTATTTCTTGTGTTTTTCTTGTATCCAGACTTTTAACCTTTCTTTTACCTGTAACCTCATGAGGACTAAATCCAAAAATGGGGGCAGGACAATTGATTTTAAGATAAATTGACTTTCTAATTCAATCATCAAATCAAATCAGATCAATTAACTGGATGACTTAATAGGTATTTGCATAGGCCCCCAACTTTTTTCCCTAATGAATTAACCATCTTAACAATCACCTCAGTTGGACAATATGATAATGGCTTTTTGAATTCACTTAATCTTTCAAAATTGAATCAACAATTTTAAATGGATTGGATCTAATTTGCACAGGCCTATTAAAGCATACTGCTTAAAACTGGAAGCCATGCAGAGTGCTTCTTACCATCTGTTCAAATACTGTATAAGTCTACAGGTATTCTTAGTATAGAAAAAGGAAATATAATCTGTATATCTCAATATATGAAATATAATGTCAGAAGAATTGTATTCATATTTAACAAGGTTGAACAAATCCTTCAAGGAGTACTTTCCTCTGAAAAGATATGTGTATCTGCATACCTCTTTCACTATGAGATTACCAGAATGAATCCTGCTCAGTATCCCATCTCTGAAAGCGTTCCATCCACACAGAATCCATACCAGAGCTTTCTCAATTGTGGCATCCATTTATGCAATAAGACACACAGAGCTATCATAATTCATGAATAACAAAGTGATACACAGGAAGATTAAACATTGTAGGTATAAAATGGTTCAGCCATATTGGATAATATTTGTTGCTGCATCCTCATAGCTAATGGGGAATATTTGGCAACACTAGTTAATAATGACCATTCCGTTTGCCAGAAGAACCAGGCAGTCTTCATTCATCATCTGGATCAGCCAGGCCTTTCATTGGGATCTAACTAGTACAAAACATTTACAATCGTAACATTTACTATAAAAAGGTATGCTATGATATTCTGTAGTCAAGGGAATCACATGTGTACTTATTAAAGATAAACATCTTTCATTATATATCTTCAGTAAGGGAAGATGAGGAAACAATTAGGTCAAATAGACAGCAATATCCAGAGCAGGGCTTTCAAACTTCCTGCCTACCAACCGGATGCATCACGCGCTAGCCACCCCACGCCCGGTTTAGCAAAGGGGAAAAAAGTCCCAATACGTTATGTGATGCTGCCATGTGATGCTCACGTCATGATGACGCGAGTTTGACACACCTGATCTAGAATGTGTTAAGAATTGGCAACCCTTTAAAAGGTCAGCTGGTTCTCATATATGGGACCAGCTGTTAAAGGGTTGTCTAATTTGCCTTCATGTATAAGAACTACCTCCCTTCTAACAAATATCCATAGAAAAGTAAAATGTGTCTCCTTTGGATATTAGATTTTGATATCTATTCCTGCTGGTGGGTGCCATTATCATGTTTAACATTGTCATGTTTTGTCATAAAATCCACATCAAAAGGTCTTGATAGACTGGAGCATGTTGCTTCTATGACACAAAGTACTTCCACATAATGAATCATATTTGTCCTATCTAACTTAGTCTTTTGTATATCATTAATTTGTTTCTATATATCATGAATTAAATACACATGGCCTTCCCAATATTGAATTTGTCCCAACCCAATCTTCCAGGACAACAAGAGACCATTGGAGGGACACAGATTACTTATTTTTATGTATTCTGCAACTTTACATACACTATACCCATTTTAAACTTTTTTTCAAGTTGAATGCAGCATATCAAGATCAGTATCTCTATTGTGAATTCTCGGCCCTCCCAATAGCTTCTACATTATAATTATTTACAATGGCATGACATGGATGAGAAAATCCATTATGTAATGTCTCAGAAAAATGTAGGGCCCTTGATGCTCTCCGAACTTGGTTCTTTTCTTGCAAATGTTTCATTAGCCAAACTAGGTAACATCATCAGGACTCTTCATTTCAACCCTGAGCTACAAATATTCTCCTTTATTGGTATCAGAAAAATGCCTGCTCTATTTTGTGACAATTCTGTTTCCAGAGCTGGCCAGTTATAGCATTAATGGAGACAGTAGATCTATCCCATAACAAAGAAATTGTAAATCAAATGTGTAATGTGAGTTTGTGGGGAAAAAAGTGTTTTTTTAAAAAAAACAGTTTAACATCTATCCTTAGAAAATATGGACATCTTTTTTTATAAATAAATACACAGTCTATGATGTCACTAGACATTAGTTTACAAAGAAATAGATATTTAGGTAAGCCAACCCACCCTCCAGTGCTATTATTCTCTAAAGATATATTCTAAAATGACTAACTTGAAATTGGTTGCCCATTTTCTATTTTAGCAAACTGTTTTCATACAAGTAACTATTAATATGTAACAAATAGTTGTAAGACAACTAATGATAGTGATACAGTCTGTTTCAAAGATTATGTGGTTTGGACATATGAGAATATTTCAGTATAGAAAAACATCTTAATTTGCTCAACTGTTGGTATATTTGGCTTTAGGTATTCATAATGGAAAAAGAAAGGCTTATACTGTTTAATGAGACACTGACCCTAACTGACAGCTGTTCTCAAAACCTGAGCTTTCTCAACTACACTATCAATCAGAGGCTGTAATCATATTTGAAACCTTAGACGTATCCAAGGATGCTTCATACAATTTACTCTTTTGTGCCCTGTGGGCAGAGTACGGTAGGATGGGGAAATGATTGCAGAATATATTATACAGCCTTGGTGGAGGAAGGGAATACATTTCTTGATATTAATTGAAATTAAAGTTTGGTGGATGCTGTGGGAACAAAAAAGACTAACCACAGATTAAAATATTTATTTGGAACATAAGCCAAAAATTTGGAAAATACATTTTCATTATACCAAAAGTTAATTAGTTGTATTATTAAAAAGAGTCATTCCATCATAACTGTTATGTAATTTTGATTATTTTTTCTGAGAGGGTAACATGTTGTGATTATTTAAAGGACATACCATTATTAGCAGAAAAAGCCAGATAAAGCAAAAATATATTAAAGTAAGTACCAGTACTACTTAGGAGATGGAGTGGGAGGAAGGCAAACATGCTTGTAAAAATTAGAAGACTGAGATGTAGCATCGCAGCAGTGTTCATGTCTAAATCTAAACGTTTAATTCTCTCACATAATGTCATCGAAACTGTGTTCAACGGGTATTGCTCATCTCCTGAGGTATATAAAACTAGACACAGATTACTTCTAGATATCCCCAGAATGTATCTACCTTATCACTAAATAATTACAATGAATTTGGGATTAGGAGAAGTTCCGGAGAATTTTCTCTTTCGAAACTTTTAGTCATTGTTCAAAAGAATGAACAGCTAACAGCTCTCGGTCAGCTGCAGCAGGAAACAAGCAGAGGGGAATAAAGAACAGCCCTAGAGATTAAAACGGGACGTCCTGGAGCAGCTGAATCCACGGATGAACTTTTCTCCTAAACTGCGCCTTCCCTTTACTCACCACTCAAAAGGCGCTGGGAGAAGCAGCTCTGCGCCCACAGCAACCAGGCGACCAGCAGCGGGATGGGAACTCGGCCCTGGGAAGGGAGCATAGCAGCGACCGGCTCAGGGAACGTCTCACAAGCCTCAAGAATAGCAGAGGGCAGCCTGCAGCAGCAGCAGCAGCAAAAGCGGCGCCGACACCTCCCAGGGAACAAGTCACCAAAGGGTCTCTGCGCTGGGGGCGTAGTAAAAGCACTAAGCCGCGGCAGCTGCAGCAGCCAGGGCTTCCCGAGACCCCGCCTCCGGTCTGGCTGCGACCCTTCCACTCATCTCCTGCTCCAAGAAACGCAACGCCTTCGCTGGTCAACTCCAGCCCCAGGCAGACTTGTCCGTAGGGACAAAGTCGCTTGCTGCGGAGCCCCCTGTTCGGCTTTGCCCTGCCAGCTAATGCTGGAAGCCAGAGAGTGGGAAAGCGTTAGCTGCTCTCTGCTGGTTATATAGGCCTTTTGCCAACCGGGAGCCTCGGTTGGGGAAAAGCCATCCCCAAGCTATTGATCTCTAGTCTGAATTGAAGCAGTGGAGCTTTCAGAGGAGGGAGAGGGGGCACTCGAAAACAGCAGATTCAGCAGCCCCCTCCTCTCCCGAGCTGGTTGTTGCAGGGGCTATTAAAAGCGTTGCCAAAAATCATCTGGCAAAGGAAAGCCGTCATCATCGATCTTTCCCAGTGTTCAGGTTTCATTGAGGGCTCCCACTCTGCCTCCCCCCCCAAGTGGGGCTCTGTTCTGAGAAAGCATACAGTATGTGGTTTTATTCTGCTGGGTTGTTAAATTCCTTTTATTTGCAATCACATTTCAGTCTGACCACCTCTATCATAAGCCAGATATTTCTGCAAATTTGGTAGTTGATGCTGATGCTTTAAAAATTAATGGCCATTCACAGAGTGCCTTTCCCATAGCATTGAACGAATAAACACACATAGTCCTCCCCCGGCCGAATGTGAGGTAATTTAGAGCAAGCAGCTCTTTCGTTTAGACCAATGAAGCACAAATGGCATAGGGTCAAAGAATGAATCTTGACATCAGATTAGTGACCCAGGTGAACTATAAGGCAACATATTCCATTGTATTCTTAAAATATAAATGATCACATATATTCCAACATTTTGTTATAAAGGTCAGTTTTACTGTTGCAGATCAAAAGAAAGTCACACTAAACCACCATGTAATTGGTAACTGATTGAGTATAATGTGAGAAATTGGATTCCCACGTTGCCCTAAGACAGGGTTGTTTGAACTATTGCCTGCTGTATAAGCCTCACTCCATGGCTAGATTCACACATCATGTTAAGTCAAAACCTGCAAACACCACATTATGGCTTGCATAATGTACAGAGGCAGCCAATATTGTTTTCTGCTGGGGAATATTCTATTATTTTAAATGGGCTTTTAATTCATTACATTACAGTATCTAGTTTCAAATCGGGCTTATATTAACACATTTCTATTCTATGCAAAAACCTACCATAGGTATTGCTGGCCAAACTACTTACTCTGAAGAAACAAATCATTTGCAATGATCCTGTTGGGCACAGAAAATACTGTATGGGTTGAGCAAATAATGTATTCAATTAAATATCAATATAACTAGAAGATTATATCTCACAATGAGTGAAGAAATTCATTGAAGTATACAATTTCACCAGGGATACCCAAAATATCCAGTTTCTAACAGGACACTGAATTGTAAACCTTTAAAGATTAACAGGTTGTAGGCCTGAGGCACATGTAATTCTTGTTTTCATTTCATGTAATCTTCAGCCTTTTTTTTTTAAAGTCCTTCCTTGTAAAAGTCCTTCCTTTCCAATCTACCACACAGTCCTTTCAACAGTTCCAAGAAGGCTCCATGTTCCTTTGCACCACTCAGGTGACCCTGATAACACAAATAAACCTACAGGTAACCTTAAAGACTCTCTAAAAGAATGCAAATGAGAGCTGTCTGCAAGGAGTATAAATTCTTCCATTCCCCACTATCCAGTCAGACCTGAAGAAGCTTCTTGAATGAGAAGTGAAACATCTTCAAAGAAAAACCAGAAAGTCCAATTGCCTCTTTAAAAAGAACCTTTGGGTCCTTCCTTGCAAATAGAAAAGATGGGGTGGGATGCTACCATTTCTGCCCAGCTCTATAGCACCAGTAGCTTTGAAGAGCAGCAGACACCGAATTGGTTCTGTGTCTGCTGCTGTTTGGCCCACCTGGGCTCTTACCTGTCCTTTATTTCCTGCCTTTTCAACCTCAGCTGCTTTGTGTGGCACAACTGAGGATGAAAAAGCAGGAAAAAAGTGCCTTTCCAAATGCTGTGCACCTGTGTGCAGTGCTCATCAGCTGTCCAGATGGCATAGCTTAAGGTGTATTACATGTGTGTGCAGTACATGTCTGGCATGCATGTGCATGAAGCACGCATGCATGAGCAAAATGTAATCACCGAACCGGTAGTAACACCAGTTCTATCCCACCCCTGGATAAAGAGATAAAGAAAAAATATGATGGAAGAAAAAGTCAAAGCAAGATAAATCAGGTGTGCTCAAACTTGGCAACTTTAAGACTTGTGCATTTCAACAAGCATAGCTGGCTAGAGAATTCTGGGAATTGAAGTCCACAAGTCTTAAAGTTGCCAAGTTTGGAAATCTCTGAGGTAGATGTTTAGTCTACATTTGGCCCCACACAGCACCTGCATGGTTTAAACCCTGGAATAGAGTTCATTGCCATTTTTGGAGAACGAATATATCTGGAAATTTGCAGAAATATAGTGTATGCTATACTGCCAAGGATGAAGATGTAGTACAGATAGTCCTTGACTTACATCAGTTTGTTTAGTGACCATTCAGAGTTACAATAGTCCTGAAAAAGGGACTTATGGCTGTTTTTCACATTTATGACCGTTCACCATCCCCACAGTCACGTGATCAAAATTCAGAAGTTTGACAACTCTTAGTTGTGATGGTTGCAGTGTCTCATGGTCATGTGATTCCCCTTTTGTGACCTGACAAGCAAAATCAATGAGCAAGCTTGGTTCACTTAACAACCATGTCACTAAGTTAACTGCAATAATTCACTTAACAACTGTGGCAAGAAAGATTGTAAAATGGGTAAAACTCACTTAACAAATCCCCCACTTAACAACAAATGTTGGGTTCAATTATGGTTGTAACTTGAGGGCTACCTGTAGTAAATACTTGCTCACTTCCACAAGAAGTAGCAAAATATACAATATATTTTCTCAGTTTGAATTTCCCATTTAACAAAGGCAAACAAGTGGTTTTCTCTCTCTCTACCTCTTTCTCCATCTCCCTTTCTCCCTATCTCCCTCTCTCAAAAGCAAAAGCATCTTTGTGAATGTACCAACCAGCTGCTGAAAACAAGGGCAAGCATGCAGACAGCAAGAAACTACAAGAGATACCCAGGGTATTTTGAAATTTTCTGGTAACTAGAGAAAAGTACAGAAGAAATAGCTATTTTCTATAGTATCCAAATTCCCTTAGCAAACACCGTGTGTCTGACTCTGCCCATCAACATTTTTTTCTATAAATGTCAGATTTCCAAGTGAGGAAATCAATTAATAAAGCAAAGAAAGATGTTGGTCCTGACAGTGTTTCTTCTGTGTCTAGAGCAGACCTCTGATAACTTTCGCTAGTGTCTTGGCCAAGCCTGGAGTTTTTCTGGGCGGGGGGGGGGGATAGATGTGATTATATGTAAGAATGGCATGTGCTTAAGAACAATAATACAGCATTATTACAGGGTAGATTCTATATGAATACAGATTTGTGTAATACTTGCAGACTGGAAGTTTTACACAAAAATCTAACTCTTAAAATCAGTTGTTTGATATAAATTATTCTTATCTAGAATTATCTATTCCTTTCTAAGGCTAAATCATCTCTTTTGCCTAGCACAAAAATGGCCTACTAACCATTTCACAAGTACATTTGCATGGTTCCACCTATTATTCAACATTCTCCCTCAGGCTGCGGACAGTTTAAGATGCTGTAATTTTAACTGTTGGGTTTTTTCCCCCTAATACCGATATAAATGCTGTGTTTAGGAATATATGGTGAACTGAAGTGGATTGAAGAGTTGGCCTGTTCCATGCCAGCAATGTTCAATGCCAGCAATCTTTTGGTTCCAGTTGTTCAGCCACTTGCCTGTGATACAAACATTTTCCTCTGCTTCCTGATCTCTCCACCCATGTTTTAGTTCTTTTCCTGCCGGTTAAGCAGATCCAATTCTTCAATTGCTTTTCTTAAAAATGGCTTGATTGATTCATTAGTCCAGTGATCAACCCTGAAAGTAAAACCCAGAAAACTGAGCAGGTCATGTATGCCATAATTGAAAGTGTAATTGAAAGGAACTTGGCAGTCTGCTTGATATAAAATTCACTCCCAATGGCTGTTATTTCCAGCAGGGGTTGCCTGTAGAGATTCATAGTTTAGATGAATCTGAAGTAGATTCTGTTAGTTTATAACAAACCCTCCTTTTCAAACTCTAGCTCTTAATAGCACATACCCACCAGCTTCATCTTGATTGCACAGTTCTGGATGATCACTAGATGGCAATCAAGATTTCAAAGTATATGTCTGTTGATAGGTTGAATAGTTAACTGGTTGACCAACAGTTTCAAGGAGGAATAAAAATAATGTTTGTTTTTGAGGGAGGCCAGTTCAAACATTTTAAAAATAAATAAACTGTTCAACCAATCAATGATGTTGGGAATAAGAAAAAAAGAAGAAGAAACTTTCCAATGCCAGAGCATTATTCATGTTATTTGGAGGTGGATTTTCCCACACAAGACAAAGTTGAACAGGCCTGGAATTTTAGCAGAAGAAATCACCAGTCATGGCACTTACATTAAAGCTGTATAAGCAGAAACACATGGAGTAAGGCAGCCAGATCTGGAATATCTTGATTTCTTATTGCTCCAAGAGAAAAATGGCAAAATAGCTGTACAATCTAAGTGAATTACAGTATATTGAATCTGCTGTATGTGCCACAAGTTCTCAGACAATTCTTTCTTCCCATATCCAATATACATATGTACATTGAATTTCATGTATGGATTTGAATGAAAGATAGCACAGGGGATACTGCAAAAATTCTCAACAAGATGTATACAGTCAAGAGCAACAAAAATATAAGCAACACTAAATGGGACTGAAGTAACCAGCTGAATTGTTCAACATTTGTGAATCTATAATTTGCACAGTTCAGATATATTTTCTATCTCAAATTCATTTTAACAATCTTTCAAAAAACACTTTGGGGAACAAGAGTAAATGCTAGCTTGTTCTTTATGGTTCCATGGGTAGATTGAGATAATGAGCAGCTATAAAAAAAAATCAACAGAACTAATCAAACCATTTGGAGACTGAAATCTTCATCAACCTCATTGCCATGTCTGAATACCCAAGATGGTGCTTTCAAGATAAAGCAAGAATCCAACCAAGTAATTAAAAGGAAGCTGCTGGCTCTTTGGCACTCATTGTATGATTAACAATCTGGAAACAAAGTACTACATTTCTACTCTATTTTCCAAAAGCAGCTCCTCTCATGACAAAGAGAGGATAGAGTAGCTAGCCTTAAAAAGCAAAAAGCAAAGCAAAACCTTGCAAGCACATGAGCCCCAATATGAATTCATCTCCCTCATGAGTCCACAGTTTTACAGGTAGGTGACAACGTAAGAAGTGGTTAGAAGAATTACACCAGGGGTGTATAGCCTGATGGTCTACAGCAGGGGTGTCAAATTCAAGGCTTAGATCTGGCCCCTGGGGCCACCTTGGAAAGAAGCAAAGGACCTGCCCGTGGTGCCGCTGCCAGTAAAATTGGAGCTTTGTGGGGGGCACGCACAGCCCTTCCAGGCTCCATTTTTTGGCCACAGCAGCCTCCTGAAGCCCTCTGACAGTGAAAATTAAGCTAGGGAGCCATGTGGGGGGGGGCCAGGCTCTGTTTTCACTGGCAGAGAGCTAGCAAAACAAGGTCAAAACAAAACTAGAAATGTTTCTCCTTTTGCATTTGAGCATCCAAGAAGGGACAGGAAAGCAGAAAAGGAAAGAGGAAAGGAAGGGAAGATGGGAAGAGACCAAGGATGGAAAAAGAAGGAAAGGGGAAGGAAGAAAGGAAAATGAAAAGGGAAGGGAAAGGAAAGGAAGGAGACAATGGAACCTCCATCCCCATCTAGTCTACCACAAGTGCCCCCAACACAAGTGATGCCAAGCTGACATGCCCACTCCAGCCATGCCCCCGCAGCCCCCCACCCAGGTCATACCACCAAAAGTTGTATAATCAGTAATATAATGAAAAATGGAAATGATTAACTATATGCAGAGCAATTTGTTCAGTTGTTTTAGTTATAGGAAAATGTGCTTTGGATTTCAATAGTTTTTGCCCTAACTTCATCTCTTTTTTAGGGTTTTGGCACCATCTACATATTTGAAATGTAGTCCCTACTATCATTCAAAGGTCAACTGGGAACATATCAAAAAGGGCTAACCTTTGACTAAAATTCGGTTTAGACCAGAACCCCAACTCATTTGTTTTTAACAACTTTGTATCCCCCAGATTTGCTGGAGAATGACTCTAATGTTGCCTGACCATGCTAATATGGAAATGTGGAATTGTAATTCTATATATAAGAAGGGCAAAGGGTGATAGATGGTTGTTTTACTGTTCTAGTTCAATGTTGTGATTGGAAGGATCGATCCTGTTAGGAGTTTTGAATCTGATGACTGTTAGATCGTGGATTGACGTCAGAACCAGGGAACGTTAATCTGAAGGGCAAGCCAGTTAATTAGCACGTTGCCTTAATGGGTATAAAAGGACACAGCTGAGCTGGTGCCTTTCGCCAGAAACAAAATGTCTATTTTGAATGAGGACGTTACTGCAAAGAGATCTCTGTTTGTTTGAATTTTGAAGGGGAGTCCTAACAGTTTCTGCCAGCCGTTATCTTGTTATTTCCTACAGTTTGATTTGATTGTGAAATGGCTGCTTGTGTTTGTTCGTTTGAATTTCCAAGAGGAGACATAACATTATTGTTCCTGGCCTAAACAAACCATCTTTCAAGCAAGATGGATTTAAATCAACTGCAGCGTTTGGTAGAGCAGCAGCAACAACAAATTAATCAGCTACTGCAAAGCAATGTGACGCTTCAGAATCAGGTAACACAATTGCTGAATTATGTTTCCAGCTTACCAAGCCCTGCTGCTGTTCCCCCTGCCCCTCCTGTGAGGAAAAGCCCAGTATCCATGCCGGAGAAATTTTCAGGACAAATGGACATGTTTCCGGCATTTCTGGGGCAGTGTCAATTATTTATGTCCTTGAGGCCTGAAAACTTTCCAAATGATCGGGCCAAGACAGGATTCATTCTTAGCCTTTTATCTGGGCAGGCTGCTAATTGGGCTACTCCCTTGTTAGTTCAAGATAGCCCGTTGTTGAATGATTTCCAGGGTTTTCTTCAACAAATGAGAGTGATGTTTGAGAACCCAATTAAGATACAAACTGTGGACAGAAGGTTATGGGACATAAATCAGGGGAAATGTTCTCTGCAGGAATACGTTGCAGAATTTCGTGTGCTGTGTTTGGATTCCAACTGGAACGAACCGGCTCATATGGCTGCATTCCAGGAAGGCTTGTGTGATGCCATCAAAGATGAGCTGGTCCATGCTTTAACTTTGGATGCATTGATAGTTCAGTGCTTACGAATTGAAGCTCGTTTACAGCAACGTGGACGCAAACGGCTCGGTATGGAACCATCTTCGTTTTCTCGTGCACAACCCACGCCACCAAGAGTTTTCCAACCCACGGTTAATGTTGAGGAGCCGATGGAGTTAGGCGCACTCCGCCCTCATTTAACGGTGCGAGAACGTTTGAGAAGGTTCCAGGAAGGCTTGTGCCTCTATTGCGGGGGTCTGGGACATTTTGTTAGTTCCTGCAAACGGAGAGGGACCCGCAGATCCGTACCTGAAACCACTCTTGGCTCGTCAGGAAAACAGGGTAGACCTGACCTCAAGGAAACCCTAGGTCGGACACATTTCACATCCCCACCTCAAATTGCTGAAGTAAATCCTGGCCCTCCTCGGCATTTACTTTTGGACACTCGAATTTTTCTACAGTCACAGAAGGAGGGAATTCCTGCTGTTGCGTTGGTGGACTCAGGGGCTACAACCAGCTTTATGGACCGAGCTTTTGCTACGCATTATGGGATCCCATTGGTTGCTGTACATCCACCCATTAAGGTGGAAACCATGGATGGGCGTTAGCTCAAGTCTGGGCCCATTCGTTTCACCACCCAGCCAGTGCGTATGATCATTGGGGATCATGAGGAGGCGATAAGTTTTTATATCACCTCGAACCTTCATCTCCCTTTGGTGCTCGGAATGTCCTGGTTGCGTTTGCACAATCCGTTGGTGGCTTGGTCGCAGAACGGTATTTCTTTTCCAAGTCTCCAATGTCTAGACCACCTGAGACAATTGGAACGAGCGACTCCTCCATTGGCTGTGGGAGACAGAGTGGGGTTGTCAACGAAACATCGTCAAGTTAATCATCAGTCTCGGGGGAAGGGCCCTGCAGTGGGGGATAGTGTTGTGATTGGAAGGATCGGTCCTGTTAGGAGTTTTGAATCTGATGACTGTTAGATCGTGGATTGACGTCAGAACCAGGGAACGTTAATCTGAAGGGCAAGCCAGTTAATTAGCACGTTGCCTTAATGGGTATAAAAGGACACAGCTGAGCTGGTGCCTTTCGCCAGAAACAAAATGTCTATTTTGAATGAGGACGTTACTGCAAAGAGATCTCTGTTTGTTTGAATTTTGAAGGGGAGTCCTAACAGTTTCTGCCAGCCGTTATCTTGTTATTTCCTACAGTTTGATTTGATTGTGAAACGGCTGCTTGTGTTTGTTCGTTTGAATTTCCAAGAGGAGACATAACAGTTCAATATCCTCTTTTCCACAGTTTGAAGTACAAAAATGAAAACAATTATTTATCTCCTTTTTCCTGAGAATATTCTGTTCCATGGCAGAAATTTCTCCTGGATTTCTAAGACTCTACTACTGCATAGCTTAAAGCAATATTATTAAATTTTAATATATGTGGAGCATTTTGGCTGGGGAATTTTGGGAATTGAAGATCATACAGCTAAAGTGTCAACTCATAAAACATTTTGTATACCTATTTTATAGTTGTCAACAGAAAGAGGGGGGGGGTTCAAAGAGCAGGCAGCAGTGTGGAATTGAAAGTACATTCCATTCATATTTTCTTCAGAGACTGATAAGTTGACTGAAGCTTCTGCCACACAAAAATCTAATTGGAGAGCATGATTGATGACTCTTGGCTATGGATGTATTTCATTGGATGATACAGCTAGAGGGGGGGGGAAGCAGGATCAAGGGTGACAGTGAATTACATATCTCAGAGTTGGCTATGCCCAGCCCAAAGGAGTTTGAAGATGGCGGCATATAACTAGCAAGGTGAGGCTCTCGCTCCGATGGTCATTTGATCGTGAGTGGGTCCCTACCGTTTCCCTTCCTGATTAAAATAAATAGTTGATTGTGGGAAGATTTGCTGTTCATCCCTGATCAAAAGAGACTCTGTTAGGTCACCACCTACATCAGTTATCAGCAAAAATCACCTGATCCTCTGACTGAGGACCGGTTTCGGG
Organism: Pseudonaja textilis; assembly: GCF_900518735.1. Next base: position 7,658,108 of record NW_020769322.1, read on the forward strand.
AGAACTTGCAATCCTTGTGGCCACCCTGAAGGACTGCTTGTGCCAGGGATCCCAGAGCACCAAAGCTACTGTTTCCTTCAAAACACTGTAGCCCAGAGCCCGTTGGAGCCTTTCCCACCTATAAAAATCTATAAAACCATCACCTGCACCGGAGAGCCTGAGGAGCCGAAGCTCCTAATTTCTAAAGCAGCACTGTAGCCTTAAACCCGTTGGAGCCTCAATCAATGGCAGAACTCCAACTGCCAAACTTCCAATGGCTGAGAGCCTGATCCCGGAGCGCTAACCTTCCAGTAAAACTGCTTCCCAAACTGCCGCCTACATCATCAATCATCTGCAATCATCAAATCCCACACAGTAGCCTAATTTCTAAGATCGCTGACCAAAGACAAGGGGATCCGTGAGAAGACAAACTTAATCCCTAAGATTGCTAGCTGATGATCTGAAGTAACAAGTGAAGATTAGCCTTCTGCCAAAAGACTTTCATAGTTACCTTCAGCCTAATATAGCCCAAAGACAAGAAGATCCGTGTGAAGACAGATCTGGTTCCCCAAAATCACTAACTGAAGATCTGAAGAAATGAGTAAAGAGTAACCTCCTGCCAAAAGACTTTCATCTATACCTCCAACCTAATATATGCCTTCTTCCTATACCCCTCAGGACCATCCAAACTAAATCTTCTCCTCTTCCTCCCATTATTCTCTTCCTGCCCTACTTCCTCCAGACCCACTACTTCATATCTTAAATGCGAACTACATAATGCAAGAAGCCTCACAAATAAAATGCATGAATTCCTCATCCTTCTAAGCTCAACCACATTTGACATTATATTTGTATGTGAGACATGGTTAAATGCATCTTTCTCAGACACCATTACCACTACAAGAGAATATTAAGTTTTTCAGTCAGATCACGAAATCTGTAGAGGTGGTGGAGTTGCTATATTCTATAAAAAGTCTCAATCTAAAAAAAGATCCAAATTATACAAGAGCTAGCTCTTCCCGAGATCATCACCTGTGAACTGTCCTTAAACATCTCAATCCGCTTCTTACTTTGCTATTATGCCCCTGACTATGATATAATTCATGCAAACAAGCTAACTTCACTACTGACATGAGCTGCCTCCTGCCTACACCCTCTCATTTTTCTTGGTGACCTCAACTTGCCTCTTATAAATTGGACACTAAATGAATGTACATCTGAACCCATTCATACAACCCTGTAAAATGGTGTTACCACACTAGGACTGGAACAACTAGTAACCAACAACACTAGACTTAAGAACTGCCTTGCTCTCATCTTTTGCAACAGTTTGAGTTCAATTTATGGAATACAAATTAATGAAACCTTTTCCAACAGTAACTACAGCATGATTGACTTTTGTCTTAATATATGTCCTCACAAAAATCACTATAACAATTATAACTTCAAAAAAGGCAACTATGATCTTATAGATAACGATCTCTCATCTCTTGATTGGCAAATTCTATTCACTGGATGCAATACAGTTGAAGACTACTGCAACATATTTTTACTTGAAGTCAAAAGAGTCATCAAACTATATGTACCAATAACAACTCCCAAAACTAGAAAAAGCAAATTACCCATAATAATAAGCTCCAATCCAAAAAGAAATCCCTTTGGTGGAAAAACAAATCTGGTCATGTTGCCAACTTTAAAAGCCTATACAAAAATTTATGCCACCAGATAAAGACTGAATGTACCAATTATAACACTAAACAAGAGGAAAACCTTCTACATACCAATTCCACCCATGCTTTCTACAATTTTGTAAACAACAAACAAAAAGACTCAAGGTCCATCCCACCCCTAAAAGAACCAAATGGTAAAGACTGCAACGATAACACCATCAAAGCAAATCTCTTTAACACATTCTTTGGCTCAGTATTTGTAAACAGCAATGGATGCATGCCCAATATTTCCTAGTCGAACCACAGACAACTACAATAATCTAACACATATCGATTTTACAGAAGACAATGTTGAAAAAGCACTGCACAGTCTAAAACTATATCTATTGGACTGGACGGAATATGTGCCTACTTCTTAAAAAAGCTATCCACTGCCATAGCTGAACCCCTAAGCATAATCTTTGAAAAATCTTTCAGGACCAGCTCCTTGCCAAATCTATGGTCACTAGCCACAGTCATTCCCATCTTCAAAAAGGGAGACTCCAGCCTAGTTGAAAATTACAGAACAATCTCTTTATGCTGTGTCACCTGTAAAGTCATGGAATCAATTATTAACCAATCCATTATCCTCCACTTAGAGACAAACAACCTACTCTCTAACAAACAGTTTGGTTTCAGAAGGAAACTGTCCTGTAACCTGCAACTCTTGCACTGTAAAAACATATGGACTACACAACTTGATCAGGGCAAACAATTGACTCAATTTACACAGACTTCTGTAAAGCCTTTGATTCAGTGGTACATGACAAACTACTCCTAAAACTAAAATCTTATGGTATCTCTAGATAGAAGTGGATAAAAGCATTCCTGTCAAACAGACAACAAATGGTCAAAATTGGGAGCATCCTATCAAATCCTGTACCTGTCAACAGTGGTGTCCACCAAGGTAGTGTTCTAGGACCAACTCTTTTCATACTCTATATTAATGACCTCTGTGATTATATTAAGAGCAGCTGCGTTCTTTTCGCTGATGATGTAAAGCTATTCAACACCTCTGACAATGCTGCTACCCTTCAAGCAGACTTCGACTATGTGTCAGAATGGTCAAACAAATGGCAACTTCAAATCTCAACAAATAAATGCTCTATCTTACATATTGGCAAAAAAACAACAACCCAAAAATAAAGTACAAGCTGAATAGTCAAGACCTTGTTGATGACAAGAACTTTGTCAAGGACCTTGGAGTACTCATCTCAAATGATCTAAGTACTAGAGCCCACTGTAACTACATAGCCAAAAAGGTATTAAGATTTGTTAACCTAATCCTGCATAGCTTTTTCTCCAGTAATATCATTCTGCTAACTAAAGCATATAAAACATTTGCTAGACCAATACAATTCATCAGTCTGGAACCCGCATTACATATCTGATATTAATACAATTGAGAAAGTCCAGAAATATTTTACGAGAAGAATCCTCCACTCCTCTACTCGTAGCAGAATACCTTATGCCACCAGACTTGAAATTTTAGACCTTATGCCACCTAGAACTACGCCACCTTCGGTTCGATCTAAGTATAGTATATAAAATTATATATTGCAATGTCCTACCTTCAGCTTCAACTAAAACAATACAAGAGCACAAAATAGATACAAACGAAAGATAAACCACACCAAACTTGATTGCAGGAAATACGACTTCAGCAACAGAGTAGTCAATGTCTGGAATGCTCTACCTGACTCTGTGGTTTCTTCCCCAAACCCCAAAAACTTCAACCTTAGACTGTCTATTATTGACCTCACTCTTTTCCTAAGAGGTCTGTAGGGGGCGTGCATAAGCGCACCAAAATGTGCCTACAGTCCCTGTCCTATTGTTTCTTTTTTTTCTTATTCATATCCATTTCATGTATTTATAGCCATGTTTATACTTATACCTGTTATATAATAATTGTTTGACAAAATTGAATAAATAAATAAATAAATAAATAATGCCGGAATGTTAACTTCCAATAAATCCTTAGTTTTGGGAATGTGGCTTGAGGCTCATGATTTAATTAGAGTAACTGCCGAAATCCTGACATTGCTGAGATTCAGAAACTGTAGCTTAGAGGATGGTTGTTCAATGCACTATATCTCCCAGTATTCTTCCTAATTGACCCATGTAGCTATAAAATATCATGTTTCAGATAATCTGCAAGATCACCCAATAGTAAAGCTTCATTGAACTCGCAGAATTCAATTTATTTGCTGTGATATATTAAATATCAATTATGTCAATGAACCATGCAGAGCTGAATTCTGAAAAATCCTGGACTACTGCAACATTGTCATGTGTTCCTGCCATAGGCATAATTCTGGATAACCATGCAGGATTGCTATAACTCAAAAACTGTCAGACATTATCCTACTTTTGTCCATCTAAATGATGAGTTTAAATGTTTTTAATGCTTTCTTTAAAAAAATGTTTGGAAACTTAGAAAAATTCCTTATTTTAAGAAGCAAGACCTGAATTAGAAATGTTACAAAATTATGTCTTTATGTGTTCCTGAAAGCAATTTAACACTTACCTTCTGTAAATCTGGAGTATTCCCCTCCACTTTTCATCAAGTTTTGCCTTTCTCCAAGAGTCCAGATCTTCTTTCTAGCCTGCTCCATTCATTTTCTGCAGCTGCTTATTTCAATCATTTGTTCTGTCAATCTCCTTCTCTCTCTCCCCGCCCTTTCTGTTTTGACTCAGGACAGCATGGTATTTACCAAAAATGGGACTTGGGAGACTAATGGCACCTACTTTTTCTCGCTCCCATCTTAAGATGACCCAAGGTTCTCCAAACAACTTTCTTCCCATCTTTTTATATGATATAATTAAGGGAAGGCTGGATAAAATATCTCTGCCTATCTGTGATAATTATGAGTCACCCATCTGGACTACAGGGTAGGAAGGCAAAACCTTTACCCTGTTTATGGGTAGAATGTGTTTAAGTGAAGGGGGATTTAAATCATTTGCTACAACTATCTTCTCTGAATATTGCAATGAATGCTTCCCCACAGTCTTTAAATAAGGCTAGCAAGGTGTATATACCCAGTCTAGGACATTTAAGTATATAATATCTGTTTCTCCTGCAGATTAAAAGAAACTTCAACTGGTTAAACAGAATATTTCAATCTTAAAATTAATGGTGCCTCTTTTACAGTAACAATCTGCACATTGGAAGTTAGAAGAGATTAGAATACTAATACTTGAAATATTTCCTCTTTATAAATATTGCAAGAAGTACCAAAAGAGCATGTAGGTCTTTTAAATAATTACATTTTGACAAACCAATAGTCTAGTTCAGGGGTGTCCAACCTTGGCAACTTTAAGACTTGTGGACTTCAACTCCCAGAATTAGCTATAAAATATCAGCTTTGCTGGCTGAGGAATTCTGGGAGTTGAAGTCCACAAGTCTTAAAGTTGCCAAGGTTGGACACCCCTGGTCTAGTTGAATTAGAAGAACTACTCTAATGAAAGGTTTGAGTAACTATTTTGAACTGCAAATTATTCATTGAAGCCATGGCTAACACGAAACATGGCCTTGCTTAAGGGAACCCAGTTGTTTTTAATCATGTATAAGTTTCAGTGGGATGAATGACTGGTAGGTGATTGTTTTATTTGATTCACCTGCAGGAATTAAACATATAAAATAGCTACAAGCCAGGAGGAAATTATATTTCTTGGGGAGGTGGCTAAAGTATGATGTACTAGGGTTTATTTTGCTTGGTTTCTGTTGGTAAAGTTTGCCACCCCTAGAGCAGTAAATTTATATTAGTGCTAACTGGGGAACTGTACTTTGGTAATCATATGGCTATCAGGCTAAGTAAAAATGGGAAGATATATTTTTATCACTAAATAAGCTATAACTTTGTACAGTTTTGTAAATCTAAGTTCTACTTTAATTTCAGATCTTTCTTACACCATCTTACATCAGGAAGTTTTACCAAGCATGAATGGAATAATAGATGTCTGAATGTTATATTTATATGTTGAATTGAAATTGATTTTTTTATCTTAATTTGTATTCCTTTCTCAGAGTTTTATTTACACCATGGCAGAAATGGAGGATTCTGATTACATTGTTTCAGATGAAGAGGTAAGAATGCTTTCTTAGGTTTGTTTTGAACCAAAGGTTGATAGGTTTCTGTAAATGTAGAACAAATAGGAAGTCATAGCAATTGTGTCCATTTTTAGCAGCATATCATTTAACTAAGATTAATTAAATAAACCATTACAATAGTTAAATCCTAGCTATATTAAACTATAACTTTGATTTATGAAAATACAGGCATGGAAAATCCTTAACCTTCCAAATTTCAGCTTGGGAGCCTGCCAGGCTGATTTCCCAGTTTTAATAGTCTCAAAATTCAATATCAGGTTTGAGATAAAATCTAGTTTGAGGGCTTCTGGCAGTTTTCTATATACTGATACCTAAAATGAATAATAAATTCTGCACTTTTGAAATAAGTTAACATTTCCCTTATATCTTTAATCCTGCTGCTGAAAACTCTAGCCTTTTTCATAAAGAACACTGTATGGAACAAATAGCTTAGCTTGTTCATATTAACTTGGTAAAGGAACAGTAATTGATTTGTTTGACCTCACATCCTTAAACTAATAGTGTGATAGCTGTGGGAAATGTAACAATGCAGGAAAAGGTGGATATAGTTCTGAAAAGCTGTTAAAGACAGCTACTTCTAGTAAGTGTTTAGTAGCAATAAAACACTTATAAAAACATTGATAAATAGGATGGAACAGCTGAAAAGTAGTAACCATATTCAAGGTGAAGATTCAAGACTGAAGTGGAAAATTCACCAGGTAGAGTTTGCAAAAATTGTCCCAGGAGAAGCAAGGGATTATTAACCTTTGTGTAACTTTAAAGAAGGTGAGAATTAATCTAAGTTTAGCTGTTTAAAAATGTTTACACAATTATCAGATATAAAGTTCTGATGTTTTGAGTGTTGATGACTTCATACATTTTGCTGGCAAACTAGAATATGGTATGGACAGTATAGTTTTAGTTTATTTAAACTCAAAATTTGTGGCTTGTTTTAAAAAAGCCTGTGGCAGGGTGTGTTATGTAAATTCAGTTTTCATGTGCCTGGTAGATGACCTGGGCAAGAAATTGAATGAAGAAATTGCTCCTTTCTGATCTTTCTGAATATCTCATTAATTTTTTATACTTTTAAAATTACATTCTTCTGGAACACTTTACCATATAAACTGCAGTTAGAGAACATTATTTTGCTACTAATTTATGGAAGAAGCAATCTTGGAAGTTTGTGATAGTCTTTGTGTTAAGTTTGGGAAATGAGAGGCTGAACCAGGGCATGGATGCAACAAATACTTTATTAGAATAATAAAGGACTGAACGTGCTTGCCAAGCCTGGAACTGGCTCGCAGCGATCAGCAACTGGTTGGACCCCGCAGCCTGCTTTTATAGCTGGCTGCTGGGGAGAACCAACCAATGAGCGAGGGGGACAGCCGCCCCCGCAGCGCGAACGGACCTGAGTGGGAACTCCTTAGAGTTCCAGGGACATAACACTTTGACTTTCAAGAATGCACCAGTTTTGTTTTGTCTTCCATATGTTAAAAATACTTGAAATTTGTTTTGTTTTTTAATGTTCATTCCTGAATTTTATTAATAGCATGTCATTTTATTATATTTATATCTTATTTTTATATAACTTAAGAAAACATAAATGCTTCCATCTATGCTCCCTACAAAAACTACTCTTTGAAGTGAGTTAGGCTGAAAAAAGTGACTGGCTTAAAGTTACCCAGATGATTTCTATGCCTAAAAGAAGATTAGAAATCTGCATCTCTAGTCTAGCACTATAACTGCTAAAGCAAATTTGCTCTGACTTGATTCAGATGTTTGATCCCAGGGAAACAAGAAAATTTACAACTTTGTGGTTCATGTTAACTTGAAATTTTGACCAATTATGGCTTATAGCAGGTATTTTAGACTAATATCTAAAAATGAGCCTGATATCATTCATATGCTGGTTATTTCAGGTCTGATTACAGCTAAACTTTCATTGTTGGTTTGCCTTCTGTTTAGACATTTATTTTGATGTTGTTTTGGTTCTGGCAGGTGAATGATTTAAGTCCTACTCATTAGTTAAATTACTGTTTTTTATAAGATCTTGGATTTTAATAACGTGTCTTTAAAATCCTGCCATATACTAATTCAATGTATATTTTTAAAATACCTGCTTTTCATATCTTTCCATTAATTTAGATGGGTAAATAATAACACAGCCTTTGCTATGGTTACCTCAAATCCCCACAAATCTAAATGTTTCTTTAGATTCACCAAGCTGCTGGTTTTTTCCATGAGGAAGCAAAAGCAATACATTTGGTATTTTTATTGCTATGATTTAAACAATGGAAAAATGGCCAATACAGGTAGTCCTCGGGTTATGAATGGTCACTTAACAATTGTTTAAACTGACATCAGACTCCCAAAAAAGCTATTTATGTCCTATCCTCCAAGTTATGACTATTGCATCACCCTTGTAGCCATGTGATTGCATTTCATTCATGTGGCAACTGACCCATATTTATAATCAGTTGCAGTATCCCATGGTTATGTGATTATGTTTTATAATCTGGCAAAAACCAGCAAAAATGTCCATTGGATGAACTGGATTTCGATTTATGCATTGCATTAACAACAGTAGTAACTCACTTAATCATGGTAAAAATGGTCATAAAATCAAGTCAAGGTAGGTGGTGACTCAACATACAATCACAATGGCTTATAATGAAAATTCTAGGCTCAATTGTCATAATTTGAGGGCTACCTGTAGTCCTTTTTTTAAAAAAAAACTCTAAATGTGTATTCTGAGATTTATAAATTTAGGATATGGGACTTTTATTCAATTTCAGATTTCCACAAACAAGGAGAGACATTCTCGCCTTGGAGAGGATAATCTTGATGATACGCTAGAATATGATTTTGCTGGTGAATGTTTAAGAGTCAACAAAATTGAGAATCTAAATGCTAAGAAGAGTGATTTATTGAATGATCAAAATATTGGACAAGAGGCTGAAGCTGAAAAATTTCCAGGTTCCAAGGAGTTAATAGTATCTGATCCTCTGACTCATATTCCAAAGACTCAAGCATGTGTCCCATATTGTGGTTCTCTCAGTCCTTGCATCTCATACTTAAAAGCTGAAAATAGTGCAAACATAAAGGAAGGTATTACTGATTTAGAGAGAGATAAATATTAAAAACTTCATATCACATGGATCAGGGCAATAAGTGATTCAGTGTATCCTCCTGCATGTACCTACAGATTAATGCATTTTTACCCAATTTTTGTTTTGCAATTAAATGTAGGATTTGGATTTGATGAATCCTATTTCAGAGAAGCTATTATATTTATGAATAAATCAAATGTCTATAAGTCTTTTTAGTGTCAAATGTGTAAAGTTGATCCCAAATGTTTGAAGGCAAAAGAAGAGGAATTGCCCAAATTCAGCAAATAAAATTATGTTAATGTCTTTCCTTCAGCCAGTAGGGACCATACATTGGTATAATCCTGTCTATGCAACTTGGTAATTCTACTGTCATAGCTGAAGAGCACAATTTCTGCTTTCTAGTAGGTTTCCATGGTTTGTGAAACCAATTGGTCGGTCTTAGTTTATGGTTTGTCTTCTATATCTTTATGAATTACAGCCCTATACCCAAGGGGGGGAGAGATGCTGAAAAGTACTAAATAAGGTTCAGCCCTCAAAGCCCTTCAAACTGAATATTATCCAAAGGGTAACTGTTGAATTATGTTGAATTTTAATATATAGATAGCCTCTTTGACTCCTAAAGTCAAAAAAAGAGTCAGAGACTATATTAAAATTCAACAGCCCTCCCTTAACAGAGGGAGAGGGATTTGACACCACCTAGCTTCTGTTTACAACAGCAATCCCAGGAAAGTTCCTTACCCATTTGTACTCTCAGGTGACTCTGAAGATACAGATAAACCCCCAAGTGGCCTCAACAATTGTCAAGGTGCTAACAACAGGAAGACTGCAAAGAATACAAATCCTAAAAACAAATAGCCCTTGTATTCTTGGATGCACAGAAGGCCTCTGACAATCTAAATTGGCAATTCCTAATTCAACAAATTTACAATATGAATCTAGGCACTAAATTTGAAAACATCGTGACTACAATTTATGATTCACAAAAGGCGAATATTATAATGGAGAGTACACGCGCTCAATAAAAATAGAGAAAGGAGTCAGGCAGGGATGTCCATTACCCTCCCTGCTCTTCACATTATCTTTGGAAACATTGCTTACACGAATTAGACAGAACCCAGGAATAAAAGGACTAAAAATTAAAAAAAGAATATAAACTCCAGTCATTTGCGGATGATATGGTATTTTTCATAGAGGAACCAATTGAAACAGGTCAAGAATTACTGAAAGAGATCATTTTAGGGGAGTTGCAGGACTTAAAATTAATAGGGAAAAAACAACTAAAAATTTAACAAAAACAAAAACTAAAATTGGAAAGGATCATGGAATTACAAATAGTAAAAAAAAAGTTAAATACTTAGGAATTTGGTTGATAGCTCAATGAAAAACTCTAATGGAAAATAATTATTACAGCAAGTTAAAAAAGATTTAGAAATATGGGTCAAATTGCAAATCTTATTAGGGAGGATTGCCACTATAAAAATGAATATTCTGCCCAAATTTATTTATTTATTCCAAACAATACCAATAAAAATACATAAAAATTACTTCATGGAACTTAACAAGATAATTACCAAATGTATCTGGCAAGGGAAAAAAATGAGGATAAACCTAAAGGCAATGCAAGATATGAAGAGCAGGGGAGGTATGGCACTCCCAAATTGGGAGTTATACTATAGTGCAGCCTCCTTACTCTGGTTGAAAGAGTGGGTAAATCTGTCGAATAAAAGGATCTTATTTTTAGAAGGCCATGATTTACAGAGGGAATGGCATGCATTTTTATGGGACATTGGGAAAATTAAACAGAAGTATTTCCCCAGACATATAATTAGAGACTCCTTATTGGCTAATTGGAACAAAATTAAAAACATTATTTAAAAATCCCAATTTGGATCTCAACAATGGAGGCGATGATACTTCCAAATAATCTAGATCTTAATAAAATGATAAAATACAAAGACCTTCTTGATGCGCAAGGAACTTTAAAATCATGGCAAGGTCTCCAAGAACAGGGGCTACAAGTAGACCGGTGGGCTTACTTGCAAATTCAAAATAGATATAGCCAGGACAAGAAAAATTTGGGAATTTATACTAAGGCACAACAATTAGATAAAAATTTATTAGATCCAGATAAAAAAATATATAACTAAATTTTATAATTATTTACTAGAGATGGAATTAGAAGAGGAAATAGTCAAAGGCAACATGATAGCTTGGAGCAGAAACATAGGATATAGCATTACATTAGAATGGGAAAAGGTTTGGACAAGGAATAATAAAATTACAAGATCAGCAGCATATAAAGAAAATGCCTATAAAATGTTTTATAGATGGCATCTTTCACCCTCGAGAATAACGAAAATGTTTCCTAACATGAATCTGAATTGCTAGAAATGTAAAAAGAAATGGGGAATGTTTTTTCATATGTCGTGGTCCTGCACTGAAGCCCAAAGATACTGGCACAGAATTAAAAAATGGTTAGAGGAAATAACGGCGGAGCAAATTGAATTAAAACCAGAATTCTTCCTATTGGGGATACTTAATAGACAAATTCCTAAAAATGTCAAATATATAATACTGCATATTCTTACTGCAGCCAGAATAACCCTTGCACAGTGTTGGAAACAAGCAGATATTCCAACAGAGGAGATGGTTATACAGAAGATAACAGCCTGTGCAGAGATGGACAAGTTAACCTTAGCACTTAAGGAAAAAGAAACATCAGAATATTATAGAAGCTGGGAATGCTGGTATGACTGGATAGAACAAAAATAGAAAATCTATTAGTAAACAACGTAAAATGTAAAAGAGGTAGTAATTATATATTCGCAATAAGATGTATTTGTAAATGTATCACCAATATTGATAACAAACAAGGATCCGTAGACTGTTGAAAGTAGAATTGTGAGTTTTTAATCATTTTCTTTTTTTTCTATTTCTTTTTTTTTCTTCTGTGTGTTGTGTTTGTTTGATATTTTGGTTTTGTAATCAATATAGTTTTTCTTTTTTAAAAAAAGAATACAAATCCTTCCATTCCCCACAAGTTAGTCAAGCTTCTTTGATGAGAAGTGAAAGGTTTTCAAAGAAAAACAAAGCAAGTCCAGTTGCCTTTTTCAAAAAAACAAAACAAAAACCATGCAGTGTACAAAGGCAAATATAAACGTAACAAACATAGTAGATTGAGTCCTATGTCTGGAATAGGGCAGCTAAAAGAAATGTTCTAGGTTCAGAAGCAATGAAATAGGAAGATGTACTGTATGTTAAAAATGTCCATTTTTTCATTTCTATAAGTGAAGAAACTTGGCAATGCTGTAGAGAGCATCTCAATTATAATAAGTGGATGAACAAACAAAAATGATACTGCTGTTAGCCTATATAACCAAGAGAAAATTACTTCTAAACAAAAGTGTAGTTAAATTATAGGAAAGCATATTCCAACTGAATGTTAGGTGGAAAAATGTAATAGCAACATTAGTGTAGTAATGGATCCTACTATTCAGACAGGAGATGGGCTTTCTTCATTGTGTTCACAATTTGGTTAGATTCTCCTCTTTCTGGAATGCTTTAAACTGAATTCCTGTTTTGAACACAATGTTAGATTTAGAAATAGAAAGTTCTAAGGCTTAATGGGCTAAATCACGGGTATCAAATTTATGGCATCACATTGCTGTCATGACATTTCACAACATTTTTTCCTCTTTGTGGAGCTGGGTTGGGCATGGCCTGTGCATGACACATCCGGCCCGTGGGCTGCCAGTTTGACACCCTTGGGCTAAATGGTTCCTTCCAACTTGTGATTTTACTATTCTCTTTTATAAATATTACAATATCTCAAGTGCTTTCCTTTCATGATAGGAAAGACACATTTTGTATCAAAGCTTGGATTTCAAATAACATTGATTACAGGAATAGGCCATTCATGAAAAGATTGTATTTGTTAACCTCAATGTTTTGTAACATTTTAGTTACAAAGTCTAAAGAATACATCCTGTTTCATTTTACTTTGAAATCAGGTTTACCGTTTTTGGTGGATAGAAATTCTAACAGTACACATATGCTGAAATCATATGCTGGGAGTCTGGACCCTTGACAATTTCCCAGTTTTATGAAAAATTCCTTATGTGCTGAAGTCAGTGTTGCATTTTAACACCATTAGAAACAACAGGAAGCTGAATTATCTTTTTAAAGTATTACTCCTGTTTAAGTATTTAAGGAAAGTAAATGCAATTTACTTTATCACAGCATGAAATAAATCACCACATGGAACAGACAGAATTTTATATTTATGAAACTGGAATTATGCTGCACAACTGCCAAATTTCATAAATCCATAAAAATGGCCAATAGCCATATGCATTGAATGTCTGCTGAATATAGTTAAGTGAACATTGCTGCAGAATTTAACCACAACTGCAGTATATCATGTTCTAGTCTGCATGGAGGTGGTTTTGTGTGTGTGTGTGTGTGTGTGTGTGTGTGTGTGTGTGTGTGTGTGTACGCTTTCCAAAAGGACACCTTTCTCTTATTAAATACTCCTTTCTTTTAAAAGATATGTTTGATTAAACTGGTACATATTTTCTAGAGGGGCATCAAATATCATTTAGCTACTTGCCAGGAATGATACTCTGACAAAGTTCAAGATACCTGAACTTCAATTAACTGCATCAAGGTATGAATATCTTATTGCAGCAAAACAAATACATTTCCCTCTCCTTACATTAAATGTGTATACTTCATTTTTTGTGGAGTAATATGTTTCGAAACTGGTTTTCATTAAGGAAGGAGATTTTACATGCAGCTCTCACAGTTATAATTTCAGTGTTTCAAGAACATTTATTCATGCACACCACCCACTATTAGCAAATAATAAGGCTGGAAGGCACTCTTCAGTCAATGTGTTTTAAAAATATGTGAATGTTTTGGAAATTCTTAATCTTTTGGAGCCAAAAGTGTCTTTATTGCTATCCTGTAATGCTCCCCTTTTGCCTCTGCTCCTGGAATTTCCAACTGCCAAAATGAGTTGGATCCCCTTGTCAGCTTCTGACGCTCTCTATTCTCTCTCTATTCACAGACCACTCTCTTTCTGCACGTGGAAGGAGGAATTATTCTATATCTTGGAATGCCCATACTCTGACTACAAGAAAGCAGATTTTAAATATCAGGGCTGATAAGATTACTAGCAATAGCAATAGTGCTTAGACTTATATACTGATTCATAGTGCTTTACAGCACTCTCCAAGAGGTTTACAGAGCTAGCATATTGCCTCCAACATTCTGGGTTCTCATTTTACCTACCTCAAAAGATGGAAGGCTGGGTCAATCTTGATCTGATCAGGATCAAACTCCTGGCAGTGAGCAGAATCAGCCTGCAATACTGTATTCTAACCACTGCACCACAGTGGTTCTGGTACTATTTGCCTATCACAATATTTTGTTAATAAAGTTGAGGATAGAATGGCCTATTTTAGAACAAAGGGAGGCAACTAATAACAGACTTTTCTGCAAGAAGTAGATCAAGATCCAAGTAAAGAGTGAGGAGATGCTTTAAATCAGGGATGTCTTGCAGCCCACAGGCTGGATGCATCACATGCTGAGCATGCCCACCTCCATTTTAGTGAAGGAAGAAAAGTCATGACACATCACATGACAACAATGTGAAGATGGAAGTTTGACACCCCTGCTTTAGATTGTCCTATAATTCTTTTCATTCTCTTCAGAATGAAGTGATCCGGTTTTGTAGAGTATTAGGGATAAATATACAGAGTTTATAGGCCAATCAATGGAATAGATTAGTATTAGGCTCAGTAACACAGAAGAGCAATCTAAGTTTCAGTTACAGTTTGAACAGAAGCTTTGGTCTACAAAGCCAATGAAGAGTAGATTTTGTTGCTCTGTGTTATCATGGCAAATGTAAGTTGATTTATAAATGAGAGGTGAGCAAACTAACAATAAGCTTTTTATTTTAATCAAGACCAGCCTGGTCCAACTACCTGAATTTGATGTCCCCAGAATGATGGAAAATAATTTTCAGAATTTACCACCATCAAAGTTTTTGTAAAGATAACAAACTGGGAAATATTGGCTTTGTCTGTTACAAAATTTGGAAGACAAATCTCTATACAGTCAAGTTGAAGCTATTTGTTTGATGAATCAAAGTAATAGAAAATAGTATCTCTTCCTTTTCCATAGATAGAAAACTACTTGCAGCTTTTTGAATGTTTTAACATTAAAATTGGGACATCATCCTACAATGCATTTAAAGAATAGCATTTCTGGCACCCTGGAGAGATGCGGCAATGACCTCTGCATTTTGCCTTCAGCATCTCCACCTGAAACTATACTCTCATTCTGCTTAATTCCTGGACTAGACCTACTGGGTGACAAATCCAAATAATTTTGACCAGAGCCATTTGGAGTCTTGTGTTTGTGAATTTTTAGTATAAAGTGTGTGCATGGTTTGCATTTCCAAATTCTTATACTGCATTTGGATGATTGCTACCTAGTAGTAAAATGCTGAGTGATCATCTTCCATAAATATACATTAGAAAAGCCCTGTAACACTTTATTAGTTTGCATTTATGCCAGAGAAGCTCATAATTTAGAATTCTTCTTTTCTAGTGCTGATTAACAATTTACTATTGGTTTGATGCCAGAAAGTAGCTATAAATGAATCAAGTCTTGACTTTTCATAAATAACCTCCCCCACCTCTTTGGGGCAAGGGGAATTCTAGTTCCGCTTAAAATAATTGGTTATCAGCTGGAGCAGTTAAAACATTTAATTAAGACCTTGGTAAATAGTGCAAGACATAGATGAAGAAAACTACAGCAATTGTAAGAAGTGATTGATGACCAAATTATTATTGCCATTTGCTATCAAATAAGAAGATGGAAATCTTTCCTGTCTATCATCTGTTCTGAAGTATTCTGTTAAAAATTGAAGAAGATGGCATGACGGAATCTAAATGTTTCAATCCTGTCAGACTATAACTCCTACCATTTTAATTGAAGCTGATGAGAGCTTGAAATGAGAGAAACTTGGGCAGACAATTTGGAAAAAGCTACCAAATCTTTTTACCTTACTGAAAATGTCAACTTAATTTTGTTATCTTGAACACTTAGAAATGTAAACTTTTATCTTCACATCCCAAATCACAATAATTTTCATATGTATATTCTAATTTTCCAGTTATAGTGGACTGTACAAGAAAAAAAGAAAAGTAGCCTTTTATGCCTTTGAATGGGACATTCAACAATATAAACAGGGTTCTCAGAACAATTCAAAGTATGTTTGCTTTGAAGGAAATTCAACATTTGGGAAGAACATTATCACGGGCAGGAGTTGTAGCTTGCAAGCTATATGCTTAATTATTTAGGAGTGGCAGAAAAAAACAGGATAGCACAATGAAATACAATGCTGAAGAGAAAGGAACTGGTACAAAAACAAAGTATATTTGTAGCCTTTCCACTGGTGGGCCCTTGCTCACTGCTGGATCTACCCCACCCAAGAAGCACAACCCAGACCAATGCATAAGTTATTGTCTTCAACTGGCATCCAATACCTATTCCTTCACATATACAGACTTAAAACATTTCCCAATTATTCATCTAAGAACAGTTATATTTAAAATGCTGAGAACAGAATTGCATTCCCAGCTGAGATAGCAGGATAAGTGAGAGTTAAGAACACTGAAACCAAAAGCAATATCAACTTTGCTCTGATAGGCAACAAGTTTAAAAGAGGAAAAAATCTCATTGAGTCATTAGGGTGTGGGGATTTCTTCATTTTAGCCACAGAAATGTTTCAGTGCAACCTAATTTAATTCATTTGCTTTTACCCAGATTCCTACTTTAAAAATTGGAGGTTTATCTTGAGTGGCATGTTTCAGTCTAATTTCCATCAAATAAAATAACCATCTTGAATTAATATATAATGTATTTACAGCCATTTTGGGATAATATTGTAGAAACTGAAAATGCATGATCCTTCAGCCACCATATATGTTATAGAATTTCTTGTTATAGAATTGACTTGTAAATCAAAATAAAGTAGAAGAGACAAATCATATCAAGTAAATCTGTACCAACAGTTGAGCCTATGGTTTCTTTTTTTTAATGATCAATGAAAGGTGATTTTAAGAGGAACAATGGTGATGATATATTGCAGCAAAAGTGAGAAAAGATATTGTGATAAAGACTGACATAAGGGACCAGTTCTCATAGGCTAGAATCATTTTTGTGAAATAAAAAAGTATCTAATATTGGCATATATTCCAATATTTAATATATATTGTAAACAGAGCTGGGAACAATTAACTCAGAAGGAAATTAAGTGCACAAAGTATTATTGTAATGATATTTGATTAAGAATTCTGTTCATCCACAAAACAACATCAATAGTACTTAAAAAGTAATTATTTTCATCCAGTTTTTCCTTTTTATACTGCAATGATTTGTTTACATACACACAAAGGCACTCTATTGAACAATATCTTATTTATCTAACTTCATGTTACCTGAATAAACAAGCTTATCTAAAAGCATTTTTTTTCAATTGCTGCAGGTATACTACAAATGGAAATTGATTTTTGTGAAAAACCAATCATTGTGATTGTATGCTTGCTACTAACTACAATATTGTATGAGCAAATGGTATTTTTGGTGCTATTAGTTAATGTTCAGTCTAATATTGATCATCTATTTTCAACATAAGTATCCTCAACATCTATTTTCAATATAAGTATCCTCAACAGAGATGTCTTTCAGCATTTTTTTCTAATAACTAGATAACACAGCCTGAAATTAAAGTTGTCTAACCATAATAATTAGGATTTTGAGCCACAACTTAAATTCATCTCTATTTCCAACTTGTACTCTTCATTGTTTTACATTAGAAAGGGGAAATAGCAATCTTATAGAAATAATGAAAGAAAGGGAAGAATAAGAATTCTTATATTAAATTGAAATTTTCCATGACTAAATAAATATTAACAAGGAAATATATCTTGCTTAGATAGAAATCACTTATTACAATTTGTTGTCAACCCAGGAGAAGATGTGGGCCACACCTGATTCATATTTTCATAAAATCTTACAGCCATCTTGATGTTTACAGTTTTATAATTGTCAGTTATTAGGCTAAACATCTATGGAGATTCTCAGTTATCCAGGTCATGTTGTCCCAAAGTGCTTTTTCATTTCGAAGACATTTTGTTTCTATTCCCAGAAGTTTCTTCAGCTTTGACTGGATGGTGGGGAATGTTATTAGGCTACTATATATGATCAGCAAGAAACTGGATAAAAATTAGATAGCAGCAAAATGATATAAAAACATTGAAAGTTTATTTTAACAAACTAGTTTGGGAATGTGTGCATATGTTATTGAATTAGGATCATTAAATCGAAGAGTGGGGAAGTTACTTTAGGAAAGGAATGGCAGGACTTGGGAGCAGAGTTAAAAGGGGAATCAGCCTAAAAGCTCTACAGTTTTCTATTTGCAACTCTATTTCCACTTACATGTATTTCTTTTGTCCAAAGTACACAACCATTTCTTCATTTAGCTTCTGCTGGAGGAACAGGTGGCAATTATGGCTAGGAGGGCCTTTGCATTACTCAGTCTGTTGTACTAGATACAACCATTCCTGATTTAGGGACTTATTCACATAGTTATATCTTGGACTTATGATTAGATTACTCAATATACTTTGTGTGATACTGCTTTTGAAGTGCATCCAGAACCGAAAGTTGCACAAAATGTAGTGACTCATATAGTTATGGGTGTGACTTATTATACAAAAATGATACTACTACTGCTACTACTACTACTACTACTACTATTATTATTATTATTATTATTATTATTATTATTATTATTATTATTATTATTATTATTATTATTATATAAGATTCAGAATTGATTGTTCCTTGCAAATCCTAGGATTTACCATCGGGGCCACAGGGACAGGCATTCTCCACTGCTGTCCCCCTTCTTTGGAAGTACATGCATCTTGAGGTTAAAATCCAGCTGGGTCCAATTAAGCTATTAATATCCCTCCTATAGTAACATTGTTCATTTGGTATAAATGTTGATTGTGGCTAGTTTCTGCACTAGGAGATAACTGTTGTTCTTTTTTATTGTTTTGATCTTTTTACTATAACTGGAAACATAAGACACTTAGAGTTGGTTTATGATCTGATTCACAATTCATCCTTACTTGGCCCTTTTATGTGACATTGGGTTCAATGCATTCAAACTCTTTGACTGTTTTGATTTGGTTTGGTTTTGATTTTATGGTTAGTCTATTAGGCTACAACAATTCAAATACCCATATGATTTTAGGCTCAGTAAGTCTGGGTCAGTAGTTGTGTATCAGCCTAACAAAGAGTCAGGAGGATAAAATGAAGATCCATGTGTTTTGCATTTGTCTTGTTAAATGTATGAATATGAAATTCAAAATTATTTCTGATTTAGTCTGAGGCTATTGATTTGCTTTAAAAGTTGCTAATTAATCTCTCCCTATCTTTTTCTCTGGTAATATTACACTAATAACTAGAGCATACAAAACATTTGCTAGACCAATACTCGAATATAGCTCATCAGTCTGGAACCCACATTACATATCTGATATTAACACAGTTGAGAAAGTCCAGAAATATTTCACAAGAAGAGTTCACCACTTCTCTACTTGTTGCAGAATACCTTATGCCACCAGACTCGAAATTCTAGACCTAGAAAACCTAGAACTATGTCGCCTTCAGTCCGATCGAAGTCTAGTATATAAAATCATACATTGCAATGTCCTACCTTTCAATGAATACCTCAGCTTCAACCATAACAATACAAGAGCAAACAATAGATACAAAGTCAAGGTTAACCACACCAAACTTGATTGCAGGAAATATGACTTCAGCAACAGAGCGGTCAATGTCTGGAATACTCTGACTCTGTGGTTTCCTCCCCAAACCCCAAAAACTTTAACCTTAGACTTTCTATTGTTGACCTCACCCCTTTCCTAAGAGGTCTGTAGGGGACGTGCATAAGCACACCAATGTGCCTACTGTCCCTGTCCTATTGTTTCTTTTTATTTTTTTTTATTTTTCTTATACGTATACATGTATTCATAACTATGTTTTTACTTATACCTATTATCTTGTAAGAAATTGATAAAAGTAAATAAATAAAATAAATAAATAGTTTTTATACATTGATTACTATGCTGGTTGGAATTCAAGAAATCTCAAATGTCTGTAAAGCATCAGATTGAGAAAAAGCTATAACATGTCATTTGTGTATGTAAGAAGAAAAAGGCCCATGTGCCACCTTGATTACCCACCTCATCCTTGATATCCACTCCAAATACAGGACTGGATTCCTTTACCATCCAATTGTGAACACCTAATGTAGCAAGACTGGTTAACCCTTTCCCACCTATCCCAAAAGTACTTTTCTAAAAGGCAATTGGACTTTCTTGGATTTTTTTTCTTGAAAAGGTTCTATTTCACCTTGAATGACAACTGAAATGTTTTCAAGAAAAAAAATGAAGAAAATCCAGTTCCCTTTTAGAAAAACATCTCTGGCCCAACCATGACCTGGATGATGGAGAATCTCCACAGATACTTTCCCATATATAGCTGAAACTAGTTTTGTGTTCCCCCATTAGGAAATTAGTGAATACTGGCAGACACTATCATAACTAATTTTCTTCCAGGTGTGGACTTACATAAGTGAAAGGGAACAAGGGGATTGTCACATGCTGTAGGGTGAGATGCCTGCACTTTCCCCCAAACTTTCCTCCTCCATTCATTTCCCAAGTAAACATGCTAGTCAGCACATCCACAGAAATGCCAAATAACCTATTTCCCACAAGTATGACCACCTCTGTTCATTAAGGTATGTCCACCTTCAAATTGCTGTCCATCCATTTTGCTGCCCAGCTTTTCAAACAAAACTCTACTTCTACTTCAAGCAATTGTTCTGCATCCTTATTGGGTAACCCAGCTTGAAATTGGACCAAAAAAATCTTCTAATATATTCAATGTCTTAAAAAGCAAATCAAGTAAGTTTTCTAATACTATTAGAAAACTTTCAATTCAAATGATATACTGAAAACCCCCAAGATTCATATAATTAAATAATGCTTTCTAACACATTAGCAACACTTTCTAGCATACTGTTTTGACTACCATGTGCTAGCAACAGCAACTAAAAAGCACCTGGAAAGCAAAGTACTATTTAAAAAAAAGACAAGATCAGAGAATTGGTATGGAATAATACTGAACTTCTGCAAAAGCCTTGTTTCAGATATTCTTGCTTAGATATAAAGCATATCAGGAGCTTTGTGGAAGATGCAATAGCTCATACATCACACAGCTTAAATGCAATGAGCTCCAATGGCTTGCTGAATGAGCCTCAGCCACCTGAACTTACAAATTACACTAAGCTATTTACCATGCCTTCCAAATCACATGACTGAAACCCCTGTGCAAATGACAACTAAAATGTTATGGCTTAAGATGATGTGTAAGTCAACTAGTCTTTCCATCTCACTTCATTGAGATTCTGTGAAGTAAAATAAGATAGATGGTAAACATATGACAACTCAGACTAACTATCACAAAACTCTTGGAGGCTATTAAACTTAGGATAGCCTCCAGATGCCCTCTTGAAGAGAGTGTTGTCTGTCAAAACAAATATTTTCACCATCAGGATAATCCCATCAGCAATGTGCATAGCTCCTAAGGCATCAAAATGAGAGATGAGAGAAATGGAGCAGTAGAACTGGCCTCATAAAAATATTCCCTGTTCCATCTATAATTTCTCACTTGGAACCTTGCAGACCCCTGAGCAGACATTACAAAAATTGTTTGGGAGCCGAGAGTTCTGCATCTTTCATACTGTATTTCACACAGAAGCATGAAAAGTTTTAAAACCATTGTAATAAGTATACCACTATGTATAACAATGCCTAAAGAATGAATGGCTTTGTTTTCTTGAAATACTAGTGAGGAATAAGTGTTTGTGAGGAGAGAATGTAAATTAATTAAACCTAATCCTCTATATATTTGTAGCAATTTTCTATATAATGTCTCCCGCTTAAAAAAAAGTTTAACCTAACTTAAAAATGCATTCATTCCTTTGGTTACTTGGTTATTTGTGCAGTACTACAAGTATGTATCATTCTCACCCTACATTCCTATTTTACTATGGTTATTTCTAGCTAACTAGAAATATAAAGCCCATTGAAATGCACCATCTGCTAGCAGTGCCAGCCCCAGATTCACATTCAGGATTTTCACTTGTAATGATTTGTAGCACAGCAAAATCAACAAATGTGTGTATTTATATGAGATATTTCATAAATTTCACAGTCAGAGTCTGTTATTATTAAATTAGATAATTAATACATTGTTAAATTAGCTTTCTCAACAATAAAGATTTATATTTTCATCAAGTATAGAATGTGAAAACTTATTTTGTACATCCTTCCTTAAACATAGCTGAAAACAGAATGGTAGAGAACTTGCTAATAGCCTAGTGCCAATCCTGGATTGGACATTTAGAAATTCTGGGCTAGATAAAATATTATCTAAAATATACAAACACAATAAATCCTTACAAATTCAAGGATACAGGAACTAGAGCTCAGCCAGCCAAGCTTCAGAGACAGAAGTAGCAATATGTCTTAGGGGTCCATTGGAAGGTGTAGGAGATCACAATGCAAGCCCGTTTCATTCAAGTTGCATGGCAAAAGGCATTCCACTGTGACATTCCACTGGGATGTCACAGTGCATATTTCATCTTTTTTCCCCCTTCATCCCAGATAATAGTGGACACTTATATATGTGATCCTACTGGTTCTCTACATAGATCCTTTATGAAAGAAGGGACCTGGCTCTGCAAATAAAAACGTGCTTGAAAGTTTATACAAGAGAGTAATTAAAATACACAATATTGCCAAATATTGGCTAATCTTTTTTAGGCTTTGTAAAACAAATTATTAGAGGAGTAGGAGTGTGTTGACAAAATAGAAACATAGAATGTCACTTTTAATGGCACATTAAAGGGCAAGCTTGAAATGCCTTGGTATTAAAGTTTCTGTGGCAAGGTAACTGATGTTTCTTTTATTGAGCTAATATTTATTTTTTGAAGTTAGAAATAGTAGAAAGTTACTTGAGTTTGGTTAATTATAATCTTTTCTGAAAATGCATAAGTAAGAGTGTTTTCTTTTGTCAGGAGAAGTTTCTCCCCCTATTCTCTAAAGGGAATTCTTCCTATTTTTAACAATAAATACTGCATTGACCTTGGATTATTAGTTTGGGGTCCTCTGTTTGATTCCACATAGGTCAAGTGTTTTACTTAATTAAGCTCTAAATAGTAAATTAAGTTAGTGCAGAAATATATCAGGAATGGCTAATTATATCCTTCTTGGATGAGAAGGAAAAGAAATGGGTTTATCTAGAGCTACAATCAAAATTTTTCTAATAGTAGACTGCAGCCTTCACATCTAAATTCCAGGGCCATAGTCTCCAATATGAACCGATGAACCCAGTGCTTGAGAAAAACAGCAAGGATCCATAAATGGCTAGAATATTAAATAAAGGGCTCTTGAATTCTTGGGAAAAATATGTGGCTTACCTGAAGTTTGGCAGTCTCATAAGTTTGTAATCAAGACAACTAGCATCAACCATATTTGTGTGGACCAAAGAGAAGTGAGGTGATTTTAAGGGTCACTCTAAAATAGGGCTGTAAAACTCTCGGCTTATGGGCCAGATGAGTCACACAATGGCCACGCCCATACCTGGTTTAGGAAAGCGGGGGTCCTGACGCCATTAGGCCGTGAGTTTGACACTCCTGCTCTAAAACAAGCAATTTCTATGTGATTTATTTTTATATTGAGCTCTGGCTGTCCTTAGGAATCTCTGTTTGATTTGCTAATACTATCTGCCTTGCTTTTCTATCTACTGGTAAGGAATATTTGAATATGATCTATGACAGTATTTGATTAGACTGCACAGTATTCTGTTTGTAATATATATGCAATTAATGCAAAGTACATTAAGCCAGGAGAAAGGGGGAAAATAGTGTATCCAGGAAGAAAAATGCTTTTCAAAAAAATTCATATATTGCTTTCTAGAATTCCTTTCTTTCAGATGATAAAATATCACTTAATTAAGCAACAATCTTTTCTTGTAAATGATACATTGAGGAAGGGGCTCTGGAAAAGGAAATTGTGGGGAACCACATGGGCCACATTGGCCACAAACTATCTAGTCCTGATCCAATTATGGCAGACCAAAGCCAACTTGTAAAATAGTTGACTCTGAGTGCAGAGGCAGATTTAATTATTCTGTTTCATTCATTTGTACTTCCAAATTGAAAATGTAAATTGTCTGCTTTAATAATACCAAATTCGCTTTCTTTTTTCTGTAATGTCCATTTATACATGCTTTTCACACTTGTACTACCCTTTAAGCAATTTAATTGCTTTCACCTTTTGAACTTGTGGGTTGTTATGTCTGAAATATGCATGGCCTCCATGCAGAATTTTGAATTTTCCAGTAGAAACAATAAAACCTTGACTTGTATGTCAGATTTTGAAGAGAATTTGTTTTACTTTTTTACCCCTTTGTTTCCTAGCAAAGAAAGCTTTTTCCAAAATGTGACAAAATGATGGGATTCATTCTTTTTAACAATTATTGTTAATTGGTTTAAATGTTTGTATGCTATATGACTTTCACCTTCATTGTGGCATCATGTAAACCCCTAGGCATGTGTGTATATTGGAATAGCACTATTATGAAATACCAAATCTTAGCACAAATAAATGTTTTCAGAATTTTGAATGATAGTTTCAGCATACTTTATCTCAAGGGAAAGGATGCTCCACAGAACAGTTACTCTGATGGAAAGAAGTCCTGTCCCTCATTATTGTCAAATGAACATCTTGTGGCTCATTAATGATCTCACTGAAGTGACAGATCCATATGAAGATTTGTTTTCTCCCACATATGCTGGTCCCAAATTGATTAAAATGTTATGCCAAATCTTTAAATCTGGTCCAACAGCAGATTGGCAACTACTGCAGCTATTTCAAGAATCCTTTTGTGTGAGGAAGTATCTGAGCACTTTGCCTGGTTACTCCCAGATAATGCATGACAGCAGCCAGCACTGAGGATATTACAGTAAGGATCTGGATATCAAACAGGATTTGTAATATAATTATTTAATTGGTCTTTATTTTGTCACACAAAATAAATTTCTGGGAATCTTGACAAACGAATTAATTTGTAGGTCAAACACCATGAGTCCCAAAATATTGAAAAATCACTTATACCCTCTATGATATTGCTAGAAGAAGAAGGAGAAGAAGAAGACGCATGGACAGCACTATAGCATGGTATTATGAAGTAGATTCCAATGCATTTTCTTTCAAAGGGAAAAGCCCCTACTTTTCCTAAAACTTACATAATAACCTCAAAGATTTTTTTTAATTGCCCTCGCTATATCTTATATAGACCCCACAAGAGATTCTTTAAGGTTATAAATATAGATCAGTGTACATTACTCTCTAACTGCTGCAGCATAGAACCGTGTTTCTCATATAATAAGGCCGGGACTTTTTTTTTTTTTTGAGCCCTGAAAAAACGGCTAGGATGTCTTTTCAGTGGTGAATTAATCCCCCCCCCCTACGTGCACCAATATTTGAATATCAATCCATCATTAAAATAATTGTATAAAACAATTATACAATTGTTTTATACATTATATTGTCTAAATATTCAGAGTAATTCTGAATCACACACATCATATCACCTCCTTCATTATTGAAGACTATTTACATTACTGTGTTTCTCCAACAATATGCACCCCCCCATAGGAAGACCCAGCATGTTTTCTAGGCATAAAATGAAATTAAGCCCCTCCCCCCAAGGGGCAGCTACGCCTCACCATCAGCTGCTCCTAACAGCCAATCATGATGGAGCACAGAGGGCTCCCTTACCCCCAAGTGCCTTTGCTGCAGACTCAGGTCAGCAGGTGGGCGGTGTCGGCATGGATGTCCGGCAGCGTTTCAGCTGCTTCTCAGGCCTCCATAGCTTTCACGGTTCCCACTGGTGCTGGCGCCTCTCTCACCAGTGCCATCTCCAACAACAGCATCTGAGTCACTCCCACTTTTCCCCTGTCCCCGTAATAACAGGAAAAAAACATTTGAGGTACCTGGGAGCACCCCGTGCTGCATTTTGGTTTAATCCCAAGTGGCTGGGTGGGCATGAGAAGAGCCGAGCGAGCGTCTCTGCTGTTGCTACTCTTGGTGCTCCAGCCTCAGGCTCTGCAAGTTTGCAAAAGTCCCAGTACGCAGCCTGTTCCTGCATTCCAAGCACCCAGGCCGAGCTGCAGCTGTCTCCAACAGCAGCAGCAGCAGCAGTGGGAACTGTGGAAGTTATGGAAATGGCTCCCCCACCTGAGAAGCAGCTGAAATGCTTCCACGGTTCCCGCCGCTGCTGCCTTTGTTATTGGAGACAGCGCTGGCGAGAGAGGGACAGCTGCAGCTCAGCCTGGGTGCTTGCAATGCAGGAACGGGCTGCGCACCAGGACTTTGCAATGCAGGAATGGGCTGTGTACACTTGCAGAGCCTGAGGCTGGAGCACCAAGGGTAGCAGAAGCAGACACTCGCTTGGCTCTTCTCATGCCCACCCAGCCACTCGGGATTAAACCAAAATGCAGCACACAGCACTCCCAGGTACCTCAAAATGTTTTTTTTTCCTGTTGTTACGGGGACAGGGGAAGAGCGGGAGTGACTCAGACGCTGTTGTTGGAGATGACACTGGCAGGAGGGGCGCCAGTACCAGTGGGAACCATGGAAGCTATGGAGGCCTGAGAAGTGGCTGAAACGCTGCCAGACATCCATGCCGACGCTTCCCGCCTGCTGACCTGGGTAAGGGAGGGGTAAGGGAGCCCTCCGTGCTCCACCATGATTGGCTGCTAGGAGTTGCTGATGGTGAAGTGTAGCTGCCCGCGGGGCACTCCTAATGGCAAGTTCCTCCCTGCCTTCCCCCCCCCCAATTTTGCATGTTTTAATCTAGGCCTAAATTTGGGGGGAGGGGCTTAATTTCATTTTATGCCTAGAAAACATGCTGGGTCTTCCTATGGGGGGGCGTATTGTTGGAGAAACACAGTAATGTAAATAGTCTTCAATAATGAAGGAGGTGATATGATGTGTATGATTCAGAATTACTCTGAATATTTAGAAATGAGTTTTATACAATTATTTTAATGATGGATTGATATTCAAATATTTCATCAATTTATTTATATATCTTATGTTATCAATTTACTTTATATGGTTATATAACACTGTAAATAAAAAGCCAAGACTTCCAGAAGAAGAAATGGCAGACTGAAACAGTTCCAAACAATGGAGCTGATGCCCATGGTGGAATGAAGAGCCAGCAACTAGGCTGGCTCTAGAATAATTCCTCTCTAGACAAGGAGAGAACTTGAGATCATTCAAAGTGCTCCATATAATTGCAAGGAGTTCACTAAATAGCTGTCTCCTGTAGATTTAGAGCTGTGGGAAACAAGGAAATAGCCTTGCTCTAGTCGCAGTCCTTTGAAAAGATATTAAGCATACTTTATTTTTAAAAAAACTTCCACAAGTTATTAACTTTTCAGATTTTCAGCTATTAGAAACCTTTGGATTGACAAGTTTAATAGTACTTGGTGAGTTTCCTTCAATCCTTAGCAAAAGAGGTTTTAACTACAAGTTTAAGAACATACATACATGTTGGAATAAGCAGCAAAACAATAATTAAAATTTTGATTTTAGAAAGTTACAAACTAGGATCCAGATAAATTTGAAATAAGATTTTTGAATTAATTATAAAGAATTATCATGTGGGAAAGTGCTTTTCTTCTGAATTCTTTAAAATAAATATATGATAAGATTTTTAAAATTGTAGACTAGAGTACAGGGAAAACTCAAATCAAATCAAATAATTTTTACTGTCAATGCACAACATGTATACAATGAAATTGAATGAGCCTCCCTTGGTGCAGCACCCCCCCAAAAACACAAAATACATCTCAATAACTCAATAAATGAAAGAAATAGAATTCCTAAAGCCAAATAAGTAATAACTAACACACATTCCCATATACCTATATGTATGTAACGTTATATTACACCAGTATAAACATGTTGCACATTGTGCTGGCCCTGCAAGTCTATCATATTAAACCTAATTGAGATCTTATGTTGCATTCAGAAGTCTGACAGTCCACAGATAAAAGCTATTTTTCAGCCTATTCATTCAGAAGGCTATGCTTGTATATCTCCTGCCCAATGGTAAACTAAAGATAACAATTACTGTAAATAAGAACACTTAGTACCAGCAGAAAAAAATGCTCTATGGATAGACTGTGTCTAAAAGACATTATGGGAAGGAACAAGCTTGAGACTGATTTGAAAGTAGATTTACAAATGATAGGCTACAATGATAGGGAAAAAAAGATGTTACACTATACACAGTGGTATGATTCAAGAATTCCAGCAACCAGTTCCAGCTGCCTGGTTGCTGGGTGGGCATGGTCATGGTGGGCATGGCCTAATGGAACTTCTGGGAGGGCCATTTTCACCTTCCCCAGGGTCCGGAGGCTTCCATCAAGCCTCTGGGAGGGTGAAAACGACCTCCCCTGGGTCTGGAGGCCCTCCAGAAGCCGGAAACAGGCCCATTTCTGGACTTCCAGAACTTCCAGGAGGGTATTTTTTGCCTTCCCCAGGATCTGGAGGCTTCCCTTGGGCCTCTGTTAAGGCAAATATGGCCTCCCCCGGGGTCCAGAGGCCCCCCAGAAGCCAGAAACAGGGCCATTTCTGGACTTCTGGAAGGCCCATTTTTTGCCCTCCCAGACCCTCCATGTGGACCCTGCACTTACCTACATCCAAAACAGGCCATGTGGAGACTCCTGGGAGGGGAGGTGTGTGCAGGGCCAGTCAGTTGGTTCAACTACTGGTTCAGTGAACCAGATGTAAATTTAGCATCCGGTTTGTCCAAACCGGTCCAAATCGGCTGAATCCCACTCCTGACTATACATACTGGCTAATGGCTTAATGATTAAAAGGAATATGTAACCAATACATCAAGAACATGATACTGATATTTTTTCTATACTGGATTTACAAAGAAAAGCTTGGTAATCTTTTGAAGAAACTTATGAAAAGGGACAAAGAAAAATAAATAAAAGAAATTGAGTTCTATGACATTATTTGAAGAGTGGTGTCTCTTATGAAAGTCCAAAAATTGAAAATTGAAGTCTTAAAGATTGATGGAAATGGAGATTGGAGTTTTGCTATTATTGTTTTAAAGTAACTGATAAATATGATCTCAAGAAGGGATATCTGATCAGACTTTTATGATCTTTTGGGAATTCTCAGCCTCCAAGTGAATCTCTACTAAATGTTTTTATAAAGAGCTACTGTTAATCTTGTTGTTATTATAAGGTCTCAAGTGTGAATCTAAAAGACTTCATTGCACTGTATAAAAGCATCAACAAATTAGCTTGATTCATTCTTCTATAATGTCCCTGGAGACAATTCTTTTAAAAGATTTTAATCAGTCAACCTGACCACACTGTGCATTTATAACAGGATTTTACTTCAAAAAAGATTTCCTTAAATGTCTCCTCAAATAAGTTTGTAATAAATGGAAAAATTACTTGATGGAAGAAAAAATATTTCATTAAAAATAACTGTACAATCCTTTTTTGTCTGGCAAACTGTTTAGTACAGATGTTTACTTCTATGTAGTATTGCCATGATTGTTTTCTATATGATTTTTCAGTAAATAGAAAAAACCAAAATGAAAAGTGGATATTTCCCTAAATTGCTTCCATTTCTCAAATGAATTCATATTGATTGTGTAAATGCATCTTCCACAGCAGATAATCTATTCCTGCCAGTTTAACTTGTCAGTCATCACTTACACTTAATTGCCTTGCAGAAAATGTCAAAGAAAAGAATAATGGCTAGATGGAACAAGAAAGATTCTTCACATTTCAGATAGCTGGTCCCTGTAAAGATGAGGAAGGGAGGGGGGGAGAAGGGGGGAGGGAGGGAGGGAGGGAGGGAGGGAGGGAGAGAGAGAGAGAGAGAGAGAGAGAGAGAGAGAGAGAGAGAGAGAGAGAGAGAAAGAGAGACTCCAATATTAAAGTCCTACTGAATATTATACTTTTGCATTTTTATATCACCTGTTTTCAAATCTTATAAGCTAAGATTGGATTTCTTTATTTGAAAATAAAATACCAGTACTTGGTTTTAGATATCACTAATTTATAAATGTAGTCAGACATACAGCTATTGTGACCTGCTGTGTCTGAACACTTCTATTTTTGTAGTATAAAATAAACAAGAAATTATTATGAAGATGCCCAATCTGAATCTCCCACCGGTGCCACCACTTAATGTTCTCACCTTGTCCACTGCAAATTTCATGCCCCCAAGGTATGTTTAAGTCCTACACACTACCACCAAAAACTTTTCTGCCCTTTCTCTAACATCCAGAGACAGCAAGGGAAAGAATCTTAGCAGGATGATATAAAAATAGCTGGACCAAACTGGCAACAAACTAATCTCAAAGTCTAATGCAAAGCCACTTTACAAAACCAGCCACTCTCTATGACTTTCCCAGCCAGATACATCTTTCCTAGCATTTTCTGCTTATGCAGCTCTTCCTGTCCCTGAAGAAATAAGTCCTGAACTGATTTGCAGACCTTTAGGATCTCAGGTATGATGTTCCAAACCTTTAATTAAAATCTCAACCACAGAAACCACTTTTCTTGGCTTGCTGGACAGCCAAGAAGCAATTGCAGGTTTGACTTTTAACATAATTGGTAAGGAGCCCTAGTCTTTAACATCGACAAAATGAGTTGGCTGCTTCTCCTGGCTGGCTGCTCTGAGTGTTCATGGTGCCAGTGCTGAGCTTGAAAGCATAGTACAGCCTGTAGTCAGCAAAATATAAGAGCAGGGGAAAGTGCAACTCATGGCAAGGAAGGCATCAGCAATCACTTAATTAAGATGCAGATTCTTAATGCATTTAACAATTAAACTTTAATTTACTTTATTTTCTAATTCTTTTAAATATCACTTTGGAGCAACTAATTCTTTTAAATATCACTTTGTGATTCACAGATACCATGCAGATTTGGCTGGGGGGAAGGAATATAATTTGGAATATTAATATATTTGAAAATGTCTTTTTGCTGCATAAAAAAATGATGACTCCAAAACAAAACTTAAATATGAAAGTAGTATTGATCTCTAATAGAGAGTGCATAAACATACTGGACAGAATATCTAACCTTATTTGCTAATCTTCAAATCAATAGGACTTCACCACATTTTTGTGGTGAAAATATTTCCTCCCAGTTTTCAGTACTCATGTACCCATCCTGGTAGGGGGTTTTTTTGTTTTGTTTTTTTGTTTGTTTTTGGTGAAGGGAATCTTCAAATCAGTCTGGACAAGTTCATAACATAGGTAAAATCAGCTGCCTATTGAACAACCACCACAAACCAAGGCATTATTCTAAGGCTACTACTCTTGGAAGCATAATCATATACTGACATATTGCTGAGAAATCTGGAAATTGCAGTTAAAAAATATCTTGAAGGAAAGCTTGGAGAAAGTTTCAGAAGACAGCACTACAGGATTTTTTTCCCCTAAGAAGTCAAATTTTATACTATTAGAATTCATAGGCTTTTTTTCTACCACAAAAAATCATTTATATAGTAGAATATACTGTAGTATGCTAAGATTAAAATGTTTAGAGGAAAATCAAATAAAGGGTGAATTCATATATTTGGAGATCAAATATAATTCCCTAATTTAACAAAACCAGATTTGATTCCTCTGGGCTAAAAATATTATAAAACCAATTTTACATATGAATATTAAATGGAATTATAGCAAGTTTTTATTTGAAAAGTATCAATTTTTGTCTTTATTTACAATTTTATAGTGTTTCCCAATATCATCATCATCATCATCATCATCATCAAATAATAACAAAAATAATAATAAACCAACCATGGCGATCCCCATGATTATCAGCACACTGGGTGTCATCACAAAAAAATCTTAGACAGCTCATAAAAATATTGACAAAATGTTATCTGTCCATTACAAAAAGCCACATTTCTTAGATCCCACATATACTATGCCAATACATTATGAAATCCTAGGTTCTTGGGAAGAATTCAGTACATATGAAGGCCAACACCCGCTAAACAACTAGCAGCTGTGATTTCATATTGTTGTGTATATAACAATACATATTTTAGAAGGAGATCCAAACAACAAAATCAAATTCAGAAACAATCACCACTGAATGTCAGTGTCAGGTCTCCCTCCATTTAAAACCCAAGAAAGAAAACTCCTGACTCCACTGAGATAAAGAAGAGGTACTTTTACTGAGTTTGAAATGATAGCAGCAAAAGCAAAGCAAGATCTGATTCAAAAGGTGCTAAAGTTACAGTTGAAAGTTTTTCAAACCCCTCCCTGCAGGGTCGAATGCTGAATGTCCAATCCACATCCCACATTTCACTCATCTGGAGTTCTAGGACAGTTGGCCTTGACAGGGTGTAAACAACTCCATTCAGCAGCACAGTAATTCTTGAGAGCAAATCTCCTTTTTAGTTTACATGGGCTTTCATCTCACCAGCTCACTTCCCAAACCCAAATGCCATGCCCCCCCCTCCTTTCCTGTTACTATGGAAGCCGATAGCAAGCATGCATCAAAGGAAAATCCCATGCTGGGAATCCGGCTGACAGTCAGCTTGACTCCCAAGTTTGAACCATATTGTGTCTAACTGATATTGTAAACCAAGTCATATAGTTTACTTCAATTCTGGAACTTTGAAATGCATTTGAGCATTTTTTGAAATTCAGGTTCGCATTCTGCATGAAAATTTCTGATAAAAACTATCTGCAGAAACATCTTTTATTTTATTTTATTTTATTTTATTTTTATTTATTTATTTAGATTTCTCAATCCCTACAAGATAATACGTATAAGTATATACATAGTTATGAATACATGAAATGGGTACATATAAGAAAAATAAAAGAAACAATAGAACAGGAATGGTAGGCACGTTGGTGCGCTTATGCACGCTCCCTACAGACCACTTAGGAAAAGGGTGAGGTCAATAGTAGAAAGTCTAAGGTTAAAGTTTTGGGGGTTTGGGGAAGAAACCACAGAGTCAGGGAGAGTATTCTAGACACTGACCACTCTGTTGCTGAAGTCATATTTCCTGCAATCAAGTTTGGTGCAGTTAGCCTTGAGTTTGTATCTATTGTGTGCTCTTATGTTGTTATGGTTGAAGCTGAAGAATTCATTGACAGGTAAGTCATTGCAATGTATGATTTTATATACCATACTTAGATCAGACCGAAGATGGTGTAATTCAAAGTTTTCTAGGTCTAGAATTTCAAGTCTGGTGGCATAAGGTATTCTACAACGAATAGAGGAGTGGAGAACTCTTCTTGTGAAATATATCTGGATTTTCTCAACTGTGCTAATATCAGATACGTAATGTGGGTTCCAGACTGATGAGTTGTATTCTAGTATTGGTCTAGCAAATGTTGTGTATGTTCTAGTTAGTGGTGTGATATTACCAGAGAAAAAGCTACATAGGATTAGGTTAACAACTCTTAATGCCTTTTTGTAGTTACAGTGGGGTCTACACATAGATCATTAGGGATGAGTATTCCAAGGTCCTTTACAGAGCTTGGATCATCAACAAGGTCTTGACTATTCAGCCTGTATTTTATTTTCTGATTTTATTTGCCAATATGTAAGACAAAGCATTTATTTGTTGAGATTTGAAGTTGCCATTTGTTTGACCATTCTGATACATAGTCAAGATCTTTTTGAAGGGTAGCAGTATTGTCCATGGTATTGAACAGCTTTACATCATCAGTGAAGAGAATGCAGTTGCTCTTGACATGATCACAGAGGTCATTTATGTAGAGTATGAAGAGAGTTCATCCTAAAACACTGCCTTGGGGGACACCACTGTTGACAGGTACAGAATTTGATAGGATGCTCCCAATTTTGACCATTTGTTGCCTGTTTGACAGGAATGCTTTTATCCAGTTATGCAGGTGTCCAGAGATACCATAAGATTTTGGTTTTAGGAGTAGTTTGCCGTGTACCACTGAATCAAAGGCTTTACAAAAGTCTATGTAGATTGTGTCTATTGTTTTGCCCTATTCGAGTTGTGTCGTCCATATGTTTTTGCAGTGTAAGAGTTGCAGATTACAGGATAGTTTTTTTCTGAAACCAAATTGTTTATTAGAGAGTAGGTTGTTTGTCTCTAAGTGGAGGATAATGGATTGGTTAATAATTGATTCCATGACTTTACAGGTGACGCAGCATAAGGAGATTGGTCTGTAATTTTCAACTAGGCTGGGGTCTCCCTTTTTGAAGATGGGGATGACCGTGGCTTGTGACCATAGGTTAGGCAAGGAGCTGGTCCTGAAAGATTTTTCAAAGATTATGCTTAGAGGTTCTGCTATGACAGTGGATAGCTTTTTTAAGAAGTAGGCACATATTCCATCCAGTCCAATAGATAGAGATAGTTTTAGATTGCGCAGTGCTTTTTCAACATTGTCTTCTGTAAAATCAATATGTATTAGATCATTGTAGTTTTCTGTGGTTCGGCTAAGAAATACTGGGCATGATCCATTGCTGTTTACAAATACTGAGCCAAAGAATGTGTTAAAGAGTTTGGCTTTAATGGTGTCATCATTGCAGTCTTTTCCATTAGGTTCTATCAGGGGTGGGATGGACCTTGAGTCTTTTAGTTTGTTGTTTACAAAATTGTAAGAAGCGCGGGTGGAATTGGTGCATAGGTTTTCCTCTTGCTTAATATGATAATTGGTCCATTCAGTCTTTATCTGGTGGCATAAATTTTTGTATCGGCTTTTGAAATTGGCAACGTGACCAGATTTGTTTTTCCACCAGAGTGATCTCTTTTTGGATTGAAGGTTCCTTATTGTTATGGGTAATCTGTTTTTTGTTTTGTTTTGGGAGTTGTTGTTGGTACATATAGTTTGATGACTCTTTTGACTTCAAGTAAAAATATGTTGTAATGTTCTTCAATAGTATTGTATCCGGTGAATAGAGATTGCCAATCAAGGGATGAGAGATCGTTATCTATAAGTTCATAGTTGCCTTTTTTGAAGTTATAATTGGGGATTATGTCATTGAGATGATTTTTGTGTGGGCGTATGTTGAGACAAAAGTCAATCATATTGTGGTCACTGTTGGAAAAGGGTTCTTTAGTTTGTATTCCATAAATTAAATTCAAACTATTGCAGAAGATGAGATCTTGAGGGTTGTTTTAAAACTTCAAGATGGCAACCAGGAGTGGGTTTCAAATTTTTTAACAACCAGTTCTGTGGGCTTGGTTTAGTTGGTGGGCATGGCTTGGTGGTCATGTGACTGGCTGGGTGTGACCAACTCAACATCACTCACAGCGATGCACACATCTTCTCGCCTGACCTCTCATGACTGTGGGGATGCTGCAACAGTCATAAGTGTGAAAAATGGTCATAAGTCACTTTTTTCAGTGCCATTGTAACTTTGAATGGTCATTCCACACAAGCAAAGTACCAGCAAAGAAGGAAAAAAACTCCAGAGATGTTCCTGAGACAGGAAGTCCAGTTCTGCCAAGAATGTAATAAGGATCAATGTAGAGGCAGTTTCTGTAAGCAACACCAGAATGTTTCTTTCCTGCCTTCCTTACAGGATTAGGTCAGTAATTTCTTCTAACAACCGGTTCTCCGAACTGCTTAGAATGTTAACAATGGTTCTAGCGAATAGGTGCGAACCTGTAGAATCCCACCCCTGATGGCAACTGATCAAAATTCCACTTCCTTATATGTGTTGCCTATGCAATATGTGGAAAGAAAAACAAACAACAGAAAGAACTGTTCCTATTATTTGTGAACAGCGTAAACAGTGTAAACAGAAATATAAAACATATTACAGTGATCTAATGAGCTGTGTGCCTTTTTAGTCTGCTGTCCAGGTGCTGATTCCAGATAAGGAATTCCAGTAGAGAGTCTAGTGTTGCTTTTATTTATATGGCTGATGTAAATTGGAAGCATTGGAAGCTCCTGCTTCTGTTGATACACAAGAGACAATAATGGCAAGTATTTCAGATTAACAGTGATCAAAGGGATATTTATGTGAATCTAATGGCTTCTGCAAAGAGATCTTAGCTTTTTCTAGTTTTGTTTTATGAGTACTTGTGTTACCCAACTTTCATATGAAAAGCCTTCTTGAGAAACAGGTGCTGTGATCTTAACTGAATACATTTCATCATGGGATTTGTATTCTGCCTTTATCACATCAATAATGCTTTCCATTTCCTGAATGATATTTCAGATATGAAATGAAAGCTAGAGAAAAAACCAGGTGCAGAATAACCTTGTAAAATTAGCATATTAATTAACCTTTTAAAATACACACATTTTAAAAGAAATTTGCATAAAGAGTAATCTTGGAATACTTCAATGAGTATTAGACATCTATTCTGACATGCCTTGAACATTAGAATTGACCCACAAAAGTGTGCTATGATAATTATGGCTCATTACGACTGAGAGGAATAACTTTGGAGTGAAATAATAAGCAATGTTCTTAAATCCTATTATTTTTGGAGATTACTGGAAATGGAGTAGACTTAAATATCAAAAAATTGCCTTTTCACAAATTGCTTCTTGTAATGCTAATCATTTGGGTTTGCTCCTAGCCATTCATTCTACACTCTAGAAATTATTTCAAGAAGAAACTTTATACCAGAAAAAGCTGGTATTCTTCTTGTTTCTTCAAGTTTAATGAAAATGCATGTGTTTTTCTATTTCTTTATCACAGTTGTGTTTTTTCCCCCAAGTGCATTAGATTTGAAGTGTATGATAAAGCACTTTAAAGTAGCTGCTCTGAAAAAACACACAAAAATTTAGAAAATGTAGACTCTCTATTTTTGAAAAAGTAAAAAGCAGTCTGCTAAATAAATGTACTTTTTTACAAAAGGTAATAATATAGTATCCTAATTTCTCAGTCAGGTGTAGTTTCATTAAATGTTTAGCCATCTATTCATTCCTATGTTGTTTCAATAATTCATGTCTTCCTATACTATGCCTACATTAAATCTTAAACTAAATCCTTAGTTTTTTTTCCATTTATAAAATGTTATGCACACTAGTAGCACTATAAATGCAAGTTTGTGTCTGTCTGTTTGTGTAAGCATGTGATTTTTAAAGTGTTAAGCTACTGTCTTTGGTACATGCTAAAAAACAACAGCCTGTCATTAGCATAACACTTTATTGTGATGAAGTGAGAAAGCGATTTGTTTACATTGCTGAACTACAACCACAAACATTCCTTGCTATTAGCAAAACCATTGAGCATTAATGGGATTTACTTTTTAATATTCTTTGGTTCTAAATACTAGTCCATTATCTTCCAGTTCCTGATTTATCTCAAATTGGTGTCTAGGGCACAGACTTAACAAAGGACAATAGTGTATTGTACAGTCCAGCAGACTGGCATAACTGCTCCCTCAAATCCCTTTCCATAAAACTTTGCTTCCCAGAGAAAGGCTTTTTTTTCTGTATAAGAAATATTATAACTGTCCTACTGTGCACAGAGGAACACAAATCTATTCTTTTTCCAAATACAACTAATTGTCTACTCCTTTAGTGGAAGAAAGGAAGAAAGGAATCATTGCTACTTGCTTTTCTTTGCAAGGATTGCTTAATCCCCCCCACAGCCTTTTCTCAGCACAGGAAAAAAAAACTTTATACCAAAAGGAGATTCTGTGAGGAAGCAGAGCATGGTAAAAACATGTGGGGATTCAGCAGAGGAATGGGGCTTTGGGAAGAACTCCTTTTATTTCTAGAGTTCATTTTTAGTCACTGTTCAAGATAATATTTTTTTTTGTTTAAATATATTTGTTTTTCTTAGTGTATATATTTCAATATTTCTAGTTTGAAAAATACTTTCATTATGGAAATAACTGAGTCCCAATTTAGATTGCATATTCTCCCTCAACAAATCTTTTACCAAGAGCAGTTATAAAAACAGCATAACTTATTTTCCTTTCAAAATCCTTGAATCAGATTAAAAATTATAGCCAAATAGTCTTCTCTCAAACAGGAATACTTTCAGCAGGAATATTGGTGCTTCTGTCCAGTGAAGTACATTGGGTTGAATTTGGGATCCAACTCAATGTATTTGCAAAAATTAACCAGCTGTTTCTTTTAAAAATAATGGAAAGCACAAAGTCTATATGAAAATGAATAATTTAGCCACCAGCCAAGTTTAAGCCTTAGTTCCCAGAATAATTGCATATGATTTAATAGACAACTGTTACAGTATAGCTCTCAATAAAAATACTTGCCTGCGTTGTGTACCAGACTGTATAATCAGCAGAAATTAAAACAGCCAAAATCTGTAAGTCTACCGCCAAAAGAACCTCTCCTAGATTATTCATTTCTTACTAGCTTTCTTTGGAAAGTAAATAATTATTACTAAGTGGTTGCCTGCAGTCTTAAAGCAGGGCCAGAATACTCTGCTGAGCTATGTAAAGTTGTTGATTTTATACCATCCATGAAATTCACACTGATTTGCAAGAAAAAATAACTACCCTTTCAATTCCTGTGCTTTCCAAGACCCTTTTAGGTATTAAAAAAATTGATACATTTCTTTAAATAAAAGGAAGTTATATTAATGTATATTAATATCAAAGTAGGCATATCTAAACTAGCACTTCTTTATTGAAAGAACTTCTTTATAATTGTACATTGCCAATTATTTCCTACACAAAGTAAAATGAGGTGATTATAATAAGGACAGAATTTTATCTTACATCAGTGACAGACAGCTTACAGATACATTTAGCATTAAACAGCAGCCTTATTGTGTGATAGCTGAAAGATGTAACTGTCAATTCTCCAAAATTTTCAGTCCTACTTGAAAATGTTAGAATTTGAATAGGGAATCTTCAGCAAAATATATCTGAACTGTATCTGAACTACAGTGCTTGAAAAAACAGGACTTGCCCTCACCTCTTATTTCAAGCAGTGTGTGTATGTGTGTGTGTGTGTATCTGTGCATATTTACAGGAGGAAGCATTCCATTTGATGCAGTGTGGTGTAGAAATATATTTTCACTCATCTGCACTTTGAAATAAATCATAGGGCGAACTGTTTAATAAAGGCACTTTATTGAGATGGAAAAGGAAGTCTGCCACTGAGTTTTAAACTATCCCTTATGATATAAGGACAATAATGGCAGAGTGCAAGACAACTAAGTAACTTTAAAGCTCAAATACCAAGAAATAGCATTAGAGTATCATTCATGATGATGCATACAGCAGTCGCTTGTTGTGATTGTAAGGGTTCTTCAGGTTTGTGGTGAATCATATACCTTGCAGATCATGAGGAGTCCTGATGGTGCTCAGATCTATTCTTATTAGACTATATCAGAGATTTGCATCCATCTATTTGCAGAACATTCTTGGCAACAATGTGGTTTGTTGTGCATGGAAGGTTAAGTGCTAATGGAGAAACCTGCCAGAAGAAGTCTCTGGTGGTGCTTCACTAGATGCACCTGTGTTATTATATTAGCAGAGATGAAATCTCTAAAACTTTTGCTCAGAATGTTTTTTTTTTACTAAGCATCTGTAAGACCTGGCTAAATGCAAGAAAACTTAGCACATTTTTCATCCAAATGTTGCTATAAGATAGTTCAAAGTCATTTATAATTGGGTTGTAGGTGGGGGGCTGATGGTTAAAGACACTGAACTGAAAGTTGACAGCTCAGATTTGAGACGTGAGTGCCACAAGATGCAGTGAGTTCCTGTTACTTGCCCCAGCTTCTACAAATCTAGCAGTTTGAAAGCATGCAAATGTGAGTAGATAAATAGGAACTACTTCAGTGGGAAGGTAACAGCTTTCTGTATGTCTCTGGAAGTAGTCATGCTGGCCACATAACCACAGAAGTGTCTTCAGACAATGATGCCTCTCTTGGCTAAGAAACAAGGAGGAGCACCGCCCCTAGAGTCAAATATGATTGGACAAGGGAAATCTTTATCTTTCTTTATAATTGGGTTATACAATATTAGGAGAAGCTACAGCTCTAATGAATCACAGGAGAAGTAAATATTACTGGAAGGAATGAACAGTAAGAGTTGGAATATTTTTATTTTATTTTATTTGAAATGAAGGATGGAAATTGGAGTATGATGCCTTTGGGAAGTAAACTACTTTCATTCCTATTTTGAATTCTCCTTTGCTATGTCTTTACTGATCTGAATACTCGGCCTGTGTGTCCAAAAATATGTGCATAATTAAACATATATAGGCAAAAAATAGGGATATGCAAATCAGTCTATAGTTTGATTAAGGCACTCTTGCGTGTTCTCTGCATGGATAGAAATGTGCATGTTTTATTCAGGCACAAAGATACATAATTGGTTAGTGGATAGTTTTGGAATTTGTGTGTTCTTGCTGAATTTTCACAGCAAGAGCTAGAAAGTCCAAGGCTGGTGGGAAGCTGGGGAAGGCCCATGACATGGCAAGTGAAAGACAGCCACACAACAGCAGCAGCAACATGGACATAGGTCGGAATGGATTAGTGCAGGGTTAGAGTGGGACTGCAGGAAGAGATTGTAGAAGGATGAAATGCAGTACAGTAGCCTTATTCCATTTCCCATTTAAACTGCCTGGAATCTGATTCAGCTGGATTTCCCAGGCATAATGCATATGGAAAGAACACTTTTTTAAAACTTCATATCCCTTTACAAATTTACTTTTTAAAATTATTGTCTGTCTTTAATTGGGCATAATTAAAGTTGTGATTACTTTTTAAGGAAAGCAAACATATCATATATTTTCAATGTATCAGGATTCATATTTACATAAACAATACTTAAGACTAACTAGTGTGAAATACATTTTATTGATTTTTAACATTTTTTCATCTATTCCATAATTGGACATATGAATATAATGCTATGGTATGTTGATAGCTCTGTCAAGTTACCTAAATGCTTGTTTCTAGTTTTAATGAAACACCTCTATATAATTTTGTCTTGATTGAAACATTCATAATTCCTAATATGTTCAAAGCCAAATATAATAACTTCTTTCTTAACAGGCAGCTCAGATAATAGAATGAAATACTACAGTTACCTAAAAAACTGATACAATTTGGAATCCATTAGAGGGATTGCTCAGTTCAGTATTAGTCTCTTGATTTTTCAGAGTGAAATACTCTGAAATCCAAATTAAATTCATGACAGTAGATAATCTACTCACAGTCTGGTTTTTTAGACTATAGGTTTTCTCCTATTCTAAAGAAAAAGAAGTTTACACCTTACACAAATAGAGATATCATACTGCAGTACCGTCTTAGTTAAAATATTACAATTTATAGATATGTCAGTGAAAGAACATTGAATCACTTGACTAACAGAAATTCTGGATATTATGAAAAAATGGAAGGGGGGGAGGAGGAGGAGAAGGATGGTGTAGTGTTTGCATGTTGGACAAGGGTCTGATTCAAAATTATCACTATCCTAGGAAACTCGTTGGGTGATTTTGGGTTACTTATTCTTTCTCAGTCCAGCCTATATCACTGATCTGTTGAAAACATTCCTTCCCACCCAAACTGCCTTAAGAGATTGAAAAACATACAATGATCATCATCGTTATCATTACCATCACCATCATCACAGACAAATCAGTCACAAATTTCCCTTTATGTGGACTCTTACATTATCTTCAAAAAAACTAAGATGTACCACATAAGCCAGGATTTTTCAATATAGTAACTGTGAACACTGTTATACAAGGTTTTTATTTTTTTACTATCGTTCCCCTTAAAATGGCCAAAAATCTTATGATACAGGTAGTCCTGGACTTACAACAGTTTATTTAGTGACTGTTCAAAGTTACAATGGCACTGAAAAATGTGACATGACCATTTTTCACACTTAACAACCATTGCAGCATCCCCATGGTCATGTGATCAAAATTCCAACTCTTGGCAATTTGACTCATATTTATGATTGTTGCAGTGTCCCAGGCCATGCAATCACCTTTTACAACCTTCTGACAAGCAAAGTCAATGGAGAAGCCAGATTCACTTAACAACTGTGCTACTAATTTAACAGATGCAA
Organism: Pseudonaja textilis; assembly: GCF_900518735.1. The sequence continues at coordinate 7,700,235 of NW_020769322.1, forward strand.
TGATTCAGTTAACTGTAGCAAGAAAGGTTGTAAAATAGGGCAAAACTCATTTAACCAATGTCTCACTTAGCAACAGAATGTTTGGGCTCAATTGTAGTCATGTTGAGGATTACCTGTATTGCCAAATCCGTATGATTTCGCCTTCTCGTCCAATTCTTATGAGAGTTAACTATGTTCTGAGAGTTTGGTGTCATATATACTGGTACCTGCACCTGGAAAACATCTGTAGTACCCTCATAGACAATTGAAGCCCTCCAGATTCAAGACCAGTCTTGCTAGAATAAGTTTTCATATTCTCAGATCAGAGATAAACTGTTCATAAATATGAATAACTAAGACACCTGTGCCTTTCATAATTTTGAAGTTTGACAATAATTTCTTCCCAAAAGTTAAATGCTTTGTAGAAGTAATCTGAGAATTATCACATAGATGTCAAAACTGTTATAAACAACTATAACACCTTTCTTTTATTCATTAAAATTAAACTCCTAGTTGAAGGCTCAGGGATAGATTTCTTTTCCACCTCATTTAGAGAGATCTGAATTTTAGTCTAATGAAATTAAATGAGCTCCTTTCTTTTGTTTCAGATTGTTAAATGCTTTTATCCCTGCTTTGCTTTATTCTGAAATTGCTCTTGGCTCTTTTCTTGTACTTACATAAAAGATTTCCATTACATTTTTATATTGTATGGATTATTTCCAAGTGCTTGATAGATTGGCTCATTCTATGCAAGAAACTGCAAGCTCAGATAATTTTTCATTAAAATACTCAGCTTCACTGAAATTCATTAATGCACTTTGCTTTACAAGTAAGTATGGATCTTATATACAGTATATACCCCCACTTTGGGGAATCTCCTCAATAAATTACATGATTAGCACAATGAGCTTTTTTCCATATTGTGCGAGAAGTTGCACCACAAGACAAATTCTTTACCAAGCATTACAAAATACACTAAAAAAGGATTCATGTAATCAGAACTTTTTGAGCAATAGACAGATTTATAGAATACTTCCAACCAGAGGTATTATTATGGTTTTGTCCTGGTCTGTTTCCTTACGTTCTTCAAGGACTATGCATGTTGCTGAATCACAGCCTCTCATATTTATTCTCTAATACTACTGGCTTTAGTCATTGAGGGGAAATCTGACTATTTTTATTGTGGCTAAACCGTATGAATATTAGAAAGAAATTATGTAAAGGGTCTCAGAATTCAGACTGTCAATCTGTCCATCAGCAACATAACTGTTCTGAAAAGTGAACAAAAGGGGACCAAACATGATGAGTAATGAGAAACCAGTAAAAGCAGATTGGGATGGGGGGGGTTGGAAAAAAAAATCCCAAAGCAAGTTCCCCCATGAATCCCTATGGGAAATGCAGTTGTGCAATGGCTCAACATATTGTCAACTGTTCCTTCTAATCCTGACCTTTCTCTTTCCCCATCACATGACCAAGAATGGAAGCAGATAGACTACACCATGATTTTCAGCGCACAAATGTCCACAAATGCACAGAGATGTAACACATAGGGAGAGCAGAAACACACATATCCAGAGATCTTAGCTCATATATGCCCAACCTGATCAGATACTGGATGCACAGAAGTAACTACAGTACATTTTTCAACCAATCCTTACAGTTATCATTTTTGCAGATCTGTAAAGCAAAGGAAAACTGAAGTAAGATTATAACCACAATTGTAGTTCCACTTAGTGATCACTTCACTTAATGAACCACTTCATTGGTTACTTTGTATTTGCTAAACAAGGAATATCAGTTGAATTCTTGGTGGTCTCTGAGCTTGGTTGTTTTCTTGCGGATGTTTCATTACCAGATGAGGTAATATTGTTAGTGCTAAAAAGGAGTGGGGTTTGCTCTAATTATATATACTATAGAGGCCTGCCCTCTATACTAGTGATAAAGAGCATGGAGAAAAAAATTGGACTCCATGCTAAGTCAGATTTTCCTGACAAGGGGAAAGATGGATATTATAAAAGTGTAGAGTCATCCATTCCACTTTGAGAACTTTATCTTGAGCTCCATAAATGACAAATTTTGATTCCCTTCAGGGGTAACTCTTGGACCTGGAGCAAGCGTTATACTAAAACTTTATTAACATTTGTCTACAATGGGAAGCATTCAACTGATTTTTCCCCATTAGAAGGAGATGGAATTTTGAGAAATGAGAGATAACTTATTAGGTTATGAAGCTTTCAAAATGTCATAAAAATATACCACAGCTTTTCAGGTTGTAGTTTTTTTTATCTTTTTAAAAGTGCTTTTAACTTTATTGTTTTGGAATAGAACATGATGGTATTGGCAGCAAAAGTAGTTCCTATGGTCATATCTGTGGCAATTTTGAGAAAGTTCGATTAAGGAAACTTTGTGCAAAGGGAAAGGGTGATTGGAATGAATAATGGTGCCAATCAAAATGTAATAAACATGATTGTTGGGGCTGAAATGTTAATATATAAGGTAACCCATCTGTTTGAGACAACTTAGAATAAAACAATTGTGAAAACTAAGAATTTCTCTTCCAACATCTTTAAGACCTCAGATGTTGCAGTTGCTGATCATATTGTAAAGATTTCTATTTGGGTGCTATATTTGTCAATCAGTACATTCAATATTCCTTTCTATTCACCATGGTGTTTTACAACTACCACAACAGAATAAATATATATATGTGCTGTGTGACTTCTAGCAACTCTGGGAAAGCATTCCCCTATACAGTAGAACCTCTGATCATGAACGCTTCTGACCATGACCAAATCGGGTTCCAACCAAAAAATTCACATTTTTTTTTCCACAGCCGATTTCCCCTTCCACACCATTTTTTTTGTAACTGCCAAATTTCCAAAATTAGTTTCAGGTCATGATCAAATTGAGTTGCAAACAAAGTTATAGAATGAATTATGGACATAACCAGAGGTTCTACTGTACTTCCTTTTGAGGAAAAGAATGCAGTTTTCACAAAGGCACTATTTATTATATGTTAGGATTCTGGAGAAATAGGTCATGAAACAAAAATTTCTACAAGACTTTGATTTGGAAGCAACTGGTTTATATCCAACTATTCCAGGTCAATAATGAAAATGTATTTGATTAAAGTAGATAATCATTGTTGCTTCTAGAAATGTTGCCCTCAGTTTGGAGAATAATCATGGATAGAGAAAGCATACAAGGGAGACACTTATTTATTTATAATTTTTTATAATTTTGGCCACCCATCTTACTACAGAGTAACTGTGAAAGATGGGATATGCATGTTCATGTATGTGTTGCACTGAATCTATAAAACATATATAAACTATAATCTGAAGATTTATAACAGAAGGAAAAATTATATCTTCTCCTAGCCCAATCTAATGAACCCAAAGGCACTGTCAAGATTCCAGTTAGCATACCCAATGGAATCAAAGTATAGATTTATTAGGTATGTCATATCAGCACATCTGGGGAAAACTCGACTCTGGAGGACTCGAGGTTTTCCCCACCCAAATAAAATCCCAAAGTTTTCCCCACTGGTCACATGTCCATCACATGGTCCAACCAGGTCACAGTCACCATCTAGGCTGGCTTTGGTCCACACCTCTCCAGCACCTGGCAGACCATCCTTAGCTCCCATGGGAAAGAATGTTGTTTTGGCTAGACATCCCCAGCTATCTCCATCTCCTCCCTTTTTCTCACCTTCCAACCAGCTCAGCTGTGGCAGGCCTTAAGATGTTCCCAAAATGGCTCCAGCATAAAAAATGGCTTCAGGGCTGACAGGTACCAGAAATAGTCACAATCTCTAGTGGGCACTCTTAGTTATTCAGAATACCACAAATAAAACCAGCAGCTTTCTCTTGGACAAAGTTCCTATGGTATTAATTCTATGCTATTAATTCCTTCAGTGAAAAGAAGGTTGCCAGATTGCTAGAACAGGTTTTTGGTTCAAGAACTTTGGTCCCTTACTAGAGTTTCTAACCATAATCATATTTATATCCATATGTTCAGACAATTATGTAAATATTAAAGTTATTCATGTTTAATTCAATATTGGAGAATACAGCCTCTAAATATATATGTCCTATTAAATTGAGGATCATTTATTGTAAGGCTCCACTTATATGATTAAACATACCTTTAACCAATTCTGTAGGAGTATACTCACTGATGCATCACTTTTTTCCCATTTTTATCATTCATATATATTTATTTTTTTATAATAGGAAAGCATAATTTTCTTTCAAGTATCATACTTCAAGAAAGCATCATAATTAAGTAGCCTGTAAGTATTACCGCTTTAGGTTTTCTTATTAGTGTTTTCATTGATGTACATATATTTTCTTTGCAAAAAATATACAACCGGCTACTAATCTGGTTTCTCAGTATGTGAACAACAGGATATAATTATGTTGCTTTTGCTAAATAGTACTGTATCTTGATCAGTCACTGATTTATGTCTATTTGAAATTGTGGCTACTGCAATTTTCATAAAAATTACTTTCATTTGCTTCCAAGCAATTAACTGATACACAATATTTTTTCCAAGATAGCAACTATAATATTATTCCCACTACTTCCTACTGCCAATCATATTCATCATCAAGAAAAGCAGGTTTCATCACCTTTTAAAATAAGCATGCACCCAAATGATAAATGATGTTTAGCTGCACAGAAATACTATATATCGGTGGAAGAGAAAAAAGGCAATGAAACATGATGCAGTTAAGCACAAGGTATTTTTTAAAGACTCTCCTTCAATGTTCCATTTTATCATCTGACTAAGGTTGTTTTAACAGCACTGGTCTTTCATTCCCCACCCCTTCAAAGCAGTTTGAAGTTTATTGTTTTCATTTTTACTGACCTTAAAATGTGGAGGACAACATTATGGCAGCTGAATCTCTATGGAAGGGGAGACAAAAGAGCTAGGGCAAATTGTATAACAATATTTCTTGCACCTTCCTTGACCCAGTGTCAAGTTGGCTTGATAATACTTTATTGAAGACAATGGAGCCTCACTCTTCTTCTCAGGGCCAACCTAGCACTGGAACAGGTTGCAGTCAGATCAAGCAGAAGAGTGATGTTTTCCACCAAAAAAATTCAATTTTGCAAAATTACACAGGCATTCTGATTCATATGGAAAATCCATGGGAGGTCAGTGAGGTCTCCAAATGTAAGATTCCAACTGACAGTTCTGCTCCTTCCCATTGAGTCATGGAGCCTCTTCTTCCTTGAGCATTTATGCTTTAATTGCTAGAAAGATCAAAACCTTTCTATCAACCAGCTGTTAAAAGTTATTCACCCGTAGGCAGCCCTGCCTCCAGCTAGGGTTTTCTTTTGTTCTATTCAGAAAGCACAGAAATATTCTTGGAGCAAAAAAAACACAAAAAACCCAAAACCCCAAGGCAAAAGGATATTTTGCTCTTTGTGCTACTTTCCCTTTTCCTGCACCTGCCTTCTAATACTAACTTGCTTGCATTTCCCAAGACTACTTGCAATCATATAGACAGATTTTTCCATGATGTCTCTAACCTGGTTCTTCAGGTCTTTGTCATTGTGACAACAAAACCCATCTATCTTGCTACTGGTTATTATCTTTTTCCTTCCATCTTTTCCAGCATTAGGGCTTTCTCCAGAGAGTTAGGTCTTTGTATAATGTGTCAGAAATAGGATAATTTGAGCTTTGTCATTTGTTCCTAAAGTAAGAGCTGTGAGTTGATTTGTATTATAATCCATTTGTTTGTAACTGCAGAGTGATTTATTGAATTAATCCATTGCCTGCTTTTGCACATTATAAAACAATGTATGTAGTTCGAGACTGATACTTACTAAATCTTACTAAAAATTATTGAATTCAATAAACTGAGGTTTAATGGACATTCAGGGCAACATCTGATTGGAACACAGTATTTTCCTAAATTTAAGATCATACAATTGAATGAATGTTGAATAGGATTGGTTGTGAGCATGTTTGTTTTATTTACCCACCCCCAAATGGGTTCTCTTTCATTCAAATGAAGCATTCAAAGCTACATCATTGATTAAATTACTGAATAATCACTGCAGAGATCAAATTGGGCAGGATGTGAGAATAAACAGTGAAGTTAATAAAGCTGAAGCTTTCTGCATTTCAAATTCAAAGGGAGAAAAGAATGCAGGAGTAATCATGGGACACCTATCAGCAACTCTTTAAAGCAACTATTCCAAGTAGTACAGCATCATGTCATCATGTCATGGAAACAAAATTCTGAGGAAAAATGCAGTTGCTTTAATGGATTCCTAGTAAGCGCTGATACACAGATACCAAAATGTGATCCAAATCACCTTTTTAGTTTGAAATCAGAGGAAAAAAATACTATCCTAACAACAAACACATTTCTTTCATTTTTCTAATGTAATTTAATAGAAAATAACTTGTTTTTGTAATTACTTTCCAAGTAGAATTTTGATTAATTATCGTGATAGTTCCATTGCATATTCAGTAATGAGCTTGACAAAGTTGTGTATAAATGTCCCTTGTTTTATTCTATGATCATCTTTTCTGCAAGCTTCATCCTTTCTAATCTTCTACATTTTAGCTAAATTATAAAGAAACATCAACCTAATGAAGGGTGAAATTCATCCTACTGGGATTTTCATAGATTGCAAAGTTTGAGCAGCCAGGGAACCTTCAGAGTGATTGAAAAAACGAGAACCCATATAGACCTGCATCTGCAATAGTACCTCCATCTTCAATAAGAAAATAAACTCAAAATTTCCATCAATAAAAAATAGAAAGATATGATATTTGGAATAAAAAAAAAATAGAAGTCTCTTTTGCAAGCCAAAAAGGAGCTTTAAAAATAGCTAGATTGGCATGATATGGGTAAAAGTGAGCATATTGGTAAGCCTTCAAATGTAAGGTTCTACAGCTTCTCTATAAAAAAACTTCTTTCTGTAGTTAAAATACACTGTTAAATATAGCATCCCAAATAAGATTTTTGTTTGCTTCATATCAGACATGACTACCTTTTACTGGTGGGATGAGGCTCTGATTCAAGCTCAATATCACAATTTCTTTCTAATATAATTTTGACTAGATTGCTTCTGACCCTATGAGCTGTCATACATATGTCACACAAAGCCAAATGAATATTCTGTGACTAACTGCAAGTATTATTTTTGTTATTGTTTTTATGCCAGGCTTGTCCTGACTTGGTTTTCCCCACTGAGTTTAAATCCAAAGTTCTTCACCATATTACACACAACCATCATGTGCCCCAATCAGGTCTCTCTTTCCCCTCCCGGTTGCCTCCCATCCCCATCCCTCCAGGTGCTGGTGAGAGTGTCCTTGGTTCACAGAAGAACGAATGTTATTTTGGCTACATATTCCCCTCAGCTATCTCTATTCCCCCTTCCCTTTCCCACAGCTGCAGCCAGCCTTGCTGTGGTAACCCTAGAAGATGCTCAAAGATGGCTCCAGGGTTGACAATAAGTGGTCCCATCTCCCAATAGTATCTAGCTTTAGAACAATTGCTATAGTTGTCTGTATTGTGTGTGTGTGTGTGTGTGTGTGTGTGTGTGTGTGTGTGTATTTTCTTAAGTTTTCATGGGTATTAATATGTATGGTATTCAGCTTTGTTCGGGTATTTTCCCAAGTGATTATAGTTGTGCTTTTAAAGTTGTAGCAACATTTCACCAGAATCTCATCTGCCATCATCATGCTTCTGTATTGTGTTCGACGAATATATATAATTTATAAGTTAAATCTATAAAACTGAGCAGTTTTTTTCCTCTTCTTGGTTATTTTTTCCATTATCATATTCCAGGAAAAGAGTGAGCGTGTGTGTGTGTCAGTGAGTGAGCGTGTGTGTGAAGAAAACAATTTACATATAATGAGTTATGTATGTAAAGATTGTTCTAATTATAAAACTACAAAATGTTTGGTTCCCAGGAACATTTCTTTAAAAGAAAAAAGCAATAATGTGCCATTTATGGGAAGCAATGTAAAATATACCAGCATCCATTTACATTTCCTTTTATATAGAAGCCCTGAAGTGCTGATGAAGTCTTGGTATCAGCAAATCTGCCATTTTATTGCAGTTATTCACTGCCCACAACAATTCAACTGAAAATTAATTAGCAATACCCTACCATAAATCTCCATAGTATTAGCTAAAATGCCAATCCTGTAATCACTTTCCATTAAAGCCAAAAGTACTAATTAAAATTGACTTTCCTTCCCTTTCTATGTTTTGGTAAACTGCTTTTAGTTTTGAGATAAAGCCATAAGAAGGAAGACCTTTCCCTGAGTAGACTGTATAATCTCTCTCCTGCTATAAAGATAACAATGCATGAAATGAGAATGAGCATTTAGGAACAGAAACTGATATGCACACAATGTGAGGACAGGAGCATGTGGGTATGGAAATAATAAGAAAATATGTCCTCATTAAAACCACAGCGCTAACTATAAAGAAAGCTCACAGGCAGGGTGGCATTCTACTGATTCAGACCAGTTTGGTAGAAACGGTTGTTATGATTCCCAGTAGTTTGGAGAACCATTAAAACAGGTCCCTGGCTAGCCCTGTCCCTCTCTGACCACTTCTCCACTCTCTGCCCAATCAGTCCCTATCACGCATGTGCAACATCACGCGCATGCGCGATAAGCTGACTGCATTCTAACCCTGCCCACCATGCCCCTCCTTACCTCGGCCATGCAACATTGCTGCCTGCAGTCTGCCTTCACCCACCTGCCAGCCATCGTTGTCTGCCTTCCACCATGATCTCCCTAGGTGAGTGAGGTTCTGCAAGCCCCAGTCGCCTATAGGCCGCTGTTGCTACCAGCCCCAGTTGAGTCCCGATTCCTAGGCCAGCCCAGGCTGCCACCACTGCACTACCACTGCTGCCCTCGCCCTTGCCACAACTGCCACCACGCCCTGGTGGAGTCCTGGCTGCCCGCATTGCCGTGCCACTGCTGCCTTCAGTGTTCATTGCCTAGCTAGCTTTCCCCTCACAACAGTCCCTGTCTGGCTGGCTTAGCTGCCAGTGTCACCAATGAGGTACTCGTGGCCTAGCAAGTTTTCCCAACCCACCCCACTTGCTTGGCTTGCTTAGCTGCCAGTGCTGCCCATATGGCACTTGTGGCCTAGCAAGGTTTCCCCCCCACCCCCACCCCACTTGCTGGCTTGCTTAGCTACCAGTGCCTCCCAGTCGGGATGCCGGCAAGGTGGGTGCTTGAGGGAGGGGAGGATGTTCCACCCCTGGCCTCTTTGTTGGGTTTGGAAGCGTTGCCTGCCAGCTTTTCCAGGCAATGGGGGACCGGGTGTGAACAGACAATCCCTGGGATTCTAGGAGACTGGTTGGGGAGAACATAAGTTAACGAGCGACGTTGCAAGTGTGTGTGTGTGTGTGTGTGTGTGTGTGTGTGTGTTTTTTCAGGTGGGTCTCCTAGCTTTAGAAGGAGAGAGGGATGGAGGAAGGGAAGGGGCAGAGAAAGAGAAAAGAGAGAGGGAGGAGAGAGAGAAAGAGGGAGAGAGAAAGAAAGAAAGACAAAGAGGGGAAGAGAGGGGAAGACAGAGAGAGGGGAAAAGAGAGAGAGAGGAAGAGATAGAGAAAGAGAGAAGGAAAGAGGGGGGAGAGAGGAAGAGAGGGAAAGAGAGAGGGAAAGAGGGAGGGAAAAAGATAGAGGGAAAGAGACAGAGAGGAAAAGAGAGAGGAAGAGAGAGAGAGAGAAAGAAGAGACAAGAAAGAAAAGAAAGAAAAAGGAAAAGAAAGAAAAGGGGAGAGAGAAAGGAAGAGAAAGGAAGAAAAGGGATAGACAAAGAAAGAGGGAGGATGGAAGGAAGAGACAGAAAGAAAGAGAAGGAAGGAAGGAAGGAAGGAAGGAAGGAAGGAAGGAAGGAAGGAAGGAAGGAAGGAAAGAAAGAAAGAAAGAAAGAAAGAAAGAAAGAAAGAAAGAAAGAAAGAAAGAAAGAAAGAAAGAAAGAAGGAGAGAGGGAAGAGAAAGTGAATGAGATACATGAATGGATAGATAAATACATGGAAGGAGGGAAGGAGGGAGAAAAAAAAGGATAGGAAGGAAGGAAGGAAACCCTGGCTTCAGAAAACTCTTTGAAGCAGCACAATCTAGGGCTGGCCTGGAAGGGATCTCGGAGGTCATCTTATAGTCCAACCCCCTGCTCCAGCAGGAGATCCTTACAGAATCATAAAATAGCAGGGTTAGAAGGGTGTGTGTGTGTGTGTGTGTGCGAACGCGCATGGCTGTCAAATGCCAAAAACAGGTCAAGTAGCTCTGGGGAGGTCAGTCATAAATTAGAACACTTGCTAAGCAACCGGCCATTAAGCGAGGACCACTTGTATTTAGTTTGCCAGTCACATGGCCACCTGGCCACGCCCACCCAGTAACATGACCAGCAAGCCACGCCCACACAGTCATGTGACAACCAAGCCATACCCACAAATTAAACCATGCCCACAGAACCGGTTGTTACAAAATTTGAATCCCACCCCTGCTCACAGGTATGTTGGTTTGTTTGCTTCTGATACTTGCATAAATCCCATAACAAGTCCTTTAGATGGTTGACAAATGTTAAAAATCAAATCCAATAATCTTAATATCTCTCTCTTTCCCTCTCTCTCTCTCTCTTGTGTGTGTGTGTGTGTGTATGTACTTTTATATATTTTGACAATCATACTTAATATTCTTGCTTCACATTTTCTATAGAACAGCAACTTTTTCAGGTGATTTGGGTTGGGACTGATTGTCCCACAATCACTCAACCAGCTGTCACATCCTCATGATTTCTAGGCCAGCACAGACAGTCAGACAGACAGATGATAAACAAACATTTGTATACCCAGTGGGTTTTGCTTTGTTATTTTTCATACATTGCTAGAGTAGTTGAAATTAATAAGTTCCTTTGTAACTTTGAATGGTCACTAAACAAATAGTTGTAAGTTAAGGACTAGCTGTAAAGTGCGTTAATAAGCCATTCCTTATCAAACATTAAGAAAGCTGTCAGGTTTCTTTAGACAGTGCTAGACTAGCAGACAGCAGAAGCAAGCATTTAAGGACATAAAGCTCTGTTTTGTACATTTTTTTTGTAAAAAAGCTATAAACGTTACAAAAGAATTCCAGCAATTCCTATATGTCAAATTTCAAAGTTTATTTATAGAAACATCACTGCTTAAATCCTTGAACCTCTTGGTGATATGAATCTGACCCTACTTTGGTAACAGCGTGGTTTGGTATCCAGCCGTTTTCTCTGATTTTTCATAAACACTGCAAACATGTAATCTGCATTCCTCAATTTAGTGCAACTGCCTTTCTGAAAATGTAGTTATTTACAATTTCTTAAGATAGAAAAAGCTGTCTACAATTCTATTCTGTGAGTCTCAAACTATACAACACTATTAAAAGACAAACAATCAAAATAACAAAAATAAAAATCTCACTACCAGCAGTTATAACCAGCTGAAGGTTCTAACCATGAAACCATGCAAAACTATTTTTCACACATCAATTATTTCTGCACTCACATTATCACATTGTGGTTAGCTGTTGTATAGTGGGAAAAACAGATTTCCTGTAGTTCTTCCTCAAATCGTGAACAGCTGGAACAAAGCAACATAAACTGTTGAGCATTTGAGAAAATATCAAGCACGTAAAATCATTTTTCCAGAATATATCAGAAGTCACTAAGAAATAAAAAAATTAAAAATGAGAATAATTCTGATTGCATGTATGCGTGTGTATGTATATGTGTATATGTAAGTACACACTCACATACACACATATATACTGTATATACAGTACATTTCTTGACTCATAATTAGTGAAAAATATCAAAAATAACAAAGTTTAGATTGATCTGAAATTTTATTTAGTTTTACCATCCAAGAAATTAATTAAAGATACATGATTTTACTCCACATGGTGAAGTAGGTTAGACTAAGAAATTATGGCTGATCCAATTACTAATTGAATTTACTGAGTAAAGATTTTAATCCCTTGCCTTATATGAATACTTTGACAATATTGAACCATCTAAATGAGTTTGTAAGTCCATTTTCATGCTTCAAGCAATATGCAGTTGCCTTTCAAATAGAGATCTGCACAAAACCCATGTGAAATATAACTTACAAGCCATGTAAACCTGTCTTCAAGTGATTTAATTTTTAAAAATGACAGTTTTTGTCACCTTTTAGAGGCATTCAAATCTGATGATTCTGGATCTCATGTTTGCATGATGTTGGACATAAGTAGGTCAGTGGGGAAGATATTCTGGCCTCCACTTCTGCAAAAAAACAAATATTGGTAGGTGTCAGCCCTTGAAGGAATTTCCAGAAATGTTGCCAAGAAAGCTTTATTTTGGGCTGCAGACATTGCCTCAATTACATAAAACAAACAAAAGAACAAATTCAAAAGGTTTCACCTTGAAATTCTAGAGGAGAAAAAAGCTAATTAAAGTATACTCAAATCAAACAGGAAAAGTTTAAAAATCAGAGATAGGGAGCCTTAGAGGCCACTCCATGCAAAATTTTTCAATTTTTTTTAGACTAAATCAACCAAATCCCAACCTTTTAGGTGTTCTAATATGTAAGATATTGACTACGTGGTGTAATATAAATAGAGGAAGAATTCTGAAAATCTAATGCCATGCAAGGACTTTTTCTTTTTAAAATTCATCTTATGCCAATATCTAATAAGAAAGAACCCCAAAATTATCACATTTAGATACTATGTTGTCTAACAGCATAAATGTGTTTTGTTTTGTTTTTTGCTCTAAGCCTCCAATTGTTCCTAAAACTACTCTGCTACTATGGGAAAATCCACTAAAGCAAGCAGAAAACTCACGCAGTAGGGGCAAATGAAAAACTCATTATTTGAGTGAAAACATAGATGATAGCATTAACATAGATCATTTTAAATGTACAGAAAAAAAAATTGCTTGGAAAAATGCTCAGTGTTTGTGACTCTAGTTATAAGTAGTCCTTGCTCAGAATTGTTCAGAAAAGTTACAGTGGTTAAAAACAACAACAGCAACAACAACAATAACAACTTTGTGACCAGTCCTCATATTTACAGCCATTGCAACATACTGGGTATTGTGATTGCATTCAGGGGTTTTAGTTTAGTTTTGTTTACTTTATTGTCATTGCACCTTGTACAACGAAATCAAACACCATCTTCAGTGCACATCATGACCATGAAAATAAACACAAACACACAACCTTCACCCTTCACACATTGAACAGGAAACCCCCAACACCACACCAACACTGCACTATACAGCAGAATTCAAAAGAGCTACTGCCCTGGGATATAAGCTGTTTTTCAGACTATTTGTCCTTGTTTTTATTATTCTGTATCATCTGCCAGATGGTAATAGTTAAAAAAAAGTGTTCCCAGGATGAGATGGATCTTTGAGAATGTTTTGAACTTTCTTAAGGCAGCGGAAGTTATAAAGTTTTTCCAAAGAGGGGAGAGGGCAACCAATGATCTTCTGGGCAATGACATTAACTCTCTGGAGTGCTTTCCTATCTGCCACTGTGCAATTGACAAACCATACAGAGGTGCAGTATGTTACAATGCTCTCTATGGTGCAGCGGTAGAAGGTCACCAACAGTTGTTGTTTTCTGAGAAGCCTCTTCTGGGCTCTTTTGACCAGGGCTGCAATGTGGGCACCTCAGGTCAGGTCCTCTTTTAGGATAACACCCAGAAACTTAAAACTGGCCACTTGCTTCACTTGGTCTCCATTGATAAGCAAGGGCTGGATTTCTGACCTGTTCCTTCTATAATCCACTATAAGCTCCTTGGTCTTATTAGTGTTGAGGACCAAATTATTGTCCCCACACCATGAAAGCAACCGGTCCACCTCATCTCAGTAGGCAGACTCATCCCCCCCCGGAGATAAGTCCCACCACTGTTGTATCATCTGCAAATTTAGCAATAGTATTACTAATATGAGTGGGAATGCAGTCATGCACATAAAGAGTATAGAGTAAGGGACTCAACACGCAACCCTGTGGTGTACCGGTGTTAAGAATAAGGGCTGAAGAGGTATGATTACCTAATCTGACCGTCTGTGAGCGGCCAGACAGGAAATCCATAATCCAAAGGCAGATTGAATTAGAAAGCCCAAAGGTCCAGAAGTTTAGACACTAGTCTATATGAAAGAATTGTGTTAAACACAGAACTAAAATCCACAAAAAGCATCCTCACACAGCCCTCCTGCTATTCTGGATGTGTCAGTGTGAAGAGTGATGGCTATTGTGTCCTCTGTAGATCTACTTTTTCTGTATGCAAACTGGTGTTTATCAAATGTATGCAGAAGACCAGAAATGATGTGCTGGCAGACCAATTTCTCAAAGCACTTCATGATGATAGGAGTGAGTGCCACTGGTCTGTAATCATTGAGGTTATTGATAGGGAATTTCTTTGGTAGCGGAACAATGGTGGAAACCTTCAAACAAGATGGGATAAAGACCGATTCAAGATCCTGGTAAAGACTCCAGCCAACTGATCAGCACAGTCTTTAAGCACTCGGCCAGAGATACCGTCAGGACGGGCAGCCTTTCTAGGGTCCACAGCCCTCAGAATGCTCCTCACCTCCTGTTCCTCCACAATGAGGTGGGGGCTACAATTGGTTGGTAGTTGTGTTTTATCTGTCTCTGATTTGCAACTGACTTGCAACAAGCAAAATTAATACAGAATGTGAACATGGTCATGAATTTTTCATGTATTGTCTTTGGGATTTGCTTAGTAATGGAAGCAAATGTGAGGTTATAAACTAAGTGTAGTCATATAATTTTTCACTTAGCAACTGTGGCATTTAGTAACAGAGTTGCCTGTCTCAATTGCAGTCAGTAAGCAAAGACACAATTGCATATTTACATGGGAAACAAAGTACAACTTTGTGGGATTTCTCGTCCCAGCATAATTCCATGGGAGCAAGAACTGATCTCCCAGGATCACTTTCTAGGAACTCTTGGAAAGAGTTCACAAATTTATTTACCACAAAGTGGCCCCTCCAAACTTTAGCAACCACAAATGCAGTTAAGCTTCAGCTTCTTTTTAAAAATATAAAAATAATATAAGTAAGTGAACCAGTTGGCTTTATCTATAT
Organism: Pseudonaja textilis; assembly: GCF_900518735.1. The sequence continues at coordinate 7,715,333 of NW_020769322.1, forward strand.
ATGTCTATAACTTTGCTGCTCATGTTGTCTAGAACACTCTGTTTATGTGGCTTTGATGATATAGTTGAAAAGGCTATAGTTTATGTGACTTTAATGATATAGTTGAAAAGAATCATGTGTTCATTTAATCACTAATTATATTAAATATGTGTTCCTTTGGGAACTGAACCCACAATTTCCTAAAAGTAATCAGGATAGCCAAGAAACTTAATGATAGAGATGCTCAAATGTAAATCAAGTAACAGTGCAAATTTATTTGAAAGTCTTTGGATTGTCATGGTAGATGTACTAAAGTTCATTCCAGGGCTACAAGTGTGTTTTATAATCAGTTTCCAGAAACTAAAACAGCTGTGTTGAAGAGTTTGCTGAACAGCTGTCTGTTGGCTATTTGAAAACCAAACTTAAAGTACACAAACAACTCCAGAAACTATTATCATAGGAAGAAACAGGAAAATTAGCTTTAATCTACCCCCAAGTCAGTAAGTTAGAATGTATGCAAATAATATTTAATTTCTAGCGCAAGGGTGTCAACTCAAGGCCTGCAAGCAAGATCCAGCCTGTGATGTGGTTAGATCTGGTCCACGGAGGCACCCTGGAAACAGTGAAAGATTGACTTATAGTGCCTCAGCCCCACCCATGCAGACCTGGCGCTGATCTACAATCTGGCAGCAGCCATCCAGGCTGGAATATGATCTGCAAGGCAGGCCTGGAGACAGGGGTTGCCCCACTGCCTAGGCACCTGCACAGGAGGCAGTGAGCATGCATGGGGCGTAATGTCCCTGGGGACCATCTTGCCCCACAGGCTGACAATGTTCTGAGCACTCACCCGGGACACCATTGCTCGCCACCTCTTGTGTACATGCCCAGGAGGCAGGGCCAAGGCAGCAGAGTGGTCTCTCACTGGCTCCAGAGCAGCTACATGGATCTAAGGCTGACCTCATTCAGGCCCAGATGGCTGCCATCAGTTGTAGATGATTGCCTGATTGAAGTAATGCAGTCCTTCGCTGTTTCCAGGGTGGCCCCATGGGCCAGGAGGAGAGTTTGGCAGCATGGCCAGTGGTTGTGCTGCCATTGACTATGACTTTCCCATGTGGAAGCTGGGGCTGTCCCAGTGAAAGGGAAGCTTCACGGGCTGCAAGACCAGGCTCAGAATGGGACAAAGGGAGGGAGAGAGACTGGTAGCAGTTCTCTTTTACTGTCAGCCCCTGCCCCCACCACTGGATAGCTTGTGCCAGTGCCTGCCCCTGTCACCCTTGGGCTCTCATGTCCTTTAAACCTACCAGGCAGTAATTCCATCAGCAAAGCTGGTCTGGGTTTCCCAATCTGTGGGCAGAATAAAGGCTGTCGGAGCCTTGCCCCATGCCCTGCACTCCAAGGTGATGCCTGCAGATTGGGCTTGGCCAAGGGCATCTGTGGGCGAGGCTGCGAACCATCGCATCTGGAGGGTGCCATGGGGAAGAGGTGAGGGCTGAACTAGAGGGGCTGTGCCCTGGCCTGGTGCTTGGGTGGGTAAATCAGAGCAAGACTGCAGCCTGAGCATCTGGCGAGGGAGCCTTTGGGCACATGCAGAGCACACCTTGCTTGTTTCTCCTGGGTTAGGGTCTGCAACTGAGAAGTCCTGATGGCAGCCATCTGGGCTGGAACAGGTCAGGTCTGACTTGAAAGGCCTCCCTGCTTCCCCCACCCCACTCACAGGAGGCGGTAAGCCCCGCAGCCTGACTGCATTCTGAGAGCCTCTTTTTCATCCAGTATGCCAGTGCTTGCCAACTCCTGTGTACATGCCCAAGAGATGGGGCCAAGGCTGCAGAGTGATTCTTGCTGGCTCCAAGGTGGCCACAGAGGTCAAATCTACATCTGACCATGTTCCAGCTGGATGCCACATTAAGTTGTAGATCAACGCCATCCCTCACCAGTTCTCCATGTCCCATTCACCAGCCTGGCCACACTGCCTCCTTTCACTGGAGCTGCCCTATGCCTGCATGGGAAAATGGGAACAGATTGTGGCAGCACTGCTAATCTCTATCCCTGCCCTCATCCCTTCCTCAGCATGGAGGAAGATTGGGATGACATGAAAGGCATTTGCAGTCCGACGAGACTTTGGGGCAGTGAAATCCCTT